>JAUESR010000206.1:3055000-3666000 GCA_030914345.1 Drosophila koepferae | reverse complement strand
AAGCCGATTAGGTTTACATAAACCGTGCACATCAGCTAGCTGTAACACAAAACATTCATTCATAATTGATCATGCTTAAATACATGTACATATATATATATATACATACATATATCAATTAAATTTATATACAATTTAATATAATATAATTGAAGCTGATTATACTACAATTCAATATTAAAATAGACCTTTACTCCGTCTCATTTATAGATTTTTCAACCTCTGCAATGCAACTGCGTCAATAATTAGTTGAAACACTTTTAAGATCACCTGTTTGGCTTATCATCTGTCACAGAGACAACCTAAAGAGAGGCTCGCCTCAATCAGTTCTGCATCATAATCTTACAGACATACATATATACATGTATATGTATATGTATATAAAAATGCGCATGTATTTGCTGTGTGTTTGTAGACAGCAACGCGACTGCTGAAGGTGCAATTCTCGCGATTGGGAAGAGTTCAGAATGCAAAATTTTGTCTCTTTCGATCACACACACGAAACCGATTAGCCGAAGTAGAGTTCGTCGCCACGAGGCAATAGCGTAATCTGACGCTCTCGTGATCTGACGGCATGAAAGACCTCAGGCCCGCTAAGGTACAAAGTCTGCACAGGCGCTATAAAGGACGCCCGAAAATTGAAAGAGAATGTGAAATTTACGAAAATTAAGATGAGCTAAACAAGTTAGGAAGACGCTTAAAACGTTTCTAAAAGTTGTGTACATCTCACAAAGGATCCATCAACAACAGCTGATAAACTTTAGGAGCTTTGTAAATCCAATAGTTAATGACGTTAACGAGACCGTGCAGATGGGTTTTCAAAAACATTCGTAAAAAATTAAATACTTAATTAATTAATGTATTTTAACTATATAAAGTTTCTGTCAAGTTTATATATATTTTATGTAAAACTTATATTAAATTAACAAACAAAATTAAAATTTGTACACTAAGTATACAAGATTTAAATCTTCCATACATATGAAGATAGAACAAGAACAAGAACAAGAATTACTACAAAAAATTTCTTCATACAATATATTTGAAAATTTTATTTCAAAATGAAAGTAAGATAATTTAAATCCCATCATAAATTTATATATTGCTGTCGAAGCACATAATAAATATTTACTACTATAATTAAGCATTATTGCTATTTCACTTATTATTATCGAAATCATTGCCATTCACTTAATAAATGGCCTGTCTCATGCTTTATTCCTGCTCTGCTGCTATCTATAGAATATAAAACAATATTATAACATTCTTCTATACTTGTTTCGTCAATTGTCGCAATGCCCATTTAATTTTACCGACACGAATCGTGTTTCTATATCGTGGCTCGAGCCTATTAGGCACTGTTGCATGCCTCTTGTGCCCATGTCAATCGATGCGTAGCGGATGTTTATCTACTTTTTTTTATTTACTCTTTGTTATTGTTTTTTTTTGTTTATTAGGGTGGTTAATGTAGAGAAAACAACGCATTGATTAGAGCGTGCCATTTGCCTATCAACAAATGCCCCATAAATGGGCTGACGCAAAAGAAATGCCAGCAGAAATTTTGACTTTAAAAAATGGTAAAATCAGGTAAGTTACATCAGATCGCATAAGTTCGACTAGGAGATATCCTAAAGATTCAGCAGAGCTGCTTACTACATAATTCAGTTTCGAAATGTACTAGCTTAATGAAATCGTTTCAATTGCTAACGCTTCTGCGAATTAAAATAAATTTGTTTCAATCAGATCTGCCCTTGATCTGAAATATTCAGTATGAGAGTATGTATTCAGTATTAAATAAAAAAAAAATATATAAATAGATAGACGGACTTATGGACACACTTACAGAAACACAAACAATATACCCTACATTCCCTCATTCATTATGTGCAGTGTAAAAAAAAGAAAATAATAAATTAAAAAAAAAAATAAAATAAACAAATAATGTCAACATTTGACAGTTACTTAAAATGTTGATGTATGCGTACTATATATTAAGTAAGGTACACTCACAGCGATTGCTCAAAGCAAGGGTTAAAAAAATCAATAATAAGTAGGCGTGACAGCATGTTGTAAACGCAATTTAATACTCACAAATATTCGCTTTCCCTCTGTCGACGGCAGAGTGGGGAAAACAGAAATACAGAAAAAAAAAAAAGAAATGAAAAGAAAATAATAATCGACACCTTGCACAGGTGACAACATTTCCAATTGTTACCGAAACTATCACGATAATTGTTTTTCATGTCAACATTTAGTTGATTGACTTTGAGGGCAATCGTTGGGGCCTGCCTGGTGGGACTCTGTCTTGGGCTCTGATGGCAAACGTTTCGTGCTGGCAAACGCAAAGATAAAATGTTTCATGTGAGGTCGACTGACGACTTTTGACTTGTCTCGTAATTGATTAAATCTGATTCGCAATTTCAATGCAGCTGGCCATAATCCAATGGCAGAAACATGTAAGCACCGGGTTTACGCTTGTTTAACAAAAATTTCAATTAAATTCTCTGCCTGTAGGTTATGTGAGTGCATTTCATAAGCAATTTGAGACAGTCGGCTCCAACCAGCCACGAAAAACGAAAAACGAAAAACGAGAAACACGAAGCGAATAACATTTAACAATAAATTATTTATGGTTATTTTTTAAAAGCTGCCTGCCTGCTCAGATCTGAAATGTGAAAATGCGAATGGGCAAAGGCAAAACTTCTTAGCCAAAAGCATTTTGTTAATGAATGTATTGCCGAGTGCTTGTGTGTACGTATATATGTATGTGTGTGTCTGTCAGCATACGTACGTGTGTGTATGTGTGTGTGTGTGTTTATTTCTGTATTCACGTTTACCACTTGACTGCTCACACAGCCAAGAGCTTGGTCTCGAATGTGCTTACATATTCATAAATGCATAAATTGAAGGTAAATTCGCAAAGAAAACATTTCACATCACTTTACATTAAAACTTTACGCTTCTCTCGCTCCTCTACTGTCTTGTTGCTTTCTCTCTCTCGCTCTTGCTCTCGGTCTAGCTCTGTACCCGTCTCTTTGGCTTCGTTTGTCTTTTGCAATGCTGGCATTTCTGAGTATTTTCTTATGGCCACCTGCCGCGCCCCAAACTCTGGTTACCTCTGCTCTATGTTGTTTGCTTTTAATTTTCGAATTTTTGAAATAATGCCTGCAGTTATTTGCTTAAGTGTGCGTATAAAAATCAAGTATACGCACTGATAACATACCATTTTAGCTCATTGTAGTATAACTGCCGCCTTCACTGCCGGCAATAGATCAGTTTCTACCAGTTTGTGTGTGTGTGGGTGCTCTTTCAGTGGCGTAGCCTAGCATTAAGTGGATGAGGGATACTATTTCTAGTAATATTCTATACATAGAATTAGCTACATTCAGACTACAAATGCTTCACAAGCTCTTTTCAAATGACTTTAACTAGCTTAGCTCATATTATCCCTTTGCGAGACAGCTATGACTGCACATAGTTGACTGTCGTACTGCCTGTGGCCAAGAGTATTTGCACATGACAGATGCTGTTGTTCCCATTAAATGAAAGAAGCATGCTCTGCTATGCAATATACGACTACAATCAGCTCGAATATCAATTTGACAATTGGGTTAAGAGCTCCGGAAATTGCAAATAAAAACATCAATTACTGCATGCAATTTAAACAGCCATGATAATTTGGCTCAAAGCTGGACTGCAGCACGAAATGAAAGAGAAAGAGGGGAGAAAGATAAAGAGTAAGAGCTTTATATGACAAGCAGAAAAAAATATAGCTCTCGCTGATCAATTAAAGCTCAGAAAGAATTCGAAAAGCGCATCAAACTAATCTAATTAGGCAAACATCAAGACATATGCATGAGATTGATGTGTGTGTGTGTGTGTGTGTGTTACTGTGCTGACATCGTAAAATTAGTTTTATGACAATGCATAAAAATGTTGCATGAAATTAATGAGCAAAAATTAGATGCGAAAGAGTCGGAAGAGCTTTGGCCGAGCAGCGCAATCGCCCTGCGGCACACACACATTCAATGACCACAATTGACATTTATGGTGGGACGGCAGTGCTATGCTCGCATAATCGAAATAAAATGCAATTAATTGAATTTATTGTTGCATTTGTTTCGGCTCGCATCATTAATGTCAAGGCAAATGACTGGCAGTAAGGCCAAGAGCCAATCACATGATATGGAGCCCACATAAGGGAGCAATTCAAGTCTGCCTGATTACGCGCATTTGGGGCCAATAAAGGGAATAGTGTAGACTATGTATTCGGGGGGGATAGATACGATTCGTAAGTCATTCGAATGGACATAGACTCACAGAGAGATGCGAGAGTGTCAGCCTGTCGACAGGTTCTGCATGGCAGAGCGACAAATTTATGAGCTTTAAAGTACACATGTCCACTGACTATAAATCATAGGACAGTCGCAGTAGCAGGAGGCACAGCTGACAGGACGCTGGGCCAGAGCCATGGCCAGCAATGAGATGAATGTCCCTTTTGCCACGCAATGCAATTTTAAAATGTATTTCAAATATTGCAAACTGAATCGCATACAGCTTCGAGCATAAGCATATAGATATTTGTAGATATATACTTACATTTATACATATGTAGAATCGAGGGAGCCAAGAGCATTGCTTTTCAGCGACTTTTGGCTTATTCATTCTAAGCTTGTTGAATATTCGTAGGCAGGGTATGCTATTTTAATCAAAAGTCTGATCAGCATGAGAGTCCAAGTTGAAAAGAATAAATACTAAAAATAAATATATGCATATGCATATATAATAGTTCAAGGCATTTATAATTTAATATTTAAAATTTATCTAGAGTTGTAAAATAATACAAGCAGACACAGATATCCACATTTAATTTAATGTGAATAAATAATTTTAAAAAAAAATAGAACATGAATATATATTTTAATTACTATAATGATCATTAGTGAGAATATAAATACCTTGATTCTCTTTCATAATAGTCATAGAATTTGGATTTACTTTGTGCATTAACTTTATTTGACATTTATTTCTATTCAGCTTTAAACTTATCTGAAAGGTGCTCCTCATAACACAGTAAAGGAAGTAGCACAGTTGTCACGAGTCTGCAGCAGTCTAGGGTATTCCCTAGTTTATCAATGCCAAGCAGACAGCTTTGGCTTGTTCTAGTTGTGCCTTGGACTGTCATAAGCCGCTCAAACCGCTTGTGCACTTACTAGCCGTCGTACTCGCCGTTGCATTCCCTTGGCACCAGGGCACATTGTCACCGGAAGTACCACAATCACACACACTCACACACTCGCACGCATAGAGCTCTGTGTGCTGTCCCTGTGTCAGTTAGCAGTCGTCTTGGCAACGGGACACCGTTCGGCTTTTGGCCTGCTTTAGCCAGCTGCTGCTGCCGCTACTTTCCAGCTGGGCATAAATATATTTCATACACTCGCACATACATGTCTATAGAAATATGCATTTATTGTACAGCGGCGTGAGGTTTTATAGTTTGTTGATATGGCAACGGGCATTGGCATGCAGCTGGTGCGTGTGGCAGACAAGGCGCAGTTGAGTTCTGGTTGCACTTTGTGTCTTTAGCCGTTCACATTGGAAGCTGGACTGTAAAATAATGTTGGACTTGGTTTGCTTTTTACGATTTTCCTGATATTTATAATTTGACAGATATCACTAATGCAGCATGCATCGCAGGGCAAATAAACAAAAAAGTTCTTTTGCGATAATCGAGTGGCTTACTGCCAAAAGATAGCTGTAGCGAGTCGCCATCGAGTCATCTAGTTTCCTATTCTTTTTGTTCTAGTACTCATCCATCTATGCTGCGAGCCACATCAACTGAGCGAATGTTGCCTGGCCATGGCCTCGATGCCATCCGTGTGTCCAGGCATTGGTTAAATCTAACAAATGACACACAACTGCCAAAACGAAATCACTATGAATGTCACCTGGGTTTCGTCATTCGACCAAAAGTTGGCGAACGACTCGCACCGCGCCCGTCCCTTAACAACTGCGGGCTCAACGAATTTTGACATGTGCCATTATTAGTTCAGCACTCTGACATTTTTCTGCTCTAGAGAATCCTATTGGGGTTTTTGGCTTTGTTTTTGCGCGCACAATGCGTTCTAGAGTTTTTATGACCATAAGAGTTTTTTTTACTTCTCAGATGGATGACAGCAATAAAGGTGCATACACACACACGCGCAACCTTGACGTGGTGTGTGGCGTGGCCATTTTATCACACGAACACACATTGCTCATACGCAACGTTGGCCACAGAACTCCTCACTGCCGCTGGCCTCGTTGGTTGCACTAATTAAACTTGTGCTCGACGGTTATTATGGCTGCATTGCATGGCATCGTTTAATGTGTGCTACACGACATACCCGGCCACGCAGCCATACTTTGGCGCCCATTGGCCATCCCCGCCCAACGCCGCAATGTACCCAACGCCCCAACGCCACAAGCGCTCTAAAACGCCCCCAACGTTTGCCCACCTGTTTTAATAACGCGTCGCATTGTCTTTTCGAGGCCTTCGCGTTTGAGCCCCATAAAAAAGGTCTGCGGCGAGCGCACTAAGCATTTACGTTTGCGCATCTAATTAA
Source organism: Drosophila koepferae (assembly GCA_030914345.1). Classification (NCBI taxonomy): domain Eukaryota; kingdom Metazoa; phylum Arthropoda; class Insecta; order Diptera; family Drosophilidae; genus Drosophila; species Drosophila koepferae. Next base: position 3,659,395 of record JAUESR010000206.1, on the reverse strand, counting down.
AATAAGTTCGCATGGCAATGGCACTTCAAAGTCTAAATTATCCTGATGGCTTCATTCGTTTCGACTGCACACACAAACACACACACGCACACTCCAATACACACACAGCATGCCCGAGGTGCTCCCTGTGACTCTGGGCCAGATAGCCAGCTACAGCTACAGCTCCAGCTACAGCGAAGGGACAACATTAAAAGCACGTGTAACGAACGCAACACAGCCAACTATTTGCGCACAATGTCTGCACCGCCAGCGTCGTGGCCCACAGTTATGTAATTATAATATTTTTTATTAGCTTATCTGATACGCCAACAACAAGGAAATAACATAAATTCACTTGCCGCTGCCGCTTGGCCAAGTCTCTTTGATTCGGCCGGGTCCGGTCTATTCAAAAAAAAAAAAAAAAAAAAAAAGCACGACAGCATCGAGGGAGAAATAATGCAAATAATGTCAGCGACTCGCAAATACTCTATGCTCTTTGGTAGGAAAATGTTAAAATATTGACTGAAGCTAAACTGTTGATATAAGCTTAACTAATAGAAGAAACATTTTATATATATATTATAAATGCTTTTTAAAATGATTAATTTTAATTAACTCGAACATATTGAAGTTGGCCTCTTTAGGTATGAGAAAATAATGTCTACATATTAATATATTAAATTTTTAATTTTTAAGATATATTAATTATTTATGTATTTCTAATTATTTATGTATGTATTAAATTTTCATTTTATATGTATTTAGTTATTTATTTTAATATATTTGCCTATTTATTAACTTATTTAATTATTTATTCGATTTGTATTTATTTACCTATTTATATATTTACTTATGTGATTAATTATATATTTATTTAATTTGTAATTAATTATCTATTTATTTACTGATTTATTAAATTATTTATTTACTTATTTGTTCACTTATTTATTAACTTTTTTAAGTTATTTATAAACTTAATTTTTTTATTTATCTATTTATTAATTTATTTTAATTTTTTACCTATTTATTAAGTTAATTATTTATCTATGAATTTATCAATTTATTTGTTCACTAATTTATTAACTTTTTAAAATGTTTTATATATTTAATTTGTATTTTTTTTATCAATGTAATCATTTATTTTTAATTTATTTACCTATTTGTTCATTTATTTATTCTTATATTTTAATTAATTATATTTTTAATTTTTATTTATTTATAGAGTTACTTATTTATTTAAATGTATTTGCTTACATATTTTTTTACTCATTTATGAATTAACAAATTTATATATCTAATTTTTTCTTTAATTGGCTTTTATTTATCTATTTATTTAATTATTTTTATTTATTTACGTTATTATTATCTTATTTATTGTACAAAATATTTATATTTATTTCCTTTATATTTATTTATTTACTTATTTAACCTAAAGATCAAATTGAAAATTTACAATATACAGCTTCAATAATGAAATCGAAATATTAATAAATAATTAAATCACAATCGATACTATTTTTCAAGTTCTAGTTTTAGTATAGTTATTGTATATTTATATATATAAGCTGTTTTTAATATTACTGAACCCGGCAATTTGCATTCGCTTACAGCTTTCTGCTTTCTGCTTGTATTTGCGTGTAAGCTTCTTCGCTTGCGAGCAACTAGGTTTGAAGTTTCCACTTTGAAGTTGTTGAGTTATCAATGAAGTTCATTCATTCCGTTCATAAGCTGAAAACTTTTCGAACACTGAAGTCTCGCATAGAATTTGGCAAAGTTGTCATGCTCGATCGTCTTTGTAGAGTATCCGGGGCAAAAACTTGTTTATTTAAAGGCGCACAGAAGCACTCTCCCACACCCACACCCACACTCACATTCACGTTCAATATGCCGCATTGTTGTTGTTGCTGCTGGTGCTCACTGTTTATTATAAATTTTAATATATGTAGGTAGGTCGATGCGTTGCATGCGGGGCATTGCGCGCACAGGTAAGAGATACCCATTGAAAGGAAGAGGCGCATTGTCAGAGCAAACACAACAACAGCAACAGCAACAGCAGCAACAACAACAAATACAACTACAACAACCATTTTTTCTGGTCAAAGCCAGGCAAGGTTAGGTTGGACCTTGAGCCCCAGCTCAAGCAGCAGTTGATAATATAAATGGAAAAACGAAAGGTCGACATTTATTATGAGGCTTTATCAGCAGAATACATTTGTTCAGTGCCGTGTTATGAACTGGGAATATTTGGCTACTTGTAGAGCAGCCGGACAGGACAGGCCAGGACAGCCCCAAAGGAAGACATGCTTCACTCGCCCACACCTCGTACCACCTTATACAATGTTTGTTCGTGTAAATAGCTAGCTGCAAAATGCCACTGCTCTGCCCGGCGTAAGGGAAGTTCTCCTTGGGGTGGCATCTATATCAGTTTGGTGGACAGAAGCGTCCAGCGGATAATACGGCTACACGTGTCCGCGAAGGCCAGCCTTGCCCTTGAAGAGATTTTCATAAATTTAATTTATTTCTTTTCATTCACTTTCTTCTGATTGATGGGAACAATCAATTCAATTGATTAATTGCCTAATTAGCATCTCTATGCTCAGAGTGCTGAATTTTTGCATCAAGCTTGTCAGACACACAACTGCGATCAGAATTTATTAATCATGCTAATCCGGCAATCAATTTGGCGCACATATGCCACGCTCGACCACCTAACAGTCGGCAAATGCCTGCGTCTAATGTCTTATCTACATGGATATGCAGCCACTCAGGGTGCATCCGGCTGCAGTTGTAACTGCCGCACTGCATGCGGTATCCACTGAAGGCAGCCGCCAAGCTTGTGTGCACCGGTTCATGTCGTGCCGTGTCGTGCTGTGCTGTGCTGAGCGTCAAAATCTTCAGTGCTTTGCTATTTGCGCATTTCCGGTTTCCGTTGCAGTTGCACGTCCTGAGCGAGCTCCCATGCCGCCATAGATACATTCTTTATATGCAGAAAATATCCTGCTATGCACCGAATGCTTCTTATTCCACTGTCGTGCTCTCGTTGCTGCTGCAGCCATTGCCTGACGGCTTCATGCATGGGAATTATTAACTAAGCAGCATCGACATCGGCATCGTCATCGGCATCGGCATCAGCAACAACACATCAACGCCAACAACAAGGACACATCATGCCGTACCGTAAAGGTAATGCACATTATGGCGTCTGCATGCCAGAATGCTGCTTCGCATCGCTTCGAGCTTCAGTTGATGGCGTCCATAAAGTCTGCAAAAATATTATGATGTGTGGCATTGTTTGAATTACCCACCCACAGGGCACTGCATGACTGTATGGGTGTGTAAGTTTATGTGAGCCTTTTGATATGCATGGAAAACTGCAACTCCAGCCCTAGTCGCCCACTTGCCTTAATAAGCCCATCATAACATTTTATGTGGCAAGCTTTGGCTAATGTCTCTAACTTGATTCCATTCATGAGCCAATACGTTGAAGCTATGCATTTATTGAAAACAAAAGTGAAAAGCAAATTTAAAAAAGTCTCGTGATTGCTACGCTTCAAGGCTAAAAGATTTCTGATAATAGTAAGGCAACGACGCATGGAATTTTTATTTCTCTGTAGGCATTTCAAGTACATTGGCAGAGCGGCGTAGCTTCGGCAAAATCAAAGTCGAAATGTAAGTAAATAAAACATATTGTTTCTTATATAGGAAGACATTCTGGAAAATTGCCACGATTTGCAATGCAAATCAAACATAGCGCTATTATTTCACTTACATGCACACACACACACACACATTTACTTGTTATGTAGACATGAAAGTGAAACCTCGACGCATATGTTGCTTTCGAAGCACACGAACATCTGTCTGTCTGTCTGTCTGTCTGTCGGTCTGTGTGTCCCTTCGCCATGTCTGTGTGTTATGCTTGAATCATTGTGATAATAACGCAGAGCGAACATAAGCGCGTTGCTTTGTATATGTGCGTGTGCTGCTCTTCACCTGCGGCACAGCGCGAAACAACAACTACGGAAAGACGTTGGCAGCCGCGGCACGAAAACAAGGCCCGCGTACTTTAGAATTGCTCAACTGGAAGATACTCTAAGCGTTGATCGAAAGAGAGTAACGTATGTAAAATAAAATATAAATATATTTGTATTGAGTAAATCAGTTACTTCTCTGCAATATTTTTGTATTCTAAATCTATGTACTGTACCTAAATTAATATTTAAATGTTTATTGTTTATTCTTTAAGAAGCTAAGACCATATATTACATTTTAAACTTGTTCAAGTATATCATATCAATGAAAATATTCATCGAATTTTAAAAATCCACTACATTCATACGTACTGCACCATTACACCCTGTCTACAGATTTTCAATAGCAACAGGGCTGTAAAAAAAATATGTTTAAAACATTTTACTCCACTTTGCATTTTTCCGTTACTCGCTGCTCGTTGTTCCTGTTCCCGGCAGTCATCCGGGCAGTATTACGCGCTGCCCCCCCCTGCCCTCTGCTTCCATCCAAGTTCTGTTCGGCCCCAACCACTTTTTTTTAACCTGCGGCAAGCAGTTGCTTTTGACTGTGCGTGTTTTCGTTGCGTCGTCTCCTCTTTTTTATTTATTTTGGGTATATATGTATTTTTGTAAATTTTTTGATTTGTTATTGTTGCACGTGTTGTCTTTTGCCTTTGTTATGACAATTTATTCTAGGTGGGCAACTGTGCAGCAGCAGCGAACCGGGCTGCTAGCCCAGGGGAGGACAACATGTTGTTGTTCATATTAAAAAAAAAAAAAAAAAACACACATCTCGTACTATCGCATATCCCAAACAAAGCACAAATGTTTTCCAATGGCACTCGCCTCGACAGGAGACAAAAGCCAACATTTATCCTGGTAGCTCGTTGATAATGAGAATAAATTTGTATTGTGAGTATTTCACGCTGTATATAGAGAAAAAATCAGACCGAATCAATACATAATTACTCAGTGACCTTTAAAATGAAAATGCAATTTTCGTTGTTATTTTTACAAAATTTTTTTGCTTGTTTTTATTTGTTTTCCTTCAATATATTTATGTATACATAATATAAGTTTTGTTTTTAGCCGTTTATTTTAATATTATATTAAGTGTTATCTCTATTCATCATTTCTATGTTGCAATAGTTGTTCTTTTCGTTCATGTTCTTCATGTTGTTTTGTTTGTTTTGTTTTGTTTAAGCTTTGTATATTTTCATAATGCCTCCTCGCTGGCAACTCTTTGACTAGCCCCTAACCGTCATGCTGGCTCTTTATAATTACAATCGATCCCCGTTTTGAGCAGCCTGCATTTTGGGTTTACATTTTATATTTTGTTTACTTTTACTTTTTCTTTTCTTGTATATAATTTGTATAATATTTCTTGCTTGCTTTTAATTTGGTTTACGTTTGGCGCGTTGGTTTACAAAAAACGCGACCAAATTTTCTATGTTTTATTTTTCTTTTTTTTTCACTTTTAACTATAAATATTTGCTTCCATTCATTTTTTGTTTTTGTTTGGGGGTTTTGCTATGCTTAATTTGATTAACCGTTTAATATTCGTTACATTGTTTCACATGTGATTTCTGATGAAAACGCCATTTTGTATATAAGTTAGTGGGCTTGTGTGTGTGTGTGTGTGTTTGGAGTGTGTGTGTATGACGATAGTTGTTGCCATGTTTGATATATCTCAATATATCATTTTATACATATTTTATAATATATATTTATAAATATATATATATATATATATGTTTTATTAGAACATAGCTTATGTAATTTATTTTTGCTTTCTTCTCTCTGTTGAATTTCTTGTTCTTTTCATTTTTTTTCTTCATAATAATTTGCGGTCATATTTTTTCCTGTTTGCTTTTGGGGCTTGTGCTTTCTAGTCCTTGTCCTAAAACACACTCAAACATTCTTAAATTTCTACAAAATATTTGCAATACTGCAGTCGATATCTATATTTTGTTTATATTATTCGCTAGTCACTTAACATATTTTACGTGTTCATACATACATATACATTCATATATATTTTACTTTTCTTATGTCAAAGTGTGTGTGAGTGGGTCTGTGTGAGTGTAATTGGTGAAGTGGTGTGCACAGTTAATCTGCGTCTTAGTATGATGCTATTCAATACCTACATATGCATGTTTTCTTTTTCATTTGTATTTAATTTTTGGTATTTTTGGTATTTTGTTTTGGTTTAGTTAGCAGCTTTTGGTTATTTGCTCATCGTTTGATTCTTCTACAATTGCTGTGAATTTTGTTTACAATCTTACTATGATTTTAAATGCATAAAATGCATGCTTACGCCCTCGGGAATATTGCACGAAAATATTATGGATTGCTTCGTTCGATCCTATATAGAGAGTCCACCTCAGATCTGCTTACATCACTAATTTATTTAGTTTGCTAGTTTAACGTTTAATTTCTTGGTTTTATTCTCAAGAATATATCTTATATGTGTTTGTGTAGATACGCAAACACTACGACCATTAACATTCGCCTGAACGAGATGATTTTACTATTCTATGCATGGGCTGCTCTCGGCTCTCTGCTCTGCTTTGCTATCGAATGGAAAACCATAAACATAAACAGCAGTTGATGTAACCCGTCAGCTCTCTATGTTTCGGTTTGAGTACGGCTCTATGTAAATATCTGTTATGTAACTATTATTATTATTTGATTTGATTTTACTGGTATTTTATTGTTGCCTAAATAATACTTGTCTTTGATTGATTTTCGGGCTTTGCTTTGTTTTGTTGTTGTAAATCGATTTGATTTTGTTCATATATTTAATTTATATTTTTGGTTTAACTTAATTTATGCTACGTTACTTAACTACAGACTGACCCCAGGCCATATATATTCATTCATGTATTATGTATGTGTTTGTTATTGTGTGTGTGTGTGTGTATCGTAAAATTTTGCTAATGTTGCAGTTACAGCTTTCGAATAATTACACACCAAATTGACTAAATTGTAATTGAAGTTTCTAATTTGAAACAACAATTGGTTTTATGTATGTTTTTTTATCTCCATTTTAGTTTTGATTCGATTTCACAGTGTAGATAACCAAAATTGCCTCGATATCAATTTCAATTTCAATAATAAATGTCTATAAAATCTGTTAGAGCTAAATCCAAACTAAATATTTCAGCTACAAACCTAAACTGAAAACTAAACGAAAATAACGATAGAAATAAACTCAAAAAGGAATACAGTTTCGACTGGTGTGCCAGTGGCTACTGGAGTAGTTAGCTTGTCCAACTTGGCTTACTTAATGGCTATGTAATTCTCCTCTTAGACGCCTATCAATATATTTGTTATTTGTGGCTGTTTTACTGTTATTGTATATATGTAAATATTTTGTTTTGTATATGTATATGTTTGTAGACGTATATAAATGTCTTAGCACATTCAATAGTTGCACAACATTAATACTTTTTTTTTTTGTTTTTATATATATATATATATATATATATATATATATATATATATATATATATATATATATATATATATATATATATATATATATATATGTATATAATATACTTTCTTTGAATCGTTATTTACTTTTTATATATCTTCTTAATGCGTAAGTTTCTTGTGTTTTTCTTCTTTTTCTCTTGTTTATATTATTTATAGTTTTCAACTCTGGGTAAGCTTCTATGTGGAAACTACTCATTTAACTCTTCACTGATATGTTGCGCAAACATTAACAAACAAACCAATAATATTTATATATAATTTTTCTTTGTTTTGTTTTTCAATATATTATTTTGTGTTAAATATAAAGTTTGCTTTCATAAATGTGCTGCTTTTCTTATAGCCAAATGTTTTTTTTTTTTTTCTTTTAAACTCTTTTTTTTTTATTGGTTTGGTCAACAATGCTTTAAATTTTCATCTGCCTAAGATATCGGTTATATAACAAAAAGTTTTTTTTTTTTTTTTATTTTTTCTCTCATTCCTGGCTTAAAGAAAATAACAACATAAAAAATGCATTCATCGCATCAGCTTCAATCTCTCTTTTTGCTCTGGCTTAAAATCACATCTACATCTAAGTCGTGTCCAGTCATGCTGAAGCTTGCACTGCCCCTCGCAAAGTCGGTTAATTCTAGTGCTAAAAACATCTTAATAGACATTACAACTGGCTAGATTCTTTCTTAAGCTATGTCTGTTTCGTAGTTTCGATTAGGGTACGGTTATGGTTACGGTTAAGGTTACGGTTACGGTTACGGTTAAGGTTAAGGTTAACGTTAAGGTTAAGGTGAATGTTATAATTTGCGATCCTGCGTATGGGAGCTCTTTAAGCTATAGACATGCATACACAACACTCAATTATGTATTTGAACTCTAGTACTACTAATTGCCACCCATCTACATTTCATTGCACGTTTCCCGCCTCTATGCAATGAGCAACATAACCTATATCTTAATAGCTGTGCATGTGTGTGTGTAAGTGTGTGTGTAAGTGTTGTGTAATTGTGTGTGTGTGGTTATGTATACAAACTATCAATAACAATACCCATACACATCAAAATTTGATTGTTAAATAAAGTAGGCATACGCCCGAACGAAGCGCGCCACGCCTCTCCGCTTGCTGACCGCCCTCATCACCTATCCGGCTCAGCTGGAATTGTATTTCATTTAATTGCTCGATTCGCTCCCGATGCTGATCTATTACATTTTATATCGTTTTTTTTTTATCGCTTTAATTATTCTGTATTTTGAACATCTATTTGTAATTAATCATCCAAGAAATTTTTCACATATCAATGAATGAATTAATGCTGAACATATATATCAATATATATTTATGTAGTATGTATGCTTGGGTGTGTATATTTATACTAAGTTACATATGTCACTAAGCTATATGTATTTCATTGAATATGTATATGTATATGTATCCATGTACATTATATAAGCACATTTTTTCCTTCTGCTCTGCTCTTATTACATAAGCCGTTGCATATACATGCAATGTATGTGCGTGTGTCCGTTTGTATGTGTGTGTTTGTGCTACGACTAACTATTTTGTTGTTTTTTAACCTTTGCTGAACTACGATTTCTATATATGTATATATTCCTCTCAGACGAACGCACTATCGCACAGGGAAGGCCAGTCGGAGGCGTGGATGTTTGAACTATAATCATCGAGCAGTACCTAGAGCCCCATGTGTCTGATGGCTCAGCTAGTCTTATATGTATATACTTAGTGGGGCACACTCATGCTCATGCGAGTACGGTTCAGTTATTCAATTATGCCAAAGTTTGTGTGTGTGTGTGTGTGTGCGTGTGTGTGTACTCAATGCAGCCTTCCTGTCTCGCTGGCTTGAATTAATTGCTTTTGCTGCAGTGCTTGGGCATGGTTGGACATGCGTAAATGAAACAGGATCTTCGGAATTTGCATTATAATATTTTTGGGTCTGGGTTTGGGTTTGGGTTTGTTTTCGGTGTAGCGAATTGGTAATGCGCTCATTTAATTGCTATATATACGTATTTATATTGCGAATTTGCATTTATTATGGCTAATATCAATTAATATCATTCGATGGCATATTTTGATTGTATTCATTAAATGTACGTCTATTTAGTATGACTATATGCATGTACTTGCGTACTTGTGTACTCGTGTACTGTGTGTAGTGGGCACCTCCCCTAGTGTTGGCTAATCTATAATATCTCCCACACATTTCACAAGCCATTAAAACTCGCATTCCGCCCGCATCCCACTCGATTTGGCAAGGCCCTCAAGTAGTTGAATCGAAATAAAGCAATTCCCGCCAACAGATTGAGAGTTGACTCGAGCTGAGCCTTAGCAAAAGAGTGAAGCAGGAATGCAGGTAATCGTCTAATTGATGCATTGCAAATGACAAATTGTAATGACCTGTGGAACACATGGGTGTCATCTGTAATCTTTATCTTTACATAATTCGGATTTGGGCTTTGTTTGTTTCTTTCTAACACAATAAATTTGCAGCTAACCATTCATCTTCTGGCAACTGAAATAAAAACATATACGTTTTAAACGTTTAAGTACCATGAAAAAAGTTGATATTAAAGTTTGAAAGAAAGTCAAAAGATAGATATTATGTTGAATTTTGGTTATGTTGCTTTGTACATGTCTTTTGAAGGAATTTTCGAGATCGAGTGACGCATATACTGATTAAAATCAAAAATGAAATTATTGCAAACTAAGTTAAATAAAGGAAATTAGTGTTTGTGTTGCTGCTATTAATTACAAAGCCTGTGAGACAGATAAAACTTATTGCTTATTATTGTGATGCCATTGCTGAGCGGGTGTCATCATCGAATTTCGAATTGCGCAGTTCGAATTTCGGATTTCGAATTAGGAGTTTGAGTTTGAGTTTGAGTTTGAGTTAAGCTTGTGGCTGGATTGCATTGGACTTTGTTGCGTTTGTCAACATATAATAGAGTGTAACGATTATATCATAAGTTATTTCAGATACTAATTTACTGCGAGTGCTTGTGGCTATAATTTCGTGTTCTGCAATGGTATGAATTTGTTTGACTGTATGTGTGTGTCTGTTTAAGTGTGTATGTGTGTAGGAACATGTCTTTCAATTACTGAGCAATCACAAAATGAAGGACTACTTATATAGTTGTATGAGCTTTGTGCGCTAGTTTGTTGCAATGGGCTAACAATTCTTTGTAACATTTAGTTGCAGACTATAGGAAAATGATAGCAGGAAATGTCGAGTACATCAATTGTTTGGCTTGGCTTGGCAGTTGGCAATGTGGCGATGTTCTCGTCTAGATCTACGATAGTAATAGGCACTAGTGCTATGTATGTCTCATCATTGACACATTAAATAGTGAATGCATGTGTGTATACACTCATTTCTGCGTTCGAGCGACAATTTAAATGCGCTCAAAAGTAGGCAATATTAAACGCATACAGTTGTGTGTGTGTTTGTGTGTGTGTGTTTATCTGCAGACCTCGAAGTTGGTAAAAATAATGCATTAAAGTGTGTGTCTGCGTGTAATTAATTTTAACTCATTTTTAATTATGTTTATTTTCATTATGTAACGCACTGATGTATATGTGTGTGTGTGTGTTTGTGTCTGTGTTTGTTTGTATTAATGTGCATCCTAGGCTGCTTTGTGCACAACGCTCAAAAAATAGTATATTTAATTTATGGTTTTCTCATTTTAATACCAAATTTTTGGATTTTTTTATTCACTTATGTACGCAATATTTTTATTTTAAATTATCTTAATTTCTTCTACATTTACTTGCATTTATTTATTTATTTTTTATATGTATATATGTATATACGCGGCATGCATAACACATTTATATGAAGCATTAATTTATATATGTATGTATGAATGAGGATGTGTGCTTGTGACATTTCTCCGTATGAATGCTATTTTAAAGCAACTTATTTTTGGTTTTTCATTTTGCTTTTAAGGCTTATTCAAGGGTCATCTGCAACGGTTTATGAAGCTAATATATCATGAACAGTTGCAGATGCAGGTGTGTGTATGTGTGTGTGTGTGTGTGAGTGTGCTGTAGCATATTTTGTTGTGGTTTTACTTTGGTTTTTGGTTTTTGGTTTTCGGTTTTGGCTTTGGCTTTTGGGTGCTGCACTCAACATTCGACGGACGCCAAAGTTGACGTCAATTAAGTAATTGCTCGGAGCTTCGCATTTATTTACAGCTGATTTTTTAGATTCTTTTCTTTTTGTTCAGAACTTCTGCTGTACTTAAAAAATGTTGTATTTTTTCTATTTTAATTTAAAATTTTTCTTTTTGCTTTTGTTGCTTACTGTGCCTGCAAAAGTAAAGGATAAACCTTAAAAAATAATATGGGTGTTAGTAAAAATTGGAAAAAAATAGTAGTCGGAATAAAATGTATAATGCAGTCAAAATTGTATGCAGCTCTTGAAAACGTATGTCTAATAAATATTTTGTATAAAGCAGTAAAAAAATGTATATGTATATTGATGACGCACTAAGTCAACGTGAGAAACAGACGAATGCAGTGGACTTAAATAAAAATCATGAAATATTACTTGCAAAAATATCAAATATTTAAATAGGCTTTGAAGCGAGGATTAAGTGCATAAAGTTCAATTTTATTATTATTTTTATGTGCTGGCATTTAGAAGAGGAATTTCTGCGTTGTCTATTGAATGGCATTAAAAACAAAATTCCTTTGTCGAATGGCTTTCAAAATGATTTCAACTGATTTAAATCAATTAATAGATTTATAAGATTTGTTTGCTGATGTAAATATTTTGTTAGCACATTGATTTATAAACATTTACAATAAAATTATCATTTATTCTTCGTTTGCTTTACTCTGACATGAAAATAGCTTTAAATATCAAGAAGTCAAACGTGAGCAGCAGCTGCAATTGACTTAACTCTAGTTGAGTAACTTCTCTAAATAAATAAAATTGAATATTTGAAAATGGATTAGCCTGAACTAAGAGCTCGTGCTGTTAGTGAAAGTTTTTTTAAAAAATTATTCTTTTTTTAGAAAATTCTTAATATATCTAATAAAAAATATTGTCTGCATGATGAGTGTGGCTAAGTTTATTGTGTGAACTCATCGAACTTCCAAGCACTTAATTTAATAAGCTCTATAACTGAGAGATATCAAATTTATTTACAATTGCTGATAGACTTTTTGGATTCTGCGAAGGCAATAAAATTCGTGTATTTTCTTAGTTTCATCTAAGGCTTATGAGTTTCTTTATTTCTCAAAATAAATATATGGTATATACAAGTTGAACTCTCAGTTGCAAGGCAACATATTTATTGTTTTATTGAACTGAATTCAATTTAATATTCGCTCACACATTTTTCACACTCATATTATATTTTTGCATTCCTTTATGATTTGCCTGCTTTCTGATGCAAATATCAAATAATATTTATTAAATCAAAGCTACAAGATGCTTAAGCTGAAAGCTCAAAGTGCAGGCAACAATAGAAAACCAAAAATTTCATTTATTTCAAAGCAAAAATTAAAATGCAAAAATAATAATAATAAAAATGAAAATTAAATAATAAATAATGCATGTGGCATAGCTAACTAATCAATAAACAAATAAGTGAAATTGCAGACAGTCGAAGCGCAACGAATCAAATGGGGAGAACAAATTCAAAACATTCAGAATATACTACTTTGAATGTATGTATGTATGTACAGATGCGAATGTGTGTGGGTTTGTGTGTGCTTATGTCATTTGGCATTGGTGTTGATATGCACATACCTGGGGGCTCACTTGGAACTGCTGTATGGGATAGGCAACCACGCCGGCGGCCTGTGGTATTGCTGTGCCCGCAACGCCCGTTGCCAGCTGCTGAGCCGGCGAGATCTGGGCCTGGGTGACGCCTTGCCAAGTGGCTGGTATCTGCACGCCCATTCTGCAATTGGCACGAGAGAAAGAAGAATTCGAACGAGCATGAGCCAAGAGCTGTTGACGGCAACAATAATAGACACACTCAAGTTCCCAGGCGCTCCCAGGAGCCTGCGCTACTGCGACAATTACGACCGGCGAGACAGATGAGTACGGCCAGCACACACACGTGGCTCACTCACATATCCAGCAACTATGTGTGTGCGCGCCAGGTAAATATACGCCACACTCACAAATGAAAACTTTAGCAATTAGCAAATGAATTCACTCATCCGTCATGCTGTCGCTGCCCATACCCGGTGGCAATTCAATCCAATGAGCAGAGCGGCACTGGGAGCTGGGAGGCGCCGGACTATGGCAATGGAAATGTTGCCGCGACGCAAGTGCTTCGGCTAATGAAATAATTATCCATAAATCGATGGCAACGCCATCAAGATTACCTACCCCATGTAGCCCTGCTGATAGCCTCCGTACTGGCTGAAATGATAGCCTTGGATGCCCTGCAGGAACTGGTTCTGAACAGCAGCAGCATTGGCTGCTGCTGCAGCAGGTGTTGCAGCGGCTGCGGTGACCGACGAGGCCGGATAGGTAGGCGTCGGCGAGTACCAGCATCCAGTGGCGGCCAACTGCTGCCCATAGGCGGCAGCGGCGGCTGCAGCGGCGCTCACTCCATATGGAAAACCTGCGGCAGCGGCAGCGGCGCTGTTCAATGCCTGGCTGGCCATGGTCTGGGAGTTGTTGGGGTCGCCACTCTCCTTGCCCCAGGAGCACTTCACTGGCTGGGCATTGATCTCGGTGTTGTGCACGCCGACGATGGCATGGGTGGCGGCCTCCTTGGTAGAGAAGCTGCAAGCAAAAGCATTTGCATATGACAAATGAGCAACTAGCACTTGACTAGTAACAGGTGGAGTGTGGGAGAGGAGAAGGTAGAGAGGGTGGTTCTCGACTTACCGCACAAATGCGTAGCCCTTGTCCTTGAAGACGCGTATTTCCTGTATCGCGCCATAGGGTGCGAATGTTTTCTGGAGCACCTCCTCGCTGAGTGCGGTGAGGGCGCTATTAACGCCGCCCACATAAACGGTGCAATTGGAGGGACTGCTCTGGTTGTAGACCTCATCGAAAGTCAACGGCTTGATGTTCTCTGTTTCGGGTTGAAATATGAGAGCAGAAATTGGCAACGATTGCCATTAGTGGCAATTCATTTCGATATTTCGCAAATGTTGGCCCCAAGCCACAATTAATGACTGCACTTTTTATGCCTGTACGAACAGGCATTCTCTTTGTTTTTTTATATACACACATATACATACACACACATATATATATAATATTTTATGTCTCTTACTGCTGTTGTTGTTGTTGTTGTTTTCAGGGAACTGCATGATTAATATGCAAATTAATTAAGGGTTTTGCCCGCAGCTGAAACGACTACAGCGCCGCTTGCCTACGGTTTTGGTAATTAAAATAACCGCATACACTTAGTCAAAATATTTCACAGTGTATATGTGTATGTGTGTGTGTGTGTGTGTGTGTGCTTAAGGACATGTATACATATAACGGTGTATGTGCCTGTACGACAGCATTTACCGTTGTTGTTATTGCATTTTTTATCAGCATACGTATTTGGTGTGTATGCAGTTAACGTATTTCCCATTTGCTCTCTGGGTTTTTTTTTTTACTTAGTTGTTATTGTTTTTTCGTTTCGTATTCAGAGGGGAGTTGGGAAATGGGTTAGCCCACATTGTGCGCCATATTGTGGTCGACTGCTGTCGGCTGCTCTGCGCGCCAGTTGGGCACGTAGTATTTCTATGCAAAAGTTACACTAATTACTTCCTTTGAGCTTAAAACAAAATTTGCACTTTTAAAAATAATGTCAAGCTTGCGTGTTTATGTCTTTGTTTAGTTTTAAACAATTTACAAGCGTTGTACACCAGTCACTGCCAGAACATATGCTTTATTTTTTCATTTATTGTTTTTTTGTTTTTGTTTGTTTTTGTTCTTGTTGGCCATATAAAAGTTTATGGGATTCAAAAACGATTTCACTACATTTTTTCTACTGATTGCTGCGAGTAAATTCCATTGAATTTACTTTCTTTTTTTTTTAACTCAACTAAGGACAATACAAAATATTTAATAAAACGTAAAATCATAAAAAAAAAACAGACATTTATTTATGTAAAATAATTTATATATTTATAAAGCCTCTTTCAATTGGGAAGAGTTTTGTATGTAACAAAAAGCTTTAAATAAGATTTTATTTGCAACGAAAAAATGTATATGAATATTTTGTATTTAAAAATGAAGTGTATTTTAAAAACTCATTTGATTGAACTTAATATAATTTATGCAATATTAGTAAACGTAGCGCATCTGTTTGCTTCGTCTCAGCCTTGCCTTTGCTGGTTTCGTGTAACGCTTTGAGTTCAGCCCGCCATTATAATTCCTTTACATATCGCTACTCGACGCTGCGCGTCTCTTTCTCTCTCTTTGACTTAATATACATATATACATGGGTTGCTGTCTGTCTCGCTCTTGCTTCCAAGTAACACATAAAAATATGGCTCAATAACATGCAACAGGACAATTCTCACACACACACACAGGCATCAGGCAAAGGTACAGCCGAGGGTGCAACGTATAAACTAACAAGCTTGCAAATATATTTGAAAGCTTTTGCCACAAATGAATACGCCTTGTCACACACACACACATGCCCTCACGTACTCTCAGCGTATGAGAGGGGCTTAGCCTAGCTGCATTGCATACTTTTGAGCGCTGTGTTTCACTAATTTGCACTTTGCTTTGTGCTTGTGCCTTCGTTTCATTTCTTTGCCTTCATTTCTTCTTACGCTTTTAAATCCGTGTAATTAAATTTGGATAGGTATGCAGGTAACACACACACACACACATACACACACACACATGTTTCGTGCTTAGCCTTGGGGCGATTTGCAGTCTGCTGCTGTTGCACCTTTTGGCTGGGCTGCGACAATCTCTTGCCACATTTCATTTCATGACTACACCAAATTAAAGTGCTCGACAGCGTGGCAGTGGCTCTGCCTGTACTTTTGACTGCAAGTGTGGACATAATTATCACGTTAAAACTAAAGTCCCTGGCCCAGGGGCACACACACACACACACACACACATGTAATAAATATAATAATAACTGAGCCAAACGAATGGCTGTCTGACAGTCTCTCTCTTTCGCTCTAGTTCTCTGCGACCTTCTTACTTTTCTCTGGCTACTGCAATTTGAATGAGCAATTACTGGCATGTACAACTTAATGATGAATTAATCACCCAGTCATTAGCGTACATAATTCAAGACTTTATACATATGTAAAAGAAAAATCATCCCCCAACAACAGCAAAAAAGCAATGCGAACTTCTCGAGCTCGAGCACATTTTCAACTAATTAATATGCATGAGTTGGGCGTAGGCATATCATTTTAAGTACGCATTATCCAAACCAAGAAACGTATTAATGTATTCCAACTGAAGTGAAAAAAAAACTTTGAAGAAAGAGTGGCAGACAGGCAGGCAGAGATTGGATTAGCTTTAGTTATGTTTGCTCTGTTCGCTCTTTTAAAATCCGTATAAAACATTGAGGAGTTGAAAATATAACATGAATTCGTTATATAAATGCTGTCAGTTAAAGTATTTTGAGGCCATGCCTATGAATTAGCATAAAATGTAGCTTCAGCTGCAGGTTTTCATGTAGACGAAGCACTTTGCGGGGCAGCGCTTTGAGGCATTTCAACTTTAACTTAATTGTGCGCAACTCTGCATAAAATGTTGATTTATTGCGGCAACTACAACTGCCAGGTAAGTAGGCGACTCACGCACACAGTCACACAATTTGCCCCAAGTTTCTGAGCACAATTCCTCCCACTTCACGCTCACTCACCAGTCGACAGTCGACAGTCGACAGTTGGCAGTCGACAGTCGGCAGTCGACAGTTTGCCTTTGCAGCACAGTCAAAAGTCAAATAGTTTTGGCACAGAAATTTGTCATACAACATCGTCGACGTCGCCGCCGTCGCCGTCGTCAGCGTCGTGGGCTTTGTTTTACCGGCATATTGTTTCAGGTTAATTAAGTTATTACTATAATGAGCTTGTAAGTATTTTGGCCTTTATTTATGGCATGCATTGAAATGGCGCTGGAGCTGGGGGCCTTAACCGGTTAACAAAAGCGAAACTTTGCCAAAACTTTTGCAACGACTTCGGCTGCTGTCGACAATAAAAAATGGCAAATGCGTTTATTATAAGCCCCGAGCTTGGAAAACAAAAAAAATAAAAAAAATAAAATAAATAAAAACCCCAACACGGAAAATAAAACAAAAAGTAGTAGAATATTGCAAAGCGACGCCAAAATTGTCACAACTGTAAAATGCGCAATTGCGTCGGCTCGTAAATCTTAGCTACAAAAGCAGGCGACACAAAAAAATAAACACACACACACACATATGCTAGTGATTGGCTTACTAAACGTCACAACTACGGACTGATTGCCACGGCTATAAAATGTGCAGCCTGCTTAAAACATAAAAATGCCAGACCAAGTCTGGGCAAAAGCACTCGCAGCAGCAGCAGCAGCAGTGGAGGCAGAGGCAGAGCCAAAGTGGCTGCGTATTATATCAAGTAATGCCAAATCCCAAATGCGAAATGCGAAATGAGTTGAGTGCTACAAATCGTAAAGGCTGCCTGCCAGCAGCCATCCCAAGCAACTAGACATGGCCATAAACTCCACAACCTACTCTAACACACACAGAGAGCCATGAAACCCTTTATGTAGCAACGACTAAACGACAGCTCGTAATTGTGTAAAATCTTTGGCGGCGTCTTCGATTTTGGGTCTTGGCCTGCTGAATCAGCAGCTGAAGCGCTCTCCGCTTGCCGCTCAACCAACAAAATATCCAAATTATTTCGCTGGCAAATTGCTAATAATAACTTGTATTACAACTACAAGCACCGCAGCTATCCAGCACAGCACAGCACAGACAAGACCGTGACAAAGGCAAATAAACAATGAGACCAATAAAAATCCGCTTAGGCTTTCATAGGCGTTTTTTATGACAACAATATAAATGCAAAAGCAAAAATTCATGCACATAGTTGTTGCTGTTGCTGTTGCTGTTGCTGTTGTTGGCCCCAAAAATGAGAACCCTTCAACATGTCAGACCTTCCTTCGCACGATAAATTCCACCTTGACTCTGTGTATCTGTGTGCCTGTGCGTGTGTGTGTGTGTGTGTAGAGCAAAGAATGCCAAATGTTTGTTCTATAACCATGAAAATTTTGCTATCCTGTTACACGCTCACTACGACTGTGTGTGTGTGTGTGCCTTTTATGATAATAGTTTCGTGTTGGCAAAATTTATTTATCTGATTTTCGTCCTTCCACAGTCGCTCTCTAAGAGTATGAACTTGTCTGTGTGTGTGTGTGTGCATCAAACAAATAAAAATTATGTTAAAACATGCAAATACGCGTTAACTTTTGATTTATGACAGACCAAGACGAATCGAAACGAAACGAGCTGCTCCTCCGTTCTGGCTGCTCGCTAACTGTTAATAATGATTGCGCTAGTTACAGTTAGTTTTGTGGTTACAGTCCTTTAGTTCTTCTGGGCGCGGAGGCGTGCTCAAATGAAAATTGATTCGCCGTGCCGTGTAATAGAATATGTCACATTACTTTTACTTTTTTGTTTTTTTTTTTTTTTTTCTCCCGCGAACCTTTCGCCGTCGACTAATTGAAAAAGTTTAAGCCGAAATTTTGTAGCCTGGCCCATTACGGAAATTAAGCGCGTGCGGTTTTTCAGTCAGCCCAAAAAAATTAAGAAAACATAATCTGGCAGAAAATTTTGCTGCGACACGTTTATAAATAGCAGACGGGTAAGTGGGTTTGCGGGTCGGCAGGTCGACAGGTCGACAGGCTGGTGGTTCGGTGGCTCGCTGCCTGGCTGGATGCCTTTTTGCGCAACCTTTGGGCCGTGTCATGCCACTGATACCTTTGGCATTCATTGCCATAATTTCCTGTAATAAGACCGATGCGTCGACTCCTGGCAACAACAGCAGCAACAACATCGAGCTACACGGACTCACTGACCCAGCTGCTTGAGCTTGCCCTCCATACGCACACTCGCACGCACAGCCGGATGCCCGGCTGGGGCCAGGCCAGGTGACAGTCATGATTTCCTTACCTTTACTTGCCGGCGGTTTCCGTGTGGCCCAATTCGTGCGAATTGAGCGCGAGCCAAGCCACTGCCCATTCATGGCCGTAATGGCGCTCTCAGCTTCCTGCAAGTAAAAACAGAACGAAAGTTGAGAAACGCGTGCCCAACCCAAACCAAGTTACAAATACCACAGAGCATGAGCATGCACTTCAGCTGGGCAGCTTTACTTACCGATTTCTTAATGAAGGACACAAATCCATAGCCCTTCGACTTCAATGTTTGTGGATCGCGCACCACACGGCAATCGCTGCAAAGAGAGAGCAAGGCGGGAAATGAGAAGCTGTTGATACTGAACTCAATTATTTAATATTTAATATTTTTATTTATTATATAACTTTTTTTCAAATTGATTATCAATATTTTATATATTTTATTTTGTATTTTTGGCTTTGTTTTTCTTAATATTTTATTTTACTTTAATTTTCATTAAATATAATTGAACTGTTTTATTCTCTTTTATTTTTTGTTAGCATAAAGAAACTTGGTCAATTTAACTATCGCAAGATATCTACTTTAAGTTCCCTGAAAGCTCTCGCTTTAAGTAAATCGCAAGCCCATAAATAAATTGAAATAGTTTTATAGTAATTTGAAATTGGTTCCACTATGATATAATGAAAGAAAGAATAGGAAAAGCATATTTATTTATCTTCCTCTGTAGCACAAATTGTTTCATCTCAACACTTCAAGAGCGATTTAGTTGATTGCCCAGCGACCGCGCCTCAAATTGATTTCCCACAGCAATAGCAAGCGTCCGAAATTCCTGGGGCCATAGGGCTGTCAGGGCAACGGCTAAGCTAAGCTAAGTTGCCAGCAAAGTTTGGCAATTACCCCCGATCTGGCAGTTTAGTTAACATAGTGCCGGGAATGTTGGCAATGGTGGCCGGCAACTTTTTTTTATGATTATTATAAGTAAACTAGGGGGGTCGGGGCTGCGAGGTTGGGCACTGGCAGAACTGGCAGAACTGGCAGACGGCTTATTAAATATTCACACGCGCCGCGCATTTAACAAAACAGAATCAGAAATACGCCAAGGCTCCCAACATAATGCCAAAACCAGGCAACAAACAAAAAAAGAAAACAACAAAAAAACAACAAAAAATAATACCCCATAAGAGCTCAAGCAAAACACACACACACAAAAACAAAAAACAAAAAACAAAAACAAAAACAGAAACAGGACAGAAGGAACACCGCACGCATAAAAGTTTTGACAAAGAAGTCGTTGGCCCCGGCCTAAGAATGCGACGGCGGCTGATCCCAGCGCGTCGCACGAACGAGTCCGTATCCGATACGGAATATCTGTATCCAAGTTCGTCCCGGTTGTTTGCATTAAGCGTTTTGACATGGTGGCCACCATGGCAAGCAGATGGCAGCAGCATATGAAAAGAAAGTTATTTAAGTTCCAGCTGCCTGGCGGCGACGCTGGCTCAGTCAGTGCCTGCGGTAATCGGTAGGTGATGCGGGCTGTTTCCGGTTGCCTGCGCCAATCCATCTGCCATCTCCATCTTCAATCTTCCATCTTCCATCATGTGCGAGGCGCAAACATATCAGCGATAATGATATCACAGATATGTATCGCCAAGCTGCCAATCGACTACTGCTCAATAAGCCGTCAAAGCAGCCGCTTAAGCGCGTAGCCAAGGATACGCCATTCAGCTGAGCTTGATTTTACGTGGGTAATTTTAGAATTTGAACGGCTGGGGCCTGGCAACGCAATTAAAGGACATGCGCCGCTCATTAACACGACAAAGTCAACGAGTAGCTAAAAGCCTTGCGGCCAAATCAAAGCCCAAATCATTTTAATGAGTTTAAAATTATTAACATTCGCAATTGGTCCGGATAAGGGTGCGCACATTGATGGAACAAACAAGCGCATAATCCAAAAATCAAATACTTTGGCCAACATTTTGTACAAGTTGCCGGCGGGCAGGACATGCCGCAGAGCCGCTGTCAGCCATTTGAGCCGAAACTTTGCGCCTCCAACGGCAGTTAATTAAGTCAAATTTCGGCTTCTGTTGTTGTAGTTGTTTCTGACTTTCTGGTTATTGTTTTTGTTGTTGTTGCTGCTGCTGCTGCTGCTGCTGTTGACCATTAGCTTCAGTCAGCTCGAGTCCTTTTATGCCGAATAACAGCAAGTTAAATATTTAACAATGTTCTCTTGTTGTTGTTGTGATTGCTGCAACAATTTAACTCAAGCGACACTTTCTGTTTACTTTAAGCAGCGCCGCACAGTGGCAGCGAAAAGAGTTCGCTTAAGTGAAATTAACATAATATACTTTTCCGCGCCGTTATGAAATTTTTATGTGTGCCAACGCAAGCGGATTACTGTGTTGATGCAAGGCAACCGCCTCGCATGCGCCTGCACCAACCCGCCCGTCCGCAGTAGCCGAAAATAAGAAATGGCGGAACACCTGCCGAAAAAGATGCGCCCAGGTAGGCAGCCACGAAAGCGGAAAGTAAATTGTGAAGTGGAAATTTGCATTTTAATACTTACGAGATCTCGCCGAATGGTGTGAATGCTTCGCGCAATTGCTGAGTTTCAATTTCTGAGCTCAAGTCCCCCACAAAGATGTGGAATTGTTCTGCAAAGATAATGAAAGAACAGAAGAAATAAGTTTCACTTTATTCACAACTAAAGAGAGAAGACTATTAGTAACGATTATATAGCATTTCAACTTTTGCTTATTAACTCTTCCAAATATTTATTCGATTATTCGCAAAAATTGCTAATAAATTTATCAATTGATATTCGTTTTTACTCTTAAGCTGAATCGATTCACTTATTATTTTCATTTAACCTTCTCAAAAATAAAAGCTAATAAAACTCTTTGATTTGAAAATTAAATATTCTCAGGCAGAGTATAACAGAAATGTATATATCAATGATTCCTTGTAATATTAGTTGTTTAAGCCTTAAGAAAATCTCTATCATTTTGTTTAACTCTACAAATAAAAGAACAATTAATGCCATCGGACTTATATATACTAAACCAGAATTAGCTATAAAGCTAAAATTATTATTATTATATTTAAAAAATATATTTAATTTATTTCATTCATATATTTGAATTTATAAATTAAAATATAAAAATAAATAAATGTTCATTCATTTTCATTTAGTTTGATTATTCATGAATATGATATCATCACGACTGAATAATTGAAAATTATAATTAAATAAAAAATAATTATTAAATAAAAAACCTCTCTCAACGGATCGACAATAAGAGCATAAGGCATCTCAAACTTATTTAATATGTTGAGTCCCGTCGAGTAAAGTTTAGAGAAAGAGCAGATAATTTCGAAATACATTCGTCAGAGAATTATATATGTGTCGTTCGGTGTGACATTATGACGTTGTGTTAGTTTTTATATTGTGACTGACAGTTGCAGTAGTATTAAAGAGAAACTGACAACTAGCGCTAATCGAATGAGTTAGCATTTCAGTGTTAATTAAAGGATGTGTCATTAGAAAAGAGTTAACCATAGGTTTTGCTGAACGTGGTCTCGGATGTCGCAGAGTGAGAGTGAGAGGGCTAAGTCCTTCACACAGAGTTGGTATGATATTGATGAACAAGAATATGCAGCCAAGAAGCAGTTTGACAAGAGAGTCAAACAGGGCACTTGGAAATAGAAGTCGGCGACACCGAGAATTCGTTGCTGAGCAAACATAAGCTGGAAGGTGAGAGTAATAATTCTAACGCTACGACATATAATAGTTTTCACTCCCACATTCATTCCTCTTTTACTCTCATTATACTCATTATTTATCACATTTGAATTCTACTTGTAAAGTCTACCGAAAAGAATCATACTGACTAGCTCACGCTCTGAACAAGAGACTTCGGTTTTTTTCGTTTTTGTTCTTGAGTTGAATTATTGGTGTCACGCTCTTTTAACGAACGTCGTTTAGAGAGAGAGATAAGATTGATGTTCGCATAATGGAGTCTCTACATCACTTCAGAATCGGTCTTCACATTCATATACGAATGCACAAACTCGAATGTATTTGATGTGAGTGAATCAATACATACGCCAAAGACGTCTTATAACTCAACCAAACATTCGGGGAACGACTAGAGCGAAATAAGAGATAAGAATACGATTGCGAGCCGATCGATCTCAGTTTCATGAAGATCGTCCATCTAGAAATGGAGTATATTATATATTATAAGCGTCCACAGCTCAGCGCAACCCATCCCCAAGCCACGATTGCAACTGAGCGGTTACCAGAGCGCGCAATCACACGATCGTAAGGAAGAAGAGTTTTAGTTGTTTGCAGAGTTCAGGGTATGTCGCAGTCGAGCAGTCTCGACTAGAGCCGTGTACTTGTTAATATTTCATTTAACCCGTAATTTAACTTTCACTATTTGTATTTGGCAATTCTATAATAATTAATTATAATCATTCCATCTTCTATCTTCTCTTCTTTTATAATAATTAATCCATTTTTAAAAATGTTTTAACTGACGCTGAGAGCGCATTGCCTTTGCGCTTTGTCTTTTAACAATTTTACTAATTAAAGTAACTGAATCTAAAGTAAAATATTTGAGATACTTTTCAAAAGATTTTATACCAAGCGTAATGTGAGGATAGCATTATATACACAGATGGAGGACACACTCACACACACACACATACATATTTAGATATAAGCGAGCTGTGTATACGAAAATCAGCGAGTGCACAATTTCAAAGGCTTGTGCTGTCATGCAGACTGCACACATACAAATGCAAAGAGCAAGATGCACAATGAATACACACACACACTCACACATGGGAGACACACACACACACACACAGAGTCAAAACGCAATAATTTATTATTATTTTTGTGTGCTTTGTCTCTTTGGCACAGAAAAAGTCGCAACGTTTCAGTTGCTGTCGCGGTTGCTGCCACTGCCATCGTCGCTGCCTGCGTCGCTGTCGACGTTGCCGTTGCCGTTGCCGTTGCCGTCGCAGTCGACTGCTTGTGCTGTTGTCCTTCGTATGGTTTTGTGTCAGCTAAGCTAAGGCTGACTAAAACTAAGGGTTGGCAATAGGCTAAGGGCCAGCATGGAGGGTTTTTGGGGGTCGTCACACATACAGAGATACAAGCACACACACTTACAGAACCAGAAGTCTTACCCTAAATAATTAGCACTATTCAACTGGGGCATGACGACGGCGACGGCGACGGCGACAGCGACGTTGACGGGCGCGGCTTTGACTGCCAGCTCGACTGCGGCATGTCCTACGTCCTGTGTCCTTGTCATCATCGTCGTTGTCGTCGCCGCCGCCGTCTGCTGCACGTGCAGAAATTAACATTTCCGGTAATTTTGCGAAAATGAAAAGCAAAGCGAAAACTTAACGGCAGCAGAAACGTAATGCGGAAAGCTTTTGTGTTAAATAAATATTAAAAGCAATTCGCCAGGCCAAGCCACAGCCACATGACGATGATGACTAGATAGAGAGAGACAGCGAGAGAGAGAGAGAGAGAGAGAGAGAGAAAGAGAGAGACAGAGAAGGAGTGTCTGAGCTAGCAGCTGTATGAGTGAGCTGTTAAAGTTGGGATGTTGGCTTTTAAAAAACAAACCAAAACGAGTAAATCGCTGCTGCTGCCCCCTGTGTGTGTGCAGAATTTTTATTTAATTGTAAATTGCGTATACGCCACCATTAATGAGCCCATTGTAAAATCAGACGGCGGCAAGGCTTAGCTGTAGCTGGTGCTGGTGCAGGCATTGACTCAAATTGCGATACACGCAGCTCGAGAAGTTGTCATTATTGTGAGTCAATTGTGCTTTGCCGTTGCCGCTCCACCTTGTTGTTGTGGTTGCTCTTGTTGTCAGCTCAAAGGCAATACGACGTGAGGCATGCACGCAACTTACGAATGGCTGCCCGGCTGACTGGCTGGCAGACATACTTTTGGCTTATTGGAGCCAGCGAATGTAATATTCATGAACCGAAACGAAAAGCAAAGTTCTTATTGCTATCGTGCACAGGCTGAATTCAAGAGGGGAGCATATATTGAGAGAGAGAGAGAGAGAGAGAGAGAGAGAGAGAGTGAAGGAGATACAACGTGTACGCTAATTGCAGTCAAAGGCTGCTTTAAATTTGCTTGCCATAGGCGAGGCAGAAACGACCTGTTCTGTATCGGTAGCTCGTTGCGGCAGCCACTTGGTTGCCTTGGGGCCCGGGGTGTCTGGGTATGTAATGGCAGCGTGTCAAGGGGCTGCTGGATGCCAGCATTTCTTTCGGCTGGCTCGTCAGCTCGTTGCCTGATTAAAGCTGTGCGTATGTAATGAGTTAATTAAGTTTTTGGCATCGCGGAAATAATCTCTCACGCGCACTCTCTCTCTCTTCTCTCTCTCTCTGTCGCTCGCTCTTGTGGCTGGAATCGTCATGTAGACCAGCACACGTGCACATAAATTAATTATAAATCCTTAGGAGGCACACGGCTTTTACAAGTGTTTTGTATATTTGCAGAGGACGCGTGCTAACAACCTGTGCCCTGTGCCCTGTGCCGAGCAGGACATCGGATATACCTGGAGTAACACATACTCGCTCTAGCTAGCTAGCTAGCTAGCCAAGTGTGTCAGTAGTGTGCTGCTTTGCCACGCCTACTTCTCTACCTTTTCATCACTGCTAGCGGAAGCCCGGCATGAGTGTGTATGTGTGTGTGTGTGTGTGTGTGTTTTACAGCTTTACTTAGTTTGCGCTGCCAGAGTTGTTGTAAATTTTATGTTATCCGCTTCCATTGTTTGTGTTGCCTTTATTTATGTGTCGAGTAGTTGCCCCAACCCCAGGCCAGCGTCTGATTTGCCATTGTTATTTATGCGTTTGTGCTACACCTTATTTCCTGTTTGTCTTACATAAGCTGCAACGCTTAATTACACGCAATCGCATAAAGTCGTAGAGCCGTAGAGCCGTAGAGCAGAGGAGCAGCCCTTAAGGCCCATTGGCAAATGTAGCCAATTTATCGATTTGTTGGTCAGTCCAGTCTGTCGATAGAGAATCTGTGTCACCTTTGGCCATTTGTTTGGATAAAATAGATTGCGGCGCTGGCATATATTTGCGCGTTTAGCATAAAAATCATTTTCAAATTCCATCCGGTCGTTGACCACATGGCGTATGGGTAATCGTAATGGCAATTATGCACTCAATGGCTAAATGGGACTGCATCAAAGCTAAAAGCGTTTAGCGGCTAGTCGCATAAACCAACAGCTGACCGACTGCTGGGACTGCCCGCTGTCATATGAAAGCCCAAAATAAGCAAACAATTTGACGCTAACAACCGCAAAACGTGCACGACCCTTAATACGAGCGCTGTGGGTCAAGTGGGGCAGTGGGCCTCGACCCGCCCACAGTTTAACCCAAAAAATTGATGAATATGTAAGCAAATACAGAAGACTAACACGCAGCGGGTGCTGCCACACATACTAATACATGGGATAAGTATATGCACACACACACACATACATATATATAACTCTCTATATATATGTATATGTAAAAAAAGGATCAAAGTCCTGAGGCGCGTTAATTTTGGCAAACGTCAGCAGAAAAGTAAATCGGTGCCCAGTTGGACATCCTCGGACATTGGCTGGAAATATGAAGGGCAAGGGGACAGCCCAACAGCATGGCCACAAATTATATTGAAATGTTAATAATCCAGTTGCCCAGACGTGCTGTGCCCAAGAAAAGGACAACTCAACTGCAAAAGGATATTTAGATGGACATCGGCCGGCTGACTTATGACTTTGATCAATGCCGGGGCACCCAATCAATTTGGTCTATTCCACATTTGCCGCATTTATGTGCCTTCGAGAGTCACTTATGCCCGCAATTTGGCACTGCGGTTATCTTGGGAATTGGATACTTGGGCCAGTGTCTGTGCCTGTGCCCGTGCCTGTGCCTGCGCCTTGGCCTGCTCATGTTTTTATCCCACTGCCATTTGGCTTTGATATATGAGACACAATTTGCCTGTATTAGGGGCCAGCGATATGCGTCCTGGCTCAGCAAATCTTTAAATTAGATTTGCTCGACTCAAATCAGCGTGCATTATAAAGTATAATGTGCTTTTAATTTCATTAATTTGCAGGCAGCCAGCACGGGGCGAGCAGCCGGGCTGCCATACTGAATGAAACTAAAAGATCTAATTAGCGTTTAACAAGCGAGCGAGTACAGCGCGGCGCAGGCATCGGCAACTTCTGCTAACTTAAAGCAAACTTTGCGCTTTAATTTCAACTTAATTACGCACACTCTCACAGCTAAGCAAATGCCCCAGTCTGCCGTGCAGCAGATGCAAATGCAAGCGGCACGTTGCAGTTAGCAAAACTGAAAGCCAATCAACTTATTCAGCTCTCCCTAGCTGCCTTTTTATTAAAACTGCCGACACTTTAAGGACGTGAAGCAGTCAACAGTTGCTGATATTAGCGGCATTAGGTGCTGCTCAAGACAGACTCCAGCTAAAACTAAAAGCTCTCAATAGCTGTAGCTAAACCAATTTTAATCTAGCTTGGGGTGTACTTTAGTTTGCTTATTTATAAATGAGTTTACTAATGCAGAATCAGAGAAAGAATGTTCTTAATACACAAATAAAAGACAACAATTTTTTAAATACCAAAATTAAAATATATATATTTTTTTTAAATGAAAATCAAGATAATTCTGATATTTCTCTACTAAAAAATAAATAAATAAATAAATAATAAAAACAAGTAAAGAAAGAAACAAATAAAATGAATAAAATAAATTAAGAATGTTTATTTATATCAAGGAAAAATCGAAAAAAAAAATCAAGAATCAAAAATTTCTGTACTCAAAAAAAAAAAAGCAATAAATAAATAAATTAAATAAAATTAAAATATTTATTTATATCATATAAAAATCAATCAATTACTGAAGAGCAAACTAGCAAGCTCATATCTATGAATCAAATAATATATTTTCAAATTTTAATTTAGCTTGGTTGATTTTATTTTGCTTATTTATAAAAGAGAGAAAGTTTAACAAAGCACAAATAGAGACTGAAACTCCTAACATATTTAATATTATTATTATTTTTTTCTTTAATGAAAATCAAGAAATGTACGACAAATATAAAAATATTTATTTATTTCAAGCAGAAGAGAAAATAATGACGACGCACAGTACTTTTTTTTTACACTAGATAAATTATTTTAAAATATTAAATAACATATGAAGCAGAAAACCTTAATATGAATCTACATTTAGAGTTTGCTTTAAAGTCTTAAGGTCAATTATCTGTCGGATGGCTTTAACAAGCTTTTAAGTGTTTCTATTATTTTTCAGATTTTTGCCGGCAGAATCTTATGCCACATGACGCTATGGCTTTTCAAAGTGAGAAACAATCGAGTGGAACAAAACAATCAATGTCGACCATCGTTGTTTCTTAAATAGCTATCCTTGCTATCGAAGCCTCTTCAGCTCAAAGCTCTACAGATAATAATTTCATTTACTCTAGAATTACTAAGAAATACAAATGGGAAATTCTTACATTGTTGTTCGTTTAAAGCTGTTGTTGCTGTTGGCAACAATTTCCTTAGCCTTGTCTATTTGTCTGTGTGTGGAAATCTTTGTGTTCTAGTTGAGTTCCCACTTTCGCAAGCAGGAAAACTGCTGGAGCATTCTCATCAAATTGTCGCGCAGATCAAATGAAATTTTCATTTTCATTGTGGTGCGCGACGCGTCGCGTCGCTATGCGTTGAATGTCTTTCATATATATGTATATATACATATTTATGTAATATACAGTTAGACAAGTGTCAGTGTGTGTGTGTTTGTGAGTGTTTTGTCTCTCTCTCTCTCTCTCTCTTTCTCTCTGTGTGTGCTGCGTTGGGGGTTGCTGACACCGAGGTAGAGCTACCTTTTCGTGCCGTTGCCGCAGAAACTTTTTGGGTTATTCAGTAACTACGTTGCACTATTCTTAGCTACTTGTGTGTCGTCGTTGTCCTTGTTGTTGTTGTTGTTGTTGCTGTTGCTGCCATCGGCGTCGTCGCCGTCGTCATCATCCCAGCTCTCTTTCGCACCGCGACCGTCTAACGTGTAAAACAATGACTCATTAAGACTCATCTAAATTCTAATGAGATTCAGTAACTATTAAAAACAAAACATGGCAGAGCCAACAACAACAGCAACAGCAACAGTAGCAAAGGGTTACTGCCCCAGAGGCAACGACTGGTCTACACCATCACACCCCCGAACACACACACACACACACACACACAGAAATACACACCAGCCCCAAGCACTCAAGTCTCTTATCAGAGCACCCTTTTGCCGCCGGCTTGCGTCCATTTTGTGCTGATTTTGAATGCTGTCTTAAAGCGCTCGTACCCCAAAAAATTTAACTCATTTATATGCAAGTCACTTGCTCTGCCTTTAAACAAATGTCAATAATTTGATTTAAATTTGGCACACAAATAAGAGAGGGACAAAGAGACAAAGAGAGAGAGAGAGAGAGTGAGGAAAGTGGAAGTATAAAAAAAAAATGAGGTGTATTCTTGGCTATGCTTATAAAGCAATCAGACCGGAGTAAGCCAAATTGAGAGAAAGATGTTTGCGAGCCAGTTCTATTCTGGTTTTCAGCTCGCGTGCAAATTTCGCATTTAAATGCCAGTCATAGGCGCTTGTTTGCCTTTACACTTGGGCCAAGGGAGAGGGAGTTGGAGCCATTTGCATTTTGTGTGTGTTGACAATTGTGTAAAAAGCGTCGCAGGACAAGCAACTGCAGTGCTCACAATACACACGCACACATTCTAGCTAGACGAGACAATGATAGAAGGCAAAAGAAATTGCGAATTTCCGTATGAGAAATCGAAAAGAGGCAGGCAAAGAGGCCCAGATACAAAGGGACCAAGAGGCCTTAGCGAATGCATTAAAGTGCTCGGAGGTGAGCAAACAAAACATGTTGCCTTATAAATTAGAGAGTACATTCGCTCACTCACACACACGCCCTTGACTGCATATAAAACGAAATAGAAGGAAGAACACCTAACTAGAACCGCAGCAGCGACAACAGCAACAACAATTGCTGGGAAGCTGAATAAGCGAAAGCGTTTGGCTTAGCCAGAAAAGGGTACAGAGATTATATATATACGGCTTGGCCATGGCCATGTGTTTGAGTTGGATTTTGGGTAGTTTTACGCAGTCAGACAAGTCCAGAGAACAAACACACCCCAACATCAGCCAAGCACACACTCAAACCCCCCTCCCGGCACCAGCAGTAACAACAGCGAACATTAAACGCCGTTTGTAGTAGCATTCGCCAAGGGTGGTGGGCGTGGTCGGGGGAGGGGCAATTTCATGTTGTTGTTGTTGTTGTTGTATTTCGTGTTGTTGCTGCCGGTCGCAGCACATGTTAAAAGTAAACGCGACGCAGGTGAACCAACTCCCAGCCCCAACGGTTCATGCAATCTGCATATTTGCCGGGCGCCACGAAAGCTAAAGCAAGTAAAACCTGGGTCAAATTGCGGTTACCGCTATACTTTCCTCTCGTCCCTCTATTCTTCTTCTTTTTTTAGCCATTTCCCTTTCTCTTTGCTCCATTTTTTTGCTGTCATGTCACTAGTTTTTAGTGTGTGTAAGCGTAGGTGTTGATGTAGCCGCACTCACCTCGGCACACGCACACGCACAGACACAGACACAGACGTAGGTACAGGCTTCAGTGCCATTATTGGCCCAGTCACACGCTAGACCCTAGCCTAAAAGGTGGCTCGCTCCGATCGGGTCCCTGACATGACCGCCACATATGCGTCTCTCTTACTCCACACGCATATCCCGGCAGCGAGCCTGGGGCTAGAAAGTAGGACGCCTCGCGTCGGTGTGTTAATTGTAAAGAGTTTGGCATTTGCTATGTGTGGGTGCGGTTTACGGTGCGCCCAGCAAACTCTAACTGAAAGTGGCTTCATTTAGCTTCGCACATTTGCAGTTAATTAATTTTGTTGCCGAGCCAAAGGAACAAAACAACAACAGCCAAGTAAATCCCTAATGAAAAGTGTTCCCAGTGAGTGCTACGTCTAAGCTGCACATACCTGGCGCCTAAAAAATTGTAGTAAATTAGCCCAGCCCTTTGCATACAATTAACAAAGTATTAAACGATAGCAGCAAGTAGACCATCACATCAGAGATCGAAAGAGAATGTTGTCACGTCAGTCTGCTAGGTAAACAAATATACAGTGGCGAGCAAAAGTTAGTGAATGTTCGCAAACTTTGACTTTGACTAGGCATAAAAGAAAACCATATAATAAAAAAATCAAGAAATATTTTTTTGGTTTATTATATTATATTATTAATAAATGAATAAATAAATGAAGCTGCAAAGAGTTTGAAAGAAAAAGCAAAAAAAAAAAAAAAATACATATTTAAAAAAAAAAAAAACAGTTTAAATATGTTGTCCTTGCTAGAAATATCTTCATTTACGCTTCTTAACATGCTATCTACTAAACATTGAATATTTCTTTTTGAATTCCATTCTGATATGCCATGTGATCGGCATGTCTATCGGGTCTGCATCTTCTGTGCCAGGCGTCCTTTCACGATTGACCAAAGACAAATGTGAAATATATATATCTAAATATTCCAATTGAATTACTAGAATTAATTAAAGTTAACATTTGATCATCGATTATATAGTGAAGGATAATCATGAATACAAAAATCTTTCATCTACCATAACAATTGATGTCTATATGCAAGGAAAATGGATTTATTCATTTGAAAGGATGTTTTCTTTAAGAAATAAATATAAGGCGCATCTCTTCAGCATAGATTGCAGCAACAAATGCACTTCAATGCTGCATATATCGACGTAGCTCATTTTAAGATATGCCCGACATCTAACAGCAGATAAGCCGACTAAACAGACCTTAAACTGTAAGGCATACAGAGTACTAAATGCAGTATCAATTGATATAACTCAATTTGCTCATTCACTTTCCTAATTAATAGCCAACAACCGTGAACAGTTCGTGGCACTGAACAGCATTTGTTTTTCGCCCAAGAGCTCACACTTTTTTTTGCACATGCTCCTAGCTGGCGTATATATTCTTGTTAGCGAACAATACGGACAATACAAGTGCCAACAATCAGCCAGAGGGTAGGTTAAAAAAAAGAGAACGATAAAAACGAGATGAAAATCATTGAAAAAAATCAAAAACCAAATTCAAAACTCGCTTCTTGGCTGCCGAATGAATTGTTGATATTACTGCATCTGGCCATCGCGACGCAGCTCCAGCCGCATTTGTCAGTGCTGCTTCGAGCTGTGTGTGCCTACTGGGCGCAGCTGCTACACTTTATTTCAGCCAGTCCCTGTTTTTGCTCTCCCTTTTTTGTAAGTGGCTTGTTTTTGCCATGTTCCATGACTGTGTGTATATATGTGTGTGTGTGTGTGTGTGTAAATTGCGCTCTTGTGTGCAAGTGCGGTCATTTAATTTCGATTTGTGTTTTAGATTGTTTTGCGTTGCATTTGTTGATTTTTGCCATTTAAATAGAAATTTTTATTTTCTACACGTTGCTGGCCAGCCTGGACCACGTTGGTTGTCCATGGCTTGGTTGGGCAGCCGTCGTCAGTTTTTTGTATGCCATGCATGGCGCTAGCTGTTGGCTTATTTCTAGCCACTTTTTTATGAACGCATGTCCTCGGGGCATTGCCAACGCGCGCGCCTGGCAAATTGGATTTCTTTTTTCGGACATTTGAAACTGACGAACGCCGGTCCGGTATCAACCGACAATGGCAAGCTGCGACCAGACCTAACACCAGCACACACATACACACACACATGTATATATATAGATATACATCTATGAATGTATGCACTCAGAGTTGAGGCTTCTATTAGCTGCGCGCATTCATATGAGCGGAAATTTAATCTATGCCACAGCCGCGCTACATTTTAGTCAATTTAAAGCTGACGGCAAATTTTATCAGCTCGAAAATACTCGTTAAATATTTAAATTGACGCAAAGCTAATGAAATAAAACCAATCCGCATGCGACTGCGACTGCGACTGCGACTGCGACGGCGACGCAGACCGCAATCCACAGAGATTTCTGCTGCGCGTTCATTTCGGCTGACTGCTTTTTGTCGGCGGCCGGAAGACGGCCCCAAGAACTGTTCAGCAACTGCTGCTTATACTTTTTCTTTTCGCTCATATTTGACTGCTGGCAGTCACATCAGTCAAAGTCAATTCAACTGGAACAGTGGCAGACGACTCAGACTCAATCCACATTCAGTGCAAAGTGGAGCAGAGCATTTTTGTTACTCTTTGAACGCATTTAGCCCACTGTATGCGCTGCGTCTTAGCATGCGGCACACGTAGCAGCTTGCTTTAAATGTTTAAATAGAAGCGAATACGCTAAAAATCAGCAGTGACAACAACACAACCGGATAAGAGACAGCATATAGAGTGGGAGAGAGAGAGATATGCTCACACACACACATTCTGAAAATTGGCATAAATAAGTAAGAGCAACGACGGCCTCAGTCTGTTGGCCATATTGTCAGCATAGCGTTTGTATCTGCACAAGTGCTGGGCTTATGCTTGTGCGTGAGCGTCAACACACACACACATAAATACATATATATATATATGTATGTAATGCATTTATATATATATTTACTCAAATGCTATGCCCAAAGCGCACTTGAGTGTGTATCATCATCAACATCAGCTGCTCTTCAGCCAGGACAAGTCAGAGTCCCAGAGTTCCCTCTGCCAACAAAACGTTGCCCCATCCCCCAGCAGTTGCGTGGGCGCCGCTCCTGGCCATAGATAGATAGATACAAAGCTACAGATATAAGCAGCAGAGCAGTAGAGATGTAGAGCTGTAGAGCTGTAGAGAGCTGAGGAGCTGTGGAGCTGTGGAGCTGAGTGAGTGTGCACCCACTACAGTGACAGTATCTTTGCCCGCTTAACAGTATTACAAGCAGACTAATGAAACGAGCCGAGGTCGGGCTCCGGCTCCTGCTCCGGCTCCGGCTCCGTCTCCGGCTTTGGCTGGGTATTCATCCATTCCCCCCATCATTGCGTCTCCCGCTGCAATTTGAGTTGACTTTTACGTATCGTCAAGTACTTTTCTGGTTTTGCCCACTCGGGGGACATTTGTCAGTCAAGAGACAAATTTAATTTTTGCAGCCAGACCAGAGAGAGAGACGGCGCCAGGCGAAGTGAAATGGACTGCGATTAGATATGAATGGCAATGAAAGTCATAGCAGCCGTATATGACGATCATGGGCTTAACTATTCCGGCTATTCAACTGTTTGTTATTGTATTAGAGGCCACTCGTTAGCCCAGCTCTGCACTCATTCCGAGTGGGTCCAATTCGTACTTCATATGCAGCCCGGCAACTGGGTGCACACTTTGCGTATACGTAATTTTATTACAGCTGCCCAAGCAGAACAAACTGCCCTTTGCCCAATGGCCGATGCTGCTGCAACGCCAGTTCTAGTGCCCAAAATGAATGGGCCGCAACTATTTTTTGGGGGAATTACGTAGTCGTTGTGCTCCACATTTGTGTGTGTGGCTGGCGGACTGGCGGACTGGCTGGCAATGCATAGAATTCATTTCGCATTGAAATGGCTGTTCAGAGAGCAATTAGCTGAAATTATTGTTGCTACGTGTGCGTCGTCACTAGCTGGGGTAACTGGCCGTAGTGAGCTGGCGTGAAGCAGGCGAGGGCAGAGTGCGGTGGGGCGTATGCTTAATGCGTGCGAGTCTGGTCATTATTCAGGGCTTGCTCTGGGCCAAGCAGAAGAAAGAAAAAATGCTGATTTGCGGTTTGGCAATGCCACCCGCACACGAGCGCACACTCACACTGTATTGAATTTACCATAATTTAGTGAAGCATCCCCCACAGAATGTGACGAAACGAAGCAAAGTCAAGTCGAAGCGAAATTATGCCAAAACAAATCAAGCAAATGAAAATATCACAGCCTCAAAATCAAGGCAAAATACACACAACGCCAGGCCCCAAAAAGGGACCCTTCGACTCTGAGAGGGGTGCGGGTGCTGCGAGTTGTGGGCTGTGGGTGCCACAAATGCTGTGCTTAATAGGCATCAGCTGGGTATTAAGTTGTTGTTTTTTGCCATCGACTTTGGCATCGTCTTCCTCATTTCTGAAGCGTCGTCTTGGCAGCGTGACAACCTTTTTTTTTTCCTTTAGCTTGGTTTGCCAGTTAGCAATAGCGAACGTGGCCAGAACTCAGCTAGGGCTCGGGCATTATAACAAGCTCTCACCCAGCTGTGGAGCTTCTTATTCTTTTTCTTAGTCTACGCCTGCTTGCCAATCCAGCCTCACTTTCATTCAACAAACAATTTGCGGAATGCCATTAGGTGACGCCTACTGAGAAAATTATCTGTACCACCCATTTTTTTTTTATTTTTATATATATATATATATATATATATATATATATATATATTCGGCATCTGCTTCGCCGGGGACGCGGTGCAAATTCAATCACATCATCTTTTGTTGAGCTCACAACCGCTCTTAACGGCAGCAACAGCCTCCAGTAAATACGATTCAAAAAACTTTGGGCAAAATAAGTGTTGAGGGTTGTTGAATGCTGTGGTAAATAAAAACTAGACAATTATGTAATCAATTTTGAAGACATATTTGCTTCTTTTTACATTTTGAGGGGAATACATTTTTTAAGACTATGTATGTCAGCTAATATTTGAAAGCCCACCTCGTGGCACAATAGTGATAAAAGTTATCATAAGCATTTAAGCTTGACTATTGAAACTGATTTCTAATCTTATGTAGTTGCTGATTTGCTTTAAGTGAATAGTTGAACCTGAAACGAATATGTTCTTATCTGAGAATAATCAATGTCAAGTCTTCTACATTTCACCACTTAAATGATAAATCATTCGCACAGGCCCATTCCTTGGTAGACGTCTTTACGACTTAATTCACATGGCGTATTATCAGAAGATGAAAAATACCTTAATATTACTCAATGCTTTCACGACTCTTTCGATAAACGTATCTTGGTTCCACATAAAATGAAAATTATATTGAATACGTATAAATGCTCTGTTGAAATTATCGAATATTCGATAATCGATAACGATCGACTACACAGATAAAGAAAAAAAAAACACTTTGTTTTAGTTTGTCAAGCTCTCAACATTTAAAAAAAAAATTAATACAATATAATAAGAGTTTTAATATTAAAAAAAAAAAAAAAAAAAAAAAAAAAAAAAACAACTTAATAAATCTTTTAATTTATTGTACAATAATATTTTAATAAATCTATAAATATATTTGCAAAATTAAGAAAACTCTTAATGAAAAACTACTAAAATATAAAATGTTTTCATTTAATTTCAATTTTAGTTTGTTTTGCTCACATGAGATCAGATCTATCTATCTTCCAGTACAGCATAGTTTCAATATCAAATAAAATCATTTAAGCTAGCTCACATATATATGAAATTTGTTATGTTACCAAAATCCACTTTTTTCAAAAATAATTAATTATTCCACATTACACTGCTCAAATTAAAGTGAACAGCTGAAAATCATCCAGCTAGCTGAACTGAATTGGATCGTGGTGCAGCTGAGCGCTAAGCATTCAGTATATGATGCTTACATAGCAATCAACGCTAGTTAGTTTCTCATATCCGTTTAGTAACTTTGTCACTTTGCGAACCTGTGCATCTACGTTTACATTACACTTCTCAACCACATCAAGAGCAAAGCCTTTAACGACCTGTCAAATTTCATTACAAACTTTAAAGTGCTCCTAACTTGAACAACAACCGCAAAATGCATCACACGACGGCAACTAAAACAAAATACAACTACAACAAAAATTATAGACGAAACTTAAAAAAAAAGCGAGTAGAGAGGTGGCGGACTAAAGCGAAAAAGAATTAATAGTAGCAACTAGTGAGTGTCAATGGAAACCACAACAACAACTGCTGCTCCTGCTGCTCTCTCTGCTGATGCTGCAAATATAAAACTAACCAACTAACAAAGTATAAAACAAAAACTAAAAAACAACTATTGAGTGCTGCTCATTGCCCCAACGTATCCGCTGCACCCGCAGCTGAACCACCGACTGTCAGGCTCCACGAACAAAAATTTCTAATTTAAAAGTTTTGCGACCAACCGACGATAAGTGAGGCAGCCGAAACGGCAAATAGAAAACAACAAAAGCAACAACAAACAAGCGGCAAATAAAAACGCAACAGCGTCACACAAAGAAACACACACACACACACACACACACACACACACACACATACATACAATTGCAGATAATACAACCCCCACCCAGTGGCGAATAAAAAAATAGCAGCAAGTGTAGGTGGAAAAAGCAAGTTTGGCCAAGTGCAGCTGCAATTTTGTTGCTGTGGCTGTGCGGCATCGACGTCGGCTTCGGCATCGACGTCGGCTTTGGCATCGGCATCGGCATCGGCATCGTAGGCGTTGCGTTGCACTGTGCTGTACGTGGCGTTGTTTTTGCCCACATCGTTAGCTAGGCAGCAATCGGCAACATTTCGTCAGCTTCCGGCTAGTCCTGGCTGCTTGGCTCCAGCTGCTGTCGGCCCAGTGGGGCAGCCCAATGTGGCAGCCAGTGGCAGAGGCAGTCCAGCCAGTTGTGTTGTCGGTTGGAGCAGCCGCGTCATGCGCGTTGCTTCTGCCCTGTTTGCGTTTGCGATTGCAGTTGCAGGACGCCAACAACACAATCCCCAATACCCAACCCTCAGCACAGTCCAGCCTGCAGCTGTGAAACGTTCGTCTTTAGTCGCTGCTCCTCGGCAATCGCAACCAGCCAGCAACTATTTTTACACACCGTTCACTCACTGTGTGCGTGTGTGTGTGTGTGTGTGTGCCTTTAGGGGCTGGGGCGCGTTTGTCATTGTGCATTACATTTAGCATGCATCGTAGTTCCCATTCAGTGTGGCAACAATGTTGCCGTATTGTTGTAATTTGCTTGTTGTTTCGTTTGACTGCCTGGTTCGTTGCCTTTCATTGGTCTTGAGGCGCATTTTCCAGCATTTCATGCAATGATATTCATATTCGAATCATATTCGTGTGCATGTGGCTTGCTAGCAAATCGAATTATATTTGCTGCATGCCACAAAGCAGACAATGTATGTGCTGCTGTTGCTGCTGTTGCAGCTGTTGCTGCCCCAATCCAATGGCCTCATTGTGCACTTTGGCTTTTTCTTTGTTTTCTTGCCTTCTGACCTGACCAACACATTTCAGAAAATTCGATTAGCTCACTGTGTAGATGGATAATATTGAATGCCTTCAACATTTCTCTTAGCAAGTCTCGATATGTGTGTGTGTGTGAGCCTAAGCTCGTTTTATGCCACGCTTCATAAATTATTTTCTTCTTCTCTCTTTTCATTTTTTTTTTTTTTTTTTAGATTTTCTTTTAATATGTATTTTGTCATGCATAATGGTGACATTTTGACGCGCTAATAAACATAATTTGCTCATAAAATATTTTTATTGCCGTCGTCTTTATCGGGCTCATATCTGACTCACTTCTGGCAGGTATGCTTAAGTAGCTGTGTACGTATATGTATGTGTGTGTGTGCTCACAACAACATTTTGTACATTTTTGCAGGTACAGAGATGAAGAGAGTTCATTTGCAGATAGGCAAGTGAAACATAAAACTTAAAATTAAACAGATAACAAAAGCAAATGATATATTAAGAGCGAGCAGTGACTGCATTAGTCAGAGATTGGGTGCTTACAAAACTCATTTAAAAAGATGAAACAGAGTATAAAGAGTATCTACCTTTAGCCACAATAACCAAAGTAATTTGAATTTAATAAAATATTTAATAGATTTAAGTACAGTACGATATATATATGAAATTGTATAGGATGCATGAAAATAATATATTTTATTTTAATTTAATCGTAATAGCTGAAAAAATCATTCATATCATATTTGGAATATATCATATATATAAGCAAAATATTTCTAATTATATTTATGAGTTGAATGTTTTAACTCTATCATAAAATTCATTATAAAATACATTTAACATATAGAGATAATTATGAAATTAATTTTTTTATCAGCAGATAATGTCTTATTATTATTATGATCAGAAGTGAATACTAAATATAAACATTATTATAATTCATTTTTCAGTATTTTGTTATTTTTATAGCAGACAAGTTTTCTCATTCTCATTCATTAATAAAAGAAAAATAACTAAGAATTTAAATTCTAGCAACCTGATTTCTACATATCTATATCTATATATATAAATAGAGGAACTGCCCATTTGCAATAATTGAATAAATTCGTATAATTATTCATTTTCAATTTTATATAATTTGCAACTGATCTACATTTATTGATAGCTGTCAGATATTGTATTATATTAGATAATATATATTATCAGCTATGCTAATAGCCTTTTGCTTTCTTTTTCTGTTTTCTCTTATTACGTAATTAATTGCTTGCTTTACACCACAGTTGCTCATTATCTGCAATGTCGTGTTGATGTGTTCAGGTCTCTGATTTCCGCTCCACAGTGCAAAGCCAATCAACGAGCCAGCGAACGGCAACAAATCACATTTTCCCATTTTCCACACACACACACACACATATAGAAGGACGGCGTGTTACCACTTGTTTTTTTTTTCTGCACATGGAATGAGCAGGGCGAAAAACATTTTTAAATATTTATTAGCAACAGCTTACAAGCATCATCTTATTTTGTTGATGTTGCTGTTGCTTCTGTTGTTGTTGTTGTTGTTGTTGCTGCTGCCTTTTGGTCTCGCCTCGTGCGATAAGTAATTTCGTTATTTGCCAAGCTCTGCGACCAACGCCCCCAAAACAAGGGGGCGCCTACGCCTACGCCCCCAATCGTGGCACCGACTAACGGCAAAGAGTCTACGCCTTTTTGGGCGCTCGCGCCATTTGTCTGCTCATCCTGCCAGCTTGCTTGTTGATGCCATTATCTTATTCAGCATCCTTGTCATCTCATAAAGGATGCCTATTATAAATTAATTTTTACCATCCACAACTGCCGCCTGCTGCTGGCTGGCTGCCTGCTGTTGCTGTTGCTGTTGCCGTTGCTCTTGCTCTTGCTGCTGGTTGCCAGTTTTTGGGGGCGCTCTCTTTGCTTTTATCACTAGCAGCCCATGTTGCCCGAGCTCCCTTTAGCTCCCATGGCAAACATGTTGCTCCTCTTTGTGTATGTGTGTGTGTGTGTGTTTGTTGTCTGCCTATATGACAATATAATTTTTTGATTTAAGGCTGCTGCTGCTGCTGTCGCAATTTTTCAAAGACAACAACAGCAACAAGCACACACATCCCTCATATTTTTCAGGTTGCCGCCAGCAAAAAGTTGCTGCCTTCCACACACATACATACGCACATGCATAGCTTACTCTTGACATTGATGCCGTATGCTGTGCTCTCTATTTTATTGTTATCATTAAACTGTAACACCTCCCGCCCCGGCCATGTTGCCTGATACTCCTACGTGCTGTCTGTTTGACATGTTGGCTTGTTTGCCTGTCTCGCTTGGAGCAGGCTTTGATGCGGGCTCTCGAGTCGCCCTCAACAAGTTTGGGCTGCCATTGATCCCAACATGATTAAAAACTGTACGCTTGGCTTATCAAATTGCGGTAGACAATATGGTGGTTGGCCTTCTTTGGATGAATATCTTGGGCTCTTGTTCAATCATGTTCGTTGGGTATGCGTTTCGGACAAATGCTGTTGCCATTGCTACCGCTGCTGGCCATGATTAATTGGTAACCACAACTTGCTAGGCAGGGATGGAAAGCAAAATCAAAAGCAAAGCTCAGCGCGGTGACGCTTTTTGAGTGTTAAATGCACTTCATTCATCAACGCTTCGTAACCGCAACGAGCTGCTGGTTGGAGGCCAAAGAACAATAACAACACGACTGCGGGGGCATGGGGCATGGGGCAAGGGGCAGCTGCGTGGCAGTGCGGCAGCTGCATTGGAAATTCAAATAAAATTTACCACAGTTTCGTAACTTTGTCAACGATGCGCAACGTGCGCTATGCTGAGGCGAGGAGGAGGAGGCAGCCAGCATCTTGCTGCTGGGGCGATGCCACAGCAGTGTCAGCCAACGAGTCATGGCGACGAATTGCAATTTGCAATTTTATGGCAGAGCAGCTAGAAGCAGAGGCAGCTAAACGAACAGAAGCAGCAGCAGCAGCAGCAGCCACAGAAGCAGCCGCAATACAAAACAAACCAATTTAAATTTTTAGCGCTGCCAGTGACCAGGGAAGAATACAGACTAGAAAAGCTGGGCGGTCGGAGGACATGGCTCTGGCAAAAATATAGTTAACAGCAAGCAAGAGCTGGCGAAAAGCGCAACAAAGCGTAGCTGACAAAATCAAACCAAATGCAGAGCAGAGAGAAAACGAAAAAGGACAAACAAGAAAATTCTAAAATAGGAGAAAGCGCAGCGAAGCTTCTGTAATGACAATGGAAAATTGGGGTTGAGCAGGAATCGGGTTAAGGATCGGGTGTGGGGCAGTGTCGCTTGACTGGCCAAACACTCAATCAATAAATTATGCTGCCACCAAATATACAAATCGGCGACCGGCAAAACGAGGCAACGAGAGTGAGTGAGTGAGCGAGTGAGTGAGCGAGATGGGAAGTCCGGGTCTGCGGATCTGTGTGGGCTTCGTTTGGCGTGTTTGGCTGGTCACGCGGCAGCCAAACGAGCTCTGAGCGCCAGCTGCAAAACAAAGGGCATGCCCAAAGCTGTACAGACGAATGTGGCTTTGTGGATTTTCGTGTGCTGCGACCACTGGACGCGCTGCATGGCTACCGCAAATGCCGTTAGTCATTTTAAAAAGTGCTGGGCTGACATCGGTCCTGGCTAAGAACACAGCCAGGCGTCAGACTGCAATGACAATGTCGTGTGCGCGGCGCATTGTGTAAATGTGGCCAGCAGCAGGAGTTGGCGTAACCACTGGACCGGCCGCT
Organism: Drosophila koepferae; assembly: GCA_030914345.1. Taxonomy (NCBI): domain Eukaryota; kingdom Metazoa; phylum Arthropoda; class Insecta; order Diptera; family Drosophilidae; genus Drosophila; species Drosophila koepferae. Next base: position 3,616,804 of record JAUESR010000206.1, on the reverse strand, counting down.
GCTGCTGCTGCTGCTGCTGCTGCTGCTACTCCTCCTGCTGACTGGTGTCGGCTGCTGTTGTTGCTATGTCAACGCGAAAGACAAAGGCGCACTGCGACCAAATGTCAAAATGGCTGCAAGGCGTCTCAGCAACGGCTGCGGCTACGGCTCCTGCGGCCGCTGCTGCTCAACATGACCCCAAGTTGACCTCGACCACATGAGCCGCTTTGAAACGCGCCAAGCTGAATCGATTTTTTGCCAGCCCACGCAGAGAAGCAAATAAACGTCAAAAAACGATTTGCATGCAGGTACCATCGCCCACGCCTCGCGCTCAGCCATCGCACCCAGCCATTGACATTAAAAATTTGTATATCAATTATTGATCAGTATTGACGATTGCAAAAATGACGGGTCCGCGTGCCCGCAGGAAAGCCAGACACAATGTCAACCGCCTGCCTGCCTCTCATGTATGTGTGTTAATTGTGCAGCAGCAAGTAAAAGTTGTTTTTTTTATTGCTATTGCTAACCGCAACGCTTAAAAGTATGCAATGCTTTTATTGTTGGCATTTTCAGCTTTTTGCTGTATGCAGCGCCTGGACTGCGTAGAGTGCTTCAGCTGGAGCAGCATCGTTAATAACTGAGCTCGAGCCAGAACATGAAACTTTCGCCCAGCAGCTTGATCGATATTTGTAATCTCACTTTACATTTGCACACAACTACGCACATGAACGCACCTGCCACACACACACACAGACAGAGACACTTGAAAGTCTTGTCGAGCTTCATTGTCTCTGCTGTGCGCTGTCCGTCTCCATGCGGTCCAACTAAGCGGAAGCTGTTGGAATTTACCAACGTTTAAACTTTAATGCTGTGTACAAGAGTACTTTTTATTGTTGTCCCGCTTTGTTGTGTTTTTTTTTTTTTTTCTTTCTTGTCTTTTCGTTTTTCCTCTTTTTCCTCTTTCACTTTTTTGTTGTCATTCTCTTTACCTATCCACCTACGTCTCTCGGCTGGTGGTCATTGGATTTTTTTTTTATTTTTTGAGCTGCATGTCCTCTGCCTGGCTGCCCGCTCCAATTGAACCTAATCCGGCTGCTAAAGTATTAGCTTCGTAGTTGTATGCTCATCCCGGCTGTCCAAACTGCCTTATGCTGCTTTTGTTGTTTGCTGGCATTTAAAAAACAAAAAGAATCAACTCAGTCCAGCCGGAGGTGGCCAACGGCGCACCAACTATGGCCAGCTGGAGGTCTGTAAAAACTTTTGCCTCTGTCTGAGCATCTGCAGTCGTAGCTGGAGCTGAAGCTGGAGCTGGAGCTGGAGCTGTCCCCTCACTTAATAACAAGGCGACAGCCTCTGTATGTGTGTGTGTGTGTGTGTGTCATTCTGTCGGTTGCAGAAAATGAACGACAGTTACTTGGCCCTTGCAAACGACGAGCATACTAATCTGTCTCCTCCTCCGCCCCCTACTACTCAAACCTCCTCTAGTCAGCATCATCGTCATGTTTTCCGTACAGCACGTAAATGAAGTAAATGAGCGAGAACTCCGATCATTGTTTTGGGCAACGACGCGCTTATAGGAGCTCTCGGATTTTACTTTGTTACACAGGTATATATGTAGAGATATATAGTAAATATATTATATACATACATATATGTGTGCAGCCAGCCAACCTTATCTGTGAAGCAGGTAGCGCCAATGACAGCTCCACAAAGACACTTGTGACAGTCGATATCAATGAGTGCCACTCAGTTGCTGTTAAAAAATTAAAACACTATGCGACAGATCCGATCTGACACGATGTGATGGCAAGTGTCAGGTGAGCGCGCTTAGCTTTACACAGCCGTCAACATGCCGTATGATTGATTTTCTAGTCATAAACCAAGCAGGTCAGCGCAGCTTCACATGAAACTGCAAACTGAACTGAACGTGACCAGATAAATGCGGCAAATATTAAACGGAGAGTAAGCTTCAATAATAATAAAAGTTATAAATCTTAGCATTGGCTGTCGCCGCTCCGGATGAGAATCAGCTGAAGCAGGAGAGGATGTGGCCATTCAGAAAGGGCACAGAAGGCGACGACGAGGACATGCTGCAGCGTGGCGATAATAACAATTTATTGCACGCACACAAACAAACCCAAACATAAGTACACATACACAGACAGATACACTCATGTGTACCGTTGCCAAGTGCCGGAAAATGCCGCGAGACACAACTGCAACAAGAACAACAACAGGAGCATCCACAGCCACAGCCAGCAGACAGCAGACAGCAGACAGCGCAGCGCAAAGCAGTGGGAGCTGGGCAGCCAGACGGGCATAAAAACCACACAATAATAAAAATGAACAATGACAGGTTAATAGCAAATAAATGAAAGCCCATAAGAAAGGCGCAACAACAGCAAAATCAAATAGCGAGAGAGAGAGAGAGAGAGAGAGAGAGAGAGAGAGAGAGAGAGAGAGATAATGGCCAAGAGCTGAACAGAGCTGAGCAGAGACTGCATCAAGTTGCTCCAGCAAACTTATTCTCACAGTGTAGGCAATTGATATATGGTTTTCAATTTTCAAAACCATTGACCACTTACAACAACGCAGAGCTAAATGGTGGAAAAATGTCTGAGGAAATGGCAACGAGGCTCCACAAGTGGATGCTGGCATATTTAAAGCACGTAAGCGACTCGTTAGAGCCAAGCCCTGGCCGACGTCTGGATAATGGCTGCAAACGTACTTAACAGCTTCGCATAACGACGGTGGACTGGACTGGCTCAACTGCAATCAGGTAAGCAAAATGCAATGGCAAATATGCCGAGTGCCCTGAATAATTGTCATCATCATTACGATTACACAGGTGCTTCAATTTGTGTCTGTATAGACAGGTAACTGGATTCAATAAGCAATTTAAAATCAAACAAGCTGTGAGATGGCTTATGATTTATATGTATATATTGAAAGTTGTTATATGAGTTATATGTATATTTTATTTCATTTATTTATTTTTGATAAATTCAAGTGTTATATAAGCACTTTATTATATAAGTCTTTAGGTTAAGAAACTATCGATAAAGTTGAGCTGAAATACTTTGTTCTTTGATAAATTCAACCTGCTGTGTGTTGTATAATTAATATTGTTATATAATTTGTATAATATTTTTAAATATTTTTTCTTTAATTTAAATTCCATTATTTTTAAATTTATTTAAATTCCATTATAAAAGTGCAAAAAAATAGCTAAAATATATTTTCTGTATTTAATAAAAATGCATAAAGTTTGAAATTTAATGTGCTATAAATTAATATACATAAACACAATAGATACTCATTTGCATAAAAAATCAATTTCAATTTATGCGTGGTTTTTGCAGCATGCAGAGGAATATAAGCATTTATTGTATGCAATAAAAATATTTTACATAAATTAATGATGATTTAAAATGAGCTAAATTATTTAGGTGTCGCATGGCAGCTGCGGGCAATTGAAATTTTCTGCAATTTTCGGCAAATGGCTTTAAGCTGACAGAAAGAGAGAAGGAAGAGAGAGAGAGAGAGAGAGAGAGAGAAGGAGTAAAATATCGATCACCTGTTTAAAGTTGTGACGCCCACGAGACGAAGCAACAGCAGCAACAATGGCGGCTACTTGGCAGCTGTGCCAACGCCTGGGCGAACGCATCTGTCAACGTCCTTAGAGTTTAACAAAGAAGGACATTGCGAGTGCACATAGGGAGAGCCAGACACCGGGCCACTTTATAAGCCAAATTTAACGCTTGCTCGTTGTTACTGCGGCTGCTGCTGCTGTTGTTGCTGCTGTTGCTGTTGTTGCTGCTGTTGCTGTTGTTGCTGTTGTCGCTAGCAATGCGCTTTGTCTGTTTGCTTTGTGGAAGGACAAGCATGACGACAACTGCTACTACTGCTGCTGCTGTTGCTTTTAGTCGTCCTCTTTCGCTTCATACTCTTTTTGGCAATTCGTTTCTAGATCTTACAACCAATTCAATTGAAAATTTTAGCAGACACTCGACGGGGAGCGAGCGTTGCAAATTTCAAAACAAATTTGCCGCAACGCAACAGCAGCAAAGTTTTTGCAGAGAAGTTGAAACTTTGATTCGATTCGATTCGATTCCCTTCGATTTTCAATTCTCAAGCCATGCTCTCGCCTCAACTCGTCTCGTCTCGCCCATCAGCTGGTCAAGTGTGGACGTGCGTTTAAATGTTACGTATGCGTCATGTTGTCCCATGCACTTCAGCACCGGGCACAATTGGCAGTGTCTCGTCTATATCTTGGTGCTCTGTCTGGCTAGTTGACTGAGGTGCTCAGTCAGCCAGTGTTCAGCTGTTTGCTTAGTGCAGCTTTCACTTTGTGGGCGTTACACAAAAAAATAACAAACAGCCGCGCCCCCAGCCCTGGCTCAGGCAGGTCTCGGGCTGACTTTCTTCTGATATTTACTTTTTTCCTTCCACACAGCCAGACTTGCCGTTAGTTTTGTTTGTTTCCCTGTGTGTGTGTGTGTGTGTGTGTGTGTGTGTGTGTGTGTGTGTATGTTTGTCTTTCGTTTAGCAATGGCTGTGACAAAATCAAAAGCAAATCGCTGAACCAATGCCAAAGTGGAAATTGTCAATAATTTCAAATTGATTTCTATTTGATTTAGCACAACAACAACAACAACAACAAGGACAATACAACGACAGCAATGAAAGTAAACACCTAGCAATGGGCACTATAATTGCACCCACACACATATAAAAATACCAAATTCAGTTTAGTTTAGTTCAAGTTTAGTCTCTTTGAAGGCGAAAGTGAAACAGTGAAACGTTTGTCGGCCCAAATAACATTAGACAGCTAGCCATTATGGGCTTGGCTAGCTTTTACGAGGCATCATAAAAAGCATTACTCGAACTGCGCCTGTCTCGTAAAACTCGTGAAATTCCTGCGCTGCCAGCACCAATAAAGGCAAATCGATAAGTGGGCACAAAGTGTTAGAATCGCTCGTAAAGTAATCGAAATGGGGCGAAGGGCAATGAAGTCGGGGTACTTAATGTACTTGGGAATTATAGTCTAATTGTATTTATAATTCTTATTCTATTCATGGCATAAAGTGATTCTTACCCTGCTTGGGCGATACGCTAAGCACCTGCTGCGGCGACTGTTGCTGCGAGTGAATTTGGTATTGCTGCTGTTGCTGCTGCTGTTGTTGCTGCTGCTGCTGTTGCTGTTGCTGTTGCACGGCCACCGCCTGCTGCTGGGCGGCACAGACGGCAGCGGCAACGGCTGCTTGCTGCTGCTGCTGATGATGAGCGGCTGCAGCGGCAGCTGCTGCGGCTGCTGCCACTGCCTGCTGCTGCGACTGCTGCTGGTGCGGCGACTGGGACTGCGGATGCTGCTGCTGTTGAGTCGTAACAATGGACATTTGCTGAGACGATTGCTGCTGCTTAACATTGACTTGGTGCTGGGCCTGCTGCTGCTGCTGCTGTGCCGGAGCCTGCTGCTGCTGCTGCTGCAGATGCGTCTGGTGTATGGCCAGCAGCTTCGTCTCGTACGGCTTGGCGCCAACCGACAGCGGCTGACTGCTGAGCGTCATCTGTGCTGTTGCTGGCATCATTAGTGTGGGCATTGCCAACATTTTTTCGATTGCTGCTGTAGCTGTTGCGCTGCTGCTGCTGCTGTTATATGTGTTGCTGTCGCTGTGGTGCTGCTGTTGCACGTTTTGCGGTTCAACGCAATTCGCTTTGATGTTTAATGAAGTGCCGCCTCACAATTGATGTGAATCATCAAATCGTGTTAAACTTTTACTAAATAATTTTCGCAGCATGCGCTTTTATTTTTAAATATATTTATCTTGTTTTATTGTTTGTTTTTACTTTTTTTTAAATTTTTTTATATTTATTTTTGTGTTTGTGTGAAACCGCACTTTTAATTGCTGTTGTTGTAGGCGTTTGTTTGCTTGTTCGTTTTTTAATATTATACGCAAATCATTTGGTGCGTTAAATGATTTCTACAATTTTACTAATTTCAAAAGTTTCTTTTTGCGGTTTGTGCTCGCATTCATTTGCCGCTTCCCGTTTGCTTTGTGAAGTTTTTTTTTTTAATTTAATTTTGCCTTCTCTTCATTTATCACAGACCCATAAGATATATATTTTTTTTTTATTAAAGTTTTTCTGTTTTCCAACTTTTACGAATTGAAAATTAATTTTAGGCTTTAATATATATGAATATATATTTAGATATATGTAAATATATAAACATATATATATTAATTATATATAAAAATAAAACTTAAGGCTATGATAATGAAATGAAATACATAAAAATATAAAATAAATATATATTAGCATTTAAATAATGTATATGATTAAGAATATATATATAATTAAATAATATTTTACATCCTAAATATACATACACATGCGTATGTATTTGATACGTGCTTTTGTACTGAACATTATCAAAATTTGGTATTTTTCATATTTATTTAACTAATCTGATTATATGTGGAAACACTACAAATAACCCTTCTCAAAGGACCCCATCTGCGTGCTGCCTGCTTTTAGCATTCAAGCCATTTTTTTCTTCCTTTTTTTTTTTTTTTTTTTTTTTGGTAATTGCAGTTTTTATGATTCGGTTTTATGATGTTCCTTAAGCGCAAACATTACGTTCTGGGGCGCGGGCATTATCGTGTATCAAGCCTAAGCCATTCACACATCATTTGAAAAATTAAATTTAATATTTTACGATTTGCGGGCGTACTCAGTGCGTTTGTGTGTTTATACAAAGCAAAGCTTGAGCCAACAAAAAATAAAAATTATGCGCGTAACGCAATGCGAAGCAGAGGCAAAAACAACACGAACAAAATTATAACAATAATAATAAAAGGCAGCTGAATATAAGCGCTGCTTTTTATGCGAACGACGCGCGCCCAAGAGACAAAAAAGAAAAACAACAGAAGCCAAAAACAAGAATCGTGAAACGAGACACGAGAAACCAGAAAACACAAACTCTTCAAACTCCAAAAATCGCACGCCCCAAGTGTTGGCAAGTGTCAGGATCAGGCGCTGCCACAGCCAGCGCCTCAGTCGGCGTTAACGTCAGTCTAACGCTTCCGGTTTTTATAGCGCAACGCGCACAAAAGCCCCAGACAGTGAAACAGAGCCGGAGGAGACGGACAAATGTTATGTATAAATATAAACTTATATTTTTATTTTTGAAAGCCAAAAACACATACACCCATAGCAGACGCAGTAAAAAGCAACGAGTGTATAACAAATGCCAACAAAAAAAAAAAAAAAGCATGTACAATACACAGCATTCGTTGTCATCTAACTGAAATTTGTGTGTGCATGTGTGTGTGTGTGTGTATGATTCATACACACAAATGCACTGGCCTTTTTATATGGCCACGCTGTGTCGGCGGCTTTCGGCGTTGGCTGGCTGAAAGCATTTATTGGCTGCTCGTTGTCGGTTTATGTGCCACATAAGCCGAAGTGGCAGAATACGTACATGTGTCTGTGCATGCATGTGTATGTGTTGTTGTTGTTGTTGCTACTGCTGTACATAATGTATAAAAAAAAAGAAAGAAGGAAAGGAAAACACCGCACCAGCACCAGCACCAACAACAGCAGCAGCAGCAGCAGCAGCAGCAGCAGCAAAGGCCACATACACACAGACAAAAAGTCTTTGTGTTCCTTGTAAATATAACTAAAATCGATGCGTACAACAATATTTTATATATTCATATTTTTTTAGAAAATCGCATATGAAAAGCAAATACATGTATAAAACTTCACACTACTTCACATAAAAATATAAATATAAGCATAAGCAATGTTCGTTCACAATCACACACTATCAGAATTGCACCTGACTTCGCCCAAAAAAGTATGCTACAAAAATGTAAATTAAATTTCACTTTTAAATCGACCTAATAAAACACAAAATATTTCAAATACAAGAATCAAACTTAAAGCTAAAAATCGTTGCAAGTGAAACTCAACTCGAAAACTATTTAATTTGTAATTTAAAATTTTTATGAGTTTGAAAACAAAGGTATGAAACTTTAAAACAATTGAAATTATTTACTTCTTCAAACTGAATTTTTTCAAAGTTGATTTGATATTTTATTTTTAAAACTTTATTTGAGAATTTTTTATTCTTTGTTTTGCAGTCGCTTTTACTGTTTATTTTGTCGCGTCGAATGCTGCGTTTTGAGTTTCTATTTTGATTTTTGTGTTTTATTTTGTTGTTTTTGATTTGCGTTTGACTTTCCGTGCTCAAGTTGTTGCGTTCATATATTGCGTATTGTTGTTGTTGTTTTTTATTTATTTGGTTTTGGTTTTGGATGTTTTTTGTTGGTTTGTTTGAAAATTATAATAACAACTTAACAACAATGTAACGAATATCCTTTCTTTACGAGGACACAATTCAAACTGATTGCGAAGCGCGCTCGTTGTCCTCCCAAATAGTCAAAGACATTGTCCGCTAAGCCATACCGTTATTCTGCCGGCGTCGCTGTCGCGCTGCGTTCGCTCCGAGTCTGGCACGCACACGAATGGCCTGCCAATCGTCCTGGCCAACTTCGTGTCGTGGTTCGCTCAGGCCTGCGCACCGTCACAGTTCGAAATGGTTTGTGTCTCGACTAAGCGCGCTCACCACAACGTTTTATAGCAGATTGAGCTGGCAAATTTCCCATTGTCACGTTTACAGAACTGCCAGCTGTTATACAGCCTATGATGACTCCGATGCAGTTCCTTTACAGCAGCACTGCACTCTTAAGAGGATTTCACATCATGTACTTATGTTACGGAAAGGCATGCCTTGGTTCTGGCAACAAAAGGCTGCTTTGCGAATAATATCAACAGCAGCAGCAGCATCAGCCAGAATAATGTCAAATGTTAAGTATATTATTGACAAACAAACAACCTGCACTCACACAAACAAACAGTTGTGCAGTAATTCTCACACATTCACAACCACACACACACACAATAGAGTACACTATTGTTTATGCGCTAAAGAGCCAATAATCCACTTTTGTTTTGTTATCATTTACGCGCCCTTATCCAAACGCCTTTAACCACCCAGGCACTCGAGCCACCAGGCCACCAAGCCACCAGGCCCCAAGCCACCCCAAAACGTTAAGCGCCTTTGCCGCTGCTTTCACCCGTCTCCACTTAATTTCTACTTGATTTGTCGCTTAAGAAAACTAATTGTCTGCCTTTTGTTGAGCGTGAAAACAATAGAAAACATTTTAGCAACTGTTACTTTAGCCGAAAGCGTATTAGAAACATGGCCATGGCGGTAGTCGGGCGGAGATGAGCACGCAGCTATATTGTGGCTAAGGCGGAGCAAAGTGGCTGACGAAGTGGCTGGCGGCCTTAATGGTTTTGGTCTCTTTGGTCATGGCTAGCAGCTGATGGCATTCGTTGGCCTACGAAGGTCGTTTGCTTTAAGCGGAAATGCAAATGTAATTTCAGTGCCAAAATAGTTCAAAAATAATAAGAAAAAAGCACGCAAAGTCCTTGACTATAATTGCCGCGCTTCATAAAATTTCTTTGATCTTTCGATACTCGTAGCCAACTCGAATCGTTCTACATGCACTGGAGCACGGCTAAAAATGCCATACAATTTATATTTCATTTAACAATTAGAACAGTGTGGCAGCTGCGAGTGCAACTCACACGGAAATACAGCTCGCTTTGCATATTCATGCTCAGGCAACACAAACAATACGAATGTTGCTCAAGTTTGCAAGCCATGTTGATTTCGCAGCCAGCAATCACAAACTCGCAGCTGCAAAGCCAAACAGTTGCAATTGCGTTTTGAATTTGAAATTGCAGGTGAATGTTAAATATCATTGAAAAACAATTCTCAGTGAGAACTGAAGTCAGCTTTAATTGAAATTATTTTCATGCAATGTGTGCATATAAATAATTTTAAAGGAAAAAATGCAATTCTTTAAAGAACTCGTATACGATAAATATATTAATTTAAAAAAATTAATTATTTCAAAATAATTCAATTAAAAATTCATTAATTCAAAATTAATTCAAGTAAAAATTAATTAATTTAAAATTAATTCAAGTACAAATTAATTAATTAAATATGGATTCAATTGCAGTCAACATGGTGATCAATCAAGGATCCTTTGAAATACATTTTTTGAACTATTAATAGGCGATTATTACTAAATTGTCAAAGAAATAAAAAAAAAATATATTTTTTAATTTTGTAGTTTTTGATTATATTACTCTTATAATTCACGTGGTCAAACTTAAGGTATGCATGAATATATTCATTCTTCTCATGTATCCTCTTGTCTTTCGAAAGTGCTTTGAATGTACAAATATATTTTGATTTCTGTTACACATACTGAGATAAGTTTAATTTAATACATAAGTATGTGGATAAGTTTAACAAAAAGTATAATATTAAAAAAAATGTATATAAATATAATGTATAATGTAATGTTTTGGTAAAAGTATGTAACAGGCTGAAGGAGGCGTGGCAGATATATTCTGTCCGTCTGTCTGTCTATCCGTATGCTTGAACGCATCGATTTCCGAAATATAAAAGCTAGAGAGTTCATTATTTTTTGTTAGGTTTGTATATTGCACGCGCAGTACGAGTTTGTTTCAGAAATTCGATAACATGCATATTTACAGAGTTATCGATAAACGAATATATCGATAATCGGTTATAAAATTATATTTAATTTATCTTTAGGGTAAAAGCCTCCAAGTCTTCTGCATATAAATGGATACTAATTTATTACAATTTCGGTTTTTGTCAGATTTTGAGTTCCGGTCCCCAAAAAATCTGTGTATTTTCTGGTTTATTTAATTATTTTTTTTTTTTTCATTTATTTTTATTTATGTTATTCACTTTTATTTATTTTTATTATTAATAATGAGCTATGAATTATAAGCCATTTGAGAAAGGGAAAGAAAAATATCCTAGCTATATACGGCTTTTGCATATGTATATACCCTTTATTACCATTTCACTGCATACTTTGTGTGTCATAAATGTAAGAAGTCTAGAATGATTAGCTTTTTCTACTGGGTAAATGCAACATCAGTATTTTGGCACTACTAAGAGTCTTGCCTGATGAAATCGTTTTTTAATTTGCTCAACCAACATTAATTCTCATAAGAAACTTGCATATAATTGATAGGCATATTAGTATTATTTATTATATTAACTCTAGATAATTCAATTTCAACAGAATACAAATAAAATGAAAAATGTTAACAGTTGAAACAATTGCTCAAACTTAGTAAAGAACTTGGTAAAGGCAAGCCTATTTAGCTACATACAAGGAGTACTTATAATACTAATAAATGTAAATAATATGTTCACAGTTTGCCTGTGCGCCTTTCATTACCCAGTTAACTGCAGCTGAGATAAGGATGTTATCGAGTTGCATTTGCTGTTGATATTAAGCGTGCCTTAACGGACCCAGTGTGCCTTTGTATATAAATGCAAATGTCCTCGAAGTCCGACAATAACGATATCAACAGAGCGATATACATATTACCTACTTTGCACACACAAACAAGTTAACTGCACACACACACACACACACACACACACAATAGTGTGAGTGTTAGCCGTGAGGCAAAGGACTCACGTGAGCGATTAAAATCTGAAGGAAAGTATTTGTGTTTTTCTTTTTCTTTTTTTTTTTTCGTTACATTTGCCCTGCTGCAACTGAACGAGGGTTGTTGAAGCCAGCTGAGGTGTAAATGAGCAGACCAGAGCTGAGCTGAGCCGTGCGACGCGACACGACTCGATTCGATTCAACTCGACGCTGTGCTGAAAGGGTTTCCAGGCAGCGACGCGGGCAGCGGCAGCGGCGTGTAATTGGAGGCGAGTGTCGTGTAAAATGTAAAACTTGCGCCGTAAATAAATCAAAACTTTCTGACTGAACAAACATTCAGGTGAGCGAAAAAATGCAGCATGCGACGGCAACAGCCGCCAGCTTCAGCTTCAGCGTCAGCTTCAGCGTCGACGCCAGCGTTAGCTTCAGTTACAGCTCAAAGTGTAGCAGCAATCCAAATGCGGGCCTCAGCTGAGCTGGCAAGGGCGGGAAGACACTGCACAGTTACATATTGACAAGTACGCCCAACGGGCGGCTCTGCCATGTGTATGTGTGTGTGTGTGTGTGTGGGTGTGTGGGAAGGTGTGCACCTGAAAACCGGTACACGAACGAGGCCGCTGCTAAAAATTGGAACAGCTGTTGCCGTTGGGCCTGAGAGGTAAGGCTCTTCACCTGCAGCCGACTGAGCAGTTGACGTCGCAGTTGACGGCGCCTTTAATTTTTTATTTTTCGCGAAACATCCAGCTTAAATGTTGAGTAAATTAACGCTATATCAACACAGTGGAGTATTACCTGTGCATAGTAAACGACCTCTCGAAATCTCAGTTATCGCAAATTAAGTGCATTGTCTAGAGACTTGCTGGCTTGCTTTCGTTTCTGACAAACTTTATTTCCAGCACACACTAAACGAAATGTAAATGGATCATTAATACTGGCGAGAGCACAACTACTTTAATATATCTACAAAGAGCATGAAAGTGGCGTGGAAAACTTTTTGCGGATATCTTGGCAAAATGTGGCCAGAACAAAGTCGCATTTGTTGTGCTAGCAATAATAAAATCATAAAAATATTATTATATATAAACAGTTGCATAAAAGAGATCTTAAAACCATTTGCAGACTTCCGCTGCTGCCTCTGTTTCAAGCTAAACTTTCCCATATCTGCAGCAATAGCCAGCACTGAGGTAAAAAGAATAGAAAAGAAAAACTCTTGAATAAGTTGTCAGGTTTCTTGCATACCCAGTCCTCTACTTGGACGAGGCATATAAATCAAGCAATATTAAATATTAAATATTACTGAGATAATTTTTGAATTTTAGAAATATTAAATAAAATTAAATATGCTTTTTAGAAACTTATTTAATTATGATTTAATATCTCATGCAGTTTTTTATTAAAATATAATATACTTATGTACTTAAGCTTAAAGTTTAACTATTGTGAATAGGAATATATATATTTTATTTGGTTTTTTTTTTTAAGGTTTTCATCAAATACGTTTTTTGAAAACTTGTTTCTTTGCCCGGCTGTTGCAGAGAGTATCTCAAAGTCGAGCAGCCGAAATATGTATAAAAACTTTTTCATATTTTTTTTTTGCTATGGCTTCTGCCATAAATATATTAAGCCGGAAAACTTTGCACATTGCTAGTAGATGCTCAGCTGGCTGAGCTGAGGCCGTTTAGAGTGGCTGCTAGCCGGGAGAATTGATGAGCGGAGTTTAACTTAATTGTATGTGGGCATCTCAATGCGGCTCGGTGGCATGCTGATTGCGTCAAGATAGCGTTTCAATTTGCGCCGCGATAAGGCAACGAGACATAAAAGTAAATTGAAATACCTGTCGTTCGCATCAACGTCAACTCGCAGGTTGGGCACCTGGCACTGGAACCAGTGCCTGAATCTGATGCTGATGCTGACAGGATGCCTGCTCTGCTCTGCTCTGCCCTGCCCTGCCCTGCCCTGTCCTGCCCTGGAGGGGTGTGGCGAGACGTGGGGCGGGGCGGGATCGGTTGTTGCATTGCCCGTGGACCTTGTCACGCACGTGCAGATGGCAGAGTTTCAAAAATTTTTAATTGAATTTGCCAGTGGGCAGTGGCTTTTGTCTGAGCATCGTATCCCGTCTAAGGGCATGGGGCGGGGAGATGGCAAGTGGCAAAGTGGAAAAGTGGTGCTACTCACTGTACAACGGTATCATATACTCCATTTCCGAATCACTACTGTCGGCCTCCTCCATGGGCTGTGCACCGCCTCCAGTTGTGGCAAACGAGTTCGTGCGCTGCGCCATCTCCATGGCACGCAATGCGGGCAGGTTGCGCGGCAATCTGCCATTCTGCAAGAGGCGACAAGTGTTGGCATATTAAAATTAGACATAAATGAATAGGAACACGTCCAAGGCACTTTAATTTGCAGCAGGTAATTATTACTGGTCTCCCCGAAACTGTCCGACAATAAAGAGAAAATGGAAAAAAATGGGACAGCCAACCGGACAGCTGAAGCGAGACAAATGGCTTGTGCAGTGCTACACAAATCATGAAAAAGGATAACACGTTGTAATCTGAGCAATGGATATAAATGCGTTGGCCTGCTCACCTTTGTCGAGCTGCTGTGTACCCAAACTCCGATTTGTTTCTTGTTTGCACGAAACTAAACTAAAAAGCAACAACAACGTGACAACTACAACAGGAGTAGCAGCCGGAGCAGGAGCAGCTGTAACTAGATGCTGCCAGAAATCCAATTTCAGCAAGTAGCAAGATATAAATTTGTTTGTGCCACACAGAGAGAGACGCATTAAAGCCTCGCACCGGTTGTCTTTTCAGGGAATTGGGTAACTGGGCCGAAGGAGCCAGAGTGGACAGAGCGGTAGATCCGGTCTGGCCATGTTCAGCAAATGAATTCGGTTAATGCAGACATTACTCGAGCATATTAAAAGTCCAAATGGTCATTCCGTACAGAATTTTATAGCAACTAGCCACACACAAAAACACACACACACACACACATACACACAGAGAGACCGGCAGACAGACGGACAATGGCAGTGGGACAACAAATAGGCACATTTGTTCCGCCTCCCACTGCGAAACCCATTGGCCAACCCTCAGGACTGCAGTCAATGGGGCAATGTGGTTAGCAGCCCCAACCTATACGCACTTTTGTTTACCTTGCCACGACAATTGTGGCTGACAAAAACGACAACAACAACAACAACAACAACAACAATGTCAACTGACGTTCAACTTGTAGTTTGCCAATATATACATACACACACGTACGTGCATATATATGCACACACACACACACACACACACACACACATACATATTTATTTGTATATTTTTTGCTCACTCCAATTGGTCAGGCGAATGCGAATGCTGTACGCCACACCCCCTGCCCCTTAGGACATTTAGTTTATTTGATGTTGCGAAATGAAAATTGTGACATAAAAGGGACTAACAACATAATTAAGTAGTGTCTAAATGTGCAAATCCAAAGGCATAAAAAGTGTTTCAAAAAAAATCAGCCAGAGTCAGAGCCAGAGCAAAAAAATAAAAAAAAGTAAATAAGAAAGATAACAAAATAAAAATATATAGAATGCGAACGAATGCGTTTATGTGCGGTTGCCGCTCGCCAAATGGCACTTAAAGGATTTGAGGCAAAAGTTCAGCTTCAAGTAGGCTCCGAGTTATGGGACAGCAAGCATATCAACTGAATGACTAAGACGGCAGGAGGTGACCCTGATCACAAGGCGCACATTAGATGCCATTTGCTCGTTTGTGGTCATAATTTTTAGTTTTTGCTAGCCACGTGTAGGCCACAAAAGGGTCATGATTAGTTTCTTAGCCAAAAAAAACGGAAGAACAGATCCCAAAACAAATAAACAAAAGTGGATCTGAATTGAATATGGGCCAACAGCACATTGCCATAACTATTTTCCAGTCTTAATCATGGCTGAATGTGTTTGTTGACACTTTTCGGATTATGCAGCTCCTAAGGGCACCGAACTTGTTTCATATTTACGAATAGCAGCTGGCTTCATTTATTTTAAATAAGTCTTAGAGATAAATTCAAAGGCGACTTGGAGCAGCTCACTTAATAGAATTGTAAACATTTCATCAAGGAAAAAAACAAAGTGTAGCATTGAAGATAGACTTTCCATAAGTAAGCTATTTGCTGGTTACTTGTAAGCGTTGTGGAATTATTATTTATACGCTGCCAACAAAATTACCAAATTGGCTTACTGTGACTCTGAAAATTTGTTGGACTTATACTTAGCGTAAACATAAATACGTTTGCCCGCATGCATAGGCATATTAACTGCTCCGAGGCGTTGGCATAGCTTGAAGGGGCTTTCACTGGCTCAATATACCCTGTAATCATGAGGTGATCAAAAAGTGTTGCTGCACTGAAGTATTGGCATGTTTTGTCTACCATTTTGTTATATTTTTATTTGGGATTTCATAAAACTGTATCTTGCTAAGATGTGCCTTAAATATCTTACAATTATTATAGCAAATTGTAGGCAACAAGAAACGTTTCATTTAAAATATTTCATTTTAAAACATTTTGTAAGAAAGATTAAGAGAAAATAATAAAAGAGTTCTTGTTTTTCTTCAGATATTCGTTAGCTTGCCTACACAATTACAACCTATGTATGATAGTTGGTTTTCGGTTGAATAGTATATTATGTATTGAGGTCAGAGCAACTGTGATATTTATCATAAAAATTGTTTCTGTTTGACAATTTATCGTTAATTAAGGTCGTTCACTTTATAACATATACCAAGATTTCACAGAACTTTAAATGACATTCATTGTATCATCATTCGTTTTCGTGCAACGTTTACTCTTAATAATAGTCTACATACTGTCAGACGGTGATATCCCTTGTATATGTCAATAAATCAAAGAGAATTGAGCATCTGCAGATTAAGTTTTGAAGGGTTAATGGCTAAAGCTTATGAAAAGTGATATCCCAGATGACAGCATCTACGTAAAATATTTCAGCAGTATTGCTGAATTATTATTCAAATGTCTTTTATTTTAAATATATTTATTTTATTTTATATATTATTTATTTGAATTTGATATTTAGGCAGTATTGATGAATTTTATTGAATTGATTTTAAATATATATTTATTTTATTTATTATTTATTTGAATTTGATTTTTTTAATTTTTGTTAATTTTTATTAAAATTCTACAATTTAAAGAAAAAAACCTAGCTAATTTACAAAAGTATTTGACTTTGATAAACTTTACATATTTAATTTGAGGTTTTACTTAAATTTCTGTTATATGATCAAGTAAAAAACGAAAGAAATTAATTAGCATTGCCAAAGAAAAATTTATTTTTTAATATTTGTTTATTTTATTTATCTCTAAGAATGTCTTTGGAATTGTTAATTATGAAAAAAAAAAACAATCAAGTATTTTATTTAATTTTAGTAAAAAAAATCATAATTACAATATTAATAGTTTTAGTTCTTAAAATAAATTCCTGGCTTTTAAAATCTTACGCTGACTTTGTATTAATATCATTATTTATCAAATAAAATTTCATTTGTTAAAAAACAAACGGATTTTATGATAAATATTTAAATACAAAATATGTTTAAGGTAGCTGGCTGGTCGATCACTTTCGCTCAAGCGCATTAGATTTATTTTATTTGTTCATTTTTTTTGATTGGGTATTTGATTTAATTTTTTTTTTTTTACTCGCCACAGTTGCCATCCACAGTATGCGAGTACATGTTTTTATGTGTGTTTGCTTGCGCGCTTTCTACATTTTTTATTTAATAAAACAAATTCGGCGGACAGCCTGCGGCGAACATGGCAAGCGAAATTAAATTATTTCTTTTTTCTGTGCCAAGCTTCAGTCAGCCAAATTGGGCCGCGAACGCGCTTTATCATTTCTTGCTGCTGTTGCTGCTGAGACGGGCGTATGTGGTGGGGGCACGAGGCTGGCTTTGACAGGCCTGTCAGCGAAATGAGGCTGGCAGAGCATAGCACAGCCGTCCGCCAACACAGCCGCCCAATTCTTTGTAATTGTATGTTTTAATGACCAACAGACATCAAATATGCATGTTAAGTGGAGTGCGGAAAACATCTTGATGCGCGCTCTTAACTCACTTCCCTCCCTGGTGGGATTTGCTTAAAAGCGAAACCCGTTTCAATACAGCAAATGCATTTGCGGCCGTTCTTTGCATACATTTAGGCGTCGTTTTTCAGCTCGTTATATGCAAATGGCGCTTTTCATTGTTGAGCTTAAATGACGCCGCATCGCATCGACCTTCGCGCAAATATTGCAAATTGCCTGTCAATAATATGGAAATCACGCAGAAATGGCGACCATCAAAGGCTTAAAGTTTTTTTCTTTCCATAATAAAAACATGCGTATGCAGCAGGTTTCAAGCACACACACACACACACACACAGACAAACTGACATGCAAATATATTTGTATTTATTTTTATATGTGTGTACATGTGTGCATGTATGAGTAGGCAAGTTTGTCCAACTGTCAAGGCGTCTGCCCTGGTTGAGGCCTGACATGTGACGTGATTTCCACGCTGCGTGTGGTTGTTATTGCATATTGCGCCGCACTTCCGTTTCCTGGCGGCGCGCCGTTGCATTTCTTTTGCATAATAGACGTTGATTAATGACGCGCCAAGGCACAGGTAAAAGTATATGCAATACATTATTTATGAACGGCCGCTGCATAATTAGCGACGCACTAAAATTGCGACCAGCAAATATTATTAACGGCCTGAATAGCCCCAGGCCCAAGTCCAGCCACACCACCAGAGCCCCGAAGGTGACCAGTTGAGTTGACAATGCATTGCCAGGAAGATGGCTGTTGTTGCTATTGTTGGTGCTCGGTTTGCTTTGACTGTTGCCATTTGCCGATTGGTATGCAGCGCAAGCTCACAGCACATGCAGCCCCATAAATTAGGCCCCCTCTCATATCACTCAAAGCGAAGTGTGGCGGTGCGGCGGAGCGACAATGCAGCGGTGCCAAAACGGATAGACACGCTAACGGCATCAATCGGCAAAAGTGCAGAGCACGGAGCATGGCGTACGGAAATGACATAACAGTCAGGGGCCCAAAGACACGCAACATTGCATATTGGGAGCACACGGCGTATGAGCAATGCAAAATGCTGCCAACACGCCCTGCCTCAGCTGAAACTCATCCTGCCAACTGGCAACGATATCGCTCATAATTTCCAATTCGCATATTGCGGCTAGCATTCGACCGGACAAACAAACGCTATACCAAACCCGAACCCAAACCCAATCCCAAAACCCACAGCCAATCCTAACTGCATTGTCTCGGCTATACTCTGCACATCCTGCACTTGCATGCCACACAATGTTTTGGCCTGTTTGCTCAGCTGCAGTTAAGTATGCATTGCATGCTCCTGCTCACCCCTAGACTTCTCCCCTTTTGTTTTATGCTAGCATAACAACTTCACATGCAGTCTACCTAGATCAATTTGAATGCCAAATACTGATGTCGGAGAAGGCGTGCAAATCGACTGAAAAATGTTTTGTTTTTCCTTTAATCTATTTCATATTTTCACTCTCCATTTGAGCTCTGCTTTAGTCTTTAATTAATGAAGTCCTATATTCAGCATCCCCAGAGTCCGTCTGATAAACAATGTCTGAGCAGAGATAAGCATGTTGGCAAACAAGGCAAACATTTTTTGGAAAAGCTTATCTCGGCTCAGATCGGCTCGGCAAATTGTGAGACTTCAATAAATGCTTAATAGCCCACGTCAATGCCAATCCTTTGAAACTATGTATTTATTCGCATCCAACTAATTGTCCAATAATTGACAGTTTGACAGCTTTGCTAATTTGTTTTTACATGCTGCGCTGTCAGAAACTTTGCCTGCCCGCCATGGCTTCCCCCCTTTTCTTTGCTTGGCCGTCAAAGCGTACAAAGTTGTTGTCGATGGTGCGGATGCGCGTTGGCCACTCACAACAGCAAGCAAAAAGCCACAAAATTACTCATAACGAAAACATTGCAGAAACAAAAGTTTATTCAACAAATAGTTAAAGACTTTTTAGAATATATTAGACGATCTATTCGTGTCTGTTGGAAGACTTAAGTAAAGGCGATTTCTTTTTAAATATAGCTGAATTCAATGGTTGTGTGAATGATTTAGTATTGCTATATATGCGATAGAATCGAGAATTTTTAAACTACTTTATAGGATAATGTTCGGAGCAAAAGCTATATGATCTATTCAATTAGAACTAATTGTAAGTGCAGATAATATTGATAGCAAAAAGATAAAATAAATAAAATTATATTATGAATAGGATAGTCCAAGCTTTTACAAGGGAAATCATGAGAAAACTTTTCAGTAAATATAAATAATAATACTCTGTAAATCGAATTAATCTTTTTTCTTTATTATACTAATTGGTGTACGAGTGTGCTTATCTGAATGCTTGCCGTATACACTTGGTGTAACCAAATATCTGAAGGCAGCTCCTAATTTATGTAAAAGGCAAATAAATCAATTAATGTCAAACAACCTGTAGACAACACGGCGAGCAAACTCGAGGCACTGGCTGAGAGCTGGCTGTGGGTGCTGACTGTGGGCGGATGGGCGCGGCAGGCGTTTTTGCTTCGTTAGACTAATAATAATTAGGAGCCCACTGACATTTTGAGTCGAAGGCAAATACAATTAATTACCACAAAATACAAGTAAACACAATACAAATTTATAACCATACACACATACACAGGCAAAGGGAACGTGAGCGAGAGAGCGAGAGAGGGCGGAAGAGCAGGTCTGGGCAGTAGCCTTAGATATCAAGAAGTAAAGCGGCAGACGCTAAATCAATAGACGCAGCACACAAAACTTGGCCATTTCCATGAAGGAAATATTTTCAAATGTTGTTGAGAAACACACTCAAAATAATAAGTTAGTGACCAAGCAGCATGCTGGAAGAGGCGAATGAATCGCGGCCCAAGTAGCCAAAGGAATCGACCAATGTAACACAACAACAACAACAACAACAACAACAACAACAACAACAACACAAGCAACAGCAACAAAACAACTTTAAATGCCCCAATCAATTATACGCTCAATTAAATGCTGAGAAAGCAGCGAAAAACACCGACAAATATAATGGAGTCGAGAATCAAGTCGAGAGTCGATCAGGAGGCGACAACAACAGGGTGGCTCGTGCCTCGAATTCACTATACCTGGACTCTGCAGTCGAACAACATTTTTATTTGTTATAGAAAATAAAGACGTGCACGTGGGAAACAGACAAATAAAACTGTTTCAGACATTGCAAACTTGAGGAATTCGTGCCGCACGTACGAGACACGCTTTTTGCAATAAGTCTCCACTAGCAGGACTTTCGCTGGCCAGTTGAATATCAATTATTGCTGCTGGAAGATTCTTTGAGATCTGCTATGGTTTCCAGGTGAGAAGGCTTTTAAAGTAGCAGAGATATCAGTGCTCTTTATTCTCACATGTTTGCAGCTGACATTTCTCACTAATTTCGTTCGTTATATTGCTGCGCATCATTCACTTTGCACTGACAGAAAGAGGGAGAGTGAGAGAGAGGGAGATGAACAGTTGTGTGCGCCTGGCGCATGGACTGGCCAAGTTATGTTAGCTATTTTCCATTGTATAAACTTGCAAATAAGCCCCAAAAGAATTTGCACAAATATTTCCATGCAGACAGCAACATGAAAATAAACAACTAAAGCGAGCCAAAGCTATTTCATGTATCGAATGGCATTCAATGTTGCTCAACTGAACACTGAATGAATGCTTGAATAACTCACCGTACGGTAAAGCTCAATTACGTTGGCTTAGAATGCGACCTCTGGGTGAGGCTAGGCTAGACAACAACAACTGCAAATTGTTATTGCAGCAGCAGCAACAACAACAACAACAACAACAACTCTGGCTGGCAGATAACTTCACATTAGTTGCAATTTGCGGGCTTTTGGTGTTTTTTGGGCGTGGCACGTAAATTGCAAATCCTTAATAGACACTGGTCAACGGTTAAGTTTGTGGCTAAAGCTGGTAAACTTTAATTTACTAAATGCAAAGGCAATTTAATTACGAGCTCACACACACACGCACACTCACACACACACGCACACCTGGTTATCTTGGAATTTACTCATTTATTTATAACACTAAGTGCGAGCGCATTTTGCCAACATACAAGCGCATATACTTACATAAATTTATTTAATGGTTTATTACATTATTTTAATTGGATGAACAATTAAATCAGCTATGCACAAAGGTATTTGCTTAGTTCGATATAGATTGTGCGGCTAAGCCTGGGTTTGCCACCAAATATTACATACTTGACTGCGATAATTTTAGCAAGTGGCAAATAAATAAAGGTAACTAATTTTGAAACAATAATTATAAGCCTTCTAATTTTGTATTTTGCTGCAACTTATAAGTATATTATAAAGTATATATAATTTTGTCGATTTGTTAATAACGACAGGTGCCTCAGTATAGCTGCTATTTTTTATTGTAAGACACATGAATAGAGATATGAATCCATTATATAATATTATTATGTATCGATGCTAAAAAAATAAAAAAAATAAATAAATAAAATAAGGAATCTTGATATGGAAATAACATACTTATTCATATCTTCTACTTGACATATTTTTTAGTTTTTGACAAAAAGAAATCAAGTAATATATATAGACATGGAAATTATTATAATATTTTTTTTTTTTTTTATTTATTGACACTATTGTTTGGATTTATTCTTTTTTTTTTCTATGCACAATTTTATATTGCGTGTTTTTTATGATTTTATTGTTTTTCGAGCATTATTCGGTGTTGTTTCGAACCTTTGTTGTCCGCATTCCGGTACTTTTGACTCATATATGATACTTGAATCGGATATATGTGTTCCAGTCTGTGTCACGTGTGCGCGTCACATTCTTCAGCTTTGCGTGTCCGTTAGCTTAGTCTGTACGCGGCGATTTTCCTTAGCAGATGACTGACGCCCAGAGCGTGTGCCTTGTGATCGTACAAGAGGGTCGACCCCAGCTCTTGTACCCGCTTCGTCAAGAGATCGAAATAATGTCTCAGATAGCTTAATTCTTGTTTGATAGATTTGCCACAACTATGCTGCTGATTCTATAGCATCGTGGACCGCCGAGACACAAGGCTCCGCAACACGTCAAGTACGGATGAACTTCTACTCGGCGCATACTCATGATCATCGATAATTTATCGAGTTTTATTTTTGACCTCCTCTATTGATTTATTAATATATGCCTCTTGGGAGTGCTGCAAAATGGAAGAGAATTATATGTTGGCGGTGCTTTAGAGCGAACAGCGTTTATATCGTGAATGAGTATTGTTTAATCATTTGAATATTATATAATAATAGTTTATCATATCTATAATGGAATAATTTCAAATTTGACTCTTTCTGAACTCCTTCTGCTCTCTCTTTCTATCTATCTCTCTCTCTCCCCATCTCTCTCTTTCTCTATCTCTCTCTCTGTGTTCGCCTTTCGATTTATTTTGCATGTGATATACTTTATTTTTAGCTGCACTATCTTTGTGAGCCAGAAGTAACTCAAGACTCACAAGTTTAATATAATTCTCTTTGAATTAAAATCAATTACTTAATAGAAACTGTCATCCACTGGCCGAGCATAGGTATTAATAAATAGCTGCTAAGCATTTGCTCTGCATTGATGTCAATCGGCGTTCTTAGATCTTGGCCAACTTCTTGATACCTGCACTCGCACTTTGCAAGTGGGGGGCGGGATTTTCTGTTGTTGTCGTTGTCGTTTTTTTTTAGGGCCAAGAATGTTGCACGCGCTCGGAGCTCCGTTGGCGCTGCTAGTTGCCTGCTTGACTGGTTGCCTTTAATTTGACAGCCGTGGCTTGGCATTGTCGTTTCGTTTACGTGTTGTCTATCTTTGCCAGCGACACGCCCCGTGGCTGTAACGCCCCTCCCCGCCTCTCACACGAGCGATTCCTTGTTCCACATTAGGAAACATTTTCTTTGTCAGTTGAGGTTGCATTTTATTGTGTTACAGCACAGTTTGGCTAAGTTGCCACTGTTTCGTTGCTGTTGATGTTGCTGTTGCTATGTCTGTTGCTGCTTAGTGCATTTTTTTAATACGCTTTTGCTTCCAGTTTTTGCCCTTCAGCTGCTTCCCCTGACCCACCCCTTCGCGCTGAGCGGCAGTTTGGGATTTGGTCTGACAGCTCGCTTGAAATTGCGACTGTCAATTGCATTTAATTCGCGTTCTTACTGCTAGCCCGACCTCAGCCACAGAGTGCCGAACAGAAACAGGAATTCAGAAAGAGAGAGAGAGAGAGAGAGACAAAACCTAAATTCGACAGCAAAATAAGAAACAACTGCAAATTGTTTGAAGAGTTGATAGCTGCAAGTCGCATAAGCTGCCTATGAAAGAAATTTTGTATATGCCCTTAATAGAATGGCAAACAGCATTTTGATTGCAAAGCATCCGAGTCATTCGCTGTGCTGTGCTGAAGGTGACGCTGTTGCCAACGTTTACAGTTTCAAACGCAAGCCTGCTTACAGCTCTTCGAGTGTCAGGTAAAATAAACCGTTAAAAATAAAGAGCTTTCACGCGACTTGCTTTTGAAATTTGGCGCCACGCACACAGACAGACAGGCAGCAGATTCACACAGACACATCATTCGTGAGCACAAGCAGCTTCAACAAAGAAGCACTTGACAGGCTCAAACACACACACACACACACATACACACGCACACACACAGAGAAACATTGTGGTAAAAGCTTTCAAGTGGCAGCAACAAAAACAGCGAAAACGAAGTCGCCTCGGCAGTTGCTGCTGCTGCTGCTGCTTCTGCTGCTGCTGCTGCTGCTTCGCAGTTCGCATCGTCCTTTTTGTTTGGGCAGCGGCATATCAGAGACTTTTGGCAACCCAATGCGTACCACACTCACATACACACACACACACACAGACAGAATTGCAGAGGCATATGTATTTGTAGATGCGGTGAAATATTCGCTATTCAACACCATCGAATTTCACTAACGCCACCTCGCGGCCGCTGCACAGATTAAATTAACAGCGCACTGTGAACCAAAGGAACTCATGGTGGGATCAAGTCGAATAGGACATGGGGACGAACTTGAGTGGAATGAAGCATTTGCTGCAGCTGATTAGCGCAGCCAACTGTGTGAAAGGCGAGAAAGTCACCACAGCAGCAACACCACCAACAGCAACAGCAATAGCAATAGCAATAGCAACAGCTGTATGTAGTCCTATCCTGGGTATTTTACAGTTTTATTACAGCACAATGCGAGCTCACTTTAGTGGCTCAGGGCCCAAGTCAAGGCTTTGATTTTCGCTGTTGGCATCGCTTTTCACGTTTGGTCGCATCGCCCGTTTTACTGTTAACTTGTCCAATTTGCCATTTCAGCTGTCATTTCAGCGCTTCACAAAGCTTTCAGCTGTTGTCGCTGGCCACAAAGCGTTGCTTTGATATTGCATCCCCTGACATAAATATCGGATTTCTTTTGGCTTAAGTATCAAGAGCATCGCTTGCACTGCGCCTTGCCGCATTGTGTCCTTCGTCTGTATTTCAATGTGCCAAAGTAATGACAACAGCAGTTAACGATTCGTTTGGTTTCTCTTTTTGCCTTTCGCTGCTGCTGCTACAAACACAGAATCCTTTGCTGTCCTGCGCATCCTGTCATGCGTTTGCTTTTTGTTGGGATGTTAACGGTATATGAAATATGAATTCACTTACGACCATGCATCACACATCAGCCCGAGGCCATTAGGCCACTTCCACTCGCATTCAAAGGATATGCGTTCTACCTCCTGCCTCCTGCCACACACCCCATGGCTCCTGCCCCACTGCAATGGCCTTTGCACTTTTTATGCGGCACCAACTCATCGCATAGTTTTGTTTATGCCAGGCCAACAGCATTGTCTTTGCTTTTAGTCTCTGAGAGCCGCTAAATTTCATTCGGCTTTTGCTTATTTCTTTCTGTCTTTCGCTCTAGCATTCGATCGGCACAATCGACTTATACTAACGTCGCGACGTCTTATGACATCCATAAGCGGATAAATGGCTTTTTACTGCCAGGACAAAAGTTGGCCAGAGGAAAATATTTTTAAAGTGCTAAAAATCCTGTCAAAAATAATTCGAGCTGCAAAACGGAGTCATTAAAAGAACTGCAAAAGTTCAACATAAAAACGAGAAAGCTCTCGTCGGGAATATACAACTAGGAGATACCCTGAACTGCAATTGATCTATATAAAAATAAATAAGTAAATAAAAATTAAAATAAATTCGTAGCTGAAAATTAAAACTTAATTGAATCTTTATATATATATATACATAATTTCGATACGGATCTCAAAAGATAACATTAAAGCTGTAAGATTTATCGATTTTCGATTTTAAATATTTTGTGTAACCCGAAATTCCATTTGATCTTTAATTCTTTAAAAATAAACAGAATGTTTATGCCATACAAAAAAGTTTAGTAAGCTTCAAATATATTTTGCTTATATATGTATGTGTTCATGTTTATTGGGAAAAAATCTCAATGTGTATGCATGAATGAAACGAGGGTAGTCTGAATAATTATGGAGTTTATATAAAAGATATATCAAAATATTATCATTTTTTTCTAAGTACATTTTCAACATAGAAATTTATTTCCTCCGCTGCCCAAATTCATATTTCTTTATCTTATGTTTCCAACGTTGATAATTTGAAATGGCTACAATTCAGAAATGTTCGACTCGCTCTCTAGATTATATATATGGAGATTATATAAATGGAATGCTTATTGCCAAATAGTTTTTACTTTAGATAGCCAGCATAATCATACGCCAGATTCAACATTTCTACTTGCGGCCAAAATGATTAAAAATCTTATGGCACTTATTTGCAACAAGAAGACACCTGAATATGCAAACAGAGCCAAATGCAGCACATATGAAGCTGCTTAAATATGCAAATGCTAAAACCAAAGGATGGCTGCCACAGCTCCTGCCCCATTAGATCACACACATAGAAAAACAGAAGCTCTGATGCCGAAATCCGCTTTAAAAAGCTCTGCAATGGCACATGGAGAATGAACGGAGCAATTATTATTTTCCGACCGAGTGTTATTTTAGCATAATGCTGTGAGTGGGTCGATTGGGGTGTGTCAGTGATATAAAAAGTAGAAAAGCTGCATGTGATTTCGAGTGCTGTATTTTGAAACACCAACAGACTTTCGGAGTCTGATGCTGCATCAGACCCAACAAGCATAACGTGGGCAGGCTAACTGAGCACACATATGCGAAGTACACAAACAAACACCTAGAGTCATGTGGAACTGCAGTGAGAGTACATTATAACAATGACCAAGTGCAAACATTAAAGTGAGTACATAAATGCTTTCTTTGTGCTGCAGAGTCTGCTCGGCTTTTGTAAATGGGAAGAGAATGAAGAAAAAACAAACTATAAATGGACGAACGTCGAGCCAGAAAAACAAACGAACTTCGGTTGGACTGTTTGAAAGATGAAGGCAAGGCATTGTTAAGTTGTAGTTGAAGACCAGACCGCAACTTACACACGCATACACGGACAGCACACTCATATCCGAGAGTAAGTGTGTCTCAGAACGGACAGTTATGGATATGTTACAAAGGCACTCACACACTCTTACAGGGACAGTCACTCACACTCGTGTAGTCGAAGAAGGGCATTTCATGGAAGATTTAACATTCAAATGTGCAGAAGAAAAAAACGAGAGCTGGATGCTTGGGGGAGAAACCGTTGGAGCTGCTTTGTAGCATACATTTCGAGGGCTAAATAAAACTACTTAGGCGAATGAATGAACACAAGTAAGAAACATGCTGTGAAACGAGCCAAAAGGAAAGAGGTTCTTCGCCTAATATGCATTTTGCTTATGTTTATTTAAAATGCTGAAGATGATGTGTCTCTGAGATACACGCACAAAGTGAGTGCGAGCGAGAGCGAAATTTGACAAACTGCAAGTTGTCAGCAAAGGAGAATATTAAAAACTAAAAACTAAAAAAACTGAAGCAGAAACTGAAACTGAAACTGAAACTTCAAATTGCTAGCTGTGAGCTTATGAATTTTCATACTTGTTGTAGCAGTTGCAGGTGGGTTCTAAGCGAAACTCAGCGGTTTATATAGAGAGTAAATATATATGTGCTGCTGATTCTTAATCAGAATATACTGATCTGCTATGCACAAGCAGGCAGACAAGCCCGAACAAAGAGAAATACGGAAACACGGAATAGACGGCAGCACGCTATCTGTGCAGTTGTATCTGAGTCCTTGCCTTTGGCCAAACAAACAAAAAACAAAAACAAACCTGACAAGCAAGAACGTAATTTACAAGGCGCGTTTGCATGTCGCTGGACAGCAGCACTCAGGACTCAACCTGAACTGAGCTCAGCCAACCCCAAAAGCTGAGCACAGGTTTTGTTAGTTTGTTGCCGTTTTTTAGTGGCTGTTGTCATTGTTGTTGTTGTTGTAACTGTTTTGCGTTTCTTCTGCTCGCTCCTTTACTCATATTAAATGCAAAAGTCATTGAGCGCAGGACAGCAGCAACAGCAGCAACAGCAGCAGCAGCCGGAATGGCAGGGGCTGCTGCAAAACAACAAGTTTATTTCCACATCCTTGGACATGAGTTTGCTGTAAAATTTCGTGTTGATGATCTTACTAGGTTATGCATTAGATTTTCGTGCACACCACACCCAGCCCTACTTCTGCCGGTCTGCCAGTCTGCCAGTCTGCCAGTCTGTCTCTGTTCTGCTTTCAATATCACCGTAACCTGTTCCTTCACTTCCGCTTGCTGCTACTGTGTTTGCTGTCCATGTAACTTTGATTTTTTGTGAGCTGCCTCAGTGTTAAATCTCGCCAGCAACATGCACTGAAATTGTAATGCAAGCTCCAAGTTGTTGCTGTTCCTGTTGCTGTTGCTGCTGTACTTGTGTCTTTTATGTTTATGCAAATTGAAGTTTTGTGCAGCTCTTGTTAACTAATAAATATTATGTATACGCGCCGTGCTGCATGCACGCAAATTGCAGCATTTTGATGCACACAGAGATTAGCCACTGCATCTACCTGGATCTAGGAAAAATGAATGGACGCAACACTCACCTGCTGATGCGCTCTGATGGCTGCTGCAGCGACGACTTTCAGCGGCAATACCTGCCGAAGCGTTGGGGTGGGCGGTGCTCGGGCAGGCAGCGCTCCGGATATCGGTAGCGTTGTCTGATAGTGGCACTGAAACGCAAACGGCAGCAGCAGCGATGGCGGTGGCGGTGGCGGTTGCGGCGGCGGTGGTGCGGGCGTCTGACTAAATGGCTTCGCTGAATCGTTGAGAGCACGCGAGAGAGGCGCTGGCTGCAGATTGGGCATTGACTGGGGCGGCACTGGCATGCTGAATGGCAGAAAAACCATAGGCGGTGCACTACTATTATTGTAGTTGTTGGTGTTGCCGTTGTTGTTGTTGTTGTTGATGGTGTGGTTGTTGTTGTTGTAAGTCAAGGCATGCGCGTGGGCATTAAACTCAAAGCTGTTGCTGCAGCTATTAGAGCTGTGCCCAATGTTGTTGCTGTTGTGCGCATTATTGCAGTTGGCGTGGCAAGGTGTTCTCGCTCGATGGCAATTGCCAGCAGCTGGTTGCTGCGCAGGCGTTCCAGCTCCTTCTAGACAGGGAAACGGCGACAACTGCTGGCTGTGTGTTGTTGTGGTCTGTTGCAGTGTTGTGATGCAGCTGATCTGATGAGGTGACTGCTGTTGCTGCTGATGATGATGATGATGCTGCTGCTGCTGCTGTTGATGTTGATAGTTGATGTTGATGTTGAGCCTGCATGGCTGGCAATGGTGGTGGTGGCGGCGGTGGCTGTTGCAGCCGTGGCATGGGCAGATGCTCATAGCCTTGACGGCAACAACGACACTCCTGACAGCAACTAGCTGCCGGCGGTGATGGCTGAGTGGTGTTATTGCAGCAATGGCTGCTGCGGGGCAATGGATAAGGATTGCTATTGGCACGTGCCGCTGTACTGGAGTAGTTCATCTTGGGCGCCTTGCCCGCTGCTGCCGACGTCGGCGTTGGCTGCCACTGCAGCGAGCAAGGCAGAATGCCCATGAGGCGCAGTCCCACAGCAGGACTGGCCGACTGTCCAGCTGCCAGGTTATCTATTTTGGAGGCGTGTTATCGTAATGCAATGTAACTGCAAAAAGGAAAATAAAACTAAATTATATTAGCTAATAAATACACACATTCAAAGTGCTCTTCATCTGTCTAATTTTCATTCATACTCCAAGAGAGCAAATATTTCACAAATTTCAGAAACTGTAAGTTCAGCTTTTTGTGCCTCTGCTCAACTTGATTATATATTGTACAATATGCCTTAGTTTCAACTTTGGCTACATTAATTTTTGATTAGGAAGTGAGTACGCCATGTCGCTTCGTCTCTTCATGCCTGCGTCTCTGTTCAGCTTGGCTCTTTGGTAATTTATGAATAATTTTTGTTGTGCGCGGAAGCAAAACCTTCGACACGCTTGATTACAATTTCTTAAAAAAATTTTGCAAAAAAACAATGCGTAATTTCTGCTCCAAAATTCAGGTGCTTTGAAATTTTCTGAGCATAAGAAAAACATTCGTTTTCCTCGGCTCAGGCTCTACTACACTGTTGCCTGCTGCCTGCCTATGCGGCAGCTGGTTGTTGCTTACATTTCAAACCGAAGGCCCCCGGCTCCTGGCTAACGACTCCAACTCGACCCACTCTCTGGCCGCTGGGCTGGCACTCGTTGGAGACTCTCAGAAATCACTCAAAGTTTTTCAGAAACGAGAAAACCAATTTTTCAGCTGAGTGCATTTTAATTTGGTACACACCCCCTGAGCGCCTGTTGAGTTTGCCAGCCTTGGAGTGCAGGACCAGCCACAGCACATGCAGGCACGAAGGAGTGTGAAAACCAGAAATGCTATAGGTATAGACCATATGGTCGGTGCGGCGTCTGTTGCTGTTAAAAAGGTTTGCTTTTCATTTCAGCACGCCTGAAATGGCAACTTTGACAAACAGCAATAGCAATAGCAATAGCAGCAGGCAACAACAAGACAAAATGCTACTTGCCATGACGCTTTTGCCTACGACTCTTGCTTACGCTTTCAAAATTGGCAGCCGAGTAGGTCTCACTCCTTCCCTTTCTCTCTCTCTTCTCCCTCTCTCTTCCACTCATTTATTGCAGTTGCTGGCTGGCTCGTCTCATGTTGTTGCATTCCATCTCCTTTCACGCACTTTGTCAAAACGAATCCTTCCATCAGATGGCAAACAATGGAATTTTAAATGTGAAAAACACGTAAACGTGTCCAGCACCGGTTGCTATTCCAGTTGCACCTGCTCCTCCTCCTTCTCCTTCTCCTCCTCCTCCTCCTCCACCTCCACCTCCACCGTCATTGGACAGCTCATTGTTTCGAGCAGTTTTCAATAGATTGCTGCAATTGTTTTTACAGAATGCCTTCTGCTGCTGTTTAGCATTCTGAACCAAACCGAACTAGAAGAAGAAGAGCTTCCAATCATCTATTGCTACAGCTACAAATGTTGCTCACAAAAGGATTTTAAACTAATTAAATGTGCTTGGATTTCTGTTATTTATATTTCTATTACTTGAGCTGAAACACTATAACTAAATGAAATTTATTCTAGTCATGTATAGATGAATAGAGGCTTCGACATTTGCTTTTCATTCCGAATTGAACTTGTATCTGCTTAGACACTTCAATCCAGTTTGCAGGGCAGGAGAATAGCTGCAAATAATGTATTTTTGAACTTAGCAATCCCCAAAGGACATTTCTTATTAATGCTTTTCAAGCTTGCAACGCTTTAATTAAATCATTTATATTTGCCCAAAATTTGTGTAATTCTCTTTCAGCTAAAAAGACTTTAATACTTTGCGCTTCTTGACTTTCGTCTAATCTCCAAAAACTTTGACATCTGCACTTTTCCTAATTTGAGGAAGCCAGACGAGCGCCGGCTTAAGCCATGCACATATTTCTGCTAGCTTGCCACAATATTCGAGGCACCTTTACGGGGCACACGAACATTGTTTGGGACCATTACAAATATTTTCTAATAATTCCAAAAATACTTCAAACGCACAATGAGAAATATTTGCACAAAATTAAAAGCCAAACGCAAAAAAAAAAAAAAGTTCGTAGCTCAAGATCAAAAGTTTTCAAGTGCTGCAAGCCCACGAACATATCAAATAGTTTAAGATACAAGACAGCAACAGAAAAAGCAACAACAACAACAATAATAATAACAACAACAACTACTAATAAAAATATATGTAAGCATAATAAGTTTTGGCGATTGAGCTGGCAGCAAGAGAAACTTTTGTTTTCGTAACAATTTGCCAGAGTGTTCAATTTAAATTTCGTAAAAATATGTTTGCCAAAGCTGAACTTATCTAACAGGAAGAAGCAGCGTACGATAGTTTTGACTGTTGTTCAGCTTAATTACAAAGCGAATAGTGTGCTGCCTGAAATAAATATGGTCAGATGGAAAGTGGTTAAGCTCTGTTTGCCTCTAAATATATATTGAAGATGTGACTGTAGTTGCTCTAGTTGTTGTTGCTATTGTTTTTGCTGATGTTTTATTGTTGTTGCTGTTGTCGTGGGAGATTCACAAAAGCCAAAAGTACATAAAAACTTTGAAAAAGAATTTTGTAACATCAAAGCAAAAATTTTTAATGAATTTCTTGGCCAATCCCGAAAGCCTCCAAAACGCACCACCCCAAAATGTACGGGCCCCAGTAAAAAGGATAGGGGGAACGGCATGCTGAAACTGGAGAGGAGCTCTTGACTCCTCTTGGCTTGGCCAGCATGGACAACACCCTCCTTTGACCATGGCACGGAAATCGTGTTGCTCGTTGGTGGCCTTAATTAAATTTAAATATTTTATCACCGAAAAATTGCCAGGCGGCAGCAACTGCACAGCGACAGCAACAACAACAGCAACAGCATCAGCAACAGCAACAAAAGCAACAGCATCTCTGGCATGAAAAGGGTGCGGAAATGTTGTCAGTGTTTCCATGTGTGTGTGTGTTGCTGTTTGTGTTTGCCTTTGTAGGTGTATATGTGTCTGTGTGTGTGTGTGAGTGTGTGTGTGGGTGCCAGTGCAGACAGCCAAAAAATACTGATGTGGGTGTATTTTTCATTATTTGCCAAGCGCTGCAACTTTTTTGCTTCCCGCCCTCGAGCCCCGCACATGCTGCGTGGGCTGGGTCCGCTGCCTTTGCCACACTTCATATTCAATTGTGTTGAATAATTGCCATACGGTTTTTTGACCAACGGTTTTTGACACTTGCCTAAAAGGACACACACACGCGCTCAAGTGACGCGCCGTTCAACTCCAACCCCAACCCCAACCCCACTGCCTTCCGCCTTCCGCCTTCCACCCGCTGGCCCTTGGCAAACGTTGCCCTTATGCCGCATTTGAAGTTGAACTTCCCCTTTGGGCTCCCGACCAAAAAGTGAGCAAAAAACATTCGACACAAGCTGAACGACTGCAGAACTGTGGACCTCTGTCCATGCCGGCAACGGCAACGGCAACGGCAACAAAACATGCCAAAAGCGTTTTTTGAAATATCTTTGTAAATATTTAAAATGTTCCGCACATGCGGGTACTTCAATCATGCACCAAACTGAATTGGGCAGGAGTCGGGGCAGGGGGATATACTGGATACTGGTCTGACTGTTGATGTCTGTTAGCTGTTAGCTTGTGGGGGATTGGGGATCGGGACACGACCCTTGTCGCAGGCGTAAGTTTTAAATAGTTTTTGTTGGCCAATGTCAGCATACAATTTGGTATTCATAAATTAATGAAGCATCGGGTAAAAAATCCCTCTTTGGGTTGTAAAGTTTTTCCATAAATTATATACCAGGAGCCAAGTGAACGTACGAGATTTAAATGGGGTATTCAAAGCTGTAATCTGCTTTGTAATTTCAAATCTATCACACTTAGTTTGCTTTGTTATTTGCAAGCAGAGCTTAGAGTAATTCCAATTCAAAAGCTTTTCAATTTTACATTAAAAACTCATTGTATAAATAAGTAAAGACTACATGGAATTGTGTTTGTGATATGAGTGGATGGACCACAGATAAACTGGTTTTAAAAGTCCACAAGCCACAGATACTTTTAGTTCGCTAAACATTTCATATTCTACAAGATTTTAAACTTTATTCAATATACATACATGCTTAATGAGCAACTTTTCAATTGAGGAAGTGTATGGTAAGTAGCCAAATTTAAAAAACTTGGAACAAGAATTTTTTATAAGTTCTTACTGTTTTATATAACCAGAAGAATTTGTAAGTATTTAAAAAAAAAAAGAAAAAATAAGAGAGATATTTCACCACTATTCTAGGAAAAGTTCCTCTGAACATTGATTTAGCTAATTATTTAATTTTTTAAACGCCGCGGCTTGACCTATAACTGTGAAGCACCCCGTTATCGCATCACCCTGTATGTAGATTCATTTTAAAGCTTGAAGAATTCCCTGTCGAATTCTTTTTAATATTTTAAAATATTTTACTTGGATCAAAAGTTATGATTTTTGCAATGCAAAATGAGCAAAGGCCCCACTGTGCGCCGTTCAGATATTATCTAACTTATTATTTTATATATAACAAGTAAGAAAGCTGTAGTCGAGACTGCTCGACTACGAAATCCCCTGAGCCCTTTTTCGAACGAATCATATTCCGAGAATGCTTCGTTTCGATTCTCCACGCGTAAGAAACTATACATGCAAAAACAGGAGTACACACACATGGTGATCTACGCTTGTGTGCCTGTATGTGTGTATGCATTGTAGGCGTATTGAAGTCTCGCTCCCTCTCTTGCTGGACGCGTGGGTTTTGCTGCTATAACTTCTATGATTATTAATAATTCTGTATTTAGATGGACAATCGTAATCAAATGTTCAGATTGTGATTATGACATTATTATCTATATGCTAAACCAAACTGCATGTCTCTAGTACTTGAAATGATTTTTTACACATTTGGCGGTGGTGGGGCGAATTGGAGACCGGAATCTGTCAAAATCTGACAAAAACCAAAATTGTACTAAATTCGTATCTATATATATGCATACTTGGATACTCGAACTCTAAAGATGAATTAAATAGAATTTTATAACCGATTATCGATATATTCGTTTATCGATAACTCTAGAAATATACAAGTTATCGCATTTCTGAAATAAACTCGTACTGCGCGTGCCTAACACAAAAATAATGAACTCTCTAGCTTTTGTATCTTCGGAAATCGATGCGTTCAAACATACGGACGGACGGAGGGACTCAACTCACTCAACTTTTCTCGTCACCCTGATCAAGAATATATATACTTTATGTGGTCTGCCACGCCTCCTTCTGCCTGTTACATACATTTAACAAAACCATTATACCCTTATTTCCCATTTTCAATAGGCTCAGTGTATAAAAAAAACGATGATCGTTTTTGTCATTAAATTTTTTTTTTAGTTAATTTACTTTTTTTTAATTGTTCTAATTATTTTTCTCCAATAGTTAAGAAAACAGCATAAGAGGGTTAAGTATCAGAATCATAAAATAGATCAAGTAAGTGAATTAATCCAGCTTGTATTAAATATCCATAACAAATATCCATCAATATAAATTCTACAGAAATACATATGCAGCCGGAATAGAGTCCTCCGTCCATTCGGCATTGACAAACTATTGTCTTTTGTTATGTCAATTTTATATGTTGCCAATATCTAATGCATTTTTCGTAAAACAAGTAAATTTTTATTATCAGGCTTCACTTGCAAACATTTACAAAATTAACGGTCAATTAGCATTGTTTAAAATTAAATGGTATATCTTCCATAATGTTGCAGAAGGTGAGAAATTTAATTGATTATGGTAGATTTTCCAAATGTACCCACACAATAAATGCATTAAAATTTATGTATAAAATATTTTTATTGATTTAAATATCTGCACACACAGTCATCAGTTTATATTATGTTTTTAATTTATATAATTCTGAAATGTTCAAGAGTAAAGCCTTTAAAGTCAACTCTAATTTGAACTTCATTTATTAGAGTCTATCAACTTTAGGTAATATGCCACGCCTCCTTTGTGCAGCGGCATGCCGGTTGCATACGTTTATTTCTAATCAATTTGCTTATATTCATAAGATTTTACTTACTTAAAATTTTCAAACTGCCACATTCACATACATTTTATGTTGATTAACTATTATTAATTAATATTTACTGCTTGATAAGAGTCGGAGAAGTGAAAAAAATAAAAAATTTAAGAACACAATATAGGTCTTGGTTAAAAATAGGGCTGTCGAATATTTTTTTTATTTTACAATATCGTATCGATGATATTTTAAGTTTTGAAAAAATATCAAAATGATATTTGATATTCAACTTTAAAAAAATCGATATATCGATATTTTTGATATTTTTCAAACTTTTTTCCACAATAACTTTACAATCCGACCAAAAAAGAATAATAAGAATAACTATTTTTTATAATACTGACCAGTATTAGGTACTCAAAGATCAAAACAAAAAAAAGCGTTTTGATATGTGAGAATCCGTCATACGACTGAGTCGCAAACAATGCATTTTATTGGCGAAGCAAGTCGTTCCAAAGGCACTTAGCTACCAGGGGCTGATCGTAATGCGATCTTCGATAGTACTGGCATAGTGGCCTTATGAGAATTCCAAAAAAAAAAAAAAAAATATCGGATTGATTTCCCAAGAAGTTTGTGGCAAGCTGCGTTACATCTCAAGTTCCCTCTTCCGCAATATGTACTTTCAATATTGACCTATTGTGGTCGTTTTCGAAGCTATCACCGTGGTCATCTAAATGCATCATCATGCTTGTTTTTTATATGCGATGCCATATTTGATGTGTTACCACTTGTTTTCATTACTTTAAGGCACAAATTACATTTGGCTGTTCGATTTTTCCAAAACAGAGTAATGCGTTTTCACCAAATATATCAAAAATATAAAAAATATCACAAAAAATATTCGATATTTGGGAAAAAAATATTCCGATATAAATATATTTATAAAAATATATATATATATATATCGATATATCGATATTTTGATGTATTTTCAACAACCCTAGTTAAAATCTTCAAATTGAAGGAGGCTCAGCTCTCAACCTCTTTCACTTGATTTTGATCTGTAAATAGATAAAACAAATATACTCGGATTACATTGTAAACGGATATTTGTTTAATTTTTGATGTATGTTAACTGTTAACTGATATAGTACATTTCCATAATTTACGCGTAGATTCATTTAATTAAATTCTTAATTCTTGATCATTTTTTTACACTCTATATTCATAATAAATAGTTCAATAATTTAGTAAACATAAGCTGAGTAAAGCCTCTTAATTTTCTATACAAGGTTTTATATTTAATTTTAACATTAATTGTTAATATTTTAATATATTTCAATCAAAAATTATTCACAATATTAAAATTGCTTCAAGGTCAGCTGAGCTCTAACTGAGAGCGATCGATGTCGTTGGGCATTCAGGTGAGTCTCTCAGCTGTTTATTTGTGTTGTGAGAGCAGGGCCATAATAAACAAGTGAGTACCAGGCCGAGCGGCAGCACGTGGGTAAATGAAAAAAAAAAAAAAAAAAAAAAAAAAAACAGAAAAAAAAAACAAGATACAACGGGAAGAGCCAAATAGAGAGCGCCCTCACTCACACTCATTCGCAGGCGCAAAACAAGTGCATGAGCCGACGCGCCTCTCGGTTGCCTACACTAACACAACGACAGCAATAGCACACACATACACACACACACACACAGGCAGCAAGTCGGCTGAGAAGTGACACAGTTAGTGTTGTATCGAGCTCCTTTCTGCAAGAGCACAACAAAACTCGCGACGTTGGCGGCAACAAACAACAACAGCACTAGGATATACGCACTTTTACCGTATGCTCGGTTGCTCGGCTCAGGACAATCACAGTAGACGTTGACGTTGACTTTGTAGCGGAACGCAGCGTCTCGTGTCGACGAATTAACACTGAAGAGCCAACTGGGCGGTCGGCGCTAGGTAGTTCAGTTGGCCCTGGCAGCGCCGCAGCTGCACTAGCACGCAAAGCGTGGACACAGACACACACACAGACACACACACACACACACACACACACACACACACATAAACACTGGCCAACCCAAGCAGCGAACAAAAAATTTCAACTAGGCAGCTATAAAAGGCGCACTGTGGTTGACATTATCATGTGCAACTAAATCACACGCACACACACACACAAGTATATGCAGCTGTGTGTGTGTTTGCTTAAAAAGGAAAGCTGCGTCAATTGTACCAACTCATACTATGCATGCTTTGTCGCACCGCCCCTTTAAGCGCTCATTCGTTCGTGAAATGCGGCGTATGAGTAATAAATATATACACACACACACACACATACACAAACATGCACTCACACACACAGTGCAAAGTATCCGCCCTCCGCTCACCGTTGGTTTGTGCCATTCATGGCATTTGATATGCTAATTTGCACGATTCCGCTAAAGATTCTATGCCAGAGAGTCGTCAAAAGACGAAGCCACCACCGGCTGCTGCCAAGCCAACTTGTAGCCATCGCTCAGCTCAGCTGCAGCTCAAGCATTACATGAGAGCAACTCTTTGTTGTTGAAACAAAAAGAGCTCTGTTTTGATAGCTCTAGCTGCAGCAAGTGGGAAGGCCATCAAATCGAAATGTGCGCTACAGTATAGATGATATAGATACATCACTGATCGTCAATTTTAATTGATTTGAAGAACCAAAAGCTGACCTTAGAGATGATCAATGAAAATATATATATATTTATATTTTCTCTATTATATTTAAATAGAATAAACCTAGCATATAACAAAAATATTTCAGTTTGCCAACTGTAGCGCATTTCGCATGTCCAGCAAAGCCATCCAAGCAATCCTCTATGTGTATGTGCGTGAACGAGTGGACGAATCCACCACCGAAGCTCACGAATTCGGAGCATACTTTTGTGCGCTCTCAGCTCTCAGCTCTCAGCATGCTGCAACGCGACTCACTAACACAACGAGAGGCGCCAGTAAAACGTCAGCAGCAGCAGCAATGTGCTGCATATACAGCACAGAGGCGGAGTCTCAACTCGGGACTATGTAAAGACAACGGATGCTTATATACCCAACTGGGAGGTGGCTACACTATTCAATACTTGCAGGACAATCATTTCGATAGCTGAACAAAATGGCGGCACTCAAAAATTAACTGGATTGATTAGCGAACAGTTGAAGTATAAAACCCTGGCGATAACGACGCCACTGCGCTTTGTTTACCATTTGTTTAGAGGGAGAGCAGGCGGGCACAATACAAGAACGTAAACATAAACACGATACAGAATAAAACACGACGTGGCCGTTACGTTCGAGAGCGAAAGTTGTTGGTGTCTTGTATCGCAGTTAAAGCCGACGCTGCGAACGAGGCCGACAAGCACGAAAGAAACTCTCTCTCTCTCTCTCTCTCGGCTGTTAAAAGTACGATACAATGCAACAACAACAAGAACAACTAGAGCCACAACAATCCATGGCAACTGTGGCATGCACAGCCGGCATATCCTTTTCATCCTGTTGAACGCAGGACACCTCGAATGCAACCGGCGTCCACTTTGACAGCGAATGGACACTATCGTCGACTTTTTGGCAGGCACATGTGACATTATCAGCGATCTGCGCCCACGCTCGGCCAGCACAATGACCAAAACAAAAAACCAAAAAAAAAAAAAAAAAAAAAAGGGAGGCCAGCCAAAAAGCCATGAATAATATTTGCAACTTATCTACGCAGACAGCCAAGCTCCAGCACATTGACAAATTATGCAAATTTTCAGTTTTCAGATTTTTCTGTGTAAACATTTACTTTACTTTTCAGACACTGCCATTCGCCATCGGCTAGCCGCCAGCTGCCATCTGGCATCTGCAAGGACCAGGTCCCAGTCGCTCATTTGACATTCGTTAAAATTTCTTATCGCGCGCTTTCATTAACGGTCGTCTGGTCCTGGCCAGCGACCTTCTAATTGTCCTGCAAATTAGTCGCTGCGAGCGCATAAAAATGCGACCGAAAGCATCAAGACGAAACGCTAAGAAAGGCAAAATATATATTCTCAGCGATTGCCCAAGTTGCTTCTGTTTATTTACCAATGCTGCCGGCTGCCACGGATCTCTGCTTCCAGCTTTCAGCCCCCTTTGATATAGACAGGACAACGACCGAATGGCAGCTGTTCAAGGAAATGAAAAGCAAACAACGCCGCCACCGCCGCCGTATGTGAGCCTGTGCGTTCCCCTGGCTGCAATTTTGAAGCGGCACACGGAAACGTGCCTGTCGAGGATTAGCCCCAGACACGGAGCAGACGCCATCAGGCAGCTGTTGGGTGTCAGAAGTGCCGCCGGAAACGCACAACAGGACGGTCTACATGTATTCTTATAACGCCTCGCACTTAATTCCCGTGAAGCAGCCAAACGAAGGCCAATCGATTAGCCATGTGGAATGTGCTTAAAGTCAAAGTCTTTAAACTGGCCCCAGCTTCAGCTCTAGTGATAGATGACATGGGTTGGCCATAAATTTCAATCACTTGACAAAGCCCGACTTCTTAAATTTCAAATATTTCATTGTTCATATTTATTTATTACATACTCAGTTCATGGAAGCTTTAATAATAAAGCCAAGCATTCTGCCTCATTTCAAAAGAGTTGATGTCCCAATCATTGCCAACAGAATGAGGTGAAAAATACAGATTATAGCTACCTTATATAGTCTCATATTTAAGTGAGTTATTCCTTTAAAAATACTTTTCAAAAGGAAGAATTATTACAATTATTAAAATTTCTTTTCTTTTCATTAATTATACCCTGAACCCATTGAAAATGGGAAATCATTTTACATTTTTATTTGAAATTTTGACCACCGCTTCGAAAAAATAAGATGTTTACTCAAGTAATATTCATATTTTATAATATATTTTTCCCCAGGACTTCTTCCTGCCAAAATACATGGAGACATCTGACTTCTGCAAAATCCACCGAATAATTTGCAAATACTTTTAATTGCTAAATATTAGCATAATTAAATGTACAAAATAAAAATGTCATTGAGAGTTCGCTAGACTCTCTAGATTTAGTCATACTATTGAATGGCCTTTCTTAATTATTATTATTATTATTATTATTTTTAAATTTAAAATTAACTCACTATAATTTTAATTTGTAAAAAATAGATAAATAATTTAATTATTAATAAACAAAGTAAAGTGTGAGCTCATATTAATTTTTATTTTAACTGAAATCATTTACTATTTAACTTAACTTTAATTTGTGAAAGTTTATGTTTTTTCAAGTATTGCTAAGCCCATGACAAATTTCACAGGAATTTAATATTTTTTTATATAAATGTCGCATAAGAAACACCAAAATACAAATACAAAAGCAGTATATACATACTTTTTTCTTGTAAACATATTTTCTATTTCTAATTATTTTCTACTTTTGTACTTTAAAAATTCCAATTTTCAGTCGCCTTCCTTCCCATTCAGCAAAAATTTAACACAGTATGCAGCAACAGCAACAATTGTAACTCTCTCGCTCTTCCAATATAGTGATGCGATACGACAATATTCGGTCCTCAAAATAACAGAACGATCATACTGAAAATACATTGCACTCTATCAAAACCGTTCCCTTACCTTGTGTTTTCATACAAAATATTGTAATTGCCATCACTATTCTTAATTATAATTAAGTTTCTGTTAGTTGCATTTTCTACGAAAGTAATCATTTAGTTTTATTCAAAAACATTCTATAGAAATTTAATGGAACTAAAAATGTTCCAATGTTTTATTTTTGTTACGGCGGCTGAGCTGAGCTGAGTTAACTCTTCAACTTATCTGCTAAATTTGCATCATCTTCGCCCGGCCCGCGTCCATCCCACCGGCCTCTTGAGCGTCTACTATGGCCATAATAAAGTCAATGTGCTGTCATTAACATAATTTACAAATACTTGCAGTCAGATGGTCCACTGCTCGCTCCATCGTCACCGTCTGGCACTAAATGTCTGTTAATTTGGAGCACAGCAAAGACTGCGCTGTGGAGGCCATTGCAGCATTTCATTTATTGCTTGGCAGCAGAAGACAGAATGGCTGCTGCTCTAATTGAAAAATTATTGGGCCATAAAAAATGTAGAACGCATAAAAAATATGTTTGTTGCCTTTCAACAGCAACAGCAACGGCAACGGCAACAGCAACGGCGACGACGCAACTTTTGCGACTTAAACGCGAGTTTAATTAACTGCAGAGTTTTAAGTACTTTTTACCCGTCCGGGTGTCCCCTCCAGAATAGCTGTCAAGCTATCACTCCGTGAATTTAATTCATATTTTGAATAGTTGTATGAATACGCGTGTTTCGCCAATGCACATAAAATAAGCGACATTTAATGACACTTTGCCTCTGGTAGTTGAGCCATAGCTCAACGAATCTTAAGCAGCTTAAGAGCGCGTCTCGACTTGCATTTTTTCTCCATATCTTTTGTGTGTTTTCGGTGAAATAGGAAAACTTTTTGTATATTTATTTTATAATGAAATTCCCCAAAGTCTACGGAGATGAAATAAAGAGACAAAGAGCGAGAGGGGCGAAGAGAAAGTGAAGGGGGCTGGAAAAAGACAGAGAGAGATGGAGAGAGAGAGAGGGTAACGCTGCAGCAGCAGCGGAAAAAGCATTTTGCAAAATTACCCTTAAAACAAAAATACATTATTGTCATCTAAAATGCAAGCATGCATTATCCTGTCAGAGGTCCTTTGAGAGTTGGCTTTTTGTGTCGCCGTCGTCGGTTCCTTCTTGAAGTTGGTAGCCGTTGTTTTTCCTCCTCTTTGTCATTTTTTGTTTGTTTTCTTCTTTTTTTTTTGTGTTCAAAATGCAGCAACGTTTATTATATGCCACACTGTCCCGTTATGCCACACCCACAATGAGTGTTGTAGTTGAGTTTGTGTCCTTCATAAGCCAGGGACTTGGGATCAATTTGCCTGCAGCAAGAAACCTTTTTACTTGCGCATGCAAATATGGCAAACGCATTGCCAACTAAACGCGATGCGACACTCCGCTCCATTTCGCTCCTCCCCTCTTCTCTCCTCGCCCACAGCTCTGCTTCTCACATTGCCACCCTTCAACTCTCTGAGCACTCAGCTTCAGAACTGGCCATCGGCCAACTGCGTCTCGTGTTAATGCTGCGTTCTTAGGGGAAATTATCATAGCTACAGCCAAAGCCAAAGCCACAGTCACAGCCACAGCCACAGCTACAGCCAGAGTCGAGGCACATACTCGAACTCCTGCAATGCTTGTGTTGAGCTGGGCCAAAGTAGAATTTGCCAAATTACATATTGAAATATTATTGCAGTGTGCCGAAAATTGTATTATGTGTCCCTGTTCCGGTTACCATTGTCACTCGCACCATCCCTCCTCCCTCCTCTCTCCTCTCTCCACTCTCCTCTGACTCAACACCAAATGTCCAAAGTGCGAATTTGACAATTTTTACAATGGCAGACACTGACTGGGGACATTTGGCGCTTGAAATTGCTTTCAAATTATTGTGTCAGCTGCGGCGATATGAAGGCTTGGATATTTGCTGGCTTCGTGGTAACTTGGCCAGCCTGGCGCTGGCTTCCGGACCCGGCTGTGCCTTGCGTGCAATTTGCGGCATGGAAATTGAAAAGAAATTATTGGTTATTTGTGCATGCGAGACCTCAAGGATAACAATCATAAAACTTGGCCAAGGCAAATTACACAGTCGCCGCTAATGAAAGCCCGCGCGATGACTAGGTAAGCCGCAATAAATGCAACTCCGAAGACACATTAGCTACATCAACTATTCGACTTTATATATAGTATAGAGCTTTTATATAAAGAACTATTGCTTCAGATTTCATGCTTAGACCCAAACAAAAAACACAATTAGCTTAGAGTCTTATGCACAGATTTCAGCTAGTATATTCTGTGAATGCCACTCACACACAAGATAGTTAAAGAGAGAAGGAAATATAGAAATAATATAGAGAAGGACAACAGAATAGCCGCAAATTGAAAGACAATAAATGTGCGCAGTCATATGGAAAATTGTGATATTCACACAATTTAATTAACATGAATAAATATTGTTACAAGCGGGCGGGCCAGACTGGTACAGCAATAACAACAGCAACGACATCGGCAACTAGCAAACCGGCTAACCAGCTAACGAGCTGGGCAACGTGGCGTATGAGTGACGACGAACATTTGATTGTCTGTATGCAAAGGCAACGACAAACAAAGCGCAAACAAATCGAGAGAATTTTTGAGTTTTGAAAGCTGACAATACAAAAGGCCTCCAACTGCCAGCCCAACCGAATGCCCGCCAATCCGCCAACCCGTCTCAGTCGACTCGACTCAACGCATTCCTCCCTGCCAGCGACATCATAAATCCCCAAAATCTCGTTTGTTATTGTCTGAAACTCGACCTCATCAGCAGGCACTGCTTGAAGCGACTGCAACCCACGCTCATTGACAACCACTTCAATGGCAAGCAAGAACTCTGGCTAATCAGAGCATTTGCCAGGAGTTAAGCGCGACTGTCACGACTCTGTCCCATGCCACATCCCATCCATGCCCGCTGCGAATCTCACGGGCTCTTCATTTCATTGCCGAGATTTGTCTGGCTGCTTGACAGCATGTGGGAGCAGGCACTGCTTCAGCTGGTGGCCCTTTGCACAGCTTTATTTGAGCTTTGCTTTTGCATAACAGTTGCTTCCGTATAAAACATCTGGCTGTGTTACTACAGGTAGGTTTTGTTGATCTAATAATAGATAATATAAATATATATTCGTTAAATAGGCAAAAGTTTTTGTGAATTTATATCAATGTTAAATTGTATTCTTTATATCATTTTATTCATTATGAATGAAATTCTATTTATAATTTTTATTAATAAATATTTTTCACTTTGACGTAGCTATGCAGCAACGTAGACTAGAAAAGGCATTTAGCCGATGTAAGCAATTATTTCAATAAGATAAAAAAATGTAGAAAAGTTTATTGTGTTTTATTATGTTAAAGTTTCCTTTATGCTTTATGTTATTCATTTCTTGTTGATTAAATTATTCACATTCCGTAAAGAGTAAAGAAAATTGTATTTTTTTTTTTTTTTTTCAGATTTAATTCCATAAATTGAAAATCCTTTGATTTATTATTTTATTTAACAAATATTAAAAATGTTTCTGATTTGATAAAGATAAATTAAAGTTGAATTCAATACCATGGG
This sequence comes from Drosophila koepferae, assembly GCA_030914345.1. Lineage (NCBI taxonomy): Eukaryota > Metazoa > Arthropoda > Insecta > Diptera > Drosophilidae > Drosophila > Drosophila koepferae. The sequence continues at coordinate 3,571,820 of JAUESR010000206.1, read as the reverse complement.
ATGTCTTTCAGTGCAGTCCAAAAGTTGTTGTCAGATTAGAAAAAAATGCAGATAAAAACTGATAATTGGATTTTAGATGAATTGAACTTCGCCTTCTCCACCAGTAATCACATCATAAGTTTATATCATTGCTCGCAAATAGCTTTTGATCGTACCTTAATGCCTGCATATAAGTCTCACAAAAGAGAGAGAAAAAAACGCAGTGAATAAGCGATTCCGTCGATTCTTCAAAGATCTCGTTTGCGATCCGTCAGCAACATTTTGTGTTTTGCTCTGAATTTCGCCGATCGCTTCATTGACTTTTAGAATCTTTTGTGTAGGTAATTGAATGTTTGCAAGAGTTGGACTTCTCTAAGTACATCAATGGTGAGTGAGTGTCATCGTGTGCACGATGGTTGAGAATATGCAGATCGTTTGAAATGAATTCTTAAGTAATTAGCTTACTTAATGAAACTCAATGTGAGAGCGTAAATCATACCACTATGTAAACGATCAGCCAAAGAGATTTACACGAATAGCGAAACTCAAATCGCTCAACCGAAAACCAAATCAAAAAGATACGAAATCGTTTGATCAGCGACAGGGAGTGAATTTGATTTTTTTTCAATTGATCTCACGAACAAAGCATAAAGAATCAAATGGCTACCTGTTATTTGCGAAATATGTTTAAGTTATATATTTAAGCAATAATATTTATTTAATCATTTTCTACATCAAACACAATAGAATGTGCATGCCACTTCACTAACGACTCATTCTATATTAATTTTTTTTTTTATTTATTTTTTGGTAGCTTTAAAATTTAATTTAGTTATTTCATATTACAGACAATCCATACATCTAGTGTTCTATAAAAGATGTGTTAGCAAGACGATTGTGGAATTAAAAATATCATTATATATCATATATATATACATCATTACACTGTTTACCTTCTATTTGGATGAACTTAACTGTTAACCTGAATTTCGGAAAGAAGAATTGAAATTTGCAATTTTCATGAATTATTTTCTCATATTTTTTCTCTTTTTTAGAAATTAATATATGTAGTTAGAATAGTAAACAATCGAATTAAGTAAATAATTATTCTAATATTCTACACATAAATTAGGTTTTTTATAAATTCTTGAAATCAGTTAAAATAACAATTATCTATGTCAACAAATCAAACAAATTTCTTTCCACGAAGCTAGCTAAAAGAAAAATTTAAATAGAAATCAGTAAAAGAATTAATTTGTATTTTCCCAACAATTTCATTAGCAAATTTCAATTAGTTGCACGATTGAATCGACAAGATATTTACAACTTTTTGCCACTTAAACATTCCCAAATTTCTTTCGCTGTCCCCTCCACGTTCCTTCGCCGCCCCCTTCGGAGCTCTGCTCGCTTCTTGCTCTATCTCTTTGTGCTTGTCGGCATCTATATTAAAATCAATTGTAAAATCAGTAGAAATAAACTCGCAGCAGCAGCGTAAACTTTCACGATTCACGATTGAAATCTTTTACAGCCAAATTATGAGCATTTTCAATTTTCCTTTCGGCTTCTCTGCCTTCAGCCCGTTGGCAGGCGGCGAGGGCAGGCAACTGAGCGTGACACAAAAGTAAAGCAAACTTTTGCGCTTACAGTTTCATGAGCAGCAGCAGGCAGCAATCGCATCTCTCTCTCTCTGTCTTTGTTTGGTGTTGAAGACGTCGATTTGCTACAACAGCAACAGCAATACAAATAGCAACACCAACAACAAGACCCATAACAATAACAATAACTTGACTGCAAACCTTTCAATACCAAGAAACGCTGCCATGTTTCAATTGTGCTAAGATGTAGATATATATATGTGTATATAAAAATTGTTGAAGCAGTTGGAACCGCTTGCCTTTGGCCGCAAGTCAAGTGTTTGGGATGTGGGTGCGGATGCGGGTGTGTGGATGTGGATGTGAATGTAGCCGTGGGCATAGGACAACCAGCAGTGGCAACAACAACAATCATTGGGATCACAGAAAAAAAGTCAATTGTTCAAGTTAAAGTGAAACTTTTTGAAGAACTTTTCCCAGACACTTGGCTTGCCCCAACAATTTGCTTTCAATTCGTGCCCTTTATCGCTGGCTCTGTGGAGACTCTGTGTATTCAGCTGTTGGACGCTCTGCCCCGCCCTCCATTTGGCCGCCATGAAATTGCCATTGACACGTTAAGTTCGCAATTGTAGACCTGCCCGACGATTGCCTCAGTCTCAGTCTCTTTCTCTCTGGCTTGGCTCTTGGCTCTGGGTGCTCTTTGCATGTCTGGCCGCGCCGCTAAACGTAGTTTTTCCGCACACTTTGTCCAGCTGTGCGTCCTGTGCAGACAGATCCTGTCGTTTTAGTTCTTATCTACAAATTCGTGCGTCTAACAACTTTGCGCTCTGCCAGACAGACTTTAAGATTGAAGCCCACTCCACGCTTGCTATCGCACCTCATGAAATATATGTGCACGACTCATATTTCAAATCGAAAGTTCATGTTTATATTTTGGCTAAGGGCTTTGTTAGTTGCATCCACAAAAAAATAATACAAATAAAATAACGAAAATATATAAAGCAAGCCACTTTTGAATTTGACACCAGCTGCTGCTGCCTGCGGTCACCCAGTTACCATGCCGTTGCCTCCTGCCTCCTGCTGTCTGCCTCCTGCTTGCTGCCTGCTGCCTGAAGTGGCCGTAAAAGCTTTCAGCATTAATAGCTTGAGTGAGTTTCAATACATATTGACAATATGGCCATTGGCAAAACGCCACACACACACACACACACACACACACATAACGCACACACACTCGCCAAATTGATGACAGTTTGCCAGTTGCAAAGCCGCAGCAGCATCCCGGGGTCCTTGGTGTCGCTGGGTATGCATATGTGAACCGACCATCGACCATGGATAAATACATGGAAATAGCTTTGGCTATTTGTTTTTGGCATTGCAAAGGCAAGGGGTAGGGTGGGCATGAGTTGCTGGAGCGAGCGAGCACAGGCAGGCAGCAATCGGCACTTTGTAATTGCCTTGTTTGCCCCCATGTTTTTTTTTTACCAATGTTGTTGTAGCGTTTTATGTTGTTATTGCATTGTTGGCAACGCATTTGGGTTCCTTTTTCATATATATATATATATAAATAAATATATATAAATTGGTTTTGGGCTTTAGCTAAATCTGTGCCCATAAGCCATGTTTTTATATATCAATATTTGCGCGCTGACTAAAAGCGAATAGAGGAATTATCAAATCATCCTTGGGAATAAAATAGTATATGGAAATGTTTTTGGATTAGTGCAGCAGCCAAAGCAGGCATTAATAAAAATGAAAGAAAGCAGAAAAGAAATGCAGAAGAAATAAGTAAATATATAAAAACTCGATTTAAATATATTAAAATTATATTATTGTTTTTAGAAGTTCATTTAGAATAAATTAAATTGAACTTAAATACTCCAAGATATTTAAAATCTCTTCTATGTTACTTCAAAGACAACATTAATTCTTGAGTATGAAATTTCTCATTTTATCATTTTACCCATTGAAAATGTTTTTGTGAAGCTGTATGTGACTGACAGAAGGATTCGTGTTAGGCCACATCATGTATTTATTATTTATTTTATATTTATCCCCTGCTCTCCGCTCTTGCTAAGATATACAAATTCATAGAACTTGTTTATTATTATTTGTTTTATTATTTTTGTTTTTCATTTTCATTTCGTTAATCAGATTCAACTTTGCGCTCTTCATCAAAGATTTACATAGAATCAGATTACATACAATCAACGCGTTCAGCATGCAGCTGAAGGGCTTCTGATTACAGTTTTTCCTCGGCTTGGGTTAAGAGTCAAGTTCCATTTATTATGAATAAGTTTATTCCAAATACGTGGAACTGGACTTGACTAAAGATGATATTGTTAGCAGCTGAGTTCACTAAACGAAAGTTCTGACGTAGTAGTTGGCATTGCTATAACTATGCCAATGGAAGGGAAAGGAGAGCAGACAGTTGTTGCTGCTTGTTGTCCGTTGCAACCAATTGGTCTGCATTCTTTCAGCTGAAATGTATGTGCAATTTTAATAACAACTCCATTGATTTATCTTATGCAAACCGCAAATTATTTTATTTGAATTCCAGAAGAGAAATGTCGCAATTGTTTCGCAGCAGCATTTTTGCAATTGAAATGCCAGCAGAGGCGCGCTCTAAGCCAACGGGTCTTAAGCCACGATATAGATATACTAAAATATGTTGGCATATAAATGTGTGTTTGTAACACACATGAAGGCCGGCGAGCCGGGCAACCCGGCAAATGCATTTAGAATTTATGTGGCACTTGTCGTCGAAAAGCGTCGCGAATTTATTTCTTGTATGCGGTGAACGCTGACCACTGGCCATGGCCACCGGGCCAATGGTTGCCCGGTCAGTTGGTCTCCCTCTCATTATTGTTGTTGTTATTGTTGTTACTGGTGATAGCCTCCGGGCAGTCGAAAAGGGGCTCAAGAATATTTCGTTGCGGCGGCGCGAGTGCGCGCGTTCACATCGTTTGTTTTATTGTTATTGTGCAGCCATGACTTAAAAATTTGTCGCACGCTTCTCACAGGCCCAGCTCCAGGCTCAATGTTGTAAGCAGAACAACAATAAGAATTACAACGACAACAACAACAGCTTTTATTTGGCTATTTGTTTGGCTGACACCAGAGCCATACCCACAGGAGAGCAGCAGCAGCAGCAGCAGCCAGCAGCAACATTTAAATGAGTTTGTCAGCCATGCTCTGGTCTGGTCTGTTCTGGGGCTCAAGCTGCTGCTTGATGCATACGGATTTGTCTATGGCCGTGTCGCAGGGGCCGAAACTGCTGCTGCACTCCTCACATGTGCAGTGCAAATTTATCGTTTTTAATTTGCCGCAAAAAAAAAGTGAAGCGAATGAACTACAGCAAAAATAAAACAAAAGAAGAAGAAGCTAACGGCAAAAATAGCTGCTAGAGGGAGGACTCGCTGCAGCTAGTTGGGTCGCGGCTCAAGAAAAATGGCAGCCGCGTAATGCCTTTAATGGGTTTTGCGTACCTCAGCCCCAAGCTCCACGTCCCATGCTCCACGCTTCATGCTCAATCTGCATATGCCAGCCGTTTTGCGTCAACTTATTGAAAGCGATAAATAAAGATTCCGCTTCATAAGTTGCAAGTGCGACAGTTGCAACAAACACTCACACACGGACACATACGTGGCGTATGAGCGATTCGCGATTCGCCAATTGGCTGTGAACCTGGCGCTGCTGCAGCTGGCGCAATGATTATGTGGTTGACATAAATTTGTTTGCGCAATTTGAAGAACTTGCACTGGCTACCCGCTCCCTCGCCCCCTCTCTCTCTCTCTCTTTCTCTCTCTCTCTCACTCTCTCTCCGTCGCTCCCTCGCTCTCTTTTCAGCAATACTCATAACTCGCGGCACAGCACAGCCCCTTAAACTTTCGCCGTGGAAATCTATGGCTCTACGCCGGCAATCAAGTGGCCCTGAATGACTGCAGTTGCTGTTGCAGTTTAGTTTAACTACAGTGGCTGCAGTGGTGCAGGTGGTGGCAGGGTGGGGCAGGGTAAATGCAATTTATAAACAGCACCAGCCACACTGCAAATGAATATACTGGCAAAGGCGCTTAAGTCGAGGTGTTAAAGGCCGACCAAGGCGAGCCATCATATATACTTTGAGCAGACTCTTAAATCAATCTATATTGATAGATTGTTGAGCATATGTGTATTGCCAGCCAGTGAAGCTGACTTCAGCCTTGGCATAGTGTTATTCAGATCGAATAATATTTTTTACATGCTTCACAAACATTTCTTCAAGGCAGATTGAACAGGCTATAAACACAACTGCAGTCTCTTTGCTCTCTTTTTAATATATTCAATTATAAGAGGGCAAATATTTCATTCAAAACAAATCAAATAAGCAAACCTTGTCCCATCAGCCAGCATACCCTCAGCCGTGAACTGTATAACAAAGAAGCCCTTGCAGCTGTGCACTAAAATTTGAATTTATGTTATGGCCAAAACTTTGCACAACTCAATTAATTAACTTTTGTTGAAATAAGAACAACAAGCAACAACAACAACAACAGAAATATCCAACAGCATAATAAAAATAGAAATGAAAACAACAATTAACCCGCTGTGCAACAAGAACAATAAGCAATATAAATATTTTGTTTGCGCGCAAATACAAAAATGTAAATGGAAAAAAAAAGAATGAAATGAAATATGAGAATATGCAACGAATATGTATATATATATGTGTGTGTGTGTGTGGTAAAAGCAATTCACCAAACTAAACTATTCCAGCTAAAGGACCGCAGGAAATCAGCGTATGATATGTGGCCCATTGAATATGATTTTATTTAAAAAAAAAAAATTATTTTTGCCACAATTTTTATATATTCAAATATTTTGTTCAGCTCCAACTGCGCATATGCCCCCTGGACTCCAAACGCCCGCAGGCTCGCGCTGCCGTCCATCATTTGGTCGCCGCTTTGTCAAATTTAAATGATGCTTGTTGCATCAGTTGCGGTTGCTCGTGTTGCATGCTGCATGTGGCACGTCCTTTGCTGGTGCTGGATATTGGACATTGCATATAATTGCAGAGTGTTGAAAATTTTTGATTACCAATCAAATCGGTGAAATGCGAATTCGAGTATGTTGCAGCTGAGTATAACAAATGTGGATAACTGGATGCGGATGATTTGAATGTGTTCAGTACATTTATAAATGTGTTTATTAAGGGAACAAGAATCTGTAGTGTATTATCCTTCAGAATCATGTATTGAGTGTTGTTCTGTAAGCTTTCAAAATGTATAATTGTTCTTTACTCTAACCCATTAAAACTGCGAATTCAAGGTATAATTTTGGTTTTTTTTTTTTTCAGACAGAACGACAGATACGATAAAGTGTATATTGGAAGCTGCAGAACTTTTTCAGTTCGAATCAATTGCAGTTTATTGATTTAAATCCATTTCAGAGAAATTAAGGAATAGAATCTAAAAGCAATAAGCAAACAACCCAGCAGCCAGAAAACAAATCATCATTTGACGAATCTAAAATCTGAACTATTCTTAAAATACTATTTTATATACCAGACATGAGAATCTTAGAACCACTTCCAGTAAGTAGAAGCTTACGTTTCACATGCACACGGAACAAGGAGTATGCAGTCTCCGCTTTTCTAGATATTGAACAAGCCTTCGGCAGAGCTTCTGTATGAAGCCAAGCGCCTTCTGTCTCCACAGCTGTTCAAGATTATAAAGAGATTTCAATGGATGCAAGTCCTCTGCTATAACGATAGCAGCCGGAGTTCTGCAAGGCAGCATCCCTTTACTTGATCTTCACTGTGGATATGGCAACCCAAAATCAAGATATAAAAGACCATCGTCGCTCTTAGCTTGTTCTACGGCAGTCAAGCGTTTGGTATCGCACTTGAGTAAACTGCGTGTACTTCAAGCTAAAACTTTGAGGAAGATCACTGGGGCTCCTAGGATATAGAAAGAGATCTCAGGGTTACTAAAATTGGAGATAAAATTCAGGAAGTACCCAAAAAATATCAAGAGAGATTAAATTCCCATCCACATAGCCTGGGAGAAGACTAAAACGCCACCACCCTCAATCCAGTGGATGATCGTGTCTTGACATGAACATTTTCCCACATTTTAAGCGAATCCATAAGACTTACCCATACCTCGTATCCCTAAAATATCTATGTTTAAATTAATATAGCTTTAAGCAGTTTTATAATTAACTTGTATTTAGATTAAGTTGCCTAAAGGTCTCAGTACGTTAAGCTGTAAATAAACATTTAATTTAAAAAGAAAAAAATGTTTAGTCAAGTGTCCCTCTCTAGGCTCAAATTACATTTTACATATCGAGTAATGCTAAGAATAAAAAATATATATTAAATTTTTGACATATTCATGCTTGCACAGTATGAATGTGTGCTATGCTTATTCATGTATTCATGAGTGCACTAAGAATGGCATGCATAGAAGCAATGAATTGAAGAGAATTTAAACTAAAAGCAATTATCAGCTGCTGCCCCGAAGAGCGGAGAGTGAATTCAGCCAAGACAATTATATTTCAAGTACTGCAGACTTGTGGCTTGGCAAATACATCCATATGAATAGAAGCTTGATCTCTCTTTGATTTGATAATACACTTAAAACATAAAGAGCTCAATAATTAAATTTTCATAGTGAAGCTCATTCCTTCTATATATGTGCATGTATTTTTTTGCGATATATAAATAAAATTGAATCAGTATCAACTTTGATTTCAATAGGGAGCCATAAAGAAATCTGATAAAAAAATGCATTTCAAACTAATTTAATTCATCAGCCATGATGAAACCAACAAAATAAAGACATTTGATATTCAAAGTTCGTAAAACATTTTATTGTTCTTTAATTTGCATTTTCATTTTGAAACTGAGAGGTGAATGCCACAAGATAAGCACTTGCAGTTCATCATTTGCCTCTCATTTAATGAATATTTCCGAGTTTGGGAAATGTAAGAAAATCTAATTTCGTCTTATGTTTTGATAAAGCCATTTAATCAAGGGCTGTCCAGAGCGCAATGGGCTGCAAAAGTTCTGAAACGATTTCTGATTTGCTTTGCAATCTTTAACCTTTCAGTTGGCTGCAGTTGTGAATTGGGCGGGGCAGGATGGCCGGCATGGCGCATGCAGCAAAATACCCAACAATTTTCACACTCACACAGACGCAATTGTTTGTGTTTGCCCCAGCGTGTATTTGTGCATATGTGTGTGTGTGTGTGTGTGTGTGTGTGGCAGCGTTAATTTTCACAATATGTTGTATCCTGCAGCCAAAAGTTAATTAAAAACCAACAAAACTCGACACTGCACTCACACACACACACATGCATACATATACATGTACACACATGTATTATACACACATGCTGTGTACATGGCCACAACTGGATGAGGAACCTGGGCATCCACTTGGCAAAAATTGTTGCCAACAACAACAATGCCAACAATTTTTCTGACCCCACTGTGCGTCTCTTGGAGCCAAGAACTTTTCGCATATGAAGGAGTCCTTCAACAGGCACATGCAATTGCTAAGACCAGCGAAAGTGCTCCCGAAGACGTTTGGCATGTAAAAATCATTCACGTTCGAGTCCCATTTGGTGCAGGCGCTTCGTTTCGTTTGCTTTTCTGCATGCTAAAAACGCAATTTGCACAGTTTTGATTAGCCCGCATTGGCAATTTTTGCAGCTCGATATTTGATTTGAATGCGATGCTGGCCAAGGCTGAGCACGTAGCCGGGTTATTTGGTTGCGCTGTAGCGCCCCAGGATATGAAATGAGCGGCCAATTCGGCAAATGGTTTGACGCATTTGGCCCAAACAAACAGCGACGCTCGCGTATATGTAGCATGTGCTTTTGTAAGAAAATGGAATTTTTAATCCAATTTAATTGGCAAACAGCAGCGTAGCCAAACCAAACCAAACCAAGCAGCTCCATTGTGGCGCCAGAAGTGTTTGCAGCAAATCGAAACGCGCTTTGATTGCATAAAACATAACAACAAAAACAAAAAAACAAAAACCAAAGAGCAAAATTAATAAATAAATTGGCGAAAAACAAATATGTTTGCACAATATTCTCTGGCTGCTAGCACGCTGTATCGCATTAAAGACTGCCACGCGGGCGACACATATTTTAAGCGTGCTTGCCACAATAAGCAGAGCAACAACAACAACAACAACAGCTACTACTACTACGGCAACAAAATTGAGGAGAGCTCACAAAAAGCGCTGCACTTTGTTGATTAAATTTCATGCTCGACTCCATGCAGTCGAAGCAGCTATCTATGGCTCGAGGGAGAATGGGGGTCAGGGGTTCGCTTCACAATGACAAAATTGATTTTGTATTAAATCTAAATTTTAGTTTTTGGCACAAGGACAGCACAAAGCATGCAGCAAGCAAATCGCACAAAAGCGAATAATTAATTTTTAATAAATAATTAATTTAATATTAAAATATTAGTCATATTGTGTGCTATTTAACAAAACAATGGAACAGTGAAGAAATTCATAAATTGATATGAAGATCTCTCCTTTAATAAAACAAAATTTACAATGATTAATTGTAATAATAGTGAAGTAGAAAAGTAAGCTTCACAGAGCTCATAAATCTAATATATATGCTTGACAGGTGTCACACAGCAAAAAGTTCTAATTTTTTTTTTTTTTTCATTAAAAGGAGACTTTTTTTTATTTATCATTTTTTATTAAAATAATTTTTTTTATTATTATTAAAATGCATTTATATGATAAAAACAATATTACACATCAATTTTTATACACAAATATCAGCATTAAATTTATTTTTTATTTTTCTTACAAAAATTAAAATAATAATAAACTTTGTTATATTATAATATAATATATATACAAGTTAATATATAAATTTCTTAGCTGTCTCAGAATAGAACGCACTCAGACACATATCTCAGCCGTTAATTTCAAGTGCTTTTGATGGCCATAAGCTACGCAACACTTTCGCAACTTGGCCAAGTTCGTTGTACGATCCGCATTTCGCTCTTTGGCCTCGGCCAAGGTACGTATCCCTTGCGATTACCATATGCAAAAATGAATCTCGTAAATCAGTGCAAATATATCCCAGCTCAGGCTTATTGCAGCAGCTTATCTGCTTATGACAGCTTTCCGCCTGGCAAAGAGTACAAAAAAAAGTCCCAAAAAAATACTGCGGTTAGTAGAGGTTGCCGAGGGCGACAGCAACTAACCAAAATGAAGCAGCCCACAGACACAGACACAGACTCAGACAACATAAAACACGCGTCCAGAGTGAGCATAAGTGGAGCGTTCGCGACAAACCCAAAAGGACAAAACCCAAGTAACCACAAAATAATAAAAAAAAAAAATTATAAAAAAGGAACAGCCAAAAAAAAAAAAAGGAATGGAATGAAAGCTACAGACTCGCACAATGTTTGCGAGCGTTAGAAAGGCCAAGAAAAAAAGAATGCGAAAAGTTTGAACACGCTGGCGTTTGCCTTCGTCACTTTAAACAACAGCCAACAAGTGCCAAGCTGAGAGAAAGAGAGAGAGAGAGAGAGGGACAGCGAGAAAGAGAGAGATTTCATTGTCAGGCCACGTGCATGGGTTAACTGTCAACGACATCTTATTATGAATTAGTGTTAAATGCCGCGCTGATAGCGTTGATGGCACTTTACAGCAATTTCGCATTAAATTCTTTGGCCCAGCGCGAACTTCATAAATAATTGACTTAAATTCCGATGGGCTGCCCTCAAATTTGTTCGCTGGCCAGTGGATTTATTTTTATGGCGGACGCTGCAGACAGAAATCAGAAATCAGAGCCAGTTCACAAACTTGTTAATAATGTAGAAGCGGCTGGATGGCTCGAGGGCGCCGGCACCAGCACCAGCACCAGCACCGACTCCAACTCCAGCTCCGACTCAGACTCAAGCTCTATAGTTGGTGTGCCGCATTTTCCGGCACTTTCCAAAACAGTCACGTAACCACGTTAGTAATAATCACTAAAGTTTCAGCTACCTACAATCTACCCTGTGCGCAGCCCTCGCCCCAGCCTGTTGCCGGCTGTTGTGTCGGCTCATAAATATTTGTGATGCGCCCGCCCAAGGTGTGCTCGGGGTCTCGTGACTCTGGGTGCTGCAGTTTCTCTCTAAATTATTGAGCGCTGCTCATCATCATCATCAGCAAACATTGTGTGATCATCTTAGAGCAGCTCCAGCTGCGCCTCAGCCTCATTCTGCTGCTGCTGCTGCTTCTCCTGCTTCTCCTGCTGCTCCTGGCTTATTTACATTTCGTGCGCATCGCGTGCTGTGATTTACTTTTGCGGCTTAATTTCATCTCCAGACATTATTTGTGCCCCATGCGCCGTTTATCTTGGCCGTTAAGCACTCGACGCCCCTTATCTGGCTTCCTGACTTCTGGCTGCCATTTCTTTCTGCTTTCCCTACTTGTTTCGCTGATAAACTTATGCAATTGCACGTGCCTCCTAACCGGGCCGTGAGGTGGCTGCTTTATGGCCCTCACTTGTCTCCCCCTGACGCCATGTTTGGCGGTAAATTAACATGAATTTATAGTTAATGTGTCTACGAGTGTCTCCAGTGTGACTCCAGCTTTGGCTTCTGCCTAGGACAAAGGCCAGCAGCACTCGTGTCGCCGCCATCAAGGAAGCCGGCATTTGCTAATTGATTATGGCTCTGCTTGGCGCTCCATTGAGGCGTCATCAACTGGCGCATAAATCAGGCAAATGTCAGTCTCGCTCGCTCTCAATTCGCATTTTTTGGCCTTGGATGCCATAAGGCAAAGCTATGTATAAATTTACATTTTTAAACAACAAAAGCACCAAACGTAATAAAAAAAAAAACAAAAGGAAATAATAATGCAGACTGACAATTACAAGAAAAAAAAGGAAAGGACGAGATGAGAAGCAGCATCGGTCTGCTTTTATGATTGCTGCATAGCAATAAAATTGATTAAATGCGACAGCTCGTCGACCATTTTTTAATGCATAAATTTAAAGTAATTTACAGACGTTCTCCCCCTCCATGTGGACAGCAGGTATTTTCCTAGCTGAAGATACGACTTGCAGCTTGCATTACAACTTCCTGAATAAGCAAACAAACTAATGGCCGAAGTGTATCAAACTGCTTGATACCCGTTCACAAGAAATTCCACTCAGTGAATAACCAAACCAGCTTATACAAAAATGATTCTAAATAACATTTTTATACCCTGAACCCATTGAAAATGGGAATTCAGGGTATAATAGTTTTGTGAAAATGTATGTAACAGGCAGAAGGAGAAGTCGCAGACCCCATAAAGTATATATATATTCTTGATCAGCATCGAAAAATAAGTTGATCTAGCCCTGTCCGTCTGTCCGTCCGTCCGTCCGTCCGTCCGTCCGTCCGTCCGTCCGTCCGTCCGTCCGTCTGTCCGTCTGTCCGTCTGTATGAACGTCGAGATTTCGGAAACTACAAAAGCTAGAGAGCTGAAATTTTACATGAATACTCGTATGTTAGCTACGCAGTACGAGTTTGTTTTGTTTTTTCGATAACTCATCACATTTCCAAATTATCGAAAATTCGTTTACATTTTTTTGGTTTTTTAGGCGTAACTTCTACACCGTTTTAGTTAGAGACTATAAATTAATATTTTTAGATAGATATTATGAATACGCAGATTATGTAATTTTCAGATTTTGGATGCCACGCCTCCTTCGCCCTCAATTTGAAAAAAACGCATTTCAAATACTAGAGACTTGCAATTTGGCAAATATGTACATTTAGATGCTCTTTATATATTCCGAAAGTTTCCTGAAGATCGTCCTTCTAGAAATGGAGTTATAAGCGTCCAAAGTTCAGCCCAGCCCACCCCCAAGCCACGGCAGCAACTGCGCAGTTAGCAGAGCGCGCGCTCATAAGTGCGTAAATAAGAAGAGTATCACTTTTTGGCAGGGTTCAGGGGATCTCGTAGTCGAGCCGTCTCGACTACAGCCTTCTTACTTGTTTATTACTTTACTGTAGCATAAACAATAAAATCTTTGGTCATATTTTTATTTGAACATTTGAATGTCTTTTCCATATTGGCTAAACCAATGTAAGTCGTGTCAAAATACTTGTCAGATGACGATTAAGACTCAAAGCGATATGCATATCAAACTTACTGGATGGCTTCATTTCACTTTTATTTTCAACTTTTAATAATACAAATTATGTTATAGTTTTATTTTCAATTTTTTATGATAAAAATTGAAAATAACAGTTATAACTTAATATATATAAAAAAAATGTAATTTAATTTTTATGTATAAATTAATAATAATTATTTTTAATTTGTATCACATTAATTAAATTTAACAATAAACAATAATTTTTTTAAATAACTCAAAAAAATAATTCTTATTTTCATTAAATTTTTCTGTACAATGTAATCGTTATGATCATTGAAGCAAGCTCCCTGACGCCTTGGCTGAACCCACACTTCGTTAGTTCAAATATGAACTGTTGTATGACGCTTTCCACTGGCCACTTGAGACAGTTGAACCTTTAAGTGTCCAGCTGCAATGCATGCTGTGACAGTTTGGAAATGCCAGCCAACCGGCAAAGTTGAAAAACCAAGCTTACATCAAAGCAGTAAGGGCGGGGGAAAAAAAAAGAGAAACAATAATAAAAACTGAGTGCAACTACAAAAGGAAGCGAAGATCAAAAGGAAGCCCACTGCCGGCATCCATGGTGGTGGCCTTTCGGTCATCTGCGCTTAATTGTAACACTGATGGACAGAGCAGCGCATGCAGTTTGCAAAACAAAGCCGGGCCAGTGTATCGGGCGGCACAAATGGGAAAAGCTTGAAATACTCTTATTGTCTGCGCTGAGTGCGGCTACTTTGACCTCAACTCCATGCCCAAGTCCAGGCGCAGATGCACATGTCCAACCGAACCCGCTGGCAGCCTTGGACAATAGCTGCAAAAAAGAAAACAAAACTCGGATGCCAATGTGCAAAAGTTGGAAAAATCTGAAAGGCCGTCAACGCCACACAACAAGTCAAGCTGCAACAGCACCAACTACTCAAAAACAAAAAAAAAAAAAAAAAAAAAAAAAAAAAAAGAAGACAAAAAAATAAAAACGGATATGCGCGCAGTTACTGCAGAAAACAAAGATTCGCGGCGCTAAGCAGTCTTGCGTGAAGTGCGTGTGTGTAGATTTATGTGTGTGTGTGTGTGTGTGCGTATGCTAGTGCGCGTGTGTATGTGTGTGTATGAGTGCGCCGGAAGCCATTAGACAAAAACGTGCAGCTGCAGCAGCAGCAGCAGCAGCAGCAGCGAGCACAGGATATGCGCATTGTTGCGACTGCCCAAAAGTGGACACAATGTGGGCAGTTATGGCTTCACGTTGTGATTTCTATACACTAACCTCTCGAAGGATCCAACAGCAAGGATAACGGCTGTAAGTACGAAGGTGCACAGAGAGTGAAGATAAAATGAATCGAAATTTATTTTAAATTTTAATTGAGTTCTTTTGTATATGCACAGAAAGTGCATGAAATACTTATACTATATAAATATTTTAAATTTCAATTGAATATTCTTCATGGAATTAGCTCTACATACAATAAATCAGGTATAGTATATTTGTCATATAAGAAAACGCACAGACAGTGAAGACAGCGAATTTTATATGGAGATGGAGTTGTAGGAGAGGACTAAGGAGTCTGTTACAGGATTCCTGCTGAAATGGCGCGACGACATACAAAAAGTATGTTAAATCGTATTATTGAATAAAAAAAACAAAAGGGGTGTATATCCATTATTAAAAATTAAAAAAAAAAAAAATATTTGTTGAAAACTTAGTCAGAGTGCAAAACTGTAACATATGACTATTTCACATTTGTTCTTCGCATTTTTTTCCAGCCAACCGAATGAGTACTCAGAAAACAAGACTAAGATCGTAATCATCCATAAAGTAGAAGCGAAACTACAGACCTTTGAAGTTACTACATTGAATTCGTGGTACAGTTTTGCTCGTCAGTGTAAAGCAATATTTTATGCATGTAAAATATTAATTAAAAATGCTTCAGCATCATTCTGCATCCGATGCCCAAACTCGCATACCTTCTCTCCCCGTAACTAAATAACCTACATCGTGTATATTTGTTTGAGCTTTATAAATTGTAAATCTGAGATTTTTAATATGACTCAAGCAGGATAATAAAGTAAAGTAGATGCTTTGGTGCATGAAGCAAAAATCCCAATAAGTAAGCAAGTTGATCTAGTTGATCATAGCTTTGTAAAGCGAGTAGGAGAAGATAATATCATTTGCAGCTGCTTGGTAATAAAAAAAATATATATATATATTTATCATATTTTGAATTTATTTCTTTCATTCTATTTGCATTTTTTTTTTTAGTAAAAATTGCATAGGTAATATAACAAAAACATAAATAAAAAAATTAAAAATTAAAAAATACAAATATGTAATAATTTATATAATATGAAAAAAAATAAATTAATTAAAAATAATAAAAATTGGGAATAATCATATTCTGAATGATGACCTCAAAGATATTCTGAAAAATCTTGATTGAAAGCTCTATCAAAAATGTAATAAAAAACAAATATTCCTTAATTTCATTGAAAATAAAATATTCCACAAACTCTAATAAAGAGATTAAACCTATAAAATTGGTCTAACTATAAATATTATAAGATTTATAAATTTATACAGATTACTTGAACATATTAGGACCCCAAAGAATACAAACAACAAACATAAATCATTTAAACAAAAATGTATAAGCAATAATAATACTATTCATATTATTATACAATTTATATGCATATACATTTATACAACAATATCGATATTATTATTCATCAACTCTTATATACTTTTTTCGCACAGTCTCAACTATTGTAGTGTATCTCTTTGAAGAGTTTTTCCTGTCGCTTTTTGACACAAAAGAATGCTTTAACAGCTGCATTTCTGCGCTTCCGCCGTTGGCTGCTGCTGAAGTTGATGTTGGTTGTCTGTTAAATTCGGCGCAAATTGTTGCAGTGGCAGGCGTTGCACCTGCAGCTGGCAAAGTGAAGCCACTGACTGAAACGAATGAAATTTAACGCGGCACAGTTTGTTAATGCGGCAAAGGCCGCTAATGAGTCCGTCGTGCCTTTTGCATGTACTCGGCCGTAAATGAATGGCCGATTTTCCAAGGATATTGAATTTATGCGTGCAGATGAATTTTATGACCGTACCATTGTCCGTTTCTATAAAGTTTATCAATTAAAAATGAACGTTTGATAATTAAAATATTATTGCCTTTTTTATAGCTTTTCGTTTTAATTGTTGCATTTTTAATCAGGGCCTAATGAGCTAATCAATGTGCCGAAAATTGTAATTTCCGCCAATAACGAAAAAATGCAGCCTCACATACACACAAAGGTTTTTAATTAAAATTTGTGTTCGCTCACTGATAATTGAACAACAAATGTTTCATTAATAATATAATTGACCATAATGCGAACAAAATTGGCACTAAATTAGTCACAGGAATTGCTGTTATGTTAGTCAAAAATTAAATTTGCAAATAGCTAAACCCACACAAACCGAAACCTGAACCTGAACCAGAACCTGAACCTGAGCCAGAACCCGCCTCAATAGCGCGCCACGCCCAGCCAACAGCTAACAAGCAGAGTGCATAATTCAGCAAAGTTAAATTAACCAAAATACATGTTCAACAACAAGCCAGGCCAGGCCAGCCGGAAACGCACAACAGCAACAGCAACAGCAACAACAACAGCAGCAGCAGCAGCAACAACAAAATGCAATTACATGCACTGCATACTTTTGGGCTAATGTTGTTGCCAGTTGGCTGTTGGCAGCCAGTTGCTCGGCAGCCACAAAAAGCTCAAAGGTTTATTAGATTTGCGCTTTTATTAAGCGTTAAATTATTTCGTAAATTGCTTGCAGCTATAACAACAGCCGAAAACGCAAAGCAAATAAACACAACAGCAGCAGCAGCAGCAACAGCAGCAGCATCAACATCAACAGCAACCGCGCTTCGCCCTCTTCTGTTTGTTGCTTTCTCTAGTAGTTAAATTACTTCATTTCTGTTATCATTTGCATAGACACAGACAGCAGCTGAAGCCGCCCTGCGGCACTTTAATTAATCATTTGAGTGGCTCCTGTTTTCATGCTTTTGCTCCATTGTAAAACTACTTACGATCCGAAGCCAGAGAAATAAAAACAAAAGCTCAGCTAAATGAGCGAACGCACAACAAAAAGGCGATTAGCTGGCCACGCCTCTCTCCATCTCTCTCTCTCTCTCTTTCTATGATGTCCTGTGGCACGGGAATGCTGCTGCCTGTTGTCCTGCACTTGCCTGCTGAATGCCTTTTGTTTTGGGTAACTTTGCGCTAGGCAACACATATAAGTAAATGTGTGTATGTGTGCACTACCTAAATATCTAAATGTGTAAAATGCATAGATGTTTAACACACACACACACACACACACACACACACACACACACACATACAATAGAAGTGGTTGCCTTTGACGCCCTTTTGCCATTGCTGCTGCTGTTGTCCTTAGAAAACAAAGCATCAAGGCTCAAGCCTTTTA
Source organism: Drosophila koepferae (assembly GCA_030914345.1). NCBI lineage: Eukaryota > Metazoa > Arthropoda > Insecta > Diptera > Drosophilidae > Drosophila > Drosophila koepferae. The sequence goes on along the minus strand of JAUESR010000206.1, from coordinate 3,553,640 downwards.
GAGCACACAACTAAAATTAAACAACAGCAGGAGTACCAGCGGGAGCAGCAGGAGCAGCAGCAGCAATTGTTGTCCGTCCTGTTCGTGGCATATTCATGAGCAGCAGTCCTTTGAGGCCGTCATAAATTTAAATTGGGCATGGCAAGAGCTACTTACGTAAACATTACTAGCAAATAGTGCGCTGATCCCGATCCAACCAATTGCCAAGTAAAAAATTATTTCCTGTCGAAATGCGAGAGACTTGTTACGAGCAACGAGATGTATTCGCTGTAAGCACTGGACAAGCAACAATAACAACAACAACAACAACAACAACAACTACTACTACTACTACTACTACTACTATTACTACTACTACTACTACTACTGCTGCTGGTACATCAACAACCGGATGTTCATCCATCGCTGTGCACTGCGTCTATTTTATAAGCTTTTGCCAAATCTTTTCGAGTTGATTAAAAACAATAAAAACAGCGTGTTCCTTATGGCCAAAAGCTGAGCCATAAATAAGCAATTTATTGTGCGCTTCCGCCGTGTGCTCTGCTCCCATTGTGAGCGGGCCTGTATCAGAGTCCAGCGCTGCTCGGTGGCACACAGCACGCTGACGGCTCCATGGACTACGTTGCGCACCGCTGGGTGGCTCTGACTCTGACTCTGACTCTAGCTCTGGTTCTGGCTCTGGTTCTGACTCTGGTCATCTACCAGCTTGGCATTCGGACGGCTTTCGATGTTTATTGCAGCATTTGGAGTGAAAGGCACGAAGCAATTTCCGCTGCCATGAGAGCTTAGCTATATTAGCGGACAACACACACACACACGTTAAGGCACACCTAGTCACACAAAGGTCAGACATATTTGTGGCATTTTGCTGTTTCCTTTGCGATAAGCCCCGAGCATTAGTTATTTAAAGGCGGGTGCGACGGCTTTGCAAGTTGGCGTGATTTAAGCTTGATTTAGAGTAATGTGGCAGCACGCCCTGTGACTGCAAACGACTTGAAAATTGCTAACCAAACTGATCATAATTACTACAAATATTTGTAAGACCTATCTTGATCGCAGAATATATACTAATTTGAGTTATTGTCGCACGAAGATATCTTGTTATTAGGTAATGTTGCCCAGTTAGTCGAAAGCTTTAATGCAACTTATGCAATCATCATACATATTAAATATTAATTACAAATCAAATATTACAGAATGTGTAATTGATAAAGCTAAGAGCTTCAAAATACTTAAATGCCACGAGCATAGTAGATCATATAATATATTTCACGATTCTGTATCTCTTACATACATCTGTCATACTTCAGTTTACAGTTTGTTTTTTTTTACATTACATTACATTTACATTACTAAATATTAACTTTTATTGAGTGGAAGTTGGGCACTTCTTGAGTTTAGTATTTTAATACTGCACTTTAACTGGCTCAGTCCTCATATAATATGCAATGAGCAACAACTGCTATTTACTAATATTATTCTAGAGTACGTATTGTCTAACAATGTAAGTAGAAGAGCGAAAAGATCTATTTATTTGTAAGAAATTAATATTGGTTCTATTTGCTCTCAATTTCTTACATACATATCTGATAAGAGATTGCGTTTATTTATTCTCTCTTTGCTCTCAATTCGTTCATGCGTGTTCTCTCTCTGACAGCATATCAGCATGATCATGCCAAGGCCACACTCAATGCTCAATGACGAGAATGTGAGCTAGTCTACTATCGCTTGATTAGTCCAGATGCTCGTCTGTGAACAGCTCTACAAACTTTTTTGTGCTCCCTTTAATATTTTTTAAAATTATAAAATTATTTTGTACTAATTGAGAATTATCTTTTATTTGACAATATTTTGTATTGCGTAAAATGGCACGGCAATAATTATGGCTTGCTCGCGCTTAGCTCTATTATCATATTATAACATAATATAATATTATAATATTATAAATAATCTCTAAATTATTAATAGTTTATACAAATAATATATATTTTAAATTATCTATTAAAATATTTGTTTATGTAAATTCTAGATAAAAACTATAGAAAGCTAATGCGAAATGCATTAAAATCTTACCATTGCCACATAAAGCTTCTTCTTCCGCTTCTGTAGCTTCAGCTACCATTAAATTCGGAGCTCTGTAACTGGGAAATTGTAAATTCAGCAGCGTAATTCGGACAGCGCTACTTATGATTACTTTTCGCTAATCGCTGAGCATTATTTACTTTCAATTTGTGGTCTTTTCTATACGTGCAAGCGCTGACCACACACACACACACACAAACACACACACGTATACACGTATACACTCATATGGTGAAATCACGTATGCCACACACATAAGAATGGAACTGCCAGATAGAGCAGCATGGGCACGTGCCGAAATTGTTCGGGTGTTGCGGGGCGCAGGGAACAAAAATCTTTGGAAGAACCCCACGCACGTGACAACACAAATAGTTGCTCAATAGTTTTTGACCATTTTGTTGGGGAAGGGGCGAGAGTTAGTTGGAGGGCTGGAGGGCTGGAGGGACTGGCATACAGGAAACTTTTATGCCATTGCATTTTTGACATTTTCCTCGGGCCACTAAATCCATTAAAATTATATTTTTTGGCGTATGCTTTTGATGCGCTTCTCTAATTTCATTTCATTTCGTTTTGTATTTGTATTTCTTGTTGATGTCAAAATAAATTGAAGTTATTTTTCATTTTTGTGCGCAAATTGGAAATGTGGCCAGCACTTGCCTTCAACTCGGCCAATACAGAGGCACATACACATACACATGTGCACAGATATATGAATACGTGCATAACGTACAGAGCCCGCCTGGCCGCAGCAATTTTCTAATTAAATTCGATTTTCGCCATGCATGCGGCATAAATTGTTTTGTCATTTTATGGTCATTGTCTGGGTGTGTGTGTGTGTGTGTGTGCGTGTGTGATATGCACAATTCGTTTGTATCTACATATATCGGTGTATATATATTGGAGTAATGCTGCCTGAACCATTCTTAACAATGGCATTGGCAGCTTTGCTTTTCCTTTTGCTTTTGATTTTGCTTTTGCCTTTGCTCTTGCCTCGCTCCAGGCGACGAACTTGTATGCTCGTTTCAGATTAACAGAAATTGAAAATCTTTCTCTGGATATTTGCGACATGCTCCTCTCGTTATCTCCTCCCAGGAGTGTGCGTGTGTTTGAGTGGGTGGGCATTTAGGTATGTGTGTGTGTGTGTGTGTGTGTGTGTGTGTGTGTGTGTGTGTGTGTGTGTGTGTGCATGCATGTACAAGAAATTTAACAAGCTGTATAATTGGAGTACATGGCCAACATACGCCCCATCGTCATTCCACACTTGAGCCACTTACTCCCTGAACCCAAACTTTCCGCTTTCGGCTTATTTCCTCCTTTTTTTTTTATTCCATGCGTGTTACTCCTGTGGAAATAAATCATGTACAAACAAGGTATATTAGCTGCATGCATTTTTGAAATTCATATTTCTCACTTATTTAAAGAGAAATAATCTTTCTAGATATTAAAAAACAGTTTGCAAATGACTATTGACACTTTCTTGATGTTTTTCACTCATACTCACTCTTGTCTGTTTAGTTGAGATTTATGGCGCGAAAGTAGGCGAGAGTGCGTGATTATATACGTTAATTGAGTGGGTGCATGTGAATGAGAATGTGAATTTCGTGGTGAACTACGTTGAGTGAGATTTACTGGGCCTGACGAGTCTCAAGTACGAAAGTAAATCGTATTGCTACCTAAACGATCGACCAAAGACCGTCTCACGAACGAACGAGCTCAACTGAAGGCGCTCAGCCAAAAACCAAAACGAAAAGAAATGAACTCGCTTGATCAGAGCGAGAGTGAGTGAATACGAATATTATCAGTTGATCTCGCGAAATGAGCGTAAGGAAGCAAATGAGCTTTATTTTAAAGAGAGAGTTATATTAAATATATTAATAATTTAACACCAAAGACACTATGTACTACATAATATATTATATGATTTTCTATGAATATAAATAAATAAAAATTTTCTTGCCCTTTTAAATTGCTAATATGGATTTCTCAAGTCTTTCTCTGACGGCGTTATAGTAACATTCGGTCAACTTGAAAGTTGTTTCTTGACCCCGCCGAAGGCAAAATATGCTTAATAGTATATGTATGTATAAAATGAATTTTCGATTGAATTTTTGACCGAATGCTCTCACACGCTGTACTTAGCGAGAAAAATACGTAAAAATACTTTCAATATCAAAATAATGATTATTAGAATATGTTACATTATTGATTAAAAATGATGTTAAAGCAGGGTATCTCCTCTTCTGTCAGCTTTTGACTTTACCTTTCCCCATTCATTTTGTATTCAATGTTATGTGGCTTCTCATATAAACATGCAATTTTATAGGGGGAGAGCGGCGCGCCGCGGCGGAGGAGGGTCAAATGTTTCATGTTTTAACTCACATGTGGTTGGCATGTTTTATTTATAAGCAGAATATTTTTCAGTGGCATGCAGCACCACCGTAGACACCACAACCGCGCCGTCCACAGCCGGCCAGGTAGCTCGAACAGATTGTCCAACAATCAGAGCGAAAATGCGTTCCATTTGATTTTGCTGTGCCATGACTTTATGTTAACTATTTAATAATCTTTCACTGCATATCTGTTTCGGATAGATTTGGAAATTAAGTTTGCACAAAGTAAAAAGACGGTTGTCAATGGAGTTTCGTTCCGGCAAATTCCTTTGAAGCTGAACTGTGATATCTTTAGTGCAGCTGCACAAAGAGATGACCTCCACCTGCTCGACTGCAGTTGATAGAATTAAATGGAATATTGCAAAATATGTTGTCCATAATGGATGATGACTAGCCAAAGCGGGTAAAGCTGGCAAAGCTGGCAAGGCAGGGGACAGCCCCAAGTATCTGCTATTGAATGGTTGTCCTTGCCAAGATGTTATCCTTGTTGGGAGCATCTTCTTAATTTCCGTCTCGTCGATGCGACGGCAACAGAAACAACGGCAATGGCAACAACGACGACGACAACATTTCACTCAATTCAATTACCTTAAGAGTGTCACCGTCAAGTGTCTGGCAAGGACACTGTCAGGCAGCAGGAGCCGAGCTAGCAGCATGAAATAGCTGCAACAAATGCAGGAGGGTGCTCATTTGTTGTTGTTTTCGGGACTTTGGCATTTAAAATCCCACATTTGATGTGCTTAGAGCTGCTGTCCCTTTGTCTGGCTGCTGGCTGCTGTCTGGCCGTCTCCTCTGCGCGACAGACAGACAATTTTCGTTGGGTTTACCTATAAAGTCGACCTGATTTATTGCCTTACCTTGCCATTCCCAGCAGCGCCCATGCCATGGCATGCCATGGCGTGGCTCGTAGCCGACATGGCGTGTAATAAAATTTTAATCGATGTCGTACATTTGCATGCCAATTGCTGCCAGTTACCAGTTGCCAGTTGCCAGTCGCTAGCTAGCTGGAGCTCCATAGTCCCAGCCAGGCAGCCATCATGCCACCGGCCAATTACGATCCAAGGCAAGCGAATGCGTCACATGTAATAAAACGCATGAGAAGCAAAGCCTTCGCTGGCGACGTTAGCTTAGCTGCCAGCCAGGGCTAATTTGATGCGCATTTGCATAAACAACGTAACGAAATGCAACTAAATGCAGGCTGACTGCCTGACTGGCTGCCTGACTGGCTGGCTAGCTGGCGCAACGGTAACCAGGCAACTTAATAATTATAATGTACAGCAGCGCATCTGAAGTGCAATGGAATTCCGCTGAAAGAAATGCGAAATAAATTTGTGTTATTTTTCGAAATTAACAACGGAAATGAAAAAGAAAATTGAAAATTGTTCTGCTGCCGCTCCTGCTGCCGCTGCTGCTGCTGCCAGGTTCAGGCCCTCTTGGATGACTTCTTATTGCAAACGAAAAATTCTTGCCCTGCCTACATACATAAATGCACCCCAGAGCGGCTGCCATTCGTAATGAAAAAACTTAAATGGAATATAAATATGCGCCAGCTTAAATGGTGCTTAAGCTCGGGTCGGGCTGGAATGCAGGTGGGGAAAGGGAGCTTTTCATTCAGCAAGTTAATACAAAGGCAAAGGCAAAGGGAAAATGTGTAGCAACTCTTGAAGCGGAAATGAATTTTGAATTCATGCCGCTTAACCATATGACAATGTAATACGATCGCATTCACAATTTTAATCTCAACTCTAATTACAAAGGCCGTAGCCGAAATAAGCCATTAATTTCATACTTGCTGACCATTAAGTCCATTCACGTGGCACTTGCAACACACTTTTACGCTTTGCTGTCATAGCAATTACGCCTAAGCTCTGTCAAGTGTCAAACATAATGCGCCGATTGCCAGCAGCAACAACAGCAACAGCAACAACAGCAACAGCAGCAACTGTTGTCGCTGTGGCCCATTAAGTCGGCGCCTGCTGAAATTGCTGATCCAGCGCGTTGCCTCACAGCTGGGCGAATTCTTTTTAATAACTGGACAGCGCGTGGCTTGTGTTTTTGGCAACATGTGTGGCAAATAGTTCGCACAAGTCCAGACAGCCAGTTGATAAAGACATAATGGCATAGATTTACTTTTTATGTGGCCACATTTGGCGCTTGATATGATTATCCGTTGCCGTTGCCGTTGCCGTTGCCGTTGCTATGATTATCCGTTGCCGTTGCTGTTGCTCCTTGGACTCAAATTATGGTTGCCGAAGCACATGAGTTTGCTTTTGGCCATTTATGCCATAATTTGGCAAACAACAATGCTGCTAGTTGGCTCGTTGTGGCGGGGATGGTGTCGCTGGTAACAGCTTATTTGGCAAATCACCTGCGCTTCCTTAGCAGCTTCCTGCTTAGGCAAACTTAATACTTCCCTGCCAGAGCGTAGGACCAAAGACATGAGGCAGCCAGGGCAGCCAGGGCAGCCGGCAAAGCAACATGTTTTCTTTAAGACGCAAATGTCTGTTGGTAAAATAAAGTACACACTCACACACAGACACACAAAATCCATATAATACCTTAGCAATTTGGTACAAGTCTGCATCCTGTTGCTTGCCAAGCAGGCCTCTGGCTTTTCATTTGATAAACAGTCGTGACGCAGCTGCATAGCTCACCTTCACTTACCTGTCTTGGGCCTCTTACCCACTGACAGACTGACTGTCGAACAAGCCGACGACCAGCCTGCTCATATTGTGCTCTTAATATGTTGGCCTTGCCTCCTTTTATTTTGCTTTTCTTCTTGTTGTCTGTGTGTGTGTGTGTCTGCGCTGTCGGCGCTCAAGTACCTTTTTCAATTTCCCCAGAGGCGCTTCCGATCAAACAGGAAGTGCTTAAGTTCAAACTGGAGTGAAACACGCCCATCACAGCTCTGAAAACATCATTGACTGAGGCAAAGAGTGAACGCATGCAAAAGCTGAGGCAAAAGCTGAGGCCAAATGGACTTGCTAATGCGCTACACAGAACAGTAAATAGAGAGTGGCTAAAAGCAAACTGAATATAATTCACATGAGATGCTTATAAAAATAATTTATTGGTAGAGACTCAAGTCAATTAAACTCCAATATGTACTTCAATCACTCAATACTCTCTTATAGCTCAGCTACCCTTATAATCTTTTGGAAAATAACAGCATGCGCACATTGGTGCTACTCCATGCTCTCGCACACCTGTAACTTCATTACCGTCTGCTGCGCCGTAAGGTATGCAATATAAATATAAACTCAAAAAATATGCCGCCGCTTGGCAAAAGAGGCGGGGGGAGGAAGGCAGCAGTTACTGAACGGCCCAGACACAGGCATCATATTTCATATGGCTAATAAACCAGGCGCACAGGGAGCCACGAGGACGTCGACAGCAGCAGCAGCAGCAGCAGCAGGGGCAGTGGCAGCGGCAGCTTCATGAATTTATTAATGAGTGGCAAATGAAGTTTTTCAGTGTTTCATTCTCCGGCTGTGAAGCAGCCACAAGGCAGCTTATTCGCAGACCACAATGCTGTCAACTAAGCTGCCACACACGCCCTCACTCACACACACGCACACGCACACTGAAGAGGGTGCGCCAAAAAAACAAAGGAACCCATCAAAAAGCCAACCCGGGGGGAAACAATATAATCTAAGGCATTTTTGTGCATAGCTCGAGTGTTTGGCCAAGGCACACGCAGGCTGATTTACGTGCGTATTGCACAGGATTCTGTGCTAAACAACAATAAGTGGGACAAGGATTCCGGCAGCAGCAGGGCTCAAGTGCTCAGTGAGGAATGCAAATTGAAAGCACAAACTGCAATTTTTGGTTTTCCAAGCGCAAAAGAAATGAACTCTGGCCACCCGGAAATGAATGAGGCGCGACTTACTCGGGTCGCCAGCCAGGAGGGTGAAAGCGTAGCCAGGCAGGATGTCGCTGCTACTGCGGGCTTTGGCAGAGTTAACAAACTTTTGTGATTGATAAATATTTAAAGCGCAGCAACAAAGCGAAATAATTGAAATAAGTGAAGCAGCGGGCATTGAGGGTTATACTCAGTCTCTCTCTCTCTCTCGCTCTGTTATCCTTGCTCTTTGGTCTGAATGAGGGTTGGGCAGCTGCGTAGACGATTGTGACAACAACAAGCCAAAATACTTGTTAGACTCCAGATTGGGCACCCGTAGCCGTAGCTGCTGGAGCTGCACCTTCATTCAATCTAATTTCGCTGCTTATCGCTGAAGCTGAAGCTTAGCTGCTTTAAAATGCGAATGACATGCCAAAGTACTCCAGATACAAAAGATTGGGACAAGGGCAGCGACAGAAATAGCGACACTGCCAGCAGCTTGCTCCACAGCCCTTCTCTCTCTCTCTTTCTATCTCTTCAGTTCCCTCTCACTCACTCTTTATTATTCTGTTGCCCTCGCCCTGTCTCTATGAGCACGCTTCAGTGCAGGCTTTGTTTGCCGGATGAGCAACAGCGCGTCATGCGGCCTTAATGTCCTCGACTTGCTTGTTGATGTTACCTTTCCCTTATTGAAATACTCTTCATACCTACTAGGGCATCTCAACTTAAGCATCGAATTGGCTCACAACAGCTCAATAAATTGACAACCCATCCAGATCTCTAAGCTCAATATATTCATATCAAAATATATTTGTAGTTTGATCTGAGCTCAGACTTTATCACGTGAAGTTGATAAAACGCTAATATAAACACTAAATAAAATCATTGTCATTCCATAGAATAGCTAGGATTGCAGCAGAAATTCAAAAATTATATTTCATTGTAGAGCAGAAAGATCTAAACGTAAAAGTGAAAGTAAAGAAATGTGCATTAAAAAATATTTTATTTAATTCTAATGTGAAGAGCCAATGCACAAGGTGAAAGTACATTATTTAAACATAGTACACTAATAGGTTGTTTGGTACAGATAAATAAAATTTATTTAAAAATGAACAAGCATAATAAACAACATGATACTATAAATGGATTTCATTTCGTATTATTTGCAAATGGTTTCAATTAAATCACAAAATTGTACATTTTCATTCTTTTTAATTAATATTTGTATATGGACATTATATAAAAATATTTTATTTACTAAAAGCATTCGATTTAATATACACAACTATACCAACATCTATATCATTGGAAACAAGCCACAAAAAATGGGTGCCTTTAATTATATTTCGATGAGTGTATATACATATATTCCTATGAAAGAAACATTTTTTGAAGCGATTGTCTTTATTACTGAAAAAGTTGTAATTTATTGGTAATACCTAAAAATAGAAATAGAAATTTGTTAATAATAATTACTTGATGTGTACTACATATATTGATCAAAATATAACCACCCATTTTTTTTTTTATTTTTTTTTTTTTTTTAATATTTATAAACGTTTAGACATAGTATACTATATACATAAATACCTACTTTCATAAAAAATGCGTTTTTCGTTATACATTAATTTTTAATTTTTTTTTATGAAATGCATAGTTAAATTTGGGGTATTATATATTTTACAAAATTTCATATAAAATATACAAATTTTTTAAAACACAATTCTGCGTTCTTTTTTATTATTATTATTTTATTTTTTTTATTAAATGCATTTTCTGTCTATTGCACTTGTTTATTTATTCATCAGCAGCAACTCAACTTGTTGCCCAATTCAGGCTATGAGTCAGAATTAGAGTATTCAATTATAATTGTAAATACAGAACTCGCAACTCTTGTTCTACCCTTAGAGTGGCATCTGACTTTCATTTGCGTTCTGCGTTCGCTTCTCTTTTTTCTACTTGGCTGCCGATTGCTGCAAGTATGTGTGAGCGTGTGTGTGTGTGTGTGTGTGTGTGTGTGTGTGTGCTGGTAACTGCGTGTTTATGTCTGTTTGTCTGTGTCTGTGCCCACATAATGTCGCCATGTCGCCATTTCGGCAGACAGTGTTTGATTTGAATTCATTGTCGCGTAATTTGCGCTGCACGCCTTTCGGTGAATGCCTCGCGCACCGCACCTCAGTGCGACGCCATGCCAGCTCGGAGTGTTGTGCCCACATCTCAGGTGCTCGCCCATTCCGTGTCGCTAATTACACAGTAATTAAAATAGCTGTATTTACACACTAACGCACACACACAGACACATGCCAAGTGCGTGCAAAAATGCAAAAAAAAAAAAAAATAATAAATAAAATAAAATAAAAATTGTAAAAAAAAGAACGAACTGTACAGTGTACAATGCTTATACATACATATATTTCACATTTGCGCTCTGGAGCGTACGCTGCACGCTTTGCATGCGCTTTGCAAATTAACCAAATGGCCAAAATGCGAGAGAGGCGAGAAAAAAATGGAAAACCAAACCCTAAACAGCCAACAAACGTAATGACGTTTGTTTGTGCCGTTAGCCAGGCTATATATTCATATATACATATATTTTTCCCTTGTGGGCGTGGCGGACATTTAACACATTTCGCCCGTCGAAAACAAGCTGTAAATGTTGTGCTACCTGGATTTGAGATTGGGATTGAATAGGCGAATGCTTTTAACTTATTTCGTATGGGCTGCGCCATTTTAATTGCATTTCACTGGCATTCTTTGGCCTGTCATGCAGGCATTTGCGCCTAAAAATAGCCTGCACTCGTGCCCCTAAGAGTGCTTTTGCGTGTTTCTATTTCCAACTTAATTAATAGCAAACACAGCCGAACAAGAAGCCGAAACAACAGCCGCAACAACAACATTGGCTGCAAACAAATGGAAATATTACAAGTAAGTTTTTTGGTTCACCCCACACTTGATTTATGTGGCGCACATATTTTATGCATAATGCAAGTCGACCGTAATTAGTGCTGCATACGATTAGGACAAGGCTGAGCAGCAGCTAAGCTGCCTGATTTGGCCGCTGGCCACTGGCCCCATCTAATATTTATTATCAGTAAATTACAATTGTCTTTTACATGCAATTCCATTTGCTGCAGGTCTACAGGTCATAAATATTTATTTACAAGCTGTCAGTGGCAAAAGCAAATGTTTGCTTAACTTTTGCCTTTGTCTCTGTCTTTGTGGCCGAACCTCTGCCAATTCTCCAATTTACCGAAGGCCACATACATACATATGTTTGCCTATAGCCCTGCTGGCATTTTTCACTGACAACTGCAGCTTGAATTAAACAAAAAATAATGCACAAATATCTGCTCAATAGCAGCATTGCAATTCTGAAATATTGCCCCTAAGCAAATAATATCTCGGAGGCTGTAAATAATAACTTACCAGAGGTGCAACTCTTTGTATTCCCAATCCCATTGCAATTATTTGATATGCAGTAGTAATTCGATCTAAGTGAGCGAGATTTATGGACTTTGCTAATATGGAACAGAAGAGCGAATAATGTTTTTGGAATACTTTGCTGCAACGTCTGAATATAATGGGAAAGCTAGCCAGGAGCTGTCAGCTCCTATATTATTCGAATAGTTGTTAGATTTAAATGAAACTGTGCTTGCAACACTCTGCATCTCATAAATGAGTTATACATTTAGCTGAAACGGAAAACCTTTTTAGATTTTGAGATATTCATCATTGAATAGTCATTTTACCAAATTTCATGCAGTCAGTCAGCTCTTAGAGTGATTTAAATAATCTTTTACACAGCTTACAAAGCTAGCCATGAGGTAGCTGTATTCTCTGAGCTGGCTGCTTTCATAAAAGCTTATAATGTTTTCTATTTAGATCAATCGCTCACTAGTCTCTTCAAAATAGTTACAAATGAAAATGTATCAAAGCAACAAATATTATGCGATAATAAATGATCAATTTTGTGAACCAACTGGTGAGCTCCCCCCACAAATACAATTAAGAAGCAACCGATATATGCTTTAATTCCCCAGCTCAACAAAATTATGCTACGTTTAGAGATGTGGATTACAAATTAATGAACTGATGTCAAAACATTACCTACAAATATTTAGAAGAGCAGAGTGCTACCTACATAAGAAACTGAGAGTCAGCAAAAAACTTTCTTGTTCGGAGGCACAATAAACAAACTATCAACAACGATTTACTGCAAAGCAAAAGATTCAAAAGATTTCATACTATAATTAGTATAATCCCTATCACTATAATCAGTTAATATCATAGTATAATCCTTTCATACGTAATTCGTAACATAGCAACCACGCATAGGAAAAGCATTTCCAAAAAAAAAAATAAAAATAAAAATAAAATAAATAAATAAATAAATTAGATATAAAAAATATATATATCTAAAAAATTATAAGTTATACACTAATATTTTATTTTTTTAATTTAAGAAATTTAGTTAATTTTTAATTAATTATTGCAAATTTTTATTTATAATATAATTTTATAATAATTGTTTGCAAAGTCTTTAACTTATTTGCGGTACAGTTCAACTATCCTCATAGATCGAATAATATTAATTATTATATAAAAAATAAATTATTTTCTAAGCCTTTTGCTAAACCGATATTTATGTACCTTCATCTTCATTTAGCACTTGTTAATATTAATATTTGTTTATAATATATTCACAGCTCTTGATTTTCGTATAATTATTGCATTTCTAATAATATTGCACTAATTAGAGTTTTTCCAATTTAGTGTTTTCAATCTATTTGTATTTGCACATGAATCTCATGCTTGCATTGCCATAATCTGTCTTCAATGTAATATATATGAACTTAATTAACTTTCTACTTAAATAAAGATGAGGCACTAACTGCCGCATGTAGCGGTAGCTGGAGCCGTAAATAAAACCAACACAAAGACAATCAACCAATTAACTTTATCGCTTTTTGGAAGTCAGCAGCTGTTTTATTTTGGTTCACACTCTTTATGTGTGTGTGTGTGTGTGTATTGCGCTAATGAAGCAAAAATTATCTGCTTAGCACTGGCTTATGCTGTTGCCTCTCATTGCAGCAGCAAATTGCCAACGGGGCAACTGCCTCGGCCCTCACCTCTGCCCACTGCTCGGCAACCAAGTGGCAGTTGCAGGTGCCACACGATAATGATTGTAATTAATTTAATTCCGTTATATTTTCATCTAGACGACGACGCTGTAGGTATCGAAACGATCCTCCGCAATGCGCTAAATGCTTCTTGCCTTTATTTCTGCCTCTTGCATGTGTGAGTGTGTTTGTGTTTTTTTTTTTATAGCTCTAAAGAAAATAGGTAAACAGAGTATAATAAGTTGAGCAAATGAATACAGCAAGCAGAGACAGGTGGGTGGAGGATGTTGGCATTATCTATATATATTATTATACTATATTTCATGCATATTTAATAGCTAATATCATATATATTACAAAATATTGTTCATTTGAAAACAATTATGGAATAGTTGTGATAATACATAATTCATGGTATTTCCTAGTCGAGCACTCTCGCTTTGTTTTGTCGACTCCTGCATGGCATTCCTTTTAGTTTGCTGCTTCATTACGTTTCGTGTCATTGTTGTTGTTGATTTTTAATGCTATTGTTGTTGTTGTAGCTGTTGCTGTTGCTGTTGTTGGTGTTAGCCACATTTTGCTCTGCTTCATTTGCAGTTAATGCTGCTGGCCTTCTGCGAAATCAGTTAACTCCTTTTGCTAATTACTAAAGTTTTATTTCAGTGCCTTAATCCCCCGTTGCCCCCGTTTAGCCCAGCCAACCAAGTTATAGTTTACAGCTACAGCTTTTACCAGAGGCGCACAGCAATCTTGATGTTCGTGTCAGGGCCACACAGCCCCATATGCCATATGCATATACATATATCGTATATATATACCAGACAAAAGGGTTAATTAAAAGCCGTAAAAACTTGACATTGGTATTGGTTGATATTACCTGTGTTTGGGCTCACTTTACAACATGCCATTCGGATCGGCGTTGATGTTACTTTGACAGCTGCAGTTCAAATGTCAAGTGCACACAAATACACACACACACTCGAGCACACTCGAACATTTACCCACGAGGCAGAAAAGGGCAGACACACCACACACACACACACACACACACACCCACTCAGCCACTCAGCCACTCACATGATATCGTACGAAAACAATAACAAGTTGTGAAGAGCAACATGTAAGCGAAACTTTGGCAAAGGAGTTCGACTGCACACTTGAAACTTGCTGCATGTTAACTGTTAACGGTACTCCGCTGTCAGTAAAAGTGCATAATGCTATCAGTGTCCTCAAGGCAGGCAAATATTGTTGCCTTAGTTATCGAATTTGCATGCAAGTGCAGCCAGCTCTTCTTCAGAGTTGCCGATGTGGCTCCGGCGACTCCTGCTCAGAATCAATCAAGTGCTCAAATTTTAATCAGTTGCTCCACAACGAGTTGCTCGAACTTGTTAAGTTTGATGCCAACCGCAGCCACAAACTATCATCTGCCCCGCTGGCTGTGGGAATTGGCGCCTGGGCTGGGCTGTCTGGGGGGGAGTTGTGCCAAGAGCGCAAGCTCCCACCATCAGTAGCCGCAGTTGGGCCACAAATAAAACACGTATACTTGGTCAAGGATACGGGGTGGAGACTTACCCCACATTAGAGTCACTCAAAGGGCGTGCAAGTGCTCGAAAAGTTTTGATGCTTTTGGCGGATTGATGAACCAGCACAAGGACACACCACAGGCAGGCGATGCATAAGTTCTTGTTGTTGTTGTTGTTCTTTCGTTATTTGTGCCTTTGTTGGTAAAACAAATAACAATAATTATCTTGACAACAATTTCCGGTATTTGCGCTTTAGTCGAGCGCAACGAGAGGCAAAATGAAACTCAACTCAACTCGGCTCATCTCGACTCGACGGAGCTCTACTCTGCCCAGCTCAACTTCAGAGACGTGCCAAAGGACCCACATGCAGCAACAAGGACAAGACGTGGCTCAACTTGGGACGCATTCAGGTGAGGGAGTCGCAGCTTGAAATATTTTGTAATTTATGTTGCCACTGCTGTTGGCTCTTGTTGTTGCCTCTGTTGTGTGGTTGAGCAACTTGTAATCATTTACTGTGGGCTGTGGATACCCACTCCCACTTCCTGCCTGCGGTTGCCAGACACCCACAGCCCATCGTAAATATCATATCAGACGTTGTTCAACTTTTGCCTTCTGATTTTGTAATTTTGATAACAAATCAACTGACACAGGACTTGCTTGATTCAAGCTCGGCCATAAATCAGAAATCAGGCCATAGGTAAACAAAGCTCAACTCAATCTCATTCGCAGTCTGTTTGCTTCTGCCTGCTGTCTGCTGCTTGCTTAGCTCTGAAGCATCGAATTATTAATTGTTAACTTAAGCATGAAATTAAAACAATAATTTATACATTTCCAATTGGTTTGCAGTCATATTTAAGGCATAACCAACAGCAGCTGTTATGTCCCTAGTAATAATGATGTCCTTGACGTATACATTAAGGATGAACTTTAAACATCCTTAAGCAAACATCAGTGTAATTTAACAAATTCATTAAGAGTTGTCGAGGAAGCTATGAGAAATTTAAATTATAAGCTTTTAAATTACAACTTTAAAAGACAGATATTATTGATTTACATTTTCACATTTCGTTTAAGCAGTCGCTACGATTAGCTTTGCTCAGAGGCAATGCTCAGTTCAGCCCACTTTCTATTTCCGCATTTATTTAATTTAATAATTATAAAAATATTTAAAATTACAATCAGTTTTTTAATAAATGAAATACATATCTCCACCGTGTTGGTCATATTATTGATACTCCTTTTCTTAGCTTAATCTTATTTAAATATAAATAACATAAATATAATAAAATTCTTTTTTTGTTGGTGCAAGTTTTATGCTATGAACTGGAAATATATAAAAATATAAAAGAAAGAGAATATATAAATACTAGATCGGATATAGAAAGCAACATACATACGTGTTCTATAACTGCACCAGTTCTGATACTCAAAGTAAAATCAACTGCAATCAAAACTTAAAGCCTATTCCACTTTCAATTCAGTAGAATTTTAAATTAATAGATTGTAACTCATAAGGAAACAATCTTTAATATGTGAAATTCGAATACACCTGGTGTCTTTCCTTAGCTCAGCTCAAAGTTTTAATTGCGTCTGGGTTAAGCGAAATTCCTGCCGCCTTAACAAACAACGAAAACAATTCCAAGCAATTAAACCCAAAGTAATTTTTGGCTAGAAATTTGCTAGCCCACACTCTCACACACATACACACAGACACACGTGCACATTCACAAATATTTTAATTTGTATTTATTTTAATGCTTGAACGCGTTCAACAAAACGACAGGCGTTAAACCCACATCGTAGGTCGGTTGGAAACTGTGCTCCCTTTTATTTCCCACCTACTCGATAGGCCAAGAACAGCCCCAAAGCCACAAACTGCATGAAATTCCTTTTGAGCTTCTGGTCAAATGATTCTCAGCTATTTTTTAACAGCGCCTCGAGCTATGCACCAAGTTCTCGTGGTTTTCGTGGCCCAGTCTACAAACACGAAGCAAATAGCCGAAACACAGACTTCAGGCTGCTGCACACTTTAGCATCAAATAAAGTTTAACGGTCATATGCATTATAATAAAATTTCATTAAATTACCCAGACCCTAGACTGAAACAAGAAAAACATTAGAAAAAGAAAACAGCAAACAAAATTATGCCGAACTGTATAGACTGCGCAATACTCGCTTATGGGCCGAGCTCAACTGAATATATTTAATAAAGTTTAACCTTTTGGAGAGGTCTAATATTCATTGTTTCTTTCATGAAACCCTTAGCATGAACTTTTCTTGATGAATTAATTATTTAATTTTATTTAACAAGCGTAGATATAAATAGATATTTTATAGCTTTATCTGAAGACCAGCTCATTAATTATAATCTATATATTCAACTTTCTAGCTCTGACAGTGCTGCAAAATAGAAGCGTCTGATATATTTATAGAATTTTAACATGGAAATTATTTTTATTTGATAGAAAATTTCCATTGCTTAAAGTTTACATAGACAACTGACATTTTTTTTAAATCTTTTATTTGACACTTATATGTTTACATAAAATGGAAATTAATTTATTATGTTTTAAGGCAGTTCTGAAAGCTAACGTATGGAGAAAGCACAGCTTAAGAGTAGAAAGAGTTATTTATTGTAATTATGATATATTTGAAAGCATTGCTTAAATGTTAAAAAACCACATTCAGTAGGTCTTGAAGCTATTAGTGTCTGAGTTATATATATATCATTATATATATGAAAATATTTGAATGAGAATCTCAGTCATAGCTAAGCACGTAGTCTGAGACGCTTTTATATAAGGAAAGCATGTAAACTCTCTCTCCCTCTCTCCCACTCTCTCACTCTCTCTATCTCTCTCTCTCTCTCTCTCTCTCTCTCTCTCTCTCTCTCTCTCTCTCTCTCTTTCTTTCTTTCTTTCTGTAACTGAGACCAATCAACAGACTCGTTTCGCTTTCTGAACGTGTATCAAAATAGGCTGAGAGCCAAATGAGGCACAGGCAAATTTGCGTTTGAAGAAAGCAAATTTAGATAAGTTACCAAGAATTAGACGATGGTCGCTTGAGACTGTTTCTATATCTATATATAAATGTGTGTATGTGTGTGTGTTTGTGTCTTGCTTGCAAATTCTAGCAGAGAAAGCCGGAAACAATTCAATTAAGCTGCAAAATGGGCAAGTGTGTGATGCGTGTCTATGTGTGTGTATGTGTGCATGTGTGCGTGTGTGACGTGTCTAATAAAGTTTCATTTTATAGACCTGCTAGCGTCGCCAGAGTCGCATACTGAAAAGCATAACTCGTGCTCATCAGACCCCAAGCACACGTAGTTCCCTTTGCAGTTGTTGGTGTTGTTGTTGTTAGTGCTGCTGCTGCTGCTGCATTTTGCACAAGTTTTGTTGTTGAAAATTGAAAGCATTGCTGCGGTCAGTGTCTTTGTCGTTTTTCTGGCCAAGCAAATTCTTCACAATTACTTCTATAGTTCGAGCTCTCATTATTGTTGTTGCTGTTGCTTCTGCTGTTGCTGCTGCTGCTGCTGTGTCTGTTGCAGCTGTCCAAAACGGCGCACTAAACACTAAATAAAATTTTAGTTTTCAACTGCAAACGCACACATGGACACGCAGGACACACAGGACACACACACACACAGGCACGCACGTTGAGAATGCCGCAATGTCCTTGTGGGCATATGTGCAGCCTGTGCGTACTACGGCCTGCTGCTGTTGGTGCTGCTGCTGCTCTGTCTCCTGCTACAGCTACAGTTCACTGTGTGAGTCTGCCATATTGAACGAAGATTTATTGCAGTGCCAGTTTGTCCAAGTGGAAATAAATCAAATAATTTTCCATGTGGAAAAATTTCAAATACAAAAAGAAAAAAAAATCTACCGAAAAATTAAAAACCAAAACAAACCAAAAAAAAAGAAAAAATAGAGGCAAAATACATTGACTAGAAAATGCCAGCAAGCACAAGGAAATTCAAGTGAGCCGCAAGCTCTGGCAGGAACAGCAGCAGGCGTAGCCAACTGCTGGCAAGAGTCCTTATATAATTTACTCATTATGCAAGCACGAGCCTTGTATGAGTATCTGTGTCTGGCTCCGTGTGTGTATGTGTGTCTGTGTTTGCACTAGGAAAAGTGAAGCTAACGCTGCCCCGTAAGGCTGGCCGGTCTGCCTGCCCCAGGCTTTGCTCATTTTATATACTTTCAAAACAACAGCAACAACAGCAACGGCAACAACGACAACATCAAGACACGTAAGTTGGTGCATATGCATGAGGAGTCCTTTGGCCAGTCTCTGGGTCGTTGGGTCGTTCGCTTCACTCTGAACACTGCACTGCGCCGCTGTATTTTTATATTAGCGCACATTGCGCATACGCCCCGTGCACTTTCGCCACATTACCTAACTGTCATTGTCCAGAAATTAACGAAAATAAATGTATGCATGAGCGTGTATGTATGTATGTGTGTGTGTGTGTGTTAACTATATACACACACAAACACACCCAGTCACTCGCTGCAAGTTTTCGGCTCTGACGGAAGCAAAAAAAGAAAACAAAATAGCGCAGAAAACTTTCGCATTTGCTCGTGCTAATGTATGTTAATTACAGGGGGATTTGCCATGCAGAGGATTTGCATTTTAATTTATGCACCGAAAAATTTGCCTTTTACTTGAGCACAAAAGAAAAAAAAAAATAACAAAAAAAAAATCATGAACATGGCAGCAGACCAAACTAATTGAGCAAAAACAAACCGAAAACAGACCACAAAATAATGACACAAATGAAAAGTTGCAGCAACATAATCATTTCAGTCAATGTGTGTGTGTGTGTGTTCATTATGTAGTAAGTGTCATGTTCATGTATCTGTCAGCTTTATCAAGACGCAGTTCACTTGAAAGTGTAAATTGAACTTTAATTAAATCAGAGAATATATGATATGTAAGGGATTGATTTATGATTGTAGTTGCATATATCTTCAATAAATGCAATTTTTTTCGACTATTTGTGCCAATGCTAAAACAAAGCTCAACCGAATCAACGCTAGAAGCTCTTTCTCTCATCACTCAAATATTCAGACTACATACTTCTCATAATAATTTAGAAGTTCTTGGCAATGGAGATATCAATTCAATAGAATAGCAGTAACTCAATATTTTCTGAACTGTTTCTCTTTGATGATATTACGAAACACACTAAAAAAAGAAATGTTAGTAATACGTAACTGCATAATTATAATAATCGCAAATATATCAGCAATTCGTAATCAAAAGTTCTTTGTAAGATCGTCAATCTCTGTTTAATCATAATAACTTTTCGAGTATGAACATTACAACAAGAAGACAAAAAAATGAGAAAGTTATTTGTAAGTTATTAGATGAGATTTTTAAATAAAAATAATAAATAAATAAATAAATAAAAATAAAATATTTTACTAAATTAAATAAATTAACAAATGAGAATTTTAAATAAAAATAATAAATAAATAAAGAAATTTACTAAATCAAATCAAATACATCAAATACATCAAATAAATCAAATTAAATAAAACAAGTAAGAAGGCTCTAGTCGAGACGGCTCGACTGAGATCCCCTGAACCCTGCAAAAAAGTGCTACTCTTCTTCTTTACGCACTTATGAGCGCGCTCTCTGCTAACCGCGCAGTTGCTGTCGTGGTTTGGAGGCGGGTTGGGCTGAATTTTTGAGCTCATAACTCCATTTCTAGATATACTATCTTTATGAAATTTTCAAAGTAGATTAAGAGTATCTAAATCTGTCTATATGCCAAATCTCTAGTATTTGAAATGCGTTTTTTTTTTAAATTGGTGGCGAAGGGGGCGTGACATCCAAAATCTAAAAACTACAAAATCTGCGTATCCATAATATCTATCTAAGTATACAAATTTGAAGTCTCTAGCTAAAACGATAGAGGTTATGCTCAAAAAACCTAAAAAATGTAAACGAATTTTAGATTTTTTATCGATAATTTGGAAATGAGATGAGTTATCGAAAAAACAAAATAAACTCGTACTGCGTAACTAACATACGAGTTTTCAAATTTCAGCTCTCTAGCTTTTGTAGTTGCCGAAATCTCGACGTTCATACGGACGGACGGACGGACAGATTGACAGACGGACAGACGGACAGACGGACGGACGGACAGACGGACAGGGCTAGATCAACTTTTCTCGTCACCCTGATCAAGAATATATATACTTTATGGGGTCTGCCACGCCTCCTTCTGCCTGTTACATACTTTTAACAAAACCATTATGCCCTGATTTCCCATTTTCAATGGGTTCAGGGTATAAAAAGTCCTTATATATATCTAACGCAATAAATCCTGTGAAATCGTAGTTGATATTAAGTAATTATGTTAAGAAAAAAGATAAGGAGATAACTTAGCTAAATGTATCATATATTAATTCTGATTAATGAACGAATGGAAAAAATCCATTATCTGTAGCCCTCAGAGAGACATTCGAACTGCAAGCTATAACCAGCTCAAATAGTGAGTAAGGAAAGTAAAAGTGTGTGAACTGATTTTATTCCGATAGTTTCATTTAATTGAAATATTTATTAATGAAGTAATTTAGTATTGCTTGCAGCTGAATACTGATATTTGCATAGTAAAAGGCGCAAATACAATTTCTATATTAAATACATTACATTTATTGAATTAATTTTAACTTTACTTATAATAGTTACACTCTGCCAGCTTAAAAAAATATATTTTATTAATTTTACTTTTTGAATAAGTAAACGGAAACAATATTAGTCTCTAAAATATTTAATTAAAAATAATAATAATAATCTATATAAATATATACTCATATATGGATACACTTTGTTGTTGCATAATGTCAATTATTCTATAAAAAAACAAAGTAATCCAAGCACACTTATTAGACCGACACGCTCTATGAACTAAGAGAGTCTATATCTGATATATTAACAAATAAATGCGCTATTCATTGGAATTCACATCACACAGGTACTGAGCCACTCAGGCAGGTGGAAACCATAAGTGAAGTAGAATAGAGCACACAGAAAAAATGTATGCGCGGCCTCGCTGTTGTTCAATTAAATTAATACAAAGCCCGAGTACACGCTGTAATGCTAAGTAGCTACACATATCGCATGCAAGGGGCGCATGGTAGCAGTTGGGGGCGTGGCAATCTCTACAAAGCCTATGACGAGTAAATAACTTAAGCATTGGAATTTCCACACTAAGACACAAACACATAAGCAAATGCAATAGCCGAGCTCCTCTTAAGTATGAGAGTGTGTATATAAGCTGTGTGAGTGTGTGTGTGTGTGTGTGAATGTGTTTGTTTGTGTATAAGCGTGTGTTGGTTAAGCATCTTATTTACGTATTTATATATTTACATTGTGAATATTTAATGGGGATATGCGACGGATTACAACAGCGAGTAAGTGTGTATATATATGTATATATGTATATGTTCATGTGGGTGTAGAAAAATGACACAGTGCGAGATAACTAAAAGAGAATATTTAAGTAATCAACAAGAGGACAGATAAAGCAAAGCAGAGGATGAGAGACATGTACAAGTGCGTATGTGTAGAAAGCTGCACATGAATACAAAGTCTGTGAGCTTAAATAAATGTTGCATACCGAAGGGCGGCCTGGCCTGGGCTGGGCTGGGCCCAGCCATGGACCCTTTGCATTTGGCGCAAGCGACTCGCACAGCACAGAAAATGGCTAAAAAGATCAGATTCAGTCTGCTGGCTCAAAGTGGCCGACGGCTTAAATCATTCAAGCGTTCTTTTTATGGCAGCAACGAAACGAAACGAAACGAAACGAGACGAGACGGGAATCTCTGTTGCCGCTTGCTGCAAACAACTTTTTCTAAAAAAAAAAAAAAAAAAAAAAAAAAATTGTTTAGTTAATTAAACGACAAAGAAATGCACTGAGCTCACTCTGACATTGCCTTGAGCAATTGGAATCCAAGTCGATTGCCAGTTGCAGATGCAAAGCGTAACAATATGCGCTGCGAAATGCACAACGTGATGAACAATTCTCCACTTAGTTTGTGGTCAATTGTGATTGCATTATTCAACCATATTTTAACTAGTTTAAACTAGTTTATAAGGAAGTTAATTATCATGAGCAATGCACTAATACTATTTCTTATTTAGAATTAAAAACAAATAAGTAATAACTTACTAATAATATATAATTCATATTATTGTATTTTATTATACTGTTATAAAATCGAATATAGATATTAGCATATTTACATAATATATTTCAGTATATTATAGTATAAAAGTATAGTATGTTGTGCTAGGTATTCAAATATTAAATTGAAAAAAAAAAATACAGTATATTCTAGAAGAATGTTTTATTATATATTTTAGAGTGGTAATATAGTTTTTATTCTTATTTTTCTTGCCTTTTTATTTTTTATTTTTTATTTATTACAAATAAATGTACATATAAAATATACATAAGTTAACGGTCAAGATTATGAGCGCTGATTTATATTCTTGCGTAGACAAATAACACCTGGATTCAATGAAATAACGTGTACTATATAATACTTAATAACATAGTAATATTACACTTAAACACTTCAGCTTCAAGTTATTTTGTCCCCTTGATGTCTGACAGGAGAAGACAGTCTACTTAACATCCTTATCGAGAAACTTGAAAACCACTCAGACACTCTAAGAAAAAAGAAAAATGCTCTGTGTAAATTCATATCGATGAGTATTAATAGATATGTATTTCTATAATCCATTCATCTCTCAACGTAAATAAAACTCTAAATAATAAAAAAAAAAAAAAACTCTATTTATATAAAATATTCTTAAACTATCAACTATTTAGTTATATTTAAGCAAAAAACAAAAAAAAAAAACAAAAATTCGAAAAATTTATTCATTTTTCTATATGCAATGCTTAACCCAGATCAATTTTAATTTGCTTTTGACTATATTGAACGCAAGATGAAAACCAAATTCAAGCATGCTCAATTGAACGCATTGATTTGTATGAAAACTTTCAAAGGCTTTTTCAATATTCTCATATTTTCACTGAAGAAAACAAGTTTTCATGCTCAGAATCGGGTACTAGAATTATTGACATAAGAAATGCATTTTGCCACAAGCATGAAGCGTGCTGGCATCCTGCTGCGATATTTGCTTGCAACATTGTTTAAGGCGTGTGGCAGGCGCGTTGCATGCAATCAATGTTAATGAATTTTAATGGCTGCAATCAAACGAACTGCTTTATCTCTTTGGCCACACTTACGGCTAATGATGCAAACACAGAGAGTGAGAGAGAGAGAGAGAGAGAGAGAGGGAAAGCAGAAATTAGTGAACCAACGGAATGCGCAACATTTGTAGCAAAAATGTTTGACTATTTTGGGGCATTTGTCGCATTACGCTTATCCTTTTATTTATTTGCACTAATTAACACTGCATTCTACAGTAAACGTTTGCTTTTTTACTCGAACTTCTTTTTGGTCATGTTTTGTTATTAACAACAGCGTAATCATCTTCACTCTTTGGTTGAGGTTTTTATACCCAGTAATGTTTTTTTGTTGAAATGAAAGACAAAAGTTATCTAAATCCACACAAATAGCTGTGCCATGTCTGTGATCTGTGTCCTTACGTCAATCTCTTAGTCTATTAAGACCTCCAATGATTATTTTATATAGATAAACTTGCTTCATACTTATTTAGGTTAATTCAAATTGATAAAAAGTGAGCAATTAACTTTTAGGGTATCTCCTAGTCGTTCACTCAAGTCTTCCTCTAACCTAATATCTAAAGTATCGTTTGTTGCTTTTCGGGCAGCACAAACGCTTTTTGTGTTCTAATTAACTGCATTTACTTTAATGAGCAAAAATGGCAACTGCATTAGGAGCTGTGGCAATGGCAGCTGCATCTGTGGCGGTAGCGACAAAGCAAAAAAAAAAAAAGAAAACTGTCACAGTTACGTAAGAGACGTGACCGTGCGTGAAAAGTTTGCGCTCGCCAGAAGGTTTTAGCGTCACGGCTTAAACTGATGGAGTTTCCGCCACAACTAAGAGAGCAGCTTAATTTAAGGCTGTCATCAATTTCTATAATCATGTCTAGCGCTCATACATACACATATGGATATACCTATATATAAATATAAATAAAACAGATATATATATATATATATATATATATGTGTGTGTGTGTGTCTCTGTGTGTGTGTGTGTGTGTGTGTGTGTGTGTATATGTGTAGCTGGCCAGGCATTTGTCTATGCAAAATTTGTGACGCTCATTAGTGCAATTTGCATGCATGACGGCAAATTGAGGCCCAGTTTCAAGCCAAGAGCCGTGTCCAGCTAACTGTTCCATTTGAAATAAATGCATACTCAGATCGAGATACAAATACAGATACAGATGCATATGCGGCTGCAGCTGCATCTGCAGCTACAGTTATAGATACAGATGCAGACACAATTGCATTGTGCTGGTACGTTCATCAAATACAGAGCCATAGACCGGACACATAGGCCGGGCACAGCCAGAGTTGAGTTTGAGGTACGACCAAAGGCAATTCGTTCGTTGTCGAATTCAAATATGTGTATTTTTATTTCACTATGCGCATACGAAACGCACACTGAGCGGCAATTGTTGAGGACAAGTGGGTGTGTGTGTGTGGGTGTGGTTGTGTATGCACCCGATCATCCCTCTCATTCACCTTTGCCCAATCCATGCCGGACTGTCCAGATTCAGCGACACTAAGTAAACAACAACGCAGCTGTGGTGTAGCATAACACACAAAGCCCATGGCCTGTCTGCGCTGCAGGCCATTGCAAATATGCAAATGTGTGTGGACCAACCCAATGACCAGTACCACCAGCACCCACTGCACGCGCAGCCAGCTCGTCCACATGGCGATAACATTGCTTTGGTTTCCAGCTTGGCGTCAAATGCAGATAAAACGCAAAACATTCCGAATTAGTAGTCCAAAAGAAAAAAAAATTGACAATAGCAACAGCAACAGCAAGAACAACAACAATTTTTCCAAAAACCAAATTCATTTTCAATTAAGCACATTTCAGCATATATCGACAGAGTGCAAAACCTCTTGCCTTCTCCCACTCTCTGACTCCCCTTTTGTCTCTCTCTCTCTCTCTGAACTGTCTCCCTCAGCATAATACTTTTTGCAGTATAGTTGGGACTATTGAAATCATTTGAAATGCTAAATAAATTACGTATACGTACGTTAGCCAGACACACATACATACATAAGCTGGCATTGGCTATGGCTATGGAATACATATATGGATATATAGTTTTTGGCAATTTGCAGCCGCCGCTGTTGACACTCGCCGGCCATATGGCCAGGGTGTCAGAATGTGGTCAAAATGCCAATTGCAAAACAATTGCATTTTGGTTACTTTGCTGTTAAATCCGGAATTTCGATGGCAGCCAACTAACCGACATGGCGACGGCTTCCGTTGACACTCGGGACACTCGGGCCAATCCTGTTGCCAGCTGCTTGGCTAACTGTTAATGCGTATGTGTGTGTGTGTGTGTGTGTGTGGGAGTGTTGGGGGTGGAGCGAGTTGGTTGGTGTGTGTGTGCATCTGCATGCATGGAAAGACAATAAAACTCTAGAATCCCTAGCTTAAAAGCAAAATATTGTAGCTAAGCACGCACACACACACATACTCATACACACACACACACACGCAGTGTATATAAATCTCTTGCTGCATTGCGTGAATTTTATTTCGTACTCGATTTTCCTTTATATTTTTGTTGTCTCTGCTCTTGCTACTGTAACTATTACAGTTGTTGTTGTTGTTGTTGCTGCTCGAATGCAATTTTCAAATTTGTAGACGACAAACATTTTTAACACATTCGCCAACGAAAAACTCGCCAAGGCAATACAATAAAAAAAAATACAAAAAACAAAACCCCAAAAAGCAATTAAATTGCACACTTTAAAATGCAACAAACAGCAAAAAGTCTATGCCACGCCGCAAATAAAATACTCTTGTAGACATTTTATCTCAAGAACAGAATTTATACAAGCCATATAGTAGTTGGAGCTGTAATAGGAATAGCTGCATGGTAGATCGATGATTTCATTTGCAGTTGTATTATAAAGTGAACTCATCTTATCTACACTTGTATATATATGTATATATATGAACTCTTTTTAGCTGTAGTTGGCATAGAGCTAATATTTTTTGTTTTTGCAGGGTATTAAATAGAGGATAGAGGCGCACTTGACAAACGTCATACTCGAATTAACCATGTAAACTAGCAAAACTCAATGGCTAAGTGTTCTAGACACCCTAGAGTTAAAATATATGATCCGTATGATAAATAATAACTATAACTTGTATATAAGTAATAAATTAGATTTTTTTATTTTTTTTATATTTTATATTATATTTTATATTATAACAATATTTCATCTAAATGTATAAATAATCAAAAATATTTTAATTAGTTTATAACCATATTAAAAAATTTTATTTAGTGCCAGATTTAAAACAAAAATAAAACTATAAAAATAATAATACTAAATTATTTATTCGCGTTTCGTGTTTAAATTTATTTACAATTTTTTGAGTATTTTCATAATTTTCTTCCGTCATTCAACATTTTATTTATAAAATATAATAACAGTACATATTTAATAAATATAATTTATACAAACATAATTTTTCAAAGTCTGACTTCTTCGATTTATTTATATATACATACATATATATATTTTTTATGTAATTATATTTTAATTTAAATTTATAAAAAAAAAAAAAACACAACAATTTGAAAACTAATATCTAAAGAAATTTTATTGATTGAATTTCATGAACTAAAAGTTAAAATAAAATTTTAAAAAATATATACTTTTTATTAATCATAGTTTATGAAAGTCAATAAACATATGTTTAAAAAAAATATTTATAAAATGAAGTTTTAAATTCAAATTTCAACGGCTCTCTTTACTCTCAAGATTCTATTATTAACTAAAAAATTAGTTATAAACTCTACAAACACTTTTAATGTAATAAATTAAATATCTTGATTCAATTATATACACAGTAGCGAGCAAAAGTAAGTGAATGTTTGCAAATTTTGACTTTGACGATGCATAAAAATAATTACAAGCAAATCAAGAAATTTTTGTTTATTTATTATTTTATTCTTAACAAATAATAATATAAAATGCAATAATAATGCATGTATGACATACTATTTTCAATTTTGTAGTCTAAGCTGATAAATGTCAAATGCCTTTTCTCATACATTTTTACATAAATCTCCCACAAATATTTAAATAACTAAATAAAGAAATTAAACTAGAATTGTCTTTTCCTTTATTTATATATTTCATTTTTTTTTTTTATTTTCTTTTTTAATAAATCAACTTGTCATTTGCATTGAATGCGCCTGAAGGTCCAACTACTCGCCAATATCTGACCTCGACTGTGCCTGGTGTACAGGGTATATATGAGTAATATAAAAGTGAATTTTTCCTGCACACTGGCAAATGTGCTAAATTGCATATGACATGCAAATACGTTTAATTTCAAAAACTAAACTAATAAAAGCAACTGAAACTCACGTCCAGCTTCCATTGCCGTTTGCCATTTTCAAAGTTGAACTATTTTCCGTTTTCCAGCATTATTTTTATTTTTTTTCTCATTTTGAGCAAAATAAGCAATCGAAATGAATTTTGCAAAATTTGAAAAGTTAACGCAAATAGAAATTTTGTTTGCAATGCAATGCAATTAAAGCTCGTACACGACATTTGAATACATATTTGTTTATATGTATGTGTGTACGTGAATTTTAAATATATCCTTGATGGAGTATTTGTCGTGATGAAGTGAATGTATTTTTATATGTATCTATTTCAAATATAAAAATAATTTATGCACAAAGAAAGAGAATAGAAATCAATTCTAGACACAAGCGCACACACATATCCTTTGATAAAATATTTACTAATTGAATTCCAAATTCTTTTCCTTGTTTCAATTTATATTAATATATTCGTTTCAATTAAATTATCTAAAACTTGTACGCATTCATTTCTTAATTGAATTTTATTTGATATTTATTGTTTAGCCCTTTGACTCTTAGGCACGTGACAAGTCATTTCATTTGCTTTATTTGCAACTAGTATTCAGTTTAGCTAGATATCGGGGCAGGGGATTCCCATTCGGCCTGAACGTGTTCAGATATTGTTACAGCTGCAATCGACAACAATGAGTTGGCAGTTCGATTGTATGGATGTGATGAGGCATTGCATGGCAGCATGTAGAAAATTACAGCAAAATGATGCGCAAAATATTTCAATACGAAATGATAAATATTTCGAATTATCAGCTCTGCAAGTAGGACAGCCGCTTCGTGCTCGCACTGTGAGAACGTGCTTCACTTTTGCAACTGTCCATCCATAAATACACGCGGGTATCATACACACACACACACACACATACACACACACGCACACTCACACATGCATGCGGACAGTTAAAAGCGGGAACAAAAGAAATCGCACACTTCAACGTTTTGAATTTGTAAAAGGATATTTTTCACATTATAATAAGAAATGAGGCAGAAGACACGCAGCGCATGTTATAACCACGCCCCCTCCTCTTACTACTGTTAGCCATGGCTAAGTTGCTTTTGCCTTTGCCCCATCTATAGCCATCTCGCTCGCTCCCTCACATGGCCTGCTGCTGGCAGGCACTTTAAAATGCAGAACAGCTGAAAAATCATATAAACACAAATAATAAAATCGACAATTTGGCAAGAGGCGCACGCACATCTACATCTTTATATGATATCCTTGTAGCCATGCGTGTGTGTGTGTATGTGTGAGTGTGTATATATGTGCACAATGAGCACATAACTGTAAATGTACTGGCAACAAAACGTGCGGCGATTTTCTAACAAGTCCAACAGCCCCAATGAAAATACTCAAGGAAACAAAAAAGAGTTAACTCGAGCCCCCACCACATTTTGCTTAAGATAGCATCAAAACGATTCAACTTGGCGACTAGACGTCGATGTGGGAATATGACCTCACACACACACGTAGAGTCACTCATACATACATAATGAATGCAAGCAGAACAAATTTGTTTAGAAAAAATGTCTTAAGACATGAAAAGCGAATCTAATCGATTTTTATAGAACCGAGTGGCTTAAATAGATGTTTCCGTATTTGCACAGAATCTTGTCACAATTCAAAATGATTTGTTTAACAATATTTATTGTTTCAAATATCTTGTGTCTGGCACATGCTAAGAACTTGGAAAGTCATCTAATTGGAACCAGGATATATGGCGGGATTGAAACGACAATCCAGAAACTCGGTGGATATGCCGCTCAGATTTACCTTCGGAATGAGCTGATATGCGGCGGCACGCTGGTCAGCTCACGTTATATTGTAACAGCGGCTCACTGCTTCGAAACAGATGCGGACTACACCAAATATCACGTAGTCGCCGGCGAGACAGATATTAAAACGCATTTTCCCACAGAGAGCTCGAAGAATACAATACTCAAGCTGAAGATACATCCAGAGTTTAGGAAAACGAAATTCATAGCAGACATTGCTGTGGCCTCCATAAGCATACCCTATCAAAGGCCCAATGTCAACTACCTGCCGCTCTGCTCGCGCAAGCCTGCTGCCGGGGATGTGGCCACCGTCTCCGGCTGGGGTGTAACCGAATACTACAAGGAGTCTTTGCGCTCTATGGAGGTGCCTCTCATTTCTGAAACGGAATGCAACCAGAAATTGGCACACACTATGCCCGACAACGTGCTCTGCGCCGCCGGCTACAATGGCCGCACTCTCTGCAGCGGCGACTCCGGCGGATCGCTGGTCATTAATGGTGAACTGTGCGGCGTCAACATATGGACAGCACAGTGTGGTAATCACAACATGCCCGACATCTACATGAGCGTCTATTTCTATCGAGATTTCATTAATAAAACTATTGCATATATGCGACAATAGTCAGAAATGAATTCGAATCTGTAACAGTATTTGTATGCCCTGAACCCATAGGAAATGTGGAATTCAGCGTATAACGGTTTTGTGAAAATGTATTCAACAGGCAGTAGGAGACGTTGTAGACCCCGGCAGCATCTACGTAGGGTAGTATCATATTTTTGCAGGGCTCACGATATCTCGTAATCGAGCAGTCTCTATTTGTTCAAGCATGAACATGCCAGATACATAAATGTATTTAAAATAGACAAATATGTCTTCCCTTAGTTGTAACGGCCTATCGATCGAAATTGACACTTGACAATACAACTGTGCACTTATGTGCATGGAATTCGTTTTACCCTTCCAGTGAGTAGAAGTAGCTTAAAGGTATATAAGCACTAGGATTTTAAGAAAATAATCAGTTCAATTTTAGAATTCCTCAAATATGGAGTTGTTTCTTTTTAACTCTATCACACACATATTTCTCACATATCATCTGCTGAAGGAGTATGCGAGTTATACACACTTTCTACAAATTGTTACCTAAGTGATCCGCGTAACAAATAAATATTTTCTAGATATTATGCAACCGTTAAACAAAATGTTTGCGGACTATTTTGTGTATGGGTAATTTATATAAATATATAGTTTAGAGTTAATATAGCAAACCAAATTCAATTTAATATGTATATTAAGACAGATTAATACATTTTACCGATGGAGGCAGAAGTTTAAGTTTCAAGATATAATATCTTGAGAATTGTTTAACAAATATAGTTGAAAGAGCAAAAAGGCTCTTTATCCCTCTAATGCTGTTTTCTAAACTATTTTAGAAAAAAATAATTAGAACAATTTTTTAAAAAGTAAATTATGGTTCAAAAATCAACTCAGAAATATTCTAAAAGTTTTCGTTTAACTATCACGCACAAAAACGTAATTAGTGTACAAATAAAATAGAAATAGAAATGGTTAATTTATTTATTCGTATGGAATATTTAGAAACAATTTTTTGTTGAAGTGCACCATAAATGTAAATTACATTTTTGCAAATGCATTGCATTTGTGAAGATTTACAGAGCTTGCACCGTCTCCTACTGTCCCGATCCAACCAACTTGGGAAGTGGTTGCTGGGTGAAAAGGTTTTTTGCCAAAGAGGGGACCTGTATTGGCCCATGTTCAGGGACAGGCTGCTGATTGGGCGACCTGCCAGGTTTTACTTTTAAGCGCCACCAATCCTTCAGCCATTGACTCACGAGAATTGGAATGTCATTAATTTTTCACTAATCGCGTTTTGTTTTGGATTCGCCATAAAGACTATAGCATTGTTGCTGCCATATATACAATGGAACAAAGTCTTGTGGGCAGCATCTCTGGGTTTAGCTTTGATGTTGTTATCAATCAATCAATAGGTTGAGATAAGAAAAACAACCTTGTTTCCTTCCAAAATTAATATTACATAGTGGTATTGGCGATCGTGGTCTTTTTAGGGATTTGCTAATAGACTCAGATTGTTGACATTTATTATGCACATTCTCTTCATCATTGAAAGCAAAGAATATAATGCTAACATCCTCGACAGCACCCATAAGAGTTTCTACCACTTTTAAATATTTTCAAATACTACAGAATTGCCAATTTGGCACAATTAGCATACATTAGTACTCTAAAATCTACCATGAAATTTCATGAAGATCGTCCATATAGAAATGGGCTCGACAAACCACCCTCAAGCCACGGCAGCAACTGCGCAGTTAGCAGACCGCGACAGCTCATATGTGCGTAAGAGAAGGATTATCACTTTTTGCAGGTTACGTGGGTTATCTCGTAGTCGAGCGTCTCGTATAGAGCCTTCTTACTTGTTATTTTTATAAACGATTTTAATTTTTAAAAAACATAACCTTCAAAAAAATAAAAATAAATAACAAATAAAAATTATGAGATGGAATGTTTTTATAGTTTTCTTTAATAATTATAATAATGAAAATAATAATAATGAACATAAAAAAGGGTACTCCTTAAAAGCTTTGAAGATCTTTCAAAGAATGTTTCAAAGTATTATGGTATGATTTATTAACGACAAATAAAAACGAGTAAGAAAGCTGTAGTCGAGACTGCTCGACTACGAAATACCCTGAGCCCTTCTTCGAAACGAATAATATTCAAGACATTATTCGTTCCGGTTTCTGCACTCATAAGAAAAAACTGGAACATGCAAAACCACACGCAGACATAGCCGTGATCTACCGCTTGTAGGCATGTCTGTATGTATGTGTGTATGCATGTGGTAGTAAAGCATGGCCAGCGTATGGTCTCGCTGCTTTGCTGATGGTCGCATGGGTTGATGAGAAAACTTTGATGATTATTAATTTGTTTCTAGAGGGACAATCGTGAATTGATTAGGATTCTGATGTTCATATCTATATGCTAACCAAAACTGCAGTCTCTGTAATTTGAAGGCCATTTTTTTTTCACATTTGGGGGTGGTGGGGCGAAGTGGGGGACCGGAATCCAAAATCTCGAAAAACCAGAAATTGTATTAAATTAGTATCTATATATATGCCGAAGACTTGGAGACTCTAACTCTAAAAGATGACTTAGTTAGAGTTTATAACGGGGTTTGCCCGATAATTCGTGTTTCGATAACAAGTTATCGAATTTCTGAAACAAAACCTCGTAATGCGCGGCAATATACGGAACTAACACAAAAAAGAAATGAACTTCTCTAGATTTTGTATCTTCGGGAAATCGGACGCGTTCAAACATACGGACAGACGGACGGACGGACAGACGGACCGGACAGACAGACGGACTGGCTATATCACTTTTCTCGTAATTATGATCAAGAATAGAGATACCGTATGGGGTCGCCACGCCCTACTTCTGCCTGTTCATACTTTAACAACCATTATACCCTGATTTCCCATTTTCAATGGGCTCAGGGTATAAGAAAATGTTTTTAATAAAAAAATAATATAATGTCTGAAGACACTTTAGAGCATTAAATGGTTATATAGACTCATGTGGAAGGGTTCTACAATTTGTAAATTTCAAATTTATATTTTAATAATTCAATTTAGTATTTTAATTCCGTATTTATTTTTACACATTTAACGCAAATAAAAACTAAGTTCTAGCTTATAATAGAGAAACTTTTAATATTTTATATATATACAAACCTTGCATTCATAGCACGGTGGATAAGTTGTCAAAAAAAAAATTTAGAAAGTAAAAAGATAGTTAACTATTCTAAAAATTAATTCATTTAATTATATAATTATATATCTACAAACTTTTACCAAGCAATACAATTTTAATCTCAAAATCGGCTTTAAATACAAATAAGCAAATATGAAAAAGTATTATATTAATTATAAAATAAATTCCAATGGGACAGGTTTTCTTTTCACAAGTCATTTCCCCTTCACTTCCAACAGAGAAAGAAAGAAGGTAAAGAATGTCATGTTCTTGGACTTAGCTTCTTCGTTAGTGAGAAACTAACGGTTAATGCAGAACGTATAGCATAATCAAAGTGCCTCACACTCAGCGCATACATACTCATTCTTTTGCTCTCTGCTCTCTTTGCGTTGCTCTCTCTCTCTCTCTCTCTTTTCCACTAAGGCGCGCTCTGGCTTTAATTCTTCCACATCATTCCCAAGAGCTTCAACTGTTGCATTCTCTTTCTGTACATCGAGTCTTCCAGTATGCAGTCATGCATTGCAAACGAAAGAGAGCGAGAAAGACCGCGCACCACGCTGCTGCAACGAAAGGAGAAAAGCAGCAGAAGACGAAAACTAGAAACAACCAAAGCAAACCACAACACAACACAAGCAATGAAAATGCCTTCACAAACCTGCCGGCGCTACGCTACAATTCCAGTCAGTTTTTATGTTCATCATTCATTAATACCACCACTGTTGTTGTTGTTATTGCTGTTGCTGTTGTTGTTGTTGTTGATGCCTCTGCTGCTGCGCCAGCTACATACAGCTTGTCGTCTGCATTAGCTCTTTATCAGTTGCCGCTACAATTCTAAGGAATTGTCTCTCGCTTACGCGCTCTCTCTGCCTTACTCTCTCTCTCTCTCTCACTCTTCTCTCTCTTGATGTCATTGCCTCTCCACCGTACCGGTGGTGGTATGGGAAAGACCCAACTAACGCTGACACAGCCCGCTGCCTCGTCGCGCCAGCTCACTCACGGCGGCGCGGGGTTCGCTCACTATTTGTAGCTGTGGCCGCTTTCAGTGCACGTTGGAATCTTGACGCGAGCGCGACGATCACTCATCGTATAATCCGTACCCAAAGCGATTCGAATAACTCACACCCCGTTTCCCTCGCTTTTTGTTTGCGCAGCTGCGTTTGTGTGTGTGTGTATCTGTCTGTCTGTGCATTACTTTGTGCATACACATCTTTAAATCCGTTTTGATAGATTGTCAGTTGATCAGAGAACAAGCTACCTGACCTTTACCAAAGTCTCAGAGCATCTGCTAAAATGAGAGAAATAGTGCACTTGCAGGCCGGTCAGTGTGGCAATCAGATTGGTTCAAAGGTACGTATAATTAATAATCGTCGAGATTGTGTGCCACATTTGACGCCCCTCGATTAATAGTTTCGACTTTTTTTCACAGTATTCCTAACCTCACATGTTTAATTATAAAACAGAACGAAATATATGTACGCGCTCTTTGCGCTTTCCACGTTGAATCTCTTTCGCTGTCCCGCTCTCTCGCTCTCCCGCTCACTCAGTTTGTGTGTCTGTGTATGTGTGCTCTCATTTATTGTTTTGTTGCTTTGCAGCAGATTGTTTTTGAAGGGGGCTGGGGCAGACGTGAGCACTTTACGCTCTCAGTTCGGGAAACTATAGAACTGCAGAGCAACACAGCAATAACACGAACAACAACTACAACAGCAACAACATAAACTGACGCAACCGACAATTCTAGAAGTTTAAATTTGCGCTGATTTATCTTATCATATTTATGATATCAGCAGGCAGCTAGCTGTATGTATGTACATATATATGATGAAGCATTGGACTCTCATATATCATTTTCCATAGGGTAACACATACCAAATGTACACTTGGCTAAAAGCTTAAAGTCGAAATAAACATGGTAAACTAATTACGACAGTCGTTCTTTAAGTGCTCATCGCCAAAGAACAGCGTTTATCAGTTTATATACATATATGTGTGTGGGAGATGCAGACATCGATATTGTTCAGCACATACATACATACATATGTGATAGTCAGTCGAGCAAACTTAGAGTATAGAGTATCTCCTACTCAGTCTCACATTGATCTTGTATAACATGAATTCTGATATACACATCAATTAGTATATAGATTACCTCCTTGGCCGTCTAGCCAGCTTAGATCAGCTACTACATATATCCATTTATATACATCCATGTATAGAGTATCTTCTAGTCAGTCTAGCCCGCTTAGAGCACTTGCTGCAAACAAATGTACGAATCGGAATATTAAGTACCCGCTGAAACAATTGCGATCATTCGTGGAAACTTGTTGGTTTGATCTTCAACTTTGTGGTTCAAGTAATCCCATAGCCGCTCGAATGTATTTCGAAACTTTCACGAAGGTTTTTTTGGGGCTGTGCTTCTCATATACTATTTCATTTCTCAGCTCAGTCGCGCCTAGGTAATTAATGCTGGGTAAGCTTTCTTTTGAATGCCCTCTATACTTGACTAAGTTTACCTGCTGTTTTATGATTTAGTTGTTGTTGTTGCTCTATAGAAAAGTCAAGATAATTGGGAAGCGTTAAGAAATGCAGCGCACACTTGCATACACAATTAAAGCGGCACGAACAGAAATTTGTATCTTGTAGATATTGTATCTTTACGATTCGATCGCTCTTCGTTGCCGCCAGCCAATTCAATTGACTATAGCGCAGATAGACTTTTATTTATTTCTAGGTTTGCCTACAAGCTCTTATCGCAACATACCTATTTATGTATGAATATATATATATGTGTGTGCATGTATGCAATCAGCGTGCTTGTTTACAAAACTTTGAACATAAGTCCAAGTCATAAATGGGTGACAGCTCGTATCGCTAGAACATACCCAAAAATAGGCATTACATATGACATAGACTATTCGTTTATTTCGCATCAAGTGGGTCACAATCTAACTGGCTGCCTGACTGACAAAAGCTGAACGCTTTTTCACTTAACCCCGCATGTGAACTATCAATTAAAAGTAAGGCTAAAGTTAGCGTGTGCCTGACTGAGAGTTACCCTAAGCCCCAGTTGATGAATAATTAAAATAGATAATATATGTTGAATTTCATTTAATATGAAATATTAAAAATCGAAAGATTATGTTAACGCAAGATTAAGTGAATTAAAGTATTAAAAGTAAACCGATCAAAATAAATTGAATTTCAAATTATTTAGTGATAATACAAATTATATACATATATATAAATATAAAAATTAAAAAGTAGCAGAGTAGGTAATTTTAAAAATTAAATTAAATTGAATTAAGTGAATTAGTGAATTAATTGAATTACTAAAATGTAAAATAATAAAAACTAATAAATAATATATATAAAAAAATTAAAAATAATTTTCGTTGGATTAAATGAATTAATAAACTAAAATAAAATAACTTAAAAATTTAAATTAAATATATAAATTAATAATCATACACAAATACTAAAATATAAGATGGCACATCTAAGATAATATATTGAAAATTAGTAAATTAAATAAAATTGAATATAAAATAACTAATTTATAAAAAATAAATTAAAAAAAAAAAATCATGAATGTAACAGATTGTGTGGATCGCATATCTATTAATTGTCCACTTGGTAAGAT
Source organism: Drosophila koepferae (assembly GCA_030914345.1). NCBI lineage: Eukaryota > Metazoa > Arthropoda > Insecta > Diptera > Drosophilidae > Drosophila > Drosophila koepferae. The sequence goes on along the minus strand of JAUESR010000206.1, from coordinate 3,515,876 downwards.
AAGCTCTGCTGTTAATGTTACTATATTTAGTTGCCTATGTTACATAGAGTTTGTCGAAACTGTTATACCCTTTCGCAAACAGATTTTACAGGTTTGGGGGACATAAAATGAACATAACTGCCGCAACGCAGCCCCAAAAAGGAAACTCGTTGCCCATTCTAAGCTAATTTAGCGCATTAATGTTGACTCGCACAATTTACCCCAGCCATGACAATCCAGAATGAGCCACAACAACATCAATGAAGTCGTTGACGTTTGACACAGTTTTCTTTTTTATTTATTTATTTTATTTTCTTTTTTTTTTCTTATATTTCTCTTGGTGTATTTTCTTCGTTTCCCAGCACAGTTTTCTCTGCACATTAGCCCATCTGCATATTTCGTTACGTTTCTTGTTTCTCTCTTTTTGTCGGCTCTTTACACGCTTTTCCACTTCAATTTGATGTAAACATATTTTTTGCGTGTTACCAAGTTAATTAGGCTGCTCGTTGCAGTGACAAAGCCATGGCCTATCCCATCAGGTTTGACGTACCCATTTCCTATTTCCCATTTCACTCTAGTTCTTTATGCCAGCATAATTTAAAGTTTATTTAAATAAACGATTCATTATACAATCCGACAACTGGGCTGGCCCCATGTACAACACACCGTAATTCAAAAACACAAAAAAAAAAATGTTGCATTAAATTTGCCTATAATAATATTGAGCATATTTTGCTGCTGGCATTATTTACATATACATTTAAATTTCGTTCATTTTCACTGTGATATTATTTTGCAATTTAATTGAATGTCCAATTCTGATTAATTGGCTGTCAGTGTGAGTTATTGTTGGTGCGCTAAAATAAATAAATAATAAATATGCAAAACTGCGTGCGTGGCGAAAAATATGCTCTCTCTAAATGGACAAATTTATGTACGGCAGCAAACTGTCATACATACTTTTATCTATACATAGTCTGTTCAGATAAAGAAAACAAGAACAGAAAGTTTAGTACTATAAATTTGTCATAGGCTGTTAAAATCATAAATCAATAGATAAAAGCGGCGTCAATAAGGGAATTCTATCATTAATGAACAAATAAACAATAGATATGTCCTAAATTAGATTCTTAATGCAAAACTTGAATTTCTTTTGAAATATTAAATTATAAAATGTTATGTAAAATTCTGATAAAAGCTATCAGATCAATCAAAACTCAATTGTAAATCAAACATGAATGCTTTTTGATTGTCGAGACAGATGATTTCGAGTACTTCTATTTAACACATTCGATGTTTGTTTGCTTACCGTAAATTTCAGTCAGAAGTCGATTACCTTTTGGCCTACTTAAAATAATTGTTAATGCTGGATTCAATATTGTATATAATAAGGCATTTCTGAAATGTATAGGCAGAATTTTACATTTTGTTTTGAGCCCAAATCAACCCCTAACCGAAAAGAATATTATGTCTCGTGCTTTAATTTTGCAATATGGCCTCAAGTCTTCATTCGCTGTGGTATTGGCGCTGAAATTGATCACACACACACACACACACCGATACACACCCTCCGACACATGCACATGCATATTTATTTAGATACTGCGGATACTAAGGTCATGCATGCCAGGATATTTTGAGAAAAAAGGCCTGCAGCGAGCTCTTTTTTCATTATTTACATAAACCTAATTTTCCCTAAATCATTTTCTGAACAATAACAGGCAAAATCTATTTACGGCGCGTACCGTACGTCTTTGCCCTTAATTCAAGCCCCATCCATGCGCTTAAACAAAAAATGAAAAAGAAGAAAAGGAACGACGACAGCGAGCAGAGAGTAGAGAGCTAAAGAAATGGTTTGGGAAAATCGTGGAAAAGTGAAAAAGTGTGCAGAAAATATATAGACAAGTGCAACGTTGTCGTATTTCAGCCAACAGCAGCAGCAGCAGCAGCAAAAGCAACACAAAATGCCAAAACGCAACCAACAGACAATAAAATTAAAGAGTTTGCAAAAGCCAACCAAAACCAAAGGATCCAACGTGGCTTACACTGCATGCAAATGGTTGAAACACGTTCGTATATATGTATGTGTGTGTGTGTGTGAGTGTGTGTTGGCTCGCCTTAGGATACATTTATTTATGCTTATAATGGCCGGGCATCAGAGCAGCGCCAAAATAATGCACAAAATTGAATTATCGATAACGTTGGCAACTATCGCAGCTATAATTTCTTTATGGTTACACGCTTTTGCATGTTGTAGTATGAGCGCTCTGTGGGTGCTTGGCGGTGGTTGTGGCAGCCACCTGCCATGTGGTGGCATGTGGCATGTGGCATGTGGCTCATATTGCTAGCTGAGAGGTTGCTGCTTGCTGTTTGCTCTTTGCTGCTTGCTTGTTGCTAATGCGCTTGGCAATATGCAAATGCAATTTTGATGTGGTCCCTGCCATGAATTTTATCTGTCGGTGTTTGTTTGATGGTGGAAATAACAACAAGCGATTGATTGACTTAGTTGTTGTTGTCGTTGTTGTTATTGATGCATGAAAAACAATTTAAGCTATCCAGAGCCAAAATCAATTGTTAATCTGTTTTCAAATGAAATCATACCATAAAAATATCTACATTCAACTCTATCAATAATTTTATGTACATACATATTAAATTGTTAATTGTAGAAGAGAGACATATGTCGGAATATTCATATTATTTGATTACATACAAATTATTATATTATTTTCAAACTGATTACTTGAATTGAATGAAACATTTTATAAGTAATATTTAACTTGACTCTTTACAGTGCAAAATTCATAAAAAGAATTGTTAATAAAAATGTGTACATTTTTTTTTAAATCTCATTTATTTCTAAATACACCGTATGTTGCTTTAGAGGCAAGAAAATATGTTTTTTTTTATTAAAAAATTGTTTAGCTAAGCGAATTTTAATTAACATCAAGGCAAAAGTCTGTAAAATAGCCTAAACAATGGGAAAAGAATAATAATAAAATGCCTGTGTAATTATTATTGTAACCCTCGCGCAAAAAAACACAAAAATATATTAGCCGAGGTACAACAACAGACATTTAAATAAAATACATATATACATATATTTTATATATATATATTAAGAAAAAAGAATATGTGTTTCTATTTACATAAAAATGTGTTTATACATACCAAATGAAGCTCATCCACATACACATTCATATGCACACATTCATGTACATATGTATATATAAATATAAATATACGCGCCCTTGCGCCCAATGGTATGCAACGTAGAAAAGCGATGAACGCATTGCTAGCGGCAGCAACACGCAGCAGCAGCAGAGCAGCAGCATGTGGAGGCAAAAGCGCTTCGTTGCACAAACTGATTATGAATAAACAAACGGGAATTTTTATAAATATTTTGCGCATTTTGCTCGCATTTTATAAGAATAACTTATTTATGCATTTCTTTGCGCTTCCCTGCTCTGAAAATGCAAATTGTAAACAGGCGCATAGATATTAGAAACACATTAAAGAACAAAGGCAACAAAAATAAAACAAGAAACAGCAAACAGCTGTGCAACAATACGGTCCTCAGTGCTGGCTGTGCCAGCCCAGGCCACACTCACAAGTGCAACTGCAACACTTGTGGCCATAGGTAAGCCGCTTGACCAATCCGGCCAGCTACTGCTGCAGATGGTGACAAATGGCTGGGAGGAGGACTTGCTGTTATTTATTTAACACTTTCGAAGAGCATTCCACTCTTTCTCTCTCTGGTCATTAAAATCTCATGTTGCCCCTTAATGGATGCGGCTGTTGAATGCCATCAAGTGCCCGCCCGACATTCGAGCCACAGCCAAGGCTTGCCATATGTTTCATTATCATTCGCTATATGCCACCAATCTGCACAGATATTATTTTTCGCTTTTCGTTTCTGCATTCAGTGCTCTTCTATATTGTTTCGTTTTATTGTGCATTTTCAATTACTTTGGTAATTTTATATTATTGAAATTGCATGCCACAAACTGTAATTATGCCGCTTTGCCTTGCCATTCCACTAGCCGTTCTGCAGATGGATGCCACCTGAAATATGTTGCGCTTTTGTAATCTGGTATTTGCGAAATAAATAAAACAGCGACAGAAAAAATGGGAAAAATGGAAAATGGAAAAAAATAGGGAAAAACAAGTGGAGTTTCATCCAAATGCTTTTAAAGCTTTTGGGTTTAATCCGAGCTGCATAATTGTAAATACAGCCAGAAGCTGCGCGAAGCTGTAAATTATGCATGCAATTGCATTGGCAATTATATAGTATTTTAGCCTTGCACGGCTGGCCAACGATAAGCAGGCAACGGCCAATAACTTTGAGCCAGGCAGGGTGCGCAGCGAGCTGATAATGCCGACAGATATTAACCATGCGCGATAGCAACTGGTCAAATTTATTGCACAGTGACACATAATTAACAAAAACAAATCATGGCAAATGCAAAAGAATTGCACACAAAATAATCAAGATTTGTTTCGCGCTTTGGTTTTATTGTGCTTTATTTTTGTTGTTCTGTTTTCAGTTTGTTTTTGTTTTATTTAAACACGTTGACAATAATTGGGCAGCCGAAATGGAATTTCAAAATAAACAAGCTAAGCCAAAGCCCATTAAAAACCAAATGCGGTCAAAATATATATCATTTATCTGTGCATAGAAATGCAAATGCAAGTATGTGTGAGGCTGTGTGGTATGCAGGTGAATAAACATATGCGAGAGTGTGGCCAAAATATCCTAGAAAAACGTTGGCATTGGTTTTATAATTTATGGCAGGTTAGCGCGTGCTTCGACCAGGCCAAAAAGTGCACAGAAACCGCCAAATAAAACCACAAATGAACAAATGGCCGAGTGCAATAATTGATCTGGCACAATATTAACAATTATTTTAGCGTCAAATTAATTTTATTTTCAATTGGGCTTCATGCGCGCGCCCGAATAAAAACTCCCATTGCCATAAACAAATCAAATGCAAGGCACAAAAAGAATTATCTAATCGTTAGATATATTTCATCTGTGGAAAGCAATTAGTTATGTGCGCCATATAGAAATATTGATATCAATTTTATGCATCCATATAAAAAGAGCGAAACGAACAAACTAAATAAATAAATTACAAAAATTAAAAGTTAGCGTAAATCATAAAACAAAATATCTGCGCATATTTACATGAAAGCTTTTCAATTTTGGCATTTGCCATCCGATGCGGATCTGTATGGCAAACAGCAATAATTGGATTTTCCATATACATACATATATACATATATTACTTACCATTCCGCCTTTGTTTAACCGAATGGCAATCAAACTCAAAAAGAGCATTAAGGTATGCTAGTACAATGAAGTACCCTGTAGGCAGATTTGTTATTTATTTATTTATTAAATTATCTTATACTTTTTTAAATCTGTTGAAATATATAACGAACTATGTGACTAATTTATAATTATTTCAAAATAAATTAGCTAATATATATATATATATGTATTATGTATTTAAATTTAAATCACAATTTCTGTTGGATTAAAATCTACAAATTTGCTTACTGAAAAATAATTAATAGATTCAATAGATAATACATTTTTGTTATTATATGATATATACCCCAATTTTGCATGGTTAGTTCCAAGGACTGCAAATAGAGTCGAACAAAGCATTAAAATATTAATTTAAATATGTAATGGATAAACATTTTCGTTCGTATATTGCAAAAAAAAGAAGAAAAAAACAAATAGCAAACAAATAGCAAAACGTTATCAGCAAATACGGCGGATGGCATTGAGAAATGCCCCTTCAAATGAAATGACTAATATTTGATATTCAGTTCTCTTTATCTCTGCAGTCATTAAATCGCTGAAATATAACTTTTGCAAATAAAAATAATACAAATAATATCGTTGCGTTAATAGCCAGCAGTTATTTACTCTCAGTCAGCGCTCAAATGAGAAAAAATTGCAAATGTCATTTATATAAATTAAAACTCTTCACATACCACAGCAACATGGCTATTTACATGGCATATACAAAACCGCGCTGATACGACTAGCAATGGCAATGGCATTAGACAAAAAACTCTGTGATATGTGCATTGACGTCGTATAATGCACATATGTAAATATCCGCGCATGTTTTTAAACTTAATTTCTGATAAGTCCTTTCGACATTTTTAAATACGTTTTTTGTGTGCCTATAAAAAATATTTAAATCAATTTCCATGTGTGTGTGCTGATACTAGTTTAAATATTTAAATTTTATTGAAAAACAAATTACTAAAAGCCCTTTAATGGAAAACTTTATATTTTTTATTATTGATTTATAAGTAATACTGCTGATTGCATTATAATGACCTCCCATTCGTCTCTAGGGAACTTATATACACATATAAGTATATACACATATACACACAGGCTTTTTAATAACTTACTAGCTCGAACCTGTCCTTATTTGTAAATATCAGTCAACAGTAAATAAATACATTCTTAATTTTAAACACTATGCTAAAAAAAATTCTAGTTTACAGCTTTGATTCGAAGCACTAGAAACAACAACTCGACCTAACTAGCTTCTTACTAATAGCCTGTAAACTCCATGAAGAGCAACAACAATAAAAAGGCCACAACGTAAAACACTTAAGTCGCAGAAGCGCGAGGTTGCCCCATATGCGTCAGCGCCACTTGAAGTGGTTGGGGCTAAGACTTGGCGTTTAACGGCATATGAGCCTGCATACTTCACACTGCTAGGCAATGAAATTTATTAGTGTTTGTGTGAGTGTACGTTTCCTGCTCTGCCACTGTTTATTTATTTAGTTATTGCCAAAACGTACTTCAATGTACGAAGTTCATATCGCTTGCCACATAAATATTATTATTATTACTCGCTCCGCCTCGGAGCGTCACAGGGCAGGCCATGTAAATAAGCACACATTCACATATATATATATATATATATATATAGCAAATGATGAAGTGCAAGTCGTGTCATATCAGTGCATGCGGTGCGAGCGAGCCAGAGCACATGCAAAATGATAGCGGCAAGTGCTTGAAGATTTTGGCCATTAGCAAATATTATTGTTGACTAGACAGCAGCCACCAGGCTGTAGACGGCAAGCAGAGCTCATAAACTAACGCAACTCAGACACGCTCCAGCACTTCAGATCGTTCACAGATAGAGAGAAAGAGTGAGAGAGAGAGAGAATGGGAAGAAGCTGGCTAGCTGGCAAGCTGGCTATTACAAAAACTGAAAAGCTTTCATATGTCAACAGATACATGCAAATAGGCGCCAGCATAATGCCCTCTGATCGGAGCAGCTGGGCGCAAATCAATGGTGTTTACAGGAGAGCATACAAATGGCCTGGTTATCCGCATTATTATTATTTACCTTGGCTGGTCTGCAGCAGAGGGCAGCAGCAAGAGGCAAGAGTGGGGCACACACACTGGCACACCCAACACATTAGTTAAATCAATAGCGGGCCAAGCAAACCAACCAACTAACCGTCCGACCAAATATACCATAAATATTTACATATCTAAATCGACAATTATTGAAATCTCAATTGAAATTGTTTGTCAATTGCGAATAGCTGTTTATCTGTGTGGCTCTATCTGCATTTGTGTGTATAACAAAATCCAATCCACAAAAGCAAATTTCACCTTTGTTATTTTATTGTTTAAGCGTGAAATCAATTGATTTAATATTTCATATTTGAAGCGTTCATCTATACTAAATATATATATACAATTTCACATATTATCTTTGATTATTTCGCAAAACAAAATATTTAGATAATTTCTGTGCAAAGCCATTTTTTTTTTAGTCGCCAGACAATTAGACAATGCTCTAATTGGTTTAGTTATTGCAGCATTACAAATGGAAATAAATAAACAACCATTGTTAGTTTTATGCCTCCAGATAAATTAAATGTTATTCAGTCAAAGTTTAGCAATTAAACTGTGGGCGAAATGCATTGAAATTGTCGGCATGAATAGAGAATAGAGAATATTTTATTTTATTCAACTCAACTTATTATTCTGCCTGACTAATATATTTAATTATTTATGTAAGTTATCTATGTTTAATGGAGTGTTATGGATTAAGTTCGCTTAGATTTTTCCTTTACCAATTACAATTCATTTATTATTACAATTCATTATTGATATATTACATTTCTGCTGTGTATTTATTAAACATATGCTCAATCAGAGAATCAAAACAAAGAATCCCTTTGAAAATAGTTTAATCAGTTTTGGTAAAGGAGTCAGAGCGGAGTCTCTCCTTTACTCTTCTATTTCGATGCCCTACCTTCTACACTTATTTATATATTTTTATTTATTTATTTATTTTTTTTTTTTTTTTTCAAATAATGATAATTAATCGTTAAAAGTTTTACTATATGATTGTACAGAACATTTGACTTTAACTTACAATTTTTTTAAGAGTCTTAAATAAATAGTCTTTAGTAACGTAATTAATTTTACAGCGGGCCCAATGATATCTGTGAATATCTATGCGTATTTTTGTATAAGACACACCCCAAAGAATCGTAAAATTTTCTTTATATATAATTCAAATCAACATTTAATCAATATAATTATTACAATTACAATTAATGAATATAAGCAAATTGCTAAAAACAACTTTATGTGAGTATGTATATCCAATATATATTTTTTTGATATCGCATTATCAACGCGAGTAATACATACAAATTCTGAGGTTCCAAAAAAACGGACTTACAGAACGAAATGAGCATTACACAAATCTAATTTACTCATTTCACTTAATGAATGAGTATAAAAACAGCAGCATAATCTCTGCACAGGGCAGAGGAGTGTGCACATAAAACCAACAGCAACTAAAGCAAACGCAATGTGCTGCTAATGACAATTAGTGGCCACATTTAAATTAATGCACTTGATGAGAAATGCAATCGGAAAATCAGCAGCAATGCACACACACACACACAGAGAGAGAGAGAGAGAGAGAGAGAGAGAGAGGGAGAGAATGCATATAGTATATAGGGTAATTTACGAGAATTGATAAAAATTGCATTTTTCTGGTGAACCGAGGCCACCTCGAAATTCACACGTACTGCCAGCAAATTAAGCGCATTTTTGTATCCAGAGCAATAGTAAGGCAATTACACACTCACACACACACACACACACACATTTAAGAAGCCATAAATTGCAGTGACAATGCATGAGAATTGTTTATAATTATCCTGTGAAACGCCGAGCATGGGCGCGCAAAAAAATATGCTACGGCATTTTATTTGAGCAGCATTCGACGAAATCCTTTTAGTATTATTACAAAATATACACACAGACAGAAACAGAGACACACGTACAGGCAGATGGGCGTGACACGCGCCCATCGCATCGTTAGTGTAGTTTAGGGTACAATTCGTTATTTTGCGACGGCACGCATATAAATTGCATTTTTGAGCAGTTGCCCCGGCTGCAGATGGCCAGGTTTCATCTTGCTTTTAAAAGGGTTTGCCTCCATATTCTTTTTTTTTTTTTTGTCGCATCCATATGGTTTATGGCCAACGGCTGCAAAATGTCATCTATCGATGGGCGGCCGTTAGGCTTTGAGTGTGTGCAGCCATTTTTATTTTATAGCGGCTTATGGCTGAGCTGGGCTGTGCCCGGGAGCAAAGCTCATTACGCTAATGGATGCCACACACACGTACATACATACATACATACATACATAGAGAGAGAGAGAGAGAGAGAGAGAGAGGAGAGAGAGAGAGAGAGGGAAGGAGAGAAAATTACCATATATTGAAATATATTTTTGTTGCTGGCAAATTAAAATAAATTGACTTAGTTCCGCGCGCTTTGAATTTTAAGCGCCAACTCTCACTAATCGGGCGGCTTTTGTGCGCATTTGTAAATTGGCAAATGGCAGCCGAAAGTGTTTCAATCCTGTTTATTTATTTATAATCAGTTTAATGCAAACGTTCCAAAAATTCAATTTCAAATCAATTAAATGTGCTCGTGCGCCACCTTGTCAATGATCTACGAAATTCAAATGCGCTTATTGCAATTATACATCAATTGCAAATATTTATTGAATTATTTCTTACATTTTCTGCAAATTCAATTCAGTTGACTTTGCATATTAGAGCTAGGCAAGTGAATTTGGGAACATGTTTTAATATTGGCCAACATTATATTATTTATATTACGATTTTAATATTGCTCAAACTTATATATAATATAAAATTTATTATTGGTCAACTTGAAGTATATAATATAATTATGTAGAACTGTATTTACTTATTATGCAAATCTTAGATGTTAAAACTGCAGCCAATTGATGCAGTTCATCCTTATCCATGCATATATACATATTTGTGCAATTTAACCCTTGCTTAACCTTAACAACTTAACAACTAATTGAAGAACGTTTAATTGGCAAAGATGAACCTATCATATATTTATTATTTTGCTGGAAGGAATAGTTGCTTAGGTTGGAAAACAAAATAAATAAAACATATAAAAAAGTTTTTTATTTTTATTTTATTAATATTTTATATTTATTTCGCCATAATATAATGCTGTAAAAGGAATAGAAAATGTCGGAAATAGACGGCATTTACTCGGTGCCCATTGTGCGCATTTTTTGGTGCGAATGCCAAGGGCCAGAAATGTTGCACGCATGTGCATGGCGTCTTTCTTTACTTTTACATACCCTACGACAAACAGGACTTTGAAACTGTCTTTAAAATATAATTGGTTAAGGAAATGTGAACTAGTCATATATATGAATATATTATACTAGTAAACCCGGCGCACTTCGTTTCGCCACCAGATGGATTCGTTTTTAGTAACATTTCGTTTGGCGATTAAAAGATGAAGAATTGAATAATCTATACCAAAAATTTATATCTTTGTATTTTTACATTTAATTTCTTTAATTTAAAGCCAACCCTATTTATTTAGAGTGAATTTAGAAGCGAGTTTGCCCTATGTGTTTTGTATTACTTTGCCAAAGCTTTGCTGGCTCCCAAGCAGTCTTCGTGCGACTTTGTCAAAAAAATTATAATTTCTTGTCTTTTGGCTTAACTCTGCATTTGCTCAGCTGCAGTAATCGAATATGGAGAGAACGAGCGCAGGGAGAGGGATATTTCAGCTTTACAAATTCAACAGCCATTGGCGCTCTTATTACATATATTTACTTTTTAATATAAAATGCATTCAACTGATTTCACATCTCTCTATTTCTATGAGTACGCGATTCCTCTGTAGCAAAATATGTTATAAGAAAACTCTTTTGATTAGATACTGATTAAGCATGAGCGAGCATTATACTTACCATTAAATTTATAAATGAACATCGATTGAGCTCCGAATTTGGTATTCAACTATTGAATCGAATAAGCTCGAGTAAGCGTCATTGGGTTTTCCAAGTTAACCGAAAACATAATTTTTTAATAATTAACTATACAAACTTTAACAACTAACAACTTCAGCTTCTAATAGGAAATATATATACTTTTTTAATTAAGCACTGAATGCAAATATTGTTCCTCTAAAATGACAATTTTCAAATAATTTTTCTGTAATAGAAGCAACTCAATAATCGTGTTTTATCGCTTTATGTTGCAGAATGGAATTTTAATTAGAAATCATGAATGTTTTTTTTTTTAATGTTTGCGCGTGTAAACAGAGGCACGCGCATTGTTAATGTAAATTTACTTATGTATATTATTAATTCAATTATTTATTTAAATTGATTTCAACGAATGTACACATTCCGTGCACAGTAAAGCGTATACTTCAATTAAATAACATTTGTGGGTCTGCTGAAAATAAAAAATTCGTTTATCGGAGAGAAAATTAAAGTGCTGCTGGCTTAAGATCTAATCGAATTGAAATCAACTCGTGTGCCCATTGGAATGCCTTCAACTATCTTGACTATGATTTATTGCCATTGCAATTGTTTATTTATGCGTGCACCGTGCGCTGCGAGCGAAAACGTCAAATTCAATATTCAAACGCAGTTGCCGAGCAATTTGGGGGCTGGCGCAAGGCAGACGCAGTTTTCCAACGAGATCCCATGGCGCACTCGCTGGGACATCCGGTGCGACGTGCACTTCCGTTGCTTTGCGCTTTGCACAGCGCTCGCATCCTTTGCCAGGCTCTTCAAACGCACACCAAAATGTCCTTTTGTCTTAGGAACAAAGCGCAAACTGCAGCGCGCATTTCTTTGCTGTCCGCAATTAATTTATGCTCGTTTTTTTCTTTCTTTAACCAGCTTTGCCACTTGACTTTTGCTTGACTATGGCTATAGCTATAGCTATAGCTGTGGCTCGCTCGGTCCGCCGTATTTTGGGGGTTTTTGTTTGAACGCTTTGAGAATTTTAATTTTGAATTGAATTTCTTTTGGGAGTCTAGCAATGGGCCCCATAAAAAGACGGCGCCACAAATGGCTGGCAAAGTGGCGCCGCTTTGGTCAACGCACGTTGCCTTTTGTTTACTTTTAATTTAATCATTCGTCCTGTTCCTCGTTCTTTTTTTTTTTTCTTTTTTTTTGTTTGTTAAGTTCTCTCTAGTTTTTTAGCTTTTGCGCAATTTTGTAATTAAGCAATTTGACCTCAGCTAGGAAAAGTTTCACGCAAATGAAGGCAACGTAATTGATTTTTTTCACCCGTTTCGGTTGCAGCTGAAGGCAGTGTTCTAAGGCCACTCTATCAGACCCACCTCAAAGGCTGAGACAGCCATGCCAGCAGCATGAGTCGATATCAGAGCAGAACGATAAACGGGCAGTTGGACAGTTCGGCAACATTTTACGCCCGTCACTTACAACAACAGGGCAAAAGTTTTCATAATAAGCTTTTCATACAAGAGCATTGAAGTAAAAAAGCAAAAGAGTTTAGCTTAGATGGCAAGCCAAAGAGATGCCCTCTAAACAAGTTCGAAGTGGAGAGAAAGAAAAATACAAAAATTATTAATAGAATTGAGTGAGTTATGGAAAGAGCTGGGAAAGGCAAAGATCTTATGAATCAATTACTTATATTAAAATGAATAGTTAACTAATAGTAATGAGATAATGCTAAATAGAGATAGATATATTCCCCTGCTATGCTCTTCGCTAGCAATTTGTTTTACCAACTGCTGATCAAGTGTGTTTGTGTATGGTAATACCCGTCACCGACTGAACTCAATGCAAGTCACCCTTTTTTGCAAACAGCTCAACACTCAATGCCAAGAGCAAATAAACAGCTCAAAAGTAGTCAGAAAGAAAAACGCTTATCTGCAATTGGCTTCGTAAAATATACGAAAACATATTTAAATTTCCCCACAGGCAACAAGTGCCAGGGCAACAACAGGACCAGGACAAAGTCAGTCAACTAGTTGTCTCCCATGCGGGTAGCTAAAAGCACACACACACACATACACACACACACACACACACTGAGACGCCCACACAGCCAACAGCCAAACAAACAAATACAAGCACAAGCGTATGCAAATCAAAGTTATTGTCAGGCCAAAAGTGTCTACCGATGCGTACAATTGAGTGTCATATTTGCAGTTTCTTATATATGCAAAGCGAAAGGCAAAGCCAATGGCAAACTGAGCTACACAGCTATTTCTCATATGAGGTCCAACTTTATGCAATGGAAAATTTGACTCTCAACTTTGTTGAATGTTGCTTCGACTTTTTTTTTCTTTTATATTTTTTGGCTATGCAAGTTGTTATCATTGTTGCGCGTCTAAAAGCCAATGGAGAAATAAAACTTTGCCAACGAGAGCTAACAGTAATGCAAACATTTATGCTGTGCCGGGATTAACATAACAACAACAACAATAAAATCCTTGTAACATAAGCGGCAAACTAGAAGCAATGCACAAACATACATACATACATACATACATACATATACATGTGTGTGTGAGTGTGTGTAAGTTTGTGCTTGCAATCAATGGTTATCCGATTTTAGGCAACATGCTAAAAGCGCTTCAACTTTTACCTATGGACGCAAACAGAACTTCAACACACTGAAAAAAAAAAAAAAAAAAAAACATTTTATAAAGAAAATTTTGGTTAAGTACTGAGATACTATTTTTATTTAATATTAAATTGAACTAAAGGGGAACCTAAAAAGAATTTTAAATTGTGTTTATGACAATATTAAACGGAGAAATTAAATTTGTGAAACAATAAATGAAAATTGGAGATATTTTTAAAGAATTTGAACAGTGGGAACTTTGCTCGTTTTGCAAAATATCATAATTTTTGATCATGTAAGATCATGTAAGATATTTGAATAATCTAAAAAATATTCGACAAACATTTGTTCAAGCTTCAAAATGAATTCTACAGTGTAATACAACAACAGGGTGCTTTACAATTTTATATGAAACACGAAAAACTTCTTATTTTTTTAAATTACTTGTTTCATTGTTATTTGTATTAGTTTTAACTATTTAAAAATTTTAAGTTTTTTTTTAATTTGTATTATTTTTTGTAAATTTATTTTTTTCGCATTCCATCTTTTGCGTGCAAATGTTGAGAGTCTTTATAATGAATAGAATAAAATTCAATTTCTGACATGTTTTACTAATATATTTTAATGAAATTAGCTGATGCTTGAATACATTGAAACAGTTTCAGTTTTATTTATAATAACTCGAATTCCTTGCTTGCAATAAACATTTTTCCATAAATAATCAGAGCTTAATTACCTCTGTTAGCTGATGTCATTTGAGATATTACATCATACAGAGAACTCTGATGGCTTAGATATAGCTTGGATTTATGGACTTGAAGAGCACAAGCTCTTTGACAGTCGCTCTGTGTGCGTATGTCAGCGCAAATGAGGCATAAAAAAGAAACCTATATGCGTTAAGTAATGTAAAGCTGTCCGAGAGTGTTCGCTGGCAGGAAGAAGAATAAAAATAATATCAAATAAAAATATACATGCTTTATGAATAACTTACAGATATTTGAGGGCTTGACAAGCACTTAAAAATGTTTTAGTGGAAAGGTTTAGCCGTGACTAATAGACCATACGCATAACAAGCAAATAATGTTGCATTGGCTCTTTGGGATATGTTAAATGTTTTATGTATAAACATTTCAGAAGTCCGAACCTGAGTAGTACAGTAGAATAAGTCTTTACTTTTAACAATCATAATTTCTGATAATTATGAAAGCAGTTGAAAGTTGGCTTCCTGGGCTGCTGGAAGACTTCATGCCTTCACCAAAGCAACTACAAAACGTTGAGAGCTGAACATAATATGTGATGCTGAGTAAAATACATTAATTCATGTCCTTTGGGGCTTAAGTCTATTAAAAATCATTCCGATCGATGGGAGTGGCGTGCAGCGCACATTGCGATTTTCTCACAATTAGCATTTTGGCATCCATTCCAGCTTCTACCAGCCGCCGGCCCATGCACACTCACACAACAGACAACGCACAACCACACAGAGCCACACACACACACACACACACACACATTTATATATATACACCTGGCCAACAAAGGCGAGCGAAACGATTGAAACATTTTTAAAAATTTGAAATTCATATGCGCAACAAACGTGAAATGTTTTACGAAGCGTATTGGGCAATAAAACCAAAGCAAAAAAATACGAAAAAAATAACTGAAAAAGTAAAAGAAAAATAATAAAACAAAAAAAAAAAGCAAATAAAAAAATAAAAAGTTGAATCGCACGCAAGAAAAATATACGTGCAAATAAATACGGTTTGAGTAGAAAGGTTAAGGATAGTGAAGCGGAGAGGGAAAGGGGAGTGAGGGGGAGCTTTAGAGTGCGATATAGGGAGTGAGAGTAGGCGAGAGAGAGAGAGTGCGAGGATAATAGGGAAAGTACTGAAGCACTCGAACCATAGAAAAAGGCAAAAATAAATAAATATCTGAAAACACCTAAAAGGATTCAATTATTCCCCCTCGTTACACAACAAAAAATAACACGAAACTCGCACGCTCCCTTCCCTCACTCTCCCTCTCTCACTCTCTCTCTCTCTCTCTCTCTCTCTCTCTCTCTCTCTCTCTCTGGCAGCAAAAAGTGCGCGCCCATAAAAGTATGCAACAGAAATTGCTCACGGCATATAAAGTGCTGCAAAAGGCAGCGGGCGAATGGCGGGGCTGAGGTGGGGTTGAACGGACGGAATGGGTTGGAGTGGTTGGTGGTGCTGTGGACGCTATAGCATATGCACGCGCATAAATCGCAAACAGATAGATACCAGAACGCTGACGACGACAACGACGACGACGCTGGTGCTGCTATTGGCCATAAAAGCAAGCGGCATGTAAAAAGGACACTCATATTTATATGCACTGATTGCCAAAGCAATGCAACACAAACACACACACTCACACACACACTATTTGCTGACACATGCGAGCCGATACGTATATTGATTGAAAAATAATATTTCAGCACCGTGCACTAAACTGTAAAAAATAGCATAGAAGGTAATATTATGATATACGAGCGCACATCATACATATTATTGAAGGGGAACTATAGAAATATACTTTCAAGTCTTTAATTACACTTTTATTTAATCCTTTTCCATATAAGTTGATCTATTTTTATATATTTATCACATTTAAATCATATTTAATGTAAAATTAAGTTGCACTAATGATAGCAAAATACTTGTCTAATGAAATACAAGACTTTTATTTTGAAATAATTCATAATATTTATATAAATTAATATGAACATATTTCCATTTTTCTCTGCTCATTTTAGTTCTGGGAAATCATCTCAGCTGAGCATGGCATCGATCCCAATGGCTACTATCATGGCGAATCGGATCTGCAGTTCGAACGCATCGATGTCTACTACAATGAGGCGTCCAGCGGCAAGTACGTGCCCCGAGCTGTGCTCATCGATCTGGAGCCAGGCACCATGGACTCGGTGCGCCAATCGACCATGGGACAGCTGTTTAGGCCTGATAACTTTGTGTTCGGCCAGTCTGGCGCGGGTAAGTGCTTAAAGTGAGCGAATGTATCGAGTGTTGTTTGCAATGCAGGCATACAGCAACACTGCCTCCCGGCAGTGGTGTGGTTCATCAATTACCTAAGCCCTGAAGTACATCGGAGAGCGTTCAGCTAATGCATTTTAGCTGCTCATTAATGCTGCCATGTCGAAGCATGTTACAAGCGCTGTAACTCTAGTGCTGCTGCTCTAGATCCGCACGGCCTGCACACAGTATGCCTTCATGTTTTGTTGTTTCTCGCAAAATTCGCCCCGCAGCTGATCGGCAGTTTGTTCTGCTTGTCAGTGTTGGTGGCACTCATCAGCGATGCCATATCTCTGGCAACAGTTGTTCCAGCTGCAGCAGCAACAACAAGCAGCAGTAGCAGCATCAGCAATGGCAACGGCAACGGTTTTCATGTGCTGTTGTCATTGCTTTGCTAAGTGCAAACAAGATGACGTTGATGAAATTGCGACGGGGTCATCCTTGCTGTAAGCAATCCTGATAAGCAACATCAGTGGGCCTTTGGATAGAGAATCCAGCTACAGAGGTGGCTGCACCACCATGCTTTTCCAATGCTGTTGTTGTTTCGTTAATTGCCGCTGTTACTGTTGCTGTTGCTGCTGGAGACGTGGCTGTCCGGATTGTTGATTATAATTGCAATTATAAAATGGCCTGCGGATGAGAGATGAAAATTAATTTTGTACATGTCACTCAACACAATGTGTTGATGTTAATGCTCTCATTGCAGTGCATGTGTTTTTATTAACGGTGCGCATGTGTGTTCCGATTAGATAAATATATAATTGTTGATCTACTTGTAACTATATCCATTCATCACAGGCAACAACTGGGCCAAGGGCCACTACACAGAGGGCGCCGAGCTGATCGACTCGGTGCTGGAAGTGATGCGCAAGGAGTCTGAGGGCTGTGACTGCCTGCAAGGCTTCCAGCTGGCGCATTCACTTGGCGGCGGCACTGGCTCTGGCCTGGGCACTCTACTCATATCGAAAGTACGCGAGGAATATCCGGATCGCATCATGAACTCCTTCTCGGTGGTGCCCTCACCCAAGGTAAGCATTTGCATTCCATTTCTATATATCAACGCAATTCACACGCACAGCCGATGCCCACGATTTTGGGGGCAGAGCAATCCGCTTAGGCAAATCAGCTTAGCGCACACTCGTTGCTCTAGCGGCGTTTGTAAGCCAACCAGCAAAGCCCAAATGCTTTTCACCTGCACGCCCTTTTTGTCAAATAACCAAAATCAGCCAAACAAAATTTGCCCTGAACCAAATCTCACATGTTGGCCTAATTCGCTTAAAATTAAACAAATTTTATAGGTGCATAAAAAGAAACTTCTGTAATAGATTACTCTTTCGATAACTCAAATAATTTTCAATTGATTGATCTTCCTTGCAAGTTAATCATATCCAACTTCAAGTCAAAGTTAATCTATTGTAAATATGTTTTTCATAAAGTAGTAAATATTGAAATGGGATAATGGGATTTGCGATATATATTTTTCATGTAGTGCATTCAAAATTCAGCTTTAAAGCGCATTCTGCATAATACTGAGCTTTGCTTTACCACGTCCCTTGAGGGCCAATTTCAATTGATGTCGTGTATTGCCCACGGTACGCGGATCTGCCAAATAATATTAATTAATTTTCCGACCAATTTTAGAACCGCCAACGACCTGCGGCTAATTGACAATTCGATAGTTGAAATGCAATTTGGCTTGGGCTGCCATGGAAGGAAGAGCGCTCCATGGGTAGATAGATATGTAGAGAGTATGTGGGTATTCCGTGGGCATGTTCCTCAATGGCTGAATTCTGACACGCTTCAATTATTGCTTAATTAACCTAGTTGCATATTTTACATGCACGCCCAGCTCTCACCCAGCACGTGATGCACCTTCATTTGCATTATAATCATCATGAGCATTTAATTACATTTCGACATTTAATTTAATTAATTTAGTGGCTAATTGATTGTCAATAACAGGCGGTGCACAGTCAACAGCACATCATCATCAGGGTATTTTAATGAATTCCCTGCTTTTTATCAAAAATAATTAATTTTCACATTAAAATTTAACAAAACAAAAAAAATATATATATATAAATTAATGTGTACAATTTTTTAACATTTTGTATTTTATTTTAAATTTCCTAAATGCAACTGAGACTAGCCAAAACAGCACTGCAATGGATATTCTATTCTGGAATTCTATTCTAGTTTATAAAAAGCTGCTGCATGAGCATACTTTTGGCACGACTTTGTAACACTTAAGCTGTCATAGCAAATTCTCCTTATTTTCCATCTAAATTCACTTCCGATAGTGTCTTTGCTGTAGTTGTTGCCACTCAGTTCATACAAATTGAGTTCATACTTTGCTCAATTTCCTTGTTTGTCTTATCTTATCTTATCGTATCTCAATTGTCATGGTTAGTGTACAAGGGTTTTTCTTATGTTGCCTTACTCAATCGTTTGTCTACTGGAATAGTTGTAGGCTCTTTAATGTTTTCACAGGATGCACATTAGAATAACACGTTCAGGGTAAAACATATTCATCTCAAGGCTAGGCTCTTGAGTTCTACTAATGAAAACGTAGCTCAATGTTGTTGCTTGCATTGAAAGCCGAAAAGGGCGAACTTCATTGATGTACAATCCACAAAGTTGAATAGTTGAACAATTAATATTGATTTTAGGAGTGTAACAGTATCAGCAATAACAATATTAATTGATAATAAAAATGATATAAAAATTAACGGAAAATGAAATTAGCCATACGGTATACAAAATAAACTATCCCATATT
Source organism: Drosophila koepferae (assembly GCA_030914345.1). Taxonomy (NCBI): domain Eukaryota; kingdom Metazoa; phylum Arthropoda; class Insecta; order Diptera; family Drosophilidae; genus Drosophila; species Drosophila koepferae. The sequence goes on along the minus strand of JAUESR010000206.1, from coordinate 3,496,092 downwards.
TATTATTTATTTTAATAAATATATAAAGTGAATTTTAAAATAGCTACACAATATAAATGCCATTCGAATTTCATTTATTTGTCTTAAACTTCGTGCAACTCCTTTTAAGGGCAAGCACAGAAGTAGTTTATTGATGCGTGAAATTAGCATTCGACAAACTGCTTAAAACAATATATATATATCTTGCTCCTACTCTTGACATTTTTATTTGAGCACTCACAGAGTCCATATGCAGATTAAATGGAACATACATTTTGTTCTGTTTAATTTATTGCCGTCATGCTTGAGCAGCAAAGAACAAACTACAATAAGTCGCACTTTGCATTGGGATTGGGATGAGGATTGGGTCAGTTCGGCCCTTTCGGCCAGTTGCCCATGCCTCAGCCTAGGCACAGGCTCAGTCTCTAAGCTGACCTCCCCCTGCTTCATCTCTCGCTGGCGTTTGATATTTATGTGCGCTCTGCCTGGCGAATAACCGCAATGTTTTGGCATTGGCGGCCATTTTGTTGTGGCCAGGAGCTGCCACGCGCCTGTCACCTAACGCGTATATCAAATTTATGCGCAGATTTTAATAGTCAACTAATCTATAATGTTCTTTTTTTTTCTGATATTAATTTGAAAATTAAATTGCATGCAGCCAGTTAATTGGGCCTAATTAATTCCATGCAGCACTGCATAGTCAGATCAAATCAAATCCTTTTCAGATTTCGAGCATAGCAAATATTTTGTTAGAGCGGCTCAGCAAATGGAACTGCAGTAACGAAAGTTGGGGCCATGCATAACTCATTATAATTAGATTCATGCAGTATCTGTAGTCCAGGTGACCGTTCGTTATTGCTCCGTGTCGGCGCCATTAAATAATTGCAAGGATTTATGAGCAAACATTTGGCATTGTGCAAACAGCAACTGGTTGGCTGGAGACAGGCAACAGTGCAATACATCTTGCCAAAGCAAATATAAGCTTGCCCAAAGTATTACGCATAATTTTCAGCACACACACAGACACAGACAAAGACACACCCATACATGTGTGTGAAGTGTTGCATGCAATATGCAACTGCATTTATGCAACAAATGCTGAGCTGTATGCCCGTCAGGCTGGCAACACTTGGCCTGGGACTGCAGCAGGTGCATATCCTTAAGGGGCAGCACGTTTTCTCTATCCGTTTCCATTTAGTTGTGGCGTCTTGCATGCATCCATTGTTTGAAATGCAATTTTCATGTACTACTTCACTTGATGCATCGCAAAGCAATGCAATGCAGAATTGTGCAAAACATATTTTAGAGAATGCAATGCATTTTCTAATTTTCAAATTTCTGCTGTCTATTGACACTGAAGCTTAATTAAGTTAGTTAAATCCATAAATAGCATAGATCACAATGGTATGCAGTGTTTGTGAATTAAAGCAGAATTTCAGTTGTTCTAATTGATGAACAGAAATCGGCACTAAATTGATGCAGCTCAAAGCTAATGCAGCAGAAACCGAGTGATTCTATACCAATTAATGAAAATTATTTGCAAATGTTTCTTGATGTGTAATATAATTTAATTTGAACGTAGTGAGATGGTAGATAGTCTTAGAAACTATATTGTAACTATATTTTAAACATTTGTGTAGACGTAAGAGCCTTGGGCATCCGAATTAATGTTCTAGCTTTAAGCAGCTTGTGAGAAGCTCAAAATCTTTCCTTTTTCGATTTGATGTAATATTTGTAGCTTATTTTTGTCAACTTATGCTAAAGAAAAATAGTTTTAACATATTTTTTTAACTGTGAACGATATAGAACACTTAAGTTAACTACAGTATATATATTTCAAATCATGACTCACTCCGGAAGCTCGTGAAAGGACGGCCTAGTTCTAGTGAGGGGTCTAGAAAGCTTTACCCAGAAGGTTTACTAGGCAGTTTGAGCAGTTGAGAAAAAGAGAGATGGATTCACATATGTCTGCGCCTCAAATTTTTTATTAGTACACATTCTAATACCAAGTCTAATATATTCAAATGATTTAACAAACTGTATTCTAATTATATTTACCTATACCTGCGTGCAACAGATGACTGCAAATCTAGCTAGATTTTGTCATTCATTGCAGTCAAATTCATTCTGCGAAAAAACACTTATCTAATTATAATTTATATTTTGATTAACTCAGGCAATTAATGTAAACTAATATGAATTTATGTATTTGCTTTTTTATTTTCTTGCATGCCGTCACCTGCGCCGCTGCCGTTTGCCGTTGTTCGCTCTTGTCATTTAGGTGTCCGATACCGTCGTGGAGCCGTACAATGCAACGCTCTCCATACACCAGCTGGTGGAGAATACGGACGAGACGTTCTGCATTGACAACGAGGCGCTTTATGACATCTGCTTCCGCACGCTGAAGCTCTCGTCGCCCACTTATGGCGATCTGAATCATCTGGTTTCCGTAAGTGAATTCCCACCAACAGATTAACTAATGTGTTTGTTCGGTTTTGTGTTCCGTCCATACCCATCTCCATCCCCATCCCCTACCCTGTGCCACATCCACGCTGTTGTTGCCATCCAGGTGTCGGAGGTGGTCGTTGAGCCATATAATGCGACTCTGTCGGTGCATGAGCTGTGTGTGAACACAGATGAGACGTTCTGCATTGACAATGAGGCCTTGTATGACATTTGCTATCAGACCTTACGCCTGGGAGCACCAACCTACTCGGATCTCAATCACTTGGTGTCTGTAAGTAAATAGCAATGGATGCAACGACGACTCACTGCCAAATCTCTCGAATAACAAACAATCTCTAAACACAACTACTTAGCTGAGCAATTGCTAACTCTCATCTCTCTCCCCTCAATAGATCACAATGTCTGGCGTGACGACCTGCCTGCGCTTCCCCGGCCAGCTGAATGCTGATCTGCGCAAGCTGGCAGTGAACATGGTGCCCTTCCCGCGCCTGCACTTCTTCATGCCTGGCTTTGCACCTCTGACAGCCAAGGGCTCGCAGCAATATCGCGCTCTCACTGTCGCCGAGCTGACCCAGCAAATGTTCGATGCCAAGAACATGATGACCGCCTGCGATCCCAGGCATGGACGTTACCTAACCGTCGCCTGCATCTTCCGTGGTGAGTGCTCTGACCTTTTTCCCTGATAAATGGATACGATTAGAGGTTGACTTTTGAATGTCGTTGACATGACTCGACAAGGCGCTCCACGTGCTCTTTGACAGGGCACACGTGAAGTGTGGCCGCGCCCACATTCCAACTGAGAAAAATAGTTTTTTAACAACAGCAACAAACGCGGATATGGCCATGTTGTCAACTCTCTCCCTTTCTCTCTTTGTATATGTGTGTGTGTGTGTGTGAGTGTTTGTGGCTTAGGCTTAAGCGTCCGTTACGCAGCTAACGCAGCTTAGGGCCGTCCAACTTTGTCGCTTTGTCATGGACAGCGGTTGGCGCACCTGTCCACTGCTTAGGCCTCAGCCGTAGTCACGTAGCTCGCCGCTGCGACGGCGACAATTTTATTAGCAAACGCAAAGCCTACTTATGGGTGCCACTGGAAATGATTAATGCACGTCGACAGGCGGCTAAAAAGGCTGCAATCCGTCAGCGCGCACGTAGCGCAAATTTGTTTGTCGCCCTTCTCGTCCTGGCCTCCTGCCTTCTGCTTCTGGTTCTAGGTTGCTGTTATGTAGCGAGGGGGTCGCATTTTTTCGCACTAATTTTTAAATTAATAAACTGCTGCGCTGCGGCGCCCAAAAGTATGCCGCATAATATTTCATTTGTTATTCCTTGTGTGCCTAACAGCCGAACGCTCGAACGACCATAGCCGCCCAACCGCTCGCCCGCCCTCACGCACTTTGCCTTTGACTGATGACTCGCAAAACGCGCGTAATTAGAAATTTACTTTCAAGATCCATTGGGGAATTGCGCGTCTCGACTCTAGTCCCAATCCCTATCCCCTCCTCTATCCACGCCCCAGTCCAAGTACCAGTCCCAGTCCCAGCACCGCGACCGCCGCCTGACACGGCTTTTGGGCCTTAACTAATCATGCTGAACGTGACTTAAGGCTGCAGCGCCAGTGCCTGTCGCACAACTTGCTCCTCCACTCCTCCCGTCTTCGTGTGCCGCGCTTACAAAATAATTAATCACAAAAATGAGCGCCAGCTAAAATAAAAAGAAGAAAATAAAAAATAAACAAGGAAGCGCAGAAAAAAAAACAACCAACAAGAATTTAAACAGCTTTTTTAGTTGCCTCATGGGACTGTTTCTGTTGGTGTCCACTACCTGCAGACCCCATCCTCGGCGCACCCACTAGAGAGGCGCGTAAGAGCGCCGGCATCGGTAAAAGCATAGCCCAGGTGGCCAAGTGAGCTGGCAGGGCTTAGAAGCCATTTAGTATTTCATATTCAGGGATTTGGGGATTTACTTGACGCATCAAAGCCAACTTGGCTTTTGATGTGAAAGAAAGCGGAAAATGCTGCCACCAGAGTTCAAGTATTTTTACGCTGCACTCTTAATAATTAACAGGACCCATGTCCATGAAGGAGGTGGACACACAAATGCTCAACGTGCAGAGCAAGAACAGCAGCTACTTCGTCGAATGGATACCCAACAATGTGAAGGTGGCCGTCTGTGACATTCCACCGCGCGGACTGAAGATGGCAGCCACATTCATTGGCAATACGACGGCCATTCAGGAGATATTCAAGCGCATCTCCGAACAATTTACGGCCATGTTCCGCCGCAAGGCCTTCCTGCATTGGTACACCGGCGAGGGTATGGATGAGATGGAGTTCACCGAGGCGGAGAGCAACATGAACGATCTGATATCCGAGTATCAGCAGTATCAGGTGAGATACACTCAGCGTGAGCTACTTCTAATGTTAATGCTAATAATCGTTATATGCTTCTACTCCATCCAGGAAGCAACCGCCGACGACGATGTCGAATTCGACGACGAGCAGGCCGAGCAAGAGGTCTACGAGTCAGAAGCACTGCAGAATGGCGCTGCCTAAGCAAGTACTCGTAGCAATCGAGTATTACTTGTTATCTGCTAAACTATCTATTTAAATAGGTTTACAGACGTGTAGACACAAGTAATGAACGTTAATAAAAAGTAAACATAGTATTTCATTTTCATTTCCAAGTTGCTTTTTCATTTGCAAGTTGTTGTTTAGGCCAGGTCAAAGCTATAAGGTGGGCATCCAAAGCATCTATCAAAGTCAAAATCACAAACGATCCTCCATCCATAGAAAAAGTTCTGCACTCCGCAGTATTTTATTGGATATTTAAAGACTATAAATTATAGTGGGTAATTAAGTAGTACATCCTGCCGTGCCAGCTCCAACAACATAGGATCGTCGAAGAACTTGTTGATAGATACGTCCTCGGAGAGACCTTTGCGTCGACGTGTCTTGATCATGAACTCACGGGCCAAATGTGAGGCTTGTTGTGGTTCCAATGGGCGGATGACAATACTCTTGTCCAGCGGATCGCCTGGCACAATTTGCCAATGATGGAAGACAGACAGACAAAAGGCTTGGCCTTGAGTATGCGTTCGCAGATCTGTCTCAAATCCAAACGAATCAATGGCGGGTATAAATGCTTTGATTGTATAAATGGGTGAGCCTGAAACTGGCGCATCTTGCGTTACGTGACCTCTGTAAACATAAATGAAATGAATACAAGCCAAGCAAGTCAATTTTGTAAGACACTTACCTGCGACGCGCCAGGACAGTGTAGACTGCTGATACACAATCAGCAGGTGCCTGCACCTCGACAAACAGGTAAGGTTCCATCAAACGGGGCGTGGCCATGAGGAAAGCTGAGTAGGCGACGCGACGGGCTGTGGGAATGATTTGGCCGCCACCACGATGCAGTGCCTCATTGGCTATGACGGCGTCTAGAATTTTGAACTTAACATTGCGTATGGGTTCCTCGCAGAGCGGCCCCTCGCGAGTGCCCCATTGAAAGCCTTGCACTATTGAATCCTTGACCGCAGCCAGTAAATTTTTATCGACCTCGGAAGGCAACGTGTCATCCACCAGAATATTGGGTCCAGTACTGTCCGGCCCGAAAGCCCAAATGGAACGTGCTGCCAGCAAATCCCAATCATAGTTGACCTGAAAGAACTCTCCGATGCGCTTCTTATTCCAATTGATACAGACAGTCTCGTTTTCGATATCTTCTGCCAAGCCCTTCTCCAACGGCTCCGATATCATGGTTATCTTGTTCTTCTTATTTGGCGTCTCAGCGAAACACTTCAATGAGCTGGTCTCCACTACGGTCTCACAGAATGCGACTACTGGGTCGGCCACCTTGATGTCGATTTCCGAATACATCTTGCGCAGGTCATGCATGACACAGTCCAAGTAGAGTTCTCCCGTGCCTAAGATGACGTGTTCGCCTGACTCCTCGACACGGGTGGAGAGAAGTGGATACGATTTGTTCACTTTGCGCAAGCCGTCCAACATTTTTGGCAGTTCTGAGGGATTCACCGGCTCCACAGCTATCTTGATAATGCTTTGAGTGTTAAACTTGAGCGGTCGGAATATGTAAAGATCCTCGGGCACATTAATATCCACAATGCTGGATGTCTTCACTATGCACTGATCAATGCCTTCGATGAGCACCCAATTGCCGGAGGGCACGCGATTCAACTCAACTTTGTAACGTGCCTCATAGACCCAGAGCCTGCCGACTTGAAGAATCCGCGAATCTTCCTCATCCTGCAGTGTATAATTCTCGCCAAGTACGCGTACCTCTTGCCCGGCATGTAGTGTGCCGGACACAATGCGTGCCAGCACCTGGAAGAAAGTGCAATCGTCGTTGGGGTACATCTTCGAGCTGTGCACCATCAGCGTGCCGTACTGATTGCATGAAATCATGTCACGATATATATCGCCCTCCTTCGGGCCCGTGTATATGTGATCTACTTTACGCTTAGCATTCTCCAGCGGTGACTTAATGTGCTCCACGCACATGTCCACAAAGCCGCTGCAATCGCCCATAAAACGATTGCACACCACGCGCAGCAATGGCCGTATGTTGGACTTCATCTCATCCTTTGACACGCGCACATGCAGCTCTGACAAGGTGTCCGACAATGTAGTGTCTACATCGCCCACCACTTGGGCAATCAATTTATACATGGGCTCTAGAATGAACTCCACAAAACTGCGCTGCGCCGAGTTATGTGGTGGCTTCTTAGTGAACTTTCGCCTGTTCAAGGATTCAAGGATTAATTTAGACTAAGAAATAAATATACTCCATACTTACGACTTGCTATGGAAGTACATATCGCCCCATAGACGTTTGGCAAATTCATTATGATTGACGCCTTCATATGTATCCGCATAAAGCTTGGCAAACGACTTCAGGGTGAAGCAAAAGCCATACAAAGAGCTTGCAAAGCAAACGTTGCCTAATACAGGCGAGACCATTAGATTATCATCCGCGCTGCCATAGGTGCTATAAGGTGTGAAGGATGTTAATTTAAATGATTCAATATAAGGAAAAATCTATTCACAAACCTTAACAAGCTGTTGACTTCTTCGACAATATGCTTTAGTTTGAAGTAAGCATCTTGAGGCGGCAACTTGAGCTCCAAAATTAGGCGATCGATCTTAAAAGGGAATTAAGTTATAAATTGTTTATTATTATACAGAAGCAATAGACATACCTTGTTAATGCAAACAGTGATTGCTAGCCGCTCCTGAACGGCATGCTTGAGCAGTCGCTCGGTATTTAGCATCACTCCTTCGGACGCATCAATAAAGAGCACCACGCCGTCACTCATACGCATTGCGGCTGTAGCCTCATCCGAGAAATTGACATGGCCGGGCGTATCGAAAATGTTTAACAAGTAGCTTTTCTGCTTGACGTCCTGCAAGACAAGCGTAACGGGAGTGGCCTTGATACTGCAACCGCGCTCCTGTTCCGTGAAAAGCGTATCGGTATAGCGCAGCGAGCGTTCCTCCATATTCTCAAACTGTGGGTGCGTTTGACGTATTAGACAATCTACAAATGTGGTCTTGCCATGGTGCAAGTGACCGATAAGCGCAACGTTTCGAATCAATGGTGGCGTGTCCATCAGATCAGCCATAAATTCCATATCATATGTAGTTTCTGGCAGATCTTGTTCCTTGATCTGGAACTTCAGCTTCTTCACGGGCTCTATCAGCGGTTTGTCTAACGGTTGTGCATCCTCCTCCTGCACAATCGTTTCCACATCCGGCCCATACACCTCAACGGCCGATGGATAATAGCGTTTATCCTCGTGTAGCACAACTGCCGTTACTTCTTTATCTTCATCATCTTGCGGCTCCGCTTCATCCTCATCCATGGCATCCTCCTGAAACAGCAATATATAGTATATAAGAAATGAAATAATTTAAATATTCAAGTTCTTACATCCTGGTCATCTTGCACATCGGGTTGACCATAAATACTTTGGTCATCATCTTCATCGCTGTCTAAATCAGGCCCTATATAGTTACCAAACTCATCATACAAATCGGAATCCATTCTGCAAAACATTTTAATACATTTATTTAAATAATTAACATTTGATATCCACTCCAATGAGATTGCAGAAATATTTTGTTGTGAAAACGTGGGTCACCCTAATGAGAATTGCCAAACGTTTACTCGGCTAAGCCGGCATTGTGAAACGACCTCAATGAGATGCTGAAAGTTCATACCTCGATTAAAAGTTAGTTGCTAATCACTTTTAAGAAGGTTGAAGCGTATTTAAAATAAGTTATACTTGTTATTTATTAAATTATAAATATTTTCAACAGATAACTCGGAATACGATGCACGCCACTCTTCTTCTTCGAAATTAAGGAAACAGCTGTCAGCTGGCCGGCAAAAGAGTGACCAAAGCTAATCTTTTGTATAGTTGCCAACCACTCATAAAATCTGTTAATGCAGCCCTGGCGGGAAAATTATATTTGAATTGCCTGTGATTTTGCAGCCGTTCGCATCATAATTACTTAGGCCATCCCTTAACAAGTCATAAAAACAGGTAAGGGTAATCCAGGTAGAAAATATAGTTTTCAACTTAGCGACAGTTTGTTAAGGTAATTAGTCAACCGCGTACCTCTCGTTCGAACACATCAAAATGAATTGGTGGCTACTTTTTCTGCCAATTTTATATTCAATTCCAATTATTGCTGGAAAAGTTGTAATATCTGAAGACACAATATCTCTTCCAAATGGCATTGCCAATCGCGAGGACTTGGTTATATTATCAAAATATTACCTCAGTATTCACAAGCCGTATAATGTCAAGAAATTTTTGCCGTATACGCCATCAAACAAGTCAAATATAATGCAAATTCCGCCAGCACCATTATTACCGCCAGTGCCAGAGTTCACAACCCAAATTCCCCCCAACGATTTCGATTGGGGCACTACAGAAGATGATATCGAGCAAAGTAGTATTCCAAGTTATTCGACAACTGAAACATCCACGAGCACCACAGAAACTCCCGAAATGTCTACGTTATTGCTGTCTATAATTGGAACCACACCAGGGATTGAAACTACGACTTCTTATTACTATGATAATATAGACACCGAGGATGAGTCTTTAAGTAACTCGACGACAGAGCCAATGGCTGAAAGTAGCATGACAACAACTTCACTAGCACCTGAGCCTGAAAAAACAACAGAGCCAAGCTCTACACCAGTCATAGATACTACCACTCTGAATAACTTCGCTATAGAATCAACATCATCCCAGCCCGAAACGACAACTGATGATGTCACCACGAATTTAAACTGGGAACTACCAAAAACATTATCCCAATCAGAAATAACTTCAACAACAGAAGTTCCAAGTTCTACAACTCAAGATCCGCAAACATCAATATCAGCTGAACACGAAACTACCACAGAGATGACAGATACAACCACTCAATCATATACAACGGAGCCATCATCAACTGCATCATCTCAAGCCGAGAGTTCATCCTATTTGCCAGACACAACCACATCAATATCCACAAAGGAATCACCAATAACTATATCTTCCCTGCATGAAACTACAACCGATTTACCAGATACACCAACAACTCTTGCACTGACGTCCACAACCGAATCAGCATCTGCGGAAAGTACCACAACGGAAATACCACTTATTCCGACAAGCACTTTTGCAGTTGAAAGTACTACCATGGCTGTTATTGAAGAGACAACGACAGCAGAGACAATCATCAGAAATAATGTGCTTGCAGATGATATAATCCAACCTAAGCCTAGAAAGTTAACTTATTCTTCAGATGTAATGCCCGAAACAGATTGGTAGAAAAATATTAAATTTAACTGTAAATAAATAAAAATAAATAAATAAATAAATTTCTTGCAATTTACAAAAAAAGTTACAAAAATATATTCAGATTTAAATTTAAAATATTTTCAATGGTAAAAAATCATTATTTAAATAAAGCGCCAAGGGTTGCCAGAAGCTTAACTTGAATTTTCCAGGGCTGGAAAATAATACAATAAATGGTAACAGCTGCGAAACATAGCATAATGGCAACACTCTAACTTTTTTTACCTTTTGTACCTCCCAGCCCTATAAACCGAAAGCGAAAATATTAAAAATGTTTAAGATAACAAGGCTTATCGCTCGAAATGGTAAATGAAATTGTAATAAATTAAGAAGTATCTTTTAACAGTTTTACTCTTAGCAAATGTTGGCAATTTATTGGCAACCCGCCAGTTATTGCCCCGCACATTTGCCAATGCGCCTGCTGTGAATGAGAAGGAAATAACACCGACCACACAAAATGCCGACGAACCGATTGATATACCAAATCCCTTTGAGAAGGACCCGCAGCAGTGCATATTATGCAAACACAATATAACACCACACTACAAGAATGTGAAGCTACTGTCTCAGTTTCAATCGCCATACACAGGCCGCATTTACGGCCGCCACATAACCGGGTTATGCAAGCAAAAGCAGGAAGATGTGGAGAAGGCGATAATTCGCGCCCAGCACTGCCTGCTGATGCCAGGGTATCACAAGGACTTGGACTTCCTGCAAGATCCTAAGCTTTTCGATCCTGAGAAGCCTGTGCGGCCCCACAAATATTAGACACCTGTTTTTTGTTTTGCTTTGTTTACCGAAATACATTTTAATACTAATTGTATGTCATTTCGTGTATCAGCATTCATCCAAGTATTTGAGCATTTCTAGGGGTATGCCTAATTGGGTGAGCAGCGTTTGTTTAGTAACTCTAGGCTGCACCAACTTCTGCAAATCATCCATTGCAGCAATGAAGCCATTCTTCCATATGTCTATATCTGTTTCAAGTTCAATTATTTGACGATCTCTCCAAGTGTTAAGCTGAGGCGTTACAGACGTTTCTATAGGCGATTCCTGCTGTTGGACCTTAGGCTTCTCATCAAGCTTCTCTGCAATGACGAATTCCAGTCTCTTCTTAGTGAGATCCCTGCGCTTGCGTGTCAAGCCAAGACGTCGACCTATGGTTGAGTTTGCCTTTAACTGCGGCGGCACGGCACGTGGAGTTTCAATAGCGTCAGAAGACTTTTCTTTATTTTCTTTGGATTGTGGTGTTGCTGTTGGTTGTGTTATTTGTTGACGAAGCCCAGGCGTCGTATTAGCCTTTCTAAGTAGTCTCAATCCCAAACGACGCCTTGGCTGTGGCGTAACATCAGTCTTTTCATCCATTCAAGCGCATTTAGATTTTTATAATTTGTGAACAGCGTTGCCAGACAAATGAATTATTAAGCTGCTTAACGAACGCACACACGAATACGCACATACACACAAATGCAACTGCATACATATATAAGTGCATACTGTCCATTCAAATGTTCGTTAATCTACATTTGGATATTAATTTAATTTTAAATCCAACTAATTTATGAATAAAAATGGCTAATAGAATTGTATTTTTTTAAACTTTATTAAGTTATGAATATATAAATTTCGCGCTTGATTCGTCCATCCAATTGTGGGTTGTATAAAGTCTACAAAAATTATGCGCGCTTTATCTGTTCTATGATTATACATATACTATATATAATGTAAGTTTAATCGCATTGCCGACTAAGTGTGACCTGATACTGATAATTGGGAATGAGCATACATAAATTTCGTCATTCCAAGTGTAATTTGGCTTCGAATAAAAAATCTCAGCACTTGCTAAAATCGACGCTGATATGATTATAAATTATTCTAAGACCTATTTTTACGAGCTTACGAACTGAATAATCAAAAAAGAGAGACACAAGCTGAAGTGAAAGGAAAGAAAAACTAAAAGAAAACCCAGAACGACCAATTGCGTCGCATCGCTGGTATCTGAAGATTGAAGATTGGCAACAAAAAATCCTATACACGAACCTAAATATATTGAAGCACTAGAATACGGGACTATGCTGTATGGAGAGGCACGACTACGGCAGCTTGTGATAACGCTCCACGTCAACGCCCTGAAAAGACACCTTACACACGCACTGTTGCGCCGTCGAGAGGATGACGAGGCACTCGCGGCAAACCAAGTGGCGACAAGTGCGTATCTCGTAGGCGAACTGACCGCTGCGACAGTTGATACAGCTCGGTGGCTGCAAAGGCGTGCTCACTTGTGTGAAGCGGGTGATCTTCTGCAGCGCCTGCTGTATGGCTTGGTCAATGGAAGACGTTGTGCCTGTGGCAGCTGAGGTCGTCGGCAATTGAGCAGCGCTGCTGGCGGTGACAGTCGAGCTAACTGCATACGCTGAGTAGCTGTGGCGCGCGCGCTTAGCAACTGGGGGCGATGTCGGTGAAAGGGAACCTGAGAATGCCGATGTGGCAGTGGCAGTGACTGTTGACTTGGTCTTGCGTAGTGGATGCTTATGAATGCCACTCAATGTAGAGTAGGTGCCGACGCTCATGCTGCCCGGCAGGCACATGTGGCTAGCAAACTGAGAGGCATGGCGGCGACGCAAACGCGAGCTGCCCAGAGAGCGAGGCGCAGACTTGAAGTGCTCCGAGTTCTCCATTAGAAACTTTTCGATACGCGCCTTGAGCGCCAGGTTTAATATTGCTTTACGTTGTGAGGTATATTCAAGTCCCGTGAACGGATCGGACGGCAGGCGGCCCCACTTGGCCTCCTCCTCCGAGTGCTTATCAATGGTGGATTGGTCCACAACTTTACCAGATGGCAACACCGTAGGAAATATCTACAAAAGAGACAATCAGAGAGAGAAATAAAAAATACGAACAGATATCGAGAATGTGAGTCAGAGTTGCTAAAGACGAAAAAAGTTACTCACCATTAATTCCCAGGTTATAGAGTCAAGGAACTCTTCTGGTATTTCCAGCATGGACTGGTCGCGCAGTTCCGGAATGTGGCGCGAGGGCGAACGTTGACCTGCCTGTTGCTGCTGAGCTTGGTCCCTGAGGCCATACGGATCACTTATCTCGCTCCAAATAGTTTTCATGAGCTCACGATCAGCCTTATCTAGGCTACGAGCAGGCAGGCCCCACATTTGTATCTTGCGCAGCACAGGCGGACAGCGTTCTGTAGTACGGATCACAATCTTCACGCTGTTCGTTGCGGCCAATATCTTATTTGCCGTCTTGAAAAAGAACACCTTTTCGCTGTGCTGTTGTGCGGCGGCGGCACTACTGCGTGAATTATAATCGCTTTGATAGCAAAAAGTTACCGAATCCATACTCTTTGGAAGGTCACGCACGTAACCGACGCGTTCCCAAATGCCGTCATATTTGCCATGCACTTCGAAGCCAGTGGAACGCAAAGCTCCGGAGCTGGGCCATAGCTTAATTACCTTCAGATCGATGGCCTTGGGAAAGTCAAAGACGATCTCAACGGGCGGCTTGCACACTGCAAAGCACATAAATCCTCGATTCATGTGCTCCTCATTGTCTGATATGAGATTCGCAGCTGTGTAGCCATCCTCGCAGACGGCATCGCATTCCACAGAGGGCTTTAGTTTCGGATTAAGAAAGTTAATTAGACTGCTCATTGAATGCCTGTGTGTATGCGTCCGCTCTCTTCGTTGCTCAGTTATTGGTCACGCGGCGTTGCCGTTGCGTCTGTTTTGCCCCACCTGCTCAGATTTTTTTTTCTGCTAATTCGCACAGAAAATGGCGTCACTGGCTCCTGTGTTTGCTATTGTCGCATTCAATTACTCACGCTTCTCATGCACGCAAGCAGGCACAACCACATATGCAGCGAAGCGTTCCAATATATTTTACTCTCCTGAATTAATCTTTTGGGTTTTCCGATTTTCTTATAATTTTCCCCAAGATCCTTGCCTTTTTATAAAATCTTTTTTCTCGTGTTTTAATGGCTAATAACTCAGCTGTTTAGAATTATGATGCCAGCTGCCTTTATACAGAGTTGTCATGCATGTGCACACAACAATGCTCCCATGCTTGAGTATATTTGGTATTTTAAATATTCAATGTCTTACAATGAATATATTTTATATAGTTTTTCGTAATATTTGTATGCTGTCAACTTTTCTTTATTCTTTTCTTTTGGTATATTTACTTGTTGCATTAAATAATTAAAAAAACAAACCAATGAAATTTAAGTCAATTATGTTACAAACATAGTTATCGATTTATTGTATTATCGGATTCGTAGCTCACAATGGATTACGATAGCCATATAAAAATATATTCAAAATTGGGCGCGAAGTAGATAAGTAAATAATGGTAATTTTTTACATGTTCTTATTTTTTTTTCATGTTCTTATCTGCAAATGGAATGTTATCTAAAAAATTAAATAATAAAATTTTAATAAAAATATGTCCCCTGCTAATAATCTTAATCACTTTTAGATACGGAATAAAACTGCAGTTAGCTAGCTAATCACTTATTAGCTTCATTATTGAATTTGTGTTGGTTAATCCTTATCAGAAATTTAATACTTAAAAATCGATGTGAATGGGCATGATATTCAACGATAAGGCCCTATTTGTGGCCTTTCAGAACCTATAAATTGGTGTTCAGGAGGGGCTGCCTTTTCAGTAGATCAGCATATGCCATGAAGTGGTTGCTTGTGTTATTTTGTGGTCTAGTTGCTGCAACGGCAGTTCATCTGCCAGGAGTCCCCGTAGACTTCGAGTTGGAGAATGAGGTGCTTTCGGCCATTTCCGATGATGTAGCTCGACGCCTGGAGCAGGAGTACTATACATATTTGAAAACAGGAGTGGAAACCCCAGCGTTTCAAAAAATAACACATCAACTGGCCAAGGCACATACCAAAAAGGATATATTTACCAAAAATCTACCCGACTTAGAGACACGCGATAGCTTTGTGGTTTGCACCCTTTGTCGCTCCGTTATTAACGTCTTTATTCGATCCGTACGTGAAGAGGGCGGCGAATTGAATGGCAACGACAGCGCGGCACTAATGAAGAAAATTGCGATGGACGTGTGCCGCCGCATGGAGCTCCAAACGGAGGAGGTGTGCGAGGGTCTGATTGACTTCTATCTGCCAACAGTGGAGTACATAATGCGCAACTCGGAAATGGATTCGCACAGCTTTTGCTCCCTCTTCATGGAGGTTAGTTTCTGCAACACGGGCAGCAATGTAGCCTACAACTGGACCTTGGCTGTCAACGACAAAGCCCCCCAGCTAGATGGACCCAAGTCGGAGACACCATCGCACAGCGCCAGCGACATCAAAATATGCCAATTCAGTGATATACACCACGATCCGCTGTACGAACCGGGTAGCCTGGCTGCCTGTCCTGAGCCGTTGTGCTGCCAGCAGAAGAAGAGCACGGCGGAAGGCACCAGCGATGCTGCCGGCTTCTGGGGCGACTACCGAGATTGCGATTTGCCCTGGCGAGCATTTGAGTCTGCCCTCGATCATGCAGCCAAAACGGTGGACTGCAAATACATCTACCAAACTGGCGACATTGTTGATCACATGGTCTGGGGAACGTCTGTGAAAAAGAATTCTGAAGTGCTGAGCAAGGTGACCGATCAGTTCATCAAAGTCTTTCCCAAAACGCGCGTCTTCCCTTGCATTGGCAATCATGAGCCACATCCACTCAATCTGTAAGTAAGCACATCCCGTTTACTTCTTTCTTAAATTAAATATTTTCACTTTATTTTCGTACAGCTTCAGTCCCGAAGGAGTGCCGGATGAGATCAACACCAAGTGGCTGTACGAGCACTTGTACAACGACTGGTCCAAGTGGCTTCCGGCAGAGACCAAGGAGACCATTTTGAAGGGTGGCTATTATACAGTCTCGCCAGAGAAGGGTTTCCGCATCATTGCACTGAATGGCAATGATTGTTACACGGATAACTTCTGGCTGTACCACAATGGGAATAACAAGATACCTCAGCTACAGTGGTTCCACGACACATTGCTGGCCGCCGAGGCAGCCGGTGAACATGTGCATGTCCTCAACCACATACCCTCGGGAGATGGCACCTGTTGGTCAGTGTGGGCCAGGGAGTATAATCGTTGTATAACCCGCTTCCACAAAACAATTAGCGGCATTTTCAATGGCCACTCGCACAAGGATGAACTGAACGTGCATTATTCGGAGGAGGGTCACGCTACGGCGGTTTCTTGGAACGGTGGCGCCTTGACCACATTCAGCTACAAGAATCCCAATTACAGGGTATACTCTGTGAATCCGGACACTTTCGATGTTACCAACCATCAGACCTATATTTACGACTTGAATGAAGCCAACAAGAAACCCAATGAGCAGCCCAACTGGTTCCTCGAGTACGAGTTCATTAAGGAATTCACCGAAGATCTGAGCCCTGCCGGCATTGACAAACTGCTGGATAAATTTGCCGATGATCCCGATCTGATGCGCAAGGTTACTGCACAAGCTACAACTATTAGTTATTATATATTATATTTTATATATACTAAATTCCATTTCGTTACAGTATTGGCGCTTCAGGGTTACCTCGGCTGAGCCCCAATTAACTACCGGCTGCGATCGCAATTGCTTGGCCGGTTCGCTTTGCCGTGCCGCAACTACAGTGAACAATCAGAAAGAACGCTGCGAGGAGCTCAAGAAGCGTCTCTTTGAAGCCGTAAGTTGTCGCAGCTATTATCAAATTTCATTTAGCTAATCATCAGCTTTCATCTGATATTGACAGTTGGACAAGGAACCTGAGGATAAAGGTGATGGAGCGGCAGTGCTTAGCGTATTGAGTATTAGCTCACTCTTGGCCTTGGCCCTCGCCATGCGAATTGGCTTCTAGAGACTTTTATCTATAATACACTAATAATAACTTATATAATCGCGACATAACATTTTAGCAGTATCATGATTAAGTACAAAATCCAAAATATATTCACATGCACACACACACACACACACACACACTAACATAATCTTGTTTATACCACTTGGTTAATCTATTATTTTCGTGTCCACTTATCGACTGCCAGAGAATGTAGAACATGTGGGGCCTGTGTCCATGCTCACACTATGGGTTAGCTGATTGGGCTAACCATCATATTAGCGAAAATTAGCCAATAAATCCATAAAAGTCAACTAGTGTTGTATATAATAAATATATTTATAAGAATTTCTAGTTTATTGCCAAAGTCATGGTTCGTAGCTCGAATCATTTTGCACGTGTGCACGGAGCCTTTGTATTTATTTTTAGTGCTAATCAGATTGGCTCATATCAGATCAAGTGCTTGAAGTGGCCAAGTCGCTTAAGGGATTACAATTATATGAGCTACCTTTTGTATTAATTGTTTAATAAACAAAATGTAATAAATTCTGTATTTTTTCAATTTTAACCAATAATTTGGTAGCACAAGTTATTTTTTATTATTTACTACTTACCATAAAAATCTCTTGTACTATTGTATCAATCATGTTTGACGGTCATAACATTTAAAGCATTATGATATACTGATTGATAAGAGAGTGTGTTTGTTCCCTATAAATATGAGTCGTTTATTATGCCTTAGTTTAGTCTTAGCCGCATTGTCCATCCACAATGAACCGTGAGTGGAGTCTAGTGCTACTGCTGGGCGTGGCTTCCCTTCTTGCCTGCGGCCAGGCCCAGGCCCACAACCTGGCCGGAGTGTCGAGTAGCTTCAGCACCGAAGAGCGTCGTACAGCTGCCATTTCAGGTGCGCATTTCATTGATTAAGTTTTAACAGCTACTTATCGCAACAAGTTGCAATGTTTGAGAGCAACTGTCATACTGAACATCAAGATTCGTTGTAATCGTGTTTTCATTTGCAGTCAGCGTGGCGGAAGAGATTAGCAACGAATTTGTGAAGTACCTGGAGACGGGCATCGAATCACCGCGATTGAAGGTGCTGGGCAATGAGTTGCGCACGTCACACAGCCAGAAGGATATTTTCACCCAACCACTGGTCGATCTCAGTGCGGCCGATCAGTACTTCACCTGCACCCTATGCCGCGCCACGGTCAATGTGATCGGACGCACCTTCACGGGCCCCAATGGCGAGCTCACTGGACCCAATCGCGACCAGAATGCCAAGAAGATCATGTTGAGCTTCTGCGACTACTTTAATGTTCAAACGCAGGAGGTTTGCTCCGGTCTTTTCGACCTGAACTGGCCAATCCTCGACTACATCTTCAATGAGACAATCGCCGAGTCGCGGAGCATTTGCAGCATGCTGCCCATTAAAATCTGCCAGGTGCAGCAGCCGGAATTTAATCTGAACGTGACCATTGTTGGAGAGACGCCCACCGAATCCAATTGGGAGTTGGGCGAGCGCAGCGACAAAGACTATCTGGTACTGCACCTGACCGACATCCACTACGATCCGGAGTACAAGAGCGGCGGCTTGGCAGAGTGCCGGGAGCCCATGTGCTGCCGTGACGATCTGCCCGCAAATGCGAACTCAACTGGCGCTGGATACTGGAGCGACTATCGCGACTGCGATACACCCAAGCATCTGATCGTGAATGCCTTCGAGCAAATCAAGAAGGAGCACGCTCTAGACTGGATCTACCACACGGGCGATGTGCCGCCGCACAATGTGTGGTCCACCACACGGCAGGGCAACATGGACATGCTCACCGAGATCGATCAGCTGCTCGTAGAGTACTTTCCCAACATTCCAGTCTATCCCTGCCTGGGCAACCATGAGCCGCATCCAGCTAATGTGTAAGTAACTCCAGAGTTGTTTCCCTCTGAGTTGCACTCAGATAAGCTCACTATATACTCCCCACTCAGATTTGGCAACGCCGAGATACCGGACTCTCTAAGAGTTGACTGGCTGTACGAGCATGTGTGGAGCCTGTGGTCCAAGTGGCTGCCGAAAGAAGCTGAGAAGACCGTGCGTCGTGGCGGCTACTATACGCTCTCCCTCAGAGAGGGACAGCGTATCATCGCGCTCAACAGCATGGATTGCTACCTGTATAACTGGTGGATTTTCTACGACGGATCAATTGTGCTGGAGCAGCTGCAGTGGTTCCACGACACGCTGCTCGCCGCTGAGAAAGCAGGTGAGCGAGTTCAAGTCCTCACTCACATTCCCTCTGGCGACGGCGACTGCTGGACGGAGTGGTCCAGGGAATACAATCGCATTGTGGCGCGCTTCAGCAGAGTCATCACGGGCATCTACAATGGGCACACGCACAAGGATGAGATGAATGTCCACTATACGGACACGGGTCTGGCCATGGCTGTGTCCTGGAACGGCGGCAGTCTGACCACCTACTCCTACAAGAATCCCAATTATCGTGTCTACCAGCTGCACTCGAAGACATTGCAAGTACTGGAGCATCACACCTACACCATCAACCTGACCGAGGCCAACCTGAAGCCCAACGAGCCGCCCACCTGGAAAAAGGAGTACGAGTTTGGGGAAACATTTACAAAGAACACAAGTGCCGCTGGCATCGATCAACTGCTTGAGGAAATGGCCAAGAAGCCGGAATTACTACTTCGCTTCTGGCGTTACAAGATGACCGAAGCCGATCCCAAACTCGCAGCCGGCTGCGATGAGAGCTGCCTGAACAGCACCATCTGCCGCCTTGCCACCAGTCGCTACAATGAGAAGCAGCGCTGCCGTCAGCTGCAGGCCATACTCAAGCAGAGTGTAAGTCGTGCCGGCCTTGAATATAATCGATCCCTTTCCTAACGACTTTACTCTGTTATCCTTTGTTACAGCTCGAGGAGCCGAAGGATGATGGTGCGACTGCATTAACGGCTTACAGCCTCACCAGCTTGCTGGCTCTGCTGACTGCTCTGCGCTACTTGCTTTAATTGCAATCGAACAGCCAATAGTCCAATGGCTTATCTTTGTTGGCTGCCGCATCATGATTATAGTTGATTATTTATAGCACATCGTTATTAATTAGTTCGATTAGCAGCGCGTCATAAACAGCGCCATAAACTGTGAACATAAACTGAACCCACACACGAATGCAAATAAAACCAATTTGTAGTTTTAACATTCAGAATTTTTGATATACACATATAATTACATTGAATTTACTTTTTGGTTTTCGCTATTTAGTTTTGGCATGTGAATACTTGTTGTGCTTGAGTTGGGTAAAGCGCTACAATAATAACCAAGCAAAATGGGGTTGGGGGTTGCCTTTTTCCTTTTTTCTTTTTCTTTTTTTTTCTCTCTGGTGCCATAGATCTTACATATTCACCCACATACATATTTACAAACATCAAATTGTAATCATTGTGCCGGCCGCATCCCTTTCTTCGTCTCTTTAGTTAGCCGCTTAGAGCGCGCACAGCAACGTGGCTATATCCAGATCGTGCTCATCCGCCTTGCGTATGATGACGGCTGCCTGGTTCTGGTAGCGACCGGTGGAGACCAAACGCACGCTGGTAACACCACAGAAGATGGCCTGCTCGGGTCCCAGCTCGGCGGTGGCACCACAAACGGCACTAGCCAGCTCCATGGCGTTGGTGTCGAGTCCAGCCGAGCCACCAATGTCTAAGCGATCCTCGTACTGGTGACACTAAGTGTATAAATGTAAGGGTAACTAATGTGCATATCGCTCTTGAGTGAATATACTCACATCGTAGTTGACCTTCTCCTGAGCACGCACAGCCTTGCCGCCAATGCGCAGAGATTCCAGAGAGACGGCAGCCGGAAAGAGTGCAGAGAGTGTACAGTTGCGAGCGTGTCCAAAGTTCGACATCTGATAAACAGCGGCGGTGTCCTGCACAAGGATGTTGCAAGCTGATAGAGAGAAAGACAGAGAGATAGAGAGCTCTTTAATAGAAGTCTTAAAGGAGAGAAAGATAAGTCTTCAATCATATTATAATTGTCATCATAATTAATATGATATGAGAGTAAAAACTATAGACAGTAGCGGGGCTTTCCAAAGGGAGGCATGCGGTCTGGCAGATGTTCAAGAACTTACGTTGCGAAATCTTGTGGAAGCGAACGTTGGCTATAAAGGAGCCTCGTGTGGGTATGCGGTACTGCAGCAGTGCAGCATTTTGGCTGGAGCGAAAGAATTTCTTGTTGCTAAAGCGTGGCCTTCAAGCAGAGGGAATATTAATAAAAAGTATTTAGGAAAGGACAAGTTCGTGTAAACTTACCATTGCTTGTTGTTGTTGCAGAACTCAAACACACGATCCTCGAGCACACGATGATGATCCTTGACAGCGGGAAAGTACTCACCATTTAGCTCCCAGCCATCCACAAACTGCAGCAGAATGATGTGAATGATGTGTGCAGACAACATTCAATTCATGAATTATAATTTCAATTGATTAAACAACTTGGATCACTCACCGCCATCAGACCACCCGATTCGCAATTGACGTCATAGTGTTTCATGGTTATCTCGACAATCGTGTCTGGCTCACCAATCACATAGAGACCGCAGACAGATTCTGCGGCCGCGGCAGCTGCAGCAGCCTCCAACTGCTCACTGGTGGCTGCCTCCAGCTCCAGCAGCGTGGCATCTCTTTTGAAATTGAGCGCGGTCAATGGAGCCGCTGGCGACGATGCAACTGACTTCTTGAAAATGTAATCACCTGGCTCAGAAGCCACATGCATGCAATCTGCAACGGCAATGCGTGGGAGTTTGATTAGATTTCTCTCTTGCTACAATGCCCGTTGGGCATTTGAAACCAATTTAAGCAACTGTGTTACATAGTTGCAACAATTTGCAGCTTCACTCATTGCTTGTCTGCCAGTGTGTGTGTGTCAGTGTGTGTTGAGGCCCTAATTGAAAGCCACTTGGCTTTCAAAGCACACATGCAAATTGAAGCCACGTTTTGGCCCAAGCATCCAGCAATTAATATATCATACACAGACCTGCGGGCTGTCCAGCTGATGCCACTTAATTCTTTGGCTATGGCTACTGTTGCCTGATTTATGGCGCGCATTATTAGTAAGATTTCGGTAACCCACACACACGCACACACACACCGACCATACACCCACAAACTCGCCAATACAGTTTACTTTGCGTTGGCTTTTTATTACTCTTTTGCCTTGCGAAAAACAATTAAACTATAGTCTCACTTGAACTTATTCGCATGCCTAACACACACGCAACTGGAGCATGGGTGTGCGTGAGCGTGCATGTGTGTGTTTAGTCTCCCAGGGTATTTGGTGTGTAACTCAAACGGAAAGTCCATAAAATCACTTTCTGTGCACACGTCAGTTTGTATTTGTATACTCTAGCTTAAGATAAGTCAAATATTGAATTCTTTTGCTACAAATTCTCTTGCACTATGAAATTATCTATATATAAATGAACAATTTATTTTATCTTTTTTTTTTAATATCTGATCTAATATACATATGTATAATATATCTTGCCGTTAGTACTTAAAAACAAAATTAAAAATAAAAAAAAAAATAAATTGTATAAAATATTACAAATCGATAAATATAATAAATAATATAATATAATAAATAAATTAAATAAATTACAATTAAATAACTGAATAAATGACAATTAAATACTATTTAAACATATATAATATCCAAATAAAATTTTAAAACTATATAGATTAATCAAAATATATGTATTGTTTGTTTCAAAATATATAATTATAAACATATGTATGTTTTATTCAACAATAACTAAATAATTCATTCAATTTATTCACTCGAATAAATAAATATTTTGAAAGAATATTTATACTCTAGTGTTTCGCATAGTAAATAAAATATAATTAATAAATACATAATAATTAAAAATTAAATAAACAATCTAAACTGTATAAATATAATATCCAAATAATTTGAAAATTATATAGATTAATAATAGATAGATATTATATTTAATTAATATTTGAAAAACTAAATATTTAGCAAGGATGTTTATTATTCGTTATGCTGAATCGACTCTTTCGCTTAGTCCATGTGTATATGTATTTGCCAAAGTATCTGTGCGAGCCAAGTGGCTTTTGAGTGTGTGCGTGGGGGATTTAGGACATTTGGCGCCTAATTGTTTATTATGTTGCTTAATTGCATTAAATTGTCACAATATGCGCATTTCAATAATTGAATTGAGTGCGCTTAGTAAGTTTAACAACATTATGCATAATTGATAAATAACGACTGGCATGGAATTTGCAATAGGTATAATTATGCACTAATGTATTCATTTATGCTAATTGCCGTTAAATTTTATATTCTCTATGAAAATCACTATTTAAATTACAGATCTTAAGTGTTTGTTATAATAAACTAAAATAACTTTTTTAGCTTTTGTCTAAAAGTCAACCTCAATCATATTTAGATTAGCCAAACTACCAACACCCTTGGGTCAGCAAAAGTTTCTTGATTAATTATGTAGAAACATGTTAAATTACTCGACTATAATATCCCCTGAGCTCATTTTAGCAAGCAAATTTTAAGAAATGTTTGCGCCTAGAATAAGCATTGATGCGATAAAGAGCTAGCTCAACTCTTCTATTAATGTTGTTCAAGAATATATTTAGTTTCTTCTGCGCGTAACACGCACTTATACAATAGAAGTTGAGTATTAATTGAACTACCTAATTGTATTTTTAGTGACATAACGTGCTTTGTCAGGGCAACTGGTACAGAGAATTATTGTCAACAAGACTAGACTGTAAGCAATAATATTTAAATTAGCTTCTCTCTATCTGTCTCTCTCTCTCTCTCCCTCACTATCTGTGCATAATTAATCATATTAAAATTCAAAGCTCAGAATGATGTCATCTATGAATATATAATCTGGCAATCTCAGTTTCGACATGTTTACTTGTTGGCCAACAGCAGTAGAAGGCGCAAAAAAAAAACAGCAATTATAAATAAAACGAAGGAATACAAAAAACAAAATGGAAAACTAAGATTTCCCCAGCTTTACTTTGTTTACTTGAGTGGAAATGGTCAAGGACGCAGCTGCGGTTGCCTTGCCAATTGCTGGCTTGTGGCCACATTGGTTTTGGTTATATTTATAGATGCTCTAGGACGGACTTACAGTTAGTTTGCTGCTCTTAGTTAGTTTACGGGCAAAATTCAATATGCTGCTTTTCATTAGAAACTCAATCTTAATGTAATGACCATCAAATTGATCTGAGATTTGCTGTTGCCTTGACAATCGATGGATGAATATTCATGAATATTTCGCATAGATTTCGATTGAAGTGCAATTCTTTATTGTGTTTGCTCGAATTTCAATTTTGCAACTCTTATGTAAATAAATTACGTATACGTCATTGCGGCTAAAGTGGTTAAAAGAAAAACACTTGACAACATGCGAGCAAAAGCAATTTGAGAGACAATTTCACCCAACCGCAAATATTTTGTAAGGGTTACACTAACCAAAAATTTGAGATTGTCTAGTGAAAGTTATGCAAAGTGAACTTGAAGATATTGATAGCTAGGCCTGCGGACTCTCCCATAAATGACAATCTAAAAATAAATTAGTAAATTAAATTAAATAATAAATTTTACAATTGTGATTTGCTTTTAGTTTCTCTTGTCTTATATTTTTTTCTTAGTGTATAGACTCTCGACAGCCGCTAAAGTGCATCTCACCCGACGGCACTTGACTAAAACTTTTACCTACCAATTCGTTAGTGCATTTTCCGCCCTCTCTCATTTTCTCTTCTCTTCATATTCATATATATATATATATATAGCGCTTTATGCTTACCTGCGATTCGGTGCTCGGTGTAGGGCATTGCTGCGCCCGGATACAGCTCAAAGGAGCGCTTCACGGTGGGCCAGGCCTGTGCGAAAGATTAAAATTGTAAACTAAAAGTAGACTTTTGCCTCGTGCTTCTGAATAGCCTCTTTGACGGCATCAGCCGTCATTCAGGCGACGGCAAAGATATGCACTCGAAATGGGCCGCAAATGTTGTTGACAAACGCCAAACGCGAATGCGATAAAAATCAGCAGGCTGTCGGGGCTAATAACAGCTTTTCACTAAGCAACAAGAGCCACAACAACACAGCAATGGCAACAAAAAACCGAGTTGCGCTTTGTAGTTGGATCACATGCTAACATCAGACCCCCGTGGCCTGCTGCGACCAGAGGGGGCAGGTCAGCGGGCCAACGTTGTCGTTCCTGTGGCTCAATGCAGCTGTCGATTGCCTGAACATTTGCGTCTTTTTAATTAAATGTCGATCCGCTAGTAGTTGGCAAACTTGTCGAACAATTCAATAACCACATGCGTTACATGTAGCTGCCTCGTCAGAATAGCAAAAGCTTAAGTGCTTTGCGTCTTGAATTTTAAGCATAAATAATTTTCAGCTTAAAAACTCAATGTTCTATAAATAGCGACGGCCTGAAGCCCAATGGAAAAACAATGTCCCTTGACATGGGACCGAAAATCAAATCATTCAGCTTACGGATTGCTCTTTGGTAGCTTCATTAATACCCTGTCAGTGAAAGTGATTGGACGGCAAGAATTCTTTACAATGTTGAAAATAACTTTTTTTTTTAATATTTGTACTCTATATTTAAATGTTCAAAATGATTAACTCAAAATAGTGTATACTAATTGCAGGAATTCAAAGTATTTCAGGGTCAATTTAATATTTGTCATTTTTAACTTGAAGCCTAAGGCCTTCTTACTCTGAATTCAATCTGCAGCTAAAAAGTTTATTTCACAACTATTTCATACGCTTTATTTTACTTCCCAAAAGGATTACACTTCTTCAGAAATTTCAGATTTTCAATTTCCTCCAGCAATTAGATGAACTCAAGCAAATTGAAGTTTCGAAAGCCTCGCCTTTGTTGTCTCATACAGGTCATATTTCAAGCGAAGCACTTCGACTCTTACTAGGCACATTTTCGCTTTTTTTTTTTAATCATTTTTTTTTTATTATTATTCATTTTCACATTATTTTTCTTTATCTTCGCTTAATTGATAAAAGGTTGCGTTCGAGGCGCTAATTGAAATTGTTTTTCATTTGGGTTCGCGCTCAGACAGAGGAGTGACGGTTAAATTGATGAATGTGGATTCGTAACAGCGCTCAACCCTCTGTTGCCGAAAAGCAAAAAAAAAAAAAAAAAAAAAAAAATAATAATAATTGTATTTGTGGCTAAGTTTGGCGAATTGTTTGCGCAACACTCGAAGAGCCGAAGCGATTTTGGTCTATAACGAGCTGGGCATGGTGAGCCGCATGCTTATGAAACTGTCAATTAGTGGCGGCTTTGGTGGCCTAACTTTAAGCTGCAGAATGCTTTACACACACTCAAAGAAACACACACATACACGCACTCACCTACACATGATTCTGATACCCAAGTGACGTCATTAATCTTTGACGCGCGTAGAAGCAAATTGTAAAGTCAATCAAGAGGCTGTTTAGCAATTCGCAGCATTCGTCAAAGCTGATGACAGTCGGTAAATAAATGATAAATATGATCCTTTGAAAACACTCGACGCCAGTTCATTTGCATAATAACATTGTCGCTGAATGGGATTCGGCATGGCGAACCAGAACGAGCCGCCCAACTGCAGAATAACAGCTGCCTCCGATGGCTGTCGATGGGAGTCTTTTGTTAAAGTTGAGAGATTGCTAGACAACTTAGTTGGCAGCAGCTGGTCAGAGTTATTCACAAAAATTATTATTGCTTGTCAACAACATTTATATCTCTATGCTATGCACGCACACACGCACACACACACACACATCCACACACACACACACACAATCTCAGTCTGAGCTTAATAAAGTTATTTCTTTCAGCTGACTTTAAAATGATTTTTTGATTTATTCGCACTGTTGCTGGAGCGTGCAAAGCCACGTGCATAAATTAATGACTTTATCATGCATTCGAAATTCATTCAAGAATAATTCATTGGTGCTTTAAAAGCATTCACTGAATGAAAATCAGCGCCAGCTGAAGTCAAATATATATATTTTGTAATCAAAGTTTTCTGCTCTAATTGGACACAAGCTTGCTCGTGATGAATCCCTGTTAAATGTTATGACTTAATTAAAACGCCACCAACTCTGGCAGCAGCAGCAACAACAACAATAACAACAACAACTTGACACCTACGCCAACTACGAACCGGAAACGCCGTAAAAGGTATTCGGCAGCCCGTTCAAATATTTATTGTACTCACAGGCAGAGGCGAAAGATGTTCGCGCTAAGCCTTCGACTTGCCAAATATTTACATTCCATTGCTAACACAACAATTCACATAGTATGAGCATATCATGCCTTAATCATGAGATAGCTACAGCTACGGCTAACATACAGCAAGCAAATACTCGCTTTAAAAGGGTCGTTTGGCCAGCAACAGGCAACGGCCTCAGTGCTATAAAACACTTTTTTTCAACTTCGGCATTTTAGAACTTATCAAATATTAACAAAAAATATGCTTGCCTTTTCACGACGCTGCCTAATATGCATACTAATACATTGTCCGTAAAGGATTGTAGCTAATCTTTCATTGAAATGTATACGATGTAACTCTTATATCAAACGCAAGCCAATTTTGGATTTCAATAACTCAAACCACTGGACTGCGGGCTAAGAGAGAATATTATTTATACTTTAATTTTTGATCCTCGCTCTGCGATTCACATGCGCCCAAGTTAGTCGTTAGCATACTAAGATTATAAATGGAATATTGAGAATATTGGAGTAGGATATAGGCAGAAATTGTGTTTTAAAACCTAATAAGCTTAAGCTTTTAGCCTATATTAGCCTCTAACACTATCTATCTATCTCACACTCTCTCTCTCACGCTCGCTCTCTGTATCAGTTGCTCTTTCAAAAAGGAGCTTCATTTTGTGATGTGGGTACAACCCATATAGATATTATTTATATGTATTTGTCGAGTAATACAGGCTTTAAAGGCTTTACTCATAGCTTGATGATAAAATGTTGCCTAATTATATTATTGTATATTATTTCCACAATCATAAAAAAAATCTTAAAATTATTGATGACAAGAAAACATATTTTTGAGCGAATTAATATATTTATGCATATTTAGCTATCAATTATATTTTATATAATATAATGAAATGTATATATTTATTTATTTAACAAACATTAATAATAATAATTAATAATGAAATAATATAATTTATTAAATATTTTTTATATTTTACATATCTAATATTTTTTCTTTTTTTTAATATTTCAGAAAAAAAACAACAAAATGCAAATAAAAAATGTAATTATTATAGTTTAACGATATTTTGCTTTTTAGCTGACGTTATTTATTATAATTAATGTTATTTTGTTATCATTTGTTTAATATATTTATTTATTATTTTGTAAATTTATTATTATTTTATTATAATTAGCATAATTTCACTATTATTATTTTATATATGTACTTTATTATTATTTTTATTTTATTTATATGTATGTATTTGATTAAATTTATTAATATTATTATAGTAGAATTATTTACTTAATTATTATTTAATCAATTGACATTCAAGAGCCTTAGTTCATAATATTTGAATAGGTTATCCGTATTTAAAAATACAACCGATGCAAGTGCGGAGCTTGCATTCAAATTTTCTAAAGCTGCAAACTGAAAGAAATTTGAAAATTCAATTGAAACAAAGTTTTTTATTGACTGCTTCAGCTGAAACCATTTAAAGGTTGCAGCTTTTGTTAAGAGAACCGCGTACTTTTTGTGTGTTTGCCATTTGGATTAAAACTGTTCTAGCTTTTTCAGCTTAACAACTTAACCTAAGTTCTGGCATTTTTTCGCTTCTCAATAAATTTAAGCCTTACAAAATTGAATTTTATATTCATTTTGAGTTTAAGCATATGACACATTATAAATCAAAGCAGTATTAAATTGGCCTTCGACTGAAATATATTTTCTTATAAGTTCATTAAAAGATAGCAAAATTTTTCAGCCTCGATTCTGATTGGAAATGTCGCTATTCATTTGAGCTCAGGACTTTCATTCGAACGTATTGAAAGTTAACTTTATTGCGCATACGCCTGGTTGGCCAATGGTATTAATGGCTTAGCGTGCCCACGCTGACGCGCATAAAAAGTATTTAATTAATTTACGCAGAAGCCAATTCAACTGCCAGCCCTTAGCCCACATTTAACTGAAAAGTGCAACTGCAACTGAAAGTGCAGTTCGAATGAGACCCCATTGACGTGGGCTGGCGCTAACTAATTACCGCAGAGAGGAGCACTCGTGATGTCAAGTCAGCGCCGTGTTGTTGTTGGCCCAGCAAAAGGGGCTTAATTAACTTTATGTCATGTCACGTCTATGACACGCAAAAATGGCTTAGTCGTGTGACCCTAGCGCACACACTTTGCCGCAGCATTTTCCGCTATGGTTTTAGTGTCGTTGCAAAGAAATCTATTAGTTTGCCGGAAATTAGTCGCACATTGCGGCGACGGAACCACAGACTGCGTCTTGGAGTTTATTGAACATGTTGCAGCAGATTTTATGCAAAGTGCGCACTCGCACCACCCCGACTCATATTTCATATTTCATGTGGCAGCAACGAGCTTCTTTTTCTTTTTGGCATAAATTTGCGTGGGTAATGTGGACAGCTGCTTCTACGAAAGACTTAGATATTGAATTTATTGGGTCTGGGGAGCAGCTTCTGTCCCTGACTGCCACTGCCAGCGACGCAGTTGACAAATTGGTGTCGATTAAAAGTTTGTGCCCCTCCAACAGTAAGAGCAACAGCAAGAGCAGCAGCTACTGCGAATCCAAAAATTACTTTCACACGCTTTTCGAGCAGAGCAATGACAAATAAACGGTAATTAAGAAAGTTTGTTTCTGCACTTATTAAAAAGAAAGACAATAACCTGATGCTGGCATCTAAATATATATATGTATACATATGTATATACATACATGGGTATATTTGTTCATCCCGGTGTTGCTGTCGGAGTATACCAATTAGGACTTTGAGCACACATCAAGTTATTTTTATTGGCCACTGGCAGATGTGCAAACAGCAAATGCCATAGAGCTACTAGAACAGGAATCGGGTGTTTCTCATACTTTGACTCAGACTCAGACTCAGACACTCCGTTCTCAGTGCTTGCTTCACTGCTCGTTAGGGGCCAAAGTGTTGCTAATGCTGTTAACATGCGGCATTAAGCGAGCATCAAGTGCAGGCTAAGCCAGAGAGGAATGAAGGCGTCATCACCAACTGTCGTTTGAGTGAGTGACCAGCTTGACTACAATGTCCGAGTGAACGTTGACTATTGCATTGTGTCCAGGCCAAGCCAATGTGGACACAATGAATGGCCATCATTTGCAGTACACGCATACCCTTGCTGGCTATTTTCCTCTTGCCTGTATATTGACTTTGGCACACACTCACTCACAGTGGGCGTCAGGCTCAGGAGGAGTATGTTTGAGTTGCTTTAACACAGTTAAATTGCAGCTGCACAATTTACATTTTTTTTCTCCACTTGACACTGGCCACTTGGCTTGACTCGGGGCAATGTGGTCTGCTCAATGGAATTTATTGGCTTTTGAGTAGCTCGGCAACAAAGCAGAGAGTCGGACCTATGCAAACATATCGTTGCCAGTGGTATTATCGATAGCATTACCGTCAAAGGTGCACCATATAAAAGTCCATTCCCATATTGATGACAATATCGCATTAAGTCTACAATTGGAACTGATTCATGCTCATGACAGGCCATGTTCGATGCCTCCTCGCACGCGCATGAAGCTCTCATGGAAATTGTAATTAGATTATTCTCGCTCGTATTGCATCCCAGAATAAACTCATATATATTGACAGCTGAGTTGTTTGTATAATTGTTGTTGTTGTCTCTTAATAAGGTTAAATCTTCACTTGCTGCAGGTCAGACCTGAACAGGGAAACTGCGTGCGCAATTACACAGCCTATTTTAAGATAATTAATAAAGGCTTTCTGTCGGAAATGTTTTCTTCTATGACCTCTTTAAAATATAAGAGCTTTCATGGGTTGCGTCAGCATAAGAGCATATTTATTGCCAATTGTCATATTTACAGTTAAGTTAAGTGAATGTGGGGATTTTTCATTTACGATTTAATTCCTTATTTTTTATTAAATTCTATTAGAATGAGAAACTTTAATATGGAAGTGGCTTATTATCAAATCTTTAGTGTTGAAAACGAGAATTGAGTGTTCCATCATTTTAAATCCTTTAAATATCAGAGAATAAATCAACTCTTAAACGACATATCAATATCACTCAAAAATAAATTATTATATTAAGTAACTATATTAGCAAAACCAATTTTTGATTAACTAAGATTTAAGCTTTAAGGAATTTGTTCATGAAATATGCTGCAAGCTTTTAGAATAGTGCACCCACGCTCTACGTAAATGTTGATTATTTTCTATATCATTCGCGCTTTAGCCCAATAATTTTGTTCAATTGGTCTCCCATTGGGCTCTGTATTATTTTTGCAAACCTACCAAAAATGGTTGCTACAAATTGGTTTATTGTCAGATTATAGCTTATGTGTTATAGAGAATATTTAACATTAGCGGAAAACGTTTTTTATGCATTTTGGCAAAGCTAAGTGAAATCTATATAATATAAAGTCGTTCAATTTAAAATTAAAATATTGTGTCAGCCAAGTACTTTTTCAAGTATAGAAAAATAAAATAAATAAAATCTTAAGTAGGTATGTACCTAAGTATAAAGATATATATTATATTATATATATATCTATATAATAGATAAATATTGCGTCTCGGACTCAATATCTAAATATATTGGAGATAATTTTCTTTCTTTTTTTTTATATTGATACATATCTTGTATATACATAAATTTATGTATTTTTAAAATTAATATTTGGTTTTAGTTTAATTTTCATTTCTTTTGAATACTTTTTAAGTTTAAGTCATTAATAGTAATTATTTTATAGTTTAATTTTCATTTCTTTTGAATACTTTTTAAGTTTAAGTCATTAATAGTACAATATTTATTTTTTGAAGATTTAACATCTTTATCTTAAAAAAAAAAAATAAAATAAATAAATATTTCAAGTCATCTTCCAACCTAGAATCGTGTTCAATTGAATATTATCAACTAAAATTACTAAAATTAAACTAACTACAGAATCTTTTGTAGGCTAAAAAAAAAAAAAAAATAATAAAATAAAACATGATATTTTTTTATAAATTACAGCTGTCGCCTGGCTCAAAAAAAAAAAAAAAAATCTAATAAAAATGACAACACGTCCAGTAACACATGAAATTGATTTCATAGCAACTGTTATTCGAGCCAGAGCCCTTTAATCTCACGCACGCCCAAAACTTATTCATATAATTTGAGCCTAATGAAAGCAATCTGCCGCAACACACGGACAACGATGAATCAACTAAGAAAAAGCTGAGCGAAAGTCAAAGGTTTCGAAAACTTTGCTCATAAAATTCCAATTGGCTTAAAGCCATCAATCTCTCTGCAGCAAATCCCTGACAGAGCGAAATTAATTCAAAATATTGCAGGACAAGAGTGGAACTTTGAAGCAAAAGTAAGGGCCAACTTGTTGATCTGAATCCAATTACACAGAGTCTCGAGGCTAGTCTCGACCAAGCACTTACCTGAACACCCAGCACAATCATGGATAAATAGCAATAAACCACGAGCTTCATTCCGTCGGAGTTTCGCGTCTTCCGCTGCAGTAAGTCGGACCGTGAAATTGCCAATTGCCGCTGTGGCGTTGTCTAGACCAGACTTTCAATTACCCGACGGCCAAAAAGATGACTATGTCCAGCAGTTGGATCTCCTAGATGGAGCTAGAGCCCAGCGAACTAAGCTGATTAAAAGAATTTGAAGCGAGCGAGCAATGGGTCACACGCAGCCAATAATTTTATTAGAGCGAAATAAATTGACGACGAGGCGAAGTCACGTAGTTCGCGCTTGGATCGAGATTAAAAGTGAAAGCGTTTTGAATGTCACAGAAACCGTTACACGACACAATGCCACGTAGGATACAATGGATAAAAACTGTTCAGCGTATTGCAATGCGCGACTTCCGTTGGCTGGCAACACGAGATGTCAAAGCTGCCGCAACCGACGACAGAATGTTGGTCCTTATCAGCGGCGCATTTCCTTTTATAGTCCTCGTGCTGCCACCACACACGTCCACCCACATCGCTCTCGGCCGCCTCGTCCTGCTTGCTGCCAGCCATCGGCGGTTGCGTCGCCCTCTCGTCGCATGCAGTGCGCAACAATTTGAAGTCCGCTTTAGGTACGCAACTTTTTAATCATATAGGAAAAACTTTGGCCATTTCAAGAAATTTTCCATGTGTCTATGGAACTATTATCTTCTACTTATTTTGGAATAAATATTTATTTATTCTTCTATTGTGGTGCTCAAGTTGAAAATGTGTTTTGAAAAGTTTCGCGCAATACGAATGGGAAACTCAACACACCTAAAGCTTTTCCCTAAACTTGCAACCAGAGCTGCCAACTTGCCACAAAAAATTTGCAGCGGCAACTGAAAAGCTGCAAAGCTCTGAAACGAACTTTTCTTCAAAAGAAAACTGCTTTTAGTTGAACTATCTATAAACTACATTTATTGACTGGAAAATTCTCACACTTCCAAACTCCATCTCTTCGCACTCTCTCTCTCTTCTCTTAGTTCAAGCCCATTTCAAATGAAGGCGTCAGGTTCACGGGAATGGGCACATTCCGCGGATGGGTCAGGTCGCCGCGATCGTAGTAGCCGCCCAGATGCTCGCCGGGCACATGATATAAACCATAATGGAGTCCAGTATTGGCGACCTGTCAAATAAAACTTTCTCGTAACACCATATACATATAATTCATTTAAGTAGAACTCACTCGCTTCAGGCCATTGATGGAGGCCAGCAGCAAAGCCATTTTGGCCAATAGCAACGCCTTGCCACTGACAATGGAGAGCAGTTGGAAGCCCATCGGCACCAGCACCGCCCCAAGAGCTGTGACGCCAAACATCATGGTGATAATCATGTTGAAGCGATGCCGACGCAGCCGAGCGCTGCCCACAGTATCCGCCTTGCTCTCCGGCCCATCTGTAGATGTTATTCAACTGAATAATCAAGTAATGCAGCTCAGCTCAACTACCCACCATTGCTCAGATAACGTTCCGTGAGCTTGGCCAAATTGATTTGCAGCGTGTGCGTGGTTAGACCCTTGGCTAGGCTAACAGCGAGTTGATCGAACCACGTCAAGTGCTTGAGGTCCTTGCGCTCATCGGCCGCTTGGCGCGATTGTCGAGTTGTGTCATTTGGTGCGGCCATGAGACGTACGCCCTCATAGAGCGGAATGACATCCGCTGACATAATGTCCTCGAATATTTTCAGGCTGCGCGCGCGAAAACATGACCACAAGCCCGTGCCCGAGCCCGAGCCCGAACGGAAGCAGGTGCCCAGCTGTTGGCGTAGCTGCAGCAATTGGGCAATCCAAGAGACGCGCGTATCCGTGGTTTGTATTGGCTTCACTGTGGCCTCGTGGCCTGCCACAAGTTGCAACAGCAACAAACACATTGCCAGCAGGCAGACAATTTTCGTGGATTTCACTTGCATTCTGTTCACATCAAGATTCGGACTGAAACTGCGGTTGCTTGGCCGCTGGACTGCTGCTTTTTATGAGCCGCCAGAGCTGGCCACTGAATGGAAACGCATTTCGCAGTGCAACCCGTGATTAGAAGAAAGACAACGCACTGCGTGCAGAATAAAATTGCTAACGGTCGGAGATCGTCTTCAGTTTATGACGGTCATGGTCAACGGCTGCCAGTCGAGTGGGCGGGACGCCAGATCCAGTAAACCACATGACCATATAAAACTGTTGAATTCGAAACTGAATTTATTGTCGATTGAGTGACCTGCAACCCACATTGTGGACAGCCAATTACCTTCTCAACGCATTTGCCAAATGCCACCGTATTCTAATCGCATGTGCCACTTGACTGTTAACTGATGCAGTTAGCCATGGTTAAAGCGTTTCAATTGCCCCTCGATCTGCAGAGCGGGCGTCGTACTTTCCAATTCGATAAAGTGGGAAAAGTTGTGGCAGCAGCTTGAACTATATTCAGTTGCTCACTTTCTAGTTAGATGCACCAGCTTAGACTAGGTAACAGATTTAGTCAATATAAAAGAGATTATCTAATACCTATGGCAATTTTTAAATAGAAGGTGCCAGCACAAGGTGACTGTATGTTGATATAAAAATAAATTCAAATTAAAATACAATAAAAATGAAATCGTTTCTTTTTGAGAATGAGAGGAAAGATTAGTTCTAAAAGACTTTCTATGTAGTCCAATTTAGAATGATGTTTGTAAATGTACATGGTGACATAAAATTAATAAAAATTAATACATATCTAGCAAATACGAAATGTATATATATTATTGACGTACATGATAATGAATATAGCAATAAACCGCAACGAACTTCTAAGCTTGCAATTATTGTCGGATGAGGACAAATAGGTGAACTATCACATTGCATATTAGTTTAAAAATATTCGTTTAGGATATATTTATTTAAGGGGTTTCCCCATTATTTTAAGAACTGAATCTTAACCATTAAAACTGAAAGAGTTGACAATTCTTTAACCTGTTATACAAAGATTTTAAACGACATAAATTCAAAGATTTGTTTGCATATGAGACTAAAGAGCGCTCGATGAGCACAGATTCAAAAGGTTTCATATATTCGTTGCTGGGGTCTTAAGGTAAGAAATACGAGTAAATACGAAGTTGAGTGGGACTTTTGTTCCAGATGTTCCATTTATGTGTTGTAGTAGATCTACAATCGCACGAACAGACGGTTAGCGTTACATTAATTCAGTCTACACTCCTGATCAAGAATACATATTTGATGTTATTCGAAACGTTATGTTCTGCTCTTAAAATACATTTTAACCAAACCCTTTCATGCATTATCATCAGGGTATTAAAATATATTTAATGTAAACAAATTAATTCATTAAAATGAACTCTAATTGAGCTGCCAAGGAGTCCGTACCAGACTTCGGCTAAAAACTTGGCATATGCTCATGAATTATCTTAACTATCAAATACAACATGGATTATAGTTTTTTGTTTGTTTTTCAATATTTGTACATTTATTTTAATTATATTCATTTTACAATTATTAGCTAAGAGGTAATCCATTGCATTTTTCTTTATAACAGTTGAACAAATTCGTACTAAATTTAGAAGGTTTTGAGTGCAATAAGAGACGTTCAGTAATTTGCTTAGTTTTCTTTTGTTTCGTTTTAGACTTGATTTAAATTATGCATCTAGTTAATGTTACAGTTACATGTACGTTCGCTTGATGTGTAGGTAAAACAGTTGCCTTCAATTGTGTGCCATAAATGTTAACTATACTTATATATAAATTTATATATGTAAAAGTTTCTATATTCAGTATTAATTATATATATGCTTCAAAAGTTTTGTTACGTTTATTACAAAATGTTGATGGTGTAAGAAAAGTTTCCTCTAGAATAGACATTGAATTGTTTTCTGTTGTCCTCGACTGATTGTGGCTGGGTGTGTAAACGCATCTTAGCAAAAAATAGAGAATTGATCCATGGCTGATCAGAGTCACCTTCAACATTTCGCCTATATATCATGTATGGCTACAACTGTACAACTTTAGACCTAGCTGGCGCATGGCAGACGATGCCGCCAATATAATCATGAGCCCGTCGCTGTTCCAGCCGGGGCAGCGGCACCGACGCCTCGTCCAAATCTAGGCAGGTACAGGCCAAACTTGGACTCAATGCCTGTTAGGAGCGGC
Source organism: Drosophila koepferae (assembly GCA_030914345.1). NCBI lineage: Eukaryota > Metazoa > Arthropoda > Insecta > Diptera > Drosophilidae > Drosophila > Drosophila koepferae. The sequence goes on along the minus strand of JAUESR010000206.1, from coordinate 3,458,969 downwards.
ACAGCCGCATGGTAGCCACCAATGTGATCGGGCTTGGGCTGCTCGCCGCCCAGCGTGGCGTCCAGAGGCAGACCTGGTTTGGTGCCATGCGATCCCTTAGGCTGATTGCCGCCAAAGTCTACGTAGAACAGACGTTGCAGCAGTTCGTAAGTGACCAAGGTGACACCAAATTGTGGCGATGAGCGGCAGACACGAGCTGATCAATAGAAAGAGATGGAGATAGAGATATTAGGATAATTCTTTAATCTGACAATATATGTCTCCTTACCAGCTGTGCCCTTCCAGAAGGCTCGCGGTCCTTCTTCGGCCATAATCTTCTTGGTTGCATCCCAGACGCCCGTGTACGTCGTCTGGCCCGTGCGAGCGGCCACCTGCAGTCGCGTTTTGATCACATCCGCGGGCGTCACCAGCGACGCAGCGGGCACACCGGCAATGGCACCAGCAGCTAGCAGCGATAGCGGATTATTGTAGCCATCCTTGTCGGCCAGCGCAGCCTTGGTGTGTGCATAAGTCGGGAAGTAGATGGCCGAGAAGTTCACATCGCGTAGAAGGCACGCTTTGGCACCTTTGTATAGACCAAGGAAGCCCAGTTCGCGCACCACGGACAGCGCACTTATCTTGGAGCCGCCAGCAATCTCGCCAGCCACCTGCAGTCGAATTTTGACAATCTCTAGCGGATTTGTGAAGATAACCTGAGCGGCACCACCACAGGCGCCGGCTACAACCTCGCCCCAGACGGGAATATTGCCACGCTTGTCCGACAGATTGTCGCGCACAAAATCATTGACTGTCAGCTTGATGGCCTTCTCCGGAGCGACGCCCATCAACTGAGGCAGCAAACCGCGATAAAGGCCAAGGATGCCTTCGTGACGGATGACCTTTGGGATAATAAATATATAAATAACTATACAACAATATTTAAGATATTTGGCTTACCTTCTTGAAACAATCCCACGAATTTCTATAGGCGATCTCACCAATCATGGAGCCTGTTCGTTGATTCTGCATGCGCGTCTTCACGAGATCAATGGGATAGACGACAGTGGCGCCAGTAGCTAAAGAAGAAAATGATTGACTTCAAATACTTGATCAACACTAATCCTCTTCATCAGCTTACCGCCTGCAAAGGAGGCCAGAGTGAAGCGATATGTGGCCTCCAGTATTTGAATCAGTGCCGATCGATCATTGGGACTGTCGACGGCCTTAATCTCCGCCAGACGATGAGTAATATGCTTCGTATAGTGCTCGGGACCGATGTTGCTCAGGTCGCTGTAGTCGATGCGGCTGTGTGGACAAATAATTTTGGCATATGGTTAGTTCAAGGATCGGGATGCGAAGATACCCACACATAACTAGCTAAAACGGAATCACACTGAAGGGATGATGCATGGCCAGAGGGAGGTTTGTTTTTCTTATCTATTTATGGATTATTTTAATTTGATTTATTTTTTTTTATGGGAAATACCATGTCTCATTAACGTTTCGCTTATGAACAACAACACTTGCCTACTTGGAGAAATCGTTTTGCGTTTCCACCATCTTCTAATATTGTGATAAATACAATAAAGTAAACAAATTTGTATGAATTCAAAAAAGAGAGAGCAGGGAAAGAGAGAGAGAGAGAGAGAGAGAGAGAGAGAGAGAAAGAAAAAATACAAAACGTCAACGGTTATTACAAAAGGAGAGACAAACACAAGGATGGGACTTGATTATTTAATTTGAACTTTTGAACGTTATTTGACCAATTGATTTGCCTACAAATGAAATTGTTGTTGTTGTCTGCTGCTTGTTGTTTGTTGTTGGAGTAGGTGGAAAAATTAGTGACCTAAATAACTTACCCCGGCTGGTTAACAGCGCCCGTTATCTGGAACAATATATCGATTTCGAGTGGGGTAATCTGGCTCATGGTTTGTGCCGCATAGAGCAGCTCATCCTTGGTGACCATCTCGGTGCGACTGCCCTTGCTGGCATATAGATAAATCTGCTTGATCAGCTCCATGTTGTTGAGCAGCGATGTAAATGCCATGAAATACGGAAAGCTAACTCTGTGACCCTCAGTGACCTATGAAATGGATATGGCTATAAATATGCCCTGACATAGAGGAATAATAGATGTACATACTGCCAGCAAGTTATCCTTGACATCGGGCGTGAGTAAATGCCGCTTAACCTTAACAATTATATCCTGAAAATCTAGGGGGGATATGAATCCAGTGCCAGCTGGATCTTTGCTGCGGAATGCCTCCATTGCGTGCTCCTCGTGAAAGTCATGCAGCAGTTGCGTAAATTCAGCATAGTTGATAAGACGTTGCTTCTTCTATATATATATACATATTTATATACATATAGTATAGGGATGTATAGGAAATCGTTTAAGTGAGGTTGCTTTAAAAATAAACATGTTTCCGCTCACGTACATCACCAAAATAGCGTTTGATAAATGTGCCATCTAAGCTAAAAGGTATCTTTGAGTGCAGTTCAGTTTTTTGTACGACATCAGCGAAATCAGCTGCGAGAATAAGAATACTTTTTAAGTAATTTATATCAGGATCAGTAAATATATATAACTACCGTATGAGACAGTGCCATTGCCTTGCCGATCAAACAGCTGAAAGGCAGTTCTGTAGAGCGCATCGGGGGCGCAGAGCAAGCCCTCGAACGCCTGAAACTCCGAGAATGATATGAGACCATCTTTGCTCGTGTCCGCAATGCCAGCGAGCAGCCGCACCGATTCCTGCAAAACAAAAGCAAAGGTTAAATGTTTAATCGCGAGAGCGTTGTCCAGTAGGTGATTAGTTAAAATAAAGACTTTATCACAGGAAAAAGTACAATCCACAGACTTCGACCCGGACGCACCTGGAAATCAATTCCAGCTGCGAGTAGCCAAACATTTGATAACGAACAACCGATTTAAATGTCGTGACGTCGACAGAGACTTTCGCACGAGGCTGACAAGTGATAGCAAGTGTGAGCGGGTGATCGGGCGAACGGAAACTATGAATCAGTTGTCTCAGTGAGATAAATACTTTGGATTTGCAAGAGGCACAAATCTCAGGCTGCCCGCTCTACACAGGTAAGCGTTATCTCTTCTGTGTTGATAAGCAGTGCTTCAAGTATAGGGTTAGGCTAGACGCATGTTTTTGTTGCAGCCGTCGTTGATTGCTTATCACATAGCAAGACTATGGGTATGACCTTGCAATGACCCAATGATGCGCGTTGTCTCTGACACGGGTTTGTTCGTCACAATGTCATGCTGTGCTGTGCTTGTTGCTGTCTCTGAGATTGGTTTGTTGCTACTTACATCATTGAACGCCGACTCTGTGAAGAGGCCCAGAAATTTGCGGACGAAATCCTCGCTGGTCATATAATGTTCGCCATCCTTCTGCAGCGAAGCGTACTTCAGAAAAACTTCTCTCAGTTTATCAGTGCCGGCGCGCTTCAACAGCGAGGGTGTCTGCAAGAAAACAAAAACAGACAATAGATCATATAGCAGAAATTGTCACAAATATACGCGCACATCTCGTACGCGCGCTCTCTTGTGCTCTCGCTTTCTCTCTCTATTACTCTCTTTGAAATGACAAACAAAAGCAACACGTGTCATAAATATACAAACTTTGTGCGCTCTCTCTCCGTCTCTCTGGCGACATTAACTTACAGTGGCGGTAATTGGCATTTTATTGATATTTGTAATTATTTCGCCTAACAGCAATTTGTTTTATTTTTTTAATGCCCCAGTTTAGCTGGCATTAATTAGTGCATCGACTTGCGGCAAATTCAAACTGAACAGAATCAAACCCGTTGCCCAACTGAATGTCCGAAACGGCCTCATCGCACTTCATTCTACTGCAAAGCAAAACTCGTCGCGAGAGCGCGCAAATTCTCTCTTCTTGCTTTTCGTTTCGTTTTATCTTTTGCCCAACAGCGTCAGATCGTTCTGCTCTTAAATTTCGCTCTCTTCTTTGTTCAGCTACTCTTTGACATTTCCGCTTTTTTGTTGACATCATAAATTAGAAAATATTTAAGGTTTGTTTGCAAACAATTTTTTCGAAATGCGTGAAGAGTGCAAAATTCGCAAGGGCAAATACTCTTAATTATTAGATGGGAATTTCTTTTATTGTCATTCAGGGCCAATCGGGGGTCAATGCAGCAGTAAGCAATTCCGTCAACAACGAACAGAATCGCTTTACAGTCGCTCGCATTTAACAATTAATTCGTTGACGTAATATGATTATCATGCGTTGAAATTGCCATTTGCTCTTTTTTCTGCTGCTGCTGCTGCAGAGAGCGACAATTAAATATATATTTCCACGCACACACATATACGCACAGGTGATATGACAGCAAAACACAATAATAAAAAACAATTTATTGCTTTGAAGTCGACAGAAAATCCATTCGCTTGAGTCCTGTATTGATTTCAAGGCTTATCAGCTTGTTTATTATTTATGCAGTATGGCAGTTGTCGTAGTTTATTTTTGTTTTTTTCGTGGATGAATATGAAATCAGGAATCTGAATAGTTTAGTAGTCACCAACTGGCATATAATATGAATAATCCATTTAATTTATCACCTAGAGCTTAATCGCTGCGCACATTGATTATTTAATATGGAATTTATAAAATATATGAATAAATATATATAAATTTATTTATTAATATTATAAGTATCCACGGATATTAAATTAAATTAAATTTTATTAAGAGCTGAGAATATATTTTTGCAGTAAAATTTGATCTTTGTTTAATTAAGATTGGAGTTGTAATAAAATAAATAAAAATAATAATAATAAAAAATAAAATATATAATGAAATATGATTCAAAATAAGAAAAAGAGCTCAGGTCCTATGAATTGAAATACTTATGCAATCCAGTATTTAGATAGTTAGCTAAGCATTACTGCAGCAAACAGAATCTACTAGTAATTGTAGTCATACCTAGTTAACGTAAAATATAAAATAAGCTGACACAATTGCAATGATTTTACTTCCCCCATATAATGCAAAGAAAATCAAGTAGCTTGTAATTCACTTTCTTGGATGGATCATCATCAGCCGCAAATTAAGAGCTCGTGCTCAGCTTGTGCAGTAATGAAAGGAAATCTTGTTGCCAGCTGTTATGCCAAGCACAAAGCTTCACGCAATTGCACATTGAACTTGAAATCCGCCAAACAAACACAAACATCAGACACATACACACACACACAGAAAGAGGGAATCCTACACACATGTATTTATATAGAATAAGTAAGTTTCATACGCTGCGCCAAAGGAGGCTCAAAATATTGCACATACGCCACGTATGCCGCGGCATATTCATTGTATGACGAGCGCGACTTTTGTTTGTTGTTGCTTTTGCTTGGCTAAAAGTTATAATGAGGTCGTTTGTCTACCTGGCTGTTGCTCCACAAAGTCAAAGTTCGCAGAGGGCCGAAGCGACACACCTGCCGCAGGCCGTCACGTGTTACTGTCTACGTTGCTTATATATATATATATATATATATATATATATATATATATGTATATATATATATCTATACATTTCATGTTTACTTTCGTGTCTCTATGCAAATGGTGCGCCCCTGAGAACAAACAAATACTGCATAAGTTTTAGCAATTCCTGTCAAGGTCAGTCCAACTGTTCATTATCGCCATTTTGTCAGAGTCACACGATTGGCGAGCCGTAGTCGGGGAATGAGCAGGAAGCGCAATAAAAAATTTTTTTTTGTCTGAGCTGGGCGAAGCGAATCAAATTAAAAGTCAAATCATATTTAACTATCTAGACGTCTTTATGTAGTGAGAAAAACTGTTAGGGCTGCTACCAATAGTGAATTCATTTATGATAAGTGTTACCAGAGAGCTTGAACTTTGCATTGAATTCAGCGACAGTCAATTGCAGTAAGCCTCATTATCACAAGCACGAAATAAAAGTTAATGTACGAGTGAATGATTACGTATACGCCGTGTCTGACAGCCCATATAATTGGCAGTGGCAAAAAGAACAACGAATAAACAATTTGAGCTACAGTGAAAATTAACTAAGAGAGAGGGAAGAGAGAGAGCATATGGAGAAGAGCGAAATGGCCAGAAAAATAAGAGACAGACAAAGAGAGTGCAATAAGTAACAAATGACTCCAGAATCGCAGCACAAGAATTCGCTTACATAAAACAAACGGCATATTAAAAAACAAAAGCACAAAAACAGTTAGAAAACAGCTTTAATGAATGCATAGTAATAAAATAAATAAACAAAAGCCAACACAGTTTCCAGCGAAAATTGAGATAGCGCCGAGCTAATTCAGCCTTTGCCTGAAGGTGATTTTGCTGTTGTTGCTTGACATTAAAGTGGAGACCGAACGACGGCCGTCATCAAAACATATGATGCTACGGCGAGCTTTTTTCATACAGATCATAATGTGAATTTTCATTTATAATTATATTATTTCTATTCTATATATACAGATATATATGTATATTCAAAATATTGACAAGTGGTTCGCGTGGTTGTCTCTCAAAACTTTTGATAGAGCATAACAGACTTATTCTATATATTAATAAGAAATCTGATGATAAGCTATATTTTGCATGGAAAAATATAAGATATGCAATATTAAATATGATAATTAATTATATTCATTCATTCACTTTTAGCTTTAGTTATTTGTTATCTATGCAATGAGATAAATATATGATAAGACGATGGTCAGTCCAAGGATCACGTAACTATTGATGGATAGCTTTTATATAACTACATGTTGATTGTGGTGAATTGAAGATCCAATGTGCAATGGAATTATATAACTAAGCCATTTCATATTTTATATGATGATATCCTTCATAAATATGCCAAAATCAAAAACAATTTTTTTTAAATTTATTTATTTAATTGTTTTTTTTTTTTATGATAATTATATTTAATTTACCTCTTCCATTTTTTTTTAGCTTATTGATTATTGAACACTTTGAAATCAAGTCCTGTTAAATACTTTTCGGGAACAACACTTGAAAACCGTGATATTATTCGTGAAGCTGAGGCTATAATTATTTCAATTAAGCTCTCGCAATCTATAACATTTGTTTCTCGAATATTTGCTGGAATATCGCGTAGCTAAGCTAATTTATTCGCTCGTTTTGTTTACAACGCCAACTGTTGCCGCGAGTGCACAGTTGTTGCTTGATAAATCCAATGGCAGCGGGCCTCCAGGTTCACCAATTACTATGAATTTTCACGCGCTCTTTCTTTCTCTTTTTCATATATATAGACACTTATATATATTTCGATGGGGAATTTCAATTTTGACTATATCACGCGATTCGCGTTCCTTTTGGCTGGCTGCGTGCGTTTGCGACGCTTCACTTTTCCGTTCTGAATCAAAATCTGAGGTACTGGCAGAAAAAGCTTTTCCCAGTAATATACTACCCCAGCGCCGAAGTCAACGTAGACGGCAACAGCGACAGCGACGTCGACTGCAGCAGCGGCTGACAAGCTGCTGGGGTTTACGTTTATGCATTTGTATTTGTTATTGTTCTTCTTATAATTGTTTTTGTTGCTGTTTTTGATGATGTTTTGGTTTGTGTGCGTCATTTGTAAGTTGCTATTGCAATATATCAATGTATGTATATATGCTTGTGTTTCTATCATTGTATTTGCATGTGTACTCGAGCTCATTTCATGAGCCCCAACTACAATATGTTATCTGTTATCGTGTGTGTGGGCAGAGCTTTACAATTTGTTTACTTATAGGGTGCAACATTTCGCATACAATAACAGCATTGTAGAGCTATGTGTGTGTAGCAACAACAACCACCTGTGGAGCAGACACAAACATAGTGAAAACAGGAAATCAAGCAAGCTACGAACAATCCCCCAACGCTATGGAGCTTTCCTAGGTGCATTATTTTTATGCATATTCCAAAAAGCTCTACTCCACCAATGAGCTTGCGAGCTGGGCGCTCAGTTTCCAGGGCAAGACTAGAACTATAGCAATACTATAGCAAATGGCAACAGGCAACGATTGCATTTAAAGGTCAGCTTCAACGAAAGAATTTACAAAACATGGCCAAGTTAGTGTTTGGCAAAAATAATTTGGTCATTCAATATTAAATAGGTTTCTTGACTGAAGTTAAATGAATTAAATTTTCGTAATTTAAATTTAATTTAATATTCAAACACATAATTATTCATACAACAGTCACAAAGTGTTAATTAGAACTAAAACCTAGAAGAATTTCATAATATATGTATATTTAAATTTTAAATAGAAAAAAAAATTATAATAAATAAATTTTATAAAAATTCGAATAAAGACAATACCTAACAACAGTAAATGTAATTAAATATGTATTATATTTATAATTATATAAATTATTTATATTTATATTTTATATATAAAAAGATACAAAAAATAAAAATTAAATTACATTAATTAAAATAAAATAATGAAAATAATAATAAATAAAAATATACAATATTTACAATAGTTAATTTAGTAAATAATATTCTGTATTTATAATTATATTTTACATATTTTTTTCTTTTATATTTTACCTATTTAAGCAATGAAATAAATATGTAATATCAAAATACGTTTACAGCGTGTATTCTCTAAAAGAGACTTCGTATTTGATTTGATGACGTTAGAGTTCACGAGTTTTGCAGTTGATGCCTTAAAAAATAACAAGTCATCTTTATTTATAATTTTATTTACATATTTGGTAATATGCTCTTATTCAAATAATTATAAATAATAAATATATCCTATCTGATAACAGATGAAAGTTTAACAATAAAAATTCCATGCCAATATTTTTAAATACAAATAAAGAAATAATTTAATAACAATGTAACACAGTTAATAAAAAATTATATTAATTCAAGCATCAAAACTATACGTTTTTTGACCTTGACTCAAGTAGGTTCAAAAAATTACTGTATGGGTACAATTGTATATTGTATTGGTATTGAATTGAATATATGTAATCAATTGAGTATTGCTGTTTAGCTGTTGTCAGCACGTGCGCCACATTCCCCAGCAATGCAATAGGCAAAGCCCGCGTTGCGTATACGTCGCATGGGCCGGCCGGCCGGGCCAAGCGCACGCACGTGAATGGCGCATGGCTGAGCTAAAAATAGTTAGAGACAAGAAAATATACACGCACACACACTCACACACATATATACACAGACACAACGAGCATGGATAAATATAAAGAAAAGCACGCGGCGCTCAGAGAGTTGAAACACGTAAATAAGCACATATATCTCAGCATGCGGACAAGGGGCCCAATGACTGTGCTAACAAGGCTTTTGTAGAGCGAGCTGCATGCGATACGTTAAATAAAATCAAGTACAATTATGGCTGGAAACATGACACGGCATAGCAACTCCAATTCCCTGTCGCAGAGGCCATGGAGAGCCTTTAATATGACAATGCTGAGACCTCTAACTCCGTGCGACTTCCATCAGCTGATTTTGCCATCTGACGAACGTCTTTTACGGAGCCAGGCACGAGCGAGGACGAGCCAAAGTCGCGCCAGGTACTTGAGCTTGATGCCTCCGCTTAACGCCTGACAGTAAAAACTCTCTTGAGTGGACACTTGACAGGGAATTTAGTGTAGTGAAAACATCTTCTACATGCGAGTGAAGTGTTTCTTGTTAGCACGCCTAGATGATGGCCATAAAAAAGGCTAAAGATGGGCGTGCAAACGGTAAAAGACAATGATAAGAGCTACGGAGCAAATGATGTTTAGATAGCAGGGATAAGTAATTAGATTCTTAAGCTTTTAGCTGATTAGAGTGGCGGTTATCTATGCTTTAGCTGACAAGTGAATATTCTTAACATATTGTGCTATTTGTGGCCTCTCGCACTTTCACACTTTGACCCAACATAGCAGGACTTCTATGTGCCTATTGGAAAAGCCATTAGACACACGCACAAGCACGCGCATGATACAATATTTGCGTTAATTAAAATGTTTAATTAACGCTCGGTGCACATATTGTTGTTGATTACTCACTTCTTGACATTGAACGCTTTCCTGTGCTGGTATCCAATTAATTGTGTTCAATTCGTTCATTGGCATTATATATTATTGGAATATGGCGACTAGCTAAGGGCAGGGGAAGTGGGGGTAGCTGGGCTCTTGGCACGAAACTTAATTTGGCAACCCAAGGAAAACAAAAAGCAAAATCAAGGAAATTATGAGCAAAACTAATTTGGGTTTGAAACGCGGTGATTTTCTCCTTGACGAATAAAATGTTTAATCAAGGGCAAGGGCCACACGGCAACAGCTACAACGAGCGACAGACCCCTCCCCCTGGGCTCGCTTGATGCGCTCGTTTGGGATGCGTGCTGCTCTTTTATCGATTGTTATTCACACCACAAATATTAAATTGTTTTTTTTTTATCGTAACTTTATGTTTTGTAATTAAATTATTTTTATCCTCGTTGCGGTTGTAGAATTCCGGGTCTTGCTCTTTGAGCTGAACAGACTACACGAGCCGAGAAAACACGTAAAACTGTGGGCGGGAAATGCAAAACGCTAAGGGCTTAAATGCTAGTAGGGAAATTTTAACAGAGATGCTAAATAACAGTGAAGTTAACATACATTTTTGAATTGATCCAATGTTAATCTTAAGGGACTTTTCTTGACATTTAAACAAACAAAAATCATTTACAGACTGTTGTTATAACAGCAACATTCAATGTTAACACTGAAATTATGATTTTTAAAGCATAAACATAAAAACACATTATTTTAAAATAATGTACACGTTTATTGATTTAAGCAATTTAGTAAGCATATATAACACGATTACCATTTAGTGGCTTCTCTTCAAACAACATATTATAGCATAGTTATTCATTTCTTAATTTGTGTGTGTTTTTTTTTTTTTTACTTTTAGCAATATTAGGTAAATATATATAAATATCAATATTTTAAACATTTTGCACTGGTTGCTTTCATAGTGGTGTCTGTAAAGTGTAGAATTCGTTAAAATATATAATAAATACATGCATAAGTAAACAAAATAGTTCTTTTAACAAAAGTATAAGCCACAATTGTAAATCACATTAAAGAATTTTTATAAAGCAGATCCTAAATATATGAATAAACTGCAATTTATGCTAACAGAAAGCTAATGCTAATGTCTGTCTGCCTGTTTAATACCATGCGTTTGTCTCCTCTACATATTCAAATGCAAAAATAGAGTCGCAAAATATGATGCCTTCATTTGTTGTTTTTTCTTTGAAATCTCTAAGATCATTGATCACTATAGTGTTTGTTTATCTGCTGTTCCGGTTATATCGAAGACAGATTTCGCTCCTGCTGCCTTGCTGAATGCTGAATGATGCTGTTGTTGCTGTTTCTGTTTTTGTAGCTTTTGTTAAATTCGCTGCTGTTGCATCCAGTGGATTAGCTGGAATTTTGCTGAGTTAGATCAAAATTTCAGCATACTATCTGCGCAGATCGATGACCTTGATCTTGGTCTGGGCATCAATTTTGATGTGCTGTGCATCCATGAAGAGTGGTGGATCATTGGGATGCGGATGAAAGCCGCTTTGCCGGCACTGCGCAATGTAGTCCAGGCCATATTGCGGCGTGAGTAAGAAGAAACCAGTTCTAAAAATAACAATAATCATACGCATTACTCACGCTTTAAATCGATGAGAAACAGAATGACTCACGTATTGTACTTGGGCGCACAGACGATGGCGATTGCCTCTGGCATCATCATCTGGTAGGAGCAGTGCGTATGCAAGTCAACGGAGGACAGAAAAGCCGTCTGACTGGGATGGGTCTGTCAATATGAATCATTAGACAATTAAACATATATATATTAGACTACTCTCAGTGACACCAACATGTATCCAGCCAAGCGTAATGAGCTGCATTTGATCCTGGACATCAAAGATCTGCTCCTCGTGCATCGTGTTGCAGCTGTCGGCCGTACCCTGTTGCTGGGGCGCAATAATATGCGTTATATAGAGTTCATTGTGGGCCAGATGGCCGGCGAGGACGCCGCAAGTCTCGATGTTATTGGAGGTATTGGCATGGGCCAGTTTCAGGAACACATCCATAGTGTCGCCGGGCACATTGACGCTGCGCAATGAGCCGGCCAGCAGCGAATCGGTGCGGTTAAATTGCGGCTTTCGGCTGCGATCGAATGCTGGCTTTGTTGATGAGCTATAAGTTTATATACATCATATTAGTCTGGAGAATGAGATTCTCAGGAGGTTTGCACTCACTTGGCAATCTTTTCGGCGGCGCCAGCATCAGCTGCCATGGGCAGCAGGAGACCCGAGCTGGGTAAGTTGCTGCGATTGGTGCCCGTGGGAAAATCGTTTGGATAGACCACCTGGTCGAGCAGACTCAGATCTGGTGCCGTTGGCTGGCTGCTGGGATCCATTTGTACGTGCAGATTGGCGGGTATTAGGGAAGGAATAGATGATGTTGCCACTGCCGCTGCCGCTGCTGCTTTCTGCTGTCGCTCGCGCTCCTGTTCGCGCATTCGCTCCGCCTCCTTGTTGGCCAGAAACTGTTCGTATTCACGCTGATACTGAGCCAGCAACTTGTTGCGCAGCTTCTCTGTTGTGGGCATGATCTCGTCCTTAATCGTCTTATTAATGGCCTTCACTTCGGCTTTGACGCTGCCATAGTCCGGATGCTGGCGTATCTTCTCAATGAACAGCGTCATGTAGCGCATATACAATATAAACGCGTTCTCATGGTCGCCCTCATTCAGATAGACGTTGGCCATGCGCAGGATCTCCGTTCCGGAGCGGTAGTAGCTGCGGAGTGAAATGAAATAAATCAATTCAAATAAAATATCTCATTGTTGTTGTTGCTAATTGCATGCATCTGGCTGCCAATAAGAATTCCAATAAGATTCCCATACACACACACACACACACTGGCAGGCTTTACATATGTCTGTGTGTGTGTGTCTGTGTGTGTGAGGAAAATCCTTCAAAAGACAAATGCGCATGCAAGGTCTTCTGGCCTTTGTGAAGTGTGGGTTGACATTGGAGTAGGATTTCCACTTGGCGCCACAATTGTCCGCCTTTGGCTACTCTTCTTACTTACCGCGAAACTTTCATATTCTTGTCCACATCGATAAGATTGCCGCAGTGGGACAAATTTTTAAGGCGCTGCTGCGGCTCCACAACGCCCATGTTCATATTATTCACGGCCTTCGACATGTTTTTTTTTTCTCTATGAATTTTAAAAAATCTTTTCTGGCTTGGCTTCAATTTTGTTTTCTTTGCCTCTGCTTGGTGTTGTGCTTGCGATACACTTTGATTGCAGTTCTCATCTGTATTGTATTGTCCTTGTCAAGGATTTGATTATTCTGTAACAATTGTGGGCGAATTACTCATTACGCAGGTGTTCGTGGTGATGGCGTCGCTTGAAATCTGTGTGAACAGCTGCTGTTCACTAGAAAAAAAATGAAATATTACCCTTTAACAGCTGAGTTAACAGCTGTTGATGTGGATTATTATCGATATTTTTACAGTTGTTGGGTAATCTTGCACAGATTACTCGCGGAACTGTTAACGCAAAATTGAGCGGGCAGTTAGTGTTTGAATAACATCAAATAACAATATACGATCGCAATTTCTTCTAAACAGTAAACAATAAACGAATACATGCAAACTTTTGCCTAAATGCAAGCTTTGGACATTCCAATAATCCTTATCGCTCTAAAAATTATAGCTCAGCTAATCTTCATAAACCATTAACGCACATATGTGTAGTAGTAGTTATCAGGTATTATTTTTAAAGACCCCCACTTGAGCAAACTTCAACAATTGATTGGCCACTTTTGCTAGTTATTTGAAGAGCCTGCGTGTGGCTAGTGTGTGAGCAGCTGGCTGTCAGATTAATATTTAAAAGTAAGTAAATTCAAATTGAAATAACTATTTTCTTAATATGTTGTGAAATTATTTATATTATGATAAATATATGTATTATTTGCTAGCCAACTACATAGTTCAAGTGCCTGAAATACTTTTTATTAATAATAGTTAGTTAGTTAATCTCTAGTTCTGATCTGCCTTGATAAGCTATCAACGGTACAACTGAGTCTATAAATCCAAGCATATCCCAATAGCAGCTGAGTGACAAAGGGTAGCTGAGGCTGAGCTCGGGCGCTCAAACAAAGGCGACTCACTCAGACCACGTTTCAGACTTCAGCTCTGACTGTAGCTGTGATAATGCATAGTAATTGAACGACTGCGCGAATGACTGCATGAGTCGATGACTAATTGAGCGCTGGATGGCAATCAATGTAAAGCAAAAAAAATAAAAAAAAAAAATAAAAAAAATAAACTGACCAACTGCCATTCAAAACACAAGCAAAATAATATAAATAAACAAACAAAACCCAAGCGTGGCTAGCTAGACAGACCAAAAAGAGAGGGAGAGTGACACAGAGAAAGAGCGAGAGAGAGAGGGAGAGAGAGAGGGAGCGAGATCGTGGTTCCATCTTGGTCAGTCAGTGGCCCAGTCATCGAGCAGTCGAGTGCCAGATTGGGCGCATAGCGGGCGTCATTTTTTCAAAATCTCCAGCGCGACGAAACCGACAAAAAAACACGCGAAAAAAAGACTTTCGGTCGGTTTCAGTTTCGTTTTCAGTCCACATTACTCGTTGTGTAGCGCAGATAAATATATATATATATATGCATGTAAATACATATGCACATGTATGTCGCCTGTCCCATCGAAGTGGCATGTTTTGAAATCTTGTTTCACATTTGTTTGGAACGGAAAAAGTTTTTGCAATCGGGTCGGCCATCGAATGTACCGAATGCAGGCAAATAATTGAACGTGTTAAGCCGCAAATCGCGATCATAATTAAACAATTAATGGCGCGGGCATAGCGTGAGATAAACCCTATCTAAACCAACCGAAACTATGACCAGCCCTTGGTTTGCACATGCACTCCAAGTAGCGCTGTCGAATTAGTGCTGCATAGACTATTTGTCGCATTAGTAGCTAAAATTGAAATAGTAAGTGCTTTTAGCTTTTCCGTCTAATCAGTGCCAAGGCAAAGGAGCCTCGCGTTGCGTAAGCAAGTAACTGTGCTGAGTGCCGCGCTTAACCTCGAAAATCTGAACGAGAATCGCGATTCACAAACACAACAACAACAACAACAACAACAAAAGTGAAATAAATAATAAATAAAAAATAAAAATAAAATACTGTATGAAAAGGCTCATCAGCCAGCCAGATGAACCGAAATCTTTTGTAATTCGCTCAATTGGATGCCAGGAGATACATTTGAATCGTTTGTAAGTGAGGCGCACAATGGCGAATGGACTTCGTGGACCCAAATTGTCCGAATTAAAATCAGATAAAACCCAATTGCAATTTGGATAAAAGCGGAATTGAATATAACAGAAATAGTATAAGCAATATACAGTGAATTTACAATTATAGAAAACAATGGAATCGATCAACATTTTATCAGATCACAGTGATATACATATGTAGAAATGAAAGCCAAAAAAAAAGAAGAAGAAGAAAATAATTATTATAATAAAAAAGAAGCTTAATTGTAGTTTTAGTGAACTATAATTTGAACTTGAGTCTGTATCTGTATCTGTATTTGTATCTGTAGCTCCATTGGTGAATCTGCGGTCTGGCCCTGCAGCTGTTATCGTTGTGCCTTTATGCGCTCTATACTCTATCCAAGTGCTGTGTATCCCATATGAGATGACATATGACAAAGTATATGCATAGACATATGTCTATGCATATGCATGATATTGAATCCATATTATATAGAATATATAGTTGAGTATATCCAGCAGCATGAACAGCCCATTTTATATTCTAGACTATCGTAAGCCCAGTTATGGAACTCATGCGGTCTCATTCGTTCGTTCAGAAAAGAATATCAGTTTTGAGAGGTTCTCACACTTTTATATGTGACATATACTTTTATTTTCATAATTTACTCACCATGCTATATTTATAGAAGACTTTCTATATTCCATATTAAAAATTTCCGGAAAATTATCATATCATTTAGATATATATAAAATACAATTATTAGAAACTCTACTCACAGACCATACTCTTACAACTAATCTAATAATGATTACTTGTACAGATCTATAGAATTCTTTGTCAATTGTATCTCAATGCATTCTCTTCCAAACTCACTAAATAATTCATTTATACCCTGATCCTATTGAAAATGGGAAATCAAGGTTATTAAATATCAAAAAAATGTTATAAAATATTTATCAAGTTCAATATGAATGTAACGCTTTTGTTCCTCTATATGTTTGTTCCTCTACATATTTATACAAATCATTCGAAATGAAATGAAATTGTCAAATTATTTTATTAATTAAATTTAATAATTTCTGTTGAATTTTGAAATGAATCTATAATTAGCATTTCTCAGTTTCAAGCTCTCAGTTCTCAGTGTATTTCAAGTTCGGTTCGCTAGTTTGTTGTAAGTTTTTATGTTTTTTTTTTTTAGGGTTTTAAGTTTTTTTTTTGCTTTGCCCGCCGTTTTTTTGTAGTCTTTGGATTGAGTGGCTTGGCCAGCGGCATATGAGTATGTATTTTATTTAATTTTCGTTTTCAATGTCAGCTCGTCGACTGAATTATGCAAACCGCGCGACAATCTCGATAATTGTTGAGTTTAGTGCGAGGGGGTGGGGCAGAGTGCGAGGGGGTGGGTGCTGCTTGGTGGAGTGACATGGTGATATGGCGTGGCATACAAAACAATTACTCACACTCGATTTCCTATTTGGAGTCTGTTAAATTAAAGTTCTTTTGTGTGAAACGTGGCCCGCATGCTATCAAGAAAATATACATAAATACAGGCAGAGAGATTATATCTGGAAATGCGAACAAAAGGCGCATTAAACTCAACTACTTTTGATTTCAGTTAAGTCAGCATTGGCCACGGGCCAGCGATTACAGCACCAGCAGCTGCAGCAGCAGCAGCAGCAACAACAACAACATTGGCAGCAGAAGAAGGCTAACGATTTCGCAAGCTGATAAAAACCAGTTTTGAGCAACGAGTCAAAGTTGTCACAGTCGTTGTTGTTGTTGTTGTTGTTGTTGCTCTTGCTGCCAGCTGATAAGAGCGGCACAATAACAACAATAAATATCAAAGATTGGCTACTGTCATAGTTGTTGTTGTTGCTATTATTGTTATTGTTTTGCTTTGATTTAATACGCACTTATCAATTTATTGATTGGATGCAACTGGCGAAGGTCACTGCGATTACATACACCTCAATAAATTAGCATATGTCGCTGGCCAACGACCGCATTATCAATTTAAACATTAACAGACCTAAATATATATGTATATGTGTATTATACATATATCTATGGTCGGCCAATACTGTTGGGCCTTTGTTTGTATATTGTAACACGAATTTTGTAATCATCTATTGGCAATATTTACTCAATACTTAAATGCTCTCTGCATTCAAGCTCTGCGAAATTGGCAAGCTTTATAAGACATTTCCGCCTATCAAACCATAGATAAACTTGAATGGAAATAGTAATCTAATCAGCTGTATGAAATTATGTAAAGCTTAATCAGATTATATACTGTTTCAATTAATGTTAAATTTTTATACGACTTCAGTATTAGGAAGACCTTAAGCGGAAAATCGATTAATTTTGTTTGAATTTCAATTGTAAATTGAAGTGAAGTTAACTGTGGACAAAATAACGTGTTTATTCTGTGATATAATGTTAGTTTTAATTATTAATGCAATAATAATTTATCAAAAATTTCAACGCTTACATTTGGAGGATTTTTTGTTTAAGTAATTTTTGAGTATTTTGTGAATCTTCGCATATTGAATCATTAAATATATTTGCTATAATCATTCACTAAGTGAAACAGTATATTGATTTTTTACAAGGACTATATGAACTCAAGTTTGAAAATTGCATATACATAATATATTCAATATTTATGGTGTATATCAATATATATGATATACATATATCAAGTGATGAGATTTCCCCAATTCGTCCAATAAGCACTACAGCTATTGAAAGTATCGTAGATATCTCAGCTAAAGACTTGCAATTTGGTATATATATACTGTTATTGATATATATATATATATATATATATATATATATATATATATATATATATATATATATCAGTGACTATATATATGACTAATCAAAATACATGATATTTAGTGGATAAATGCGTATAAGAAACATGCCAATCCGCAAATATCTAAATCTTCTAAGGTTTTAGAGCTAGAAGTTAAAATATATTAAATAAGTAAGAGATTAAATAAAAGTAAATAAATCAATAATTGAATTACTGTTGACCTTTTCTTTTGTTGATTCAAAAATATTGTATACGTCTCTTTAGGGTAAGGTATATGAAAAACACCTTATATTTTCTACAATTTTGATTCATTGATTTACATTATTGAATTGCCTAAAAAGTGGATATCAACGTTTACTTTGAATTTAGTGAAGCGGGATGAATTGTATTTATAGTTGGAAAATCTAATTTAACTTCTTCGTTGTGGACTTATATATTTGTATACCCCGAACCCATTGAAAATGGGAATTTGAGCTAGAAACTTCAAATTTAGATATTTAGATAGATATTATGGATACGCAGATTTTGTAATTTTTAGATTATTGATGCCACGCTCCCTCGCCTCCAATATGCAAAAAACACATTTAAAATACTAGACTTGAATTAGGAAAATACATTTGGTTACTATTGATATATTCTGAAAGTCTCATGAAGATCATCCACCTAGGAATGGAGTTATACGCGTCTAAAGTATAGACCACCCCACCCCCCAGTTCACGGCAGCAACTTCGCAGTTATTTTGTTTTATTTATTATTATTATTTTATTATTATTATTATTGAACACTATTATTATTATTTAACATGTTCTTAAAAACAATATTTATTAGAATATATATAAGCGCTTACTTATTTCACCTGTAAGCTCTAAAAATACATTTTATATTATTAAATGTCTACCTACTCTCCCTCTTTTCCATTCTCTCTCTTCTACTTTATCTTCTTTTAAAAGCTCAAACTTCTCAAATAAAATTACACTTTATAATTTTTCTCTTTTAGGTAAATTTGCATCCCCATTATTGAGCCGTAAGTATGGCTAATTGGAAATTCAGCCTCATCACGCTGCTGGCGCTTAGCGGACTCAGCTGCCTGGCCAGCGCCTATAGAGTGGGCGTGGGACGTGCGGACATTACCGGGCCGCCAGTGGAAATTAATTTTGTAAGTTTGTGACAGTTTCTGATTTGACACGAAGTTGAGCTTAACTGAATTACCTGCTCAATACCCGCCACAGATGGGCTATGCGAACATCAAGCAGATTGGACGTGGCATTCACACGCGCACATTTGCCCGTGCCTTCGTCGTCGAGGACGAGAAGGGCAATCGCGTGGCCTTCATCAGCGCCGACTGCGGCATGATGGGCTACGGCCTCAAGCGGGAGGTGGTGAAGCGGCTGCAGGCGCGCTACGGCAACATTTACACCATCGAGAACGTGGCCATCAGTGGCACCCACACGCACGGTGCACCGGGCGGCTTCCTGATGCACTTGCTCTACGACATTTCCATCCTGGGCTTTGTGCCACAGACCTTTGAGGTGATGGCCCAAGGGCTCTACCTGGTAAGGGTCTAACTGTAAAATGAATAATAAAATAATGCATAATGAAATGTATTCTGTTTAGAGCATCAAACGCGCCACAGACAACCTGGTGGATGGTCGCATCTATTTCTCCAAAACCGTTGTGCTCAACGTAAACATTAATCGCTCGCCGACTTCATATCTACGCAATCCGGCCGAGGAGCGCGCCCAGTATGAGCACGACACGGACAAGACCCTGGCACAGCTGCGCTTCGTGGACAAGGACAACAATCTGCTGGGCGCCTTCAACTGGTATGCCGTGCACGCCACCTCGATGAACAACACTAACAAGCTGGTGACCAGCGACAACATGGGCTACGCAGCGCTGCTGCTAGAGAAGGAGTTCAATCCGAATAAGATGCCCGGCAAGGGCAAGTTTGTGGGCGCCTTCTGCTCGTCGAACTTGGGCGATGTTTCGCCAAACATCATGGGACCAAAGTGCTCCCTGTCGGGCAATGAATGCGATTTACTCACCTCGCACTGCCCCAAGGGCGAGGGCGAGTGCTTTGCCTCCGGTCCAGGACGCGACATGTTCGAGAGCACACAGATCATCGGACAGCGCCTGGCTGAGGGCGCACTGAGTCTGCTGAACGAGCAGAGTCAGGAGTCGACGGCACGTGAGGTCACCGGAGATGTGCGCTTCATTCATCAGTTTGTGGACATGCCCAACTACAATGGCAGCACCTACAATCCGCTCACGCGCAAGCTGGACAAGATCAGAGGCTGCCAGCCGGCGATGGGCTACAGCTTTGCGGCAGGAACCACGGATGGCCCCGGAGCCTTTAGCTTTGAGCAGGGAACCACCACCGACAATCCCATGTGGAACTTTGTGCGCGACTTCATCGTGCCGCCCACCCAGGAGGACATCAAGTGCCATGAGCCGAAGCCCATTCTGCTAGCCACGGGTCGAGTGAGTGACGAGCGAGCGAACTGTGAATGCGTTAATAAACATATATCTCTCTTAGGCAACCTTCCCGTACGAGTGGCAGCCCAAAATTGTATCCAATCAGATCCTAAAGATCGGCGATGTCATTATTGCCGCCGTTCCATGCGAGTTCACAACGATGGCCGGACGGCGCTTGCGCAACCAGATTAGAGCAGCTGCTTCAGCTGCCGGTGGCATTGATACGGAAGTCATCATTGCCGGCCTGACCAACATCTACTCCAGCTACACCGTCACGCCCGAGGAGTACCAGGCGCAGCGCTATGAGGCTGCCTCCACAATATTCGGTCCGCATACGCACACCATTTATATGGACGTCTTCGAGCGCCTGACCAAGGCGATGATGCACAATCAGACAGTGGACGCTGGACCCAGTCCGCCTTATATGAATGACGTGATGCTCTCATTGAATACTGGCGTGCTATTCGATGGGCATCCCATTGGCACCGACTTTGGCTATGTGAAGACCCAGCCCAATAAGCAATATGGAATAAATGACACCGTCAGAGTCACATTTATTTCGGGCAATCCCCGTAATAATCTGTTCACAGAGAAGACCTACTTTTCGGTGGAGCGTAAAATCAACGAGGATCGCTGGAAGATCACATACACGGATGCTAGCTGGGAGACAAAGTGAGTATCACTATACCCTACTTGATTGCATTGAGTCTAACTATTTCTTTTATAGAATGGTCTGGCATCGTACGAACACAATTCTGGGCTTCAGTGAACTGGAGATCATTTGGAACATTAGTCCTCAGACTTTGCCGGGCGAGTATCGCATACGGCATACTGGTGAATACAAGTATATATTAGGTGGAAAGTATCCCTACGAGGGTCTGACGCATTCCTTCACTGTTACTGAGGATTAGTTGTCCTCAGTTGATCAGTCCAAACTAATCAGTGTATTTATTACCATTCACAAATGTTGAAGAAAAGCTTTATATTCTAAACACTAAAAATTGAATGCCAAATTTTGTAGAACTTAAATAAAATGAATTCGAAAAAGAAATATTATAAAGTGGAAATGTATATGTATATGTATATATAAATATAAATTTACTTAGAAATTAATTATGATTTATATGGGATTACCATTTTAATACATTTGAATTTATTTTGAATTGCGCGCTCACATGCAAACGTTCCACAAACAGCTGTTTCGATGGGATCCACATTTACGCACAGTTCACTGGAACCTGTTTTAGCTCTGCGGGTATTGTATCTCACTACGAAACACAACTCAAAACAAACGCGACAAAATGAGCTGTTGCGCTCCCTTTCTCTCTCCTAGCGAGCAGCTCTCGCTCATGGAATGTATCCACATGCGGCTAAAGCGGCAATAATATCGCTTTCAGTTCCATTTTGTGGTGCTGAGCGCGCGGACGCATTGGGAATGAGGTCCACACACAGCGAGTAGAAAACAAAGGCAAAAATAAATATAAATCAGGACCGACTAAATAAAAAATATTATCATATATACATACATGTGTGTGTATCTTTGCTTGAGTACGCGTGTATTTTGCTTAGTTCTTAATTACAACAATTTGTAAACGGAAATCGTTTCGTGTAAAGAGAGTTCTTAAGTGTCGTTCGACAGCAGTTTGTCCGTGTGTGCAAGAACCCCGATTAGCTGTAAACAAAAGGCTAAAAGACATCGCAAAGAATAACAGAGAAAAGAAAGAGAAGCAACGCCTACGCGTTCCGATTCTTAAACCGTGCTACAGCTGCTGGCACATCGTTTAAGAAGGGCAACAAGTTTCCCAGGAAATCAGAAATCATAGACTGGGTAAGTGCGCGCGAGCGGGTGAATGGCCAATTGAACGGGGAAGGGGCTGACGTGTTCTATTGAAGATCAGCTTGTCGGCATCCAGTTTCCGCCTGCACTGATAAGCATTTTGTCTCCCTCCCTCTTGCCACTCACTCCACAAAATGTGGGTCAACTCGAAATTGAATATTTTATTTTGATTAGAAGAAATTTCCAGAGTTTCGCGTTGACCTACGTCATAACAGAGAAACAAACATATGAGTTCCTTATGTCTAAAGATAGTTCTGTTATTCTACATATGTACATACATACATACATACGTACATACAAATTTGTGCATTTGAATATTGTCGCCTAGTTGCGCTATCTCCGCTTCTATCATTGCTGGCGTTGCCCACATGTGTGTGGACGCAATTGAAATAATGCCGCTGTCGCAGTCGCAGCCGCAACCGCAGCCGGAGCCTCTGCTGCTGACCGCCACACGCGTCAAATGCTCCCAGTTATGCGATAAGTAAAGAATCTCGAATCGACAAATTATGTTGTGGGCTGCTGCGGGGCAAACGGAATCGCGTAGGCAATTGAAGGCAGCAGCTCAGTCACGTAGTCAATTGCCTGCGTTTGTTTTGCTATGTTTTCCTCATCTTTTTTGTTTGTGCCGCACTTCGGTCGTGTTTATGTTCCGTGTTCACTGGAAACCAACCCCTAAATGAGAACAGGCTGGAATTGGAACTAGAACTGGAACAGTTCATTGCAATTGTTGCAGCGTTGCCAACTATTTGGCAACTGTGAATGAGAATTTCAAACGAGGCGCTTCTTTTCCAATTGGAATAATCGATTAATATTGTTAAATTCAAATATCATTAATGTGGAAAATAATTGAACTTATCTTACATTAAATTTTTATTTTTAATTTAAAGTTTCTTATTTGCATTTGAAACTTTTTTTTATAGTTTTATTTTGAAATTGTGAACACAGAATTTCAAACGAGGCGCTAATTTTCTAATTGGAATAACAATTTTTAATTCAAAATAATATTTTGAGATTAATGTAAACACGAAATATATATTAGAATGTCAATGGTAAGACAGCCCAGGCCAAATTTATTGTTACAAAAATTTTTAAGCTTTTATTTAAGTTTTATATGTATGCGTCTTTTGCTGATATGAATCCAATTAGAATCTCATGTTATTAGCGTCTCTTTAGAATATCTAATTCTTGTTTATTATACTGTTATACACGCATCTATTTATAATTTATAAACAGTCTCTCAGTTATATGAATATTATTAATGTCAATTAAATGACGATTGCTGAAATTTATTAATTTTAATAATTGAGTTTCTGGTTTAATGCACCCAGTTGCAGGGGTACTTACGTATAATTCGAATAAGCCGCTTTAGCTGCTGTAATTGTTTATGTTAGGGTTTCCACTTTGCAAGTATCCCAATGCCAATCCCAATCTCCTACCAGTTTAGGCAAATAAATGTACTTGTGGAACATGTCATAAGACGTGAGCATACGGCATTTGAATTACAAACAATTTGTTCAACACTTGAGCTGACAATTGTTGTTATGCGTTTATTTTCATTATTATTTTGTATTTATTTATTTGCTTTTTATTTTGGGTTCACTTGAATGTCGAGTTCATCTTTTGAGAAGAGGAAAACGAGCGCAGCTTAAAGGCCAAAAGCGGACAGCAAATGAAATGAAATCAAATCAAGCGAAATGAAATGAAATGAAAAGTAAATCAAATGAAAGTGCTGCCCTCACTGTTGCCCCACTCTCTGGGGCAGGTGCCCCACTCCAATTGGAGGCTAGCAAAAGCCACTTCCTAGCAAGTATGTCCCCACTTGCACTTCCACTTCCACTTGCATATACCCACTTCGGCATCGTCACGAGTTTGTTGTGTAATTAGCTTCAGCTTTTGCCAAAGCTGGCAGCTGCATTTGTTGTTGTTTTTATCTGCCGCATCTCTGTATACTCTGCACGCATTTAGAGTGCCAAATGGGGCATAATCGACTGCTAATTCTCTAGCTAAAAATAGCTAACATAAATGAAATGTTTATAATGTGTATAATATATAATTGTAATGTCTTATATATTTTATATATGAGCACTATTTAGAGATTGCACATGTTCTGCTTTCAGAGAACCTAGATTGCATATAAATAGATAGAGATGCATACAAGGTCTAAGTATACATATATATTTTTCATAAGATAAATATGCATCGAATCATCTGAAAAAGCAGTTTCCCGGTTGAAATTAAGAATTTTTGTAGTGAATATAAATTCGACAAAATGTTGGTCAAAATTATTTCGCTTTTGACGTTTTTATAGCAATCCATTGAAAATGAACCCTCAATAGAAATAGTAGTGCTTCATGTCTGGAATATATAAAATTCCAATAATAAATTATGAAAGAAGTATTCACAGAAAGTGCAATTAATTATGTTTTATTTTAACGCATGCTATTTTAAAAGAATTTCAATTATTTTTGATTTTAATGAGTAGAAAAGAGAAGTTTAATTGTAAGAGTTAAAAAATCAATACGAGATTTTAAAATATATTGAAAGTAGTATTGGATGCATAACTTCAACAATCTTTTACTCCATTCACTAAAAGTACGACTTTATTAACATAAATTGTTTTCCAAAAGTTCCTAAAAGGTATTTCTTTTAACTGAAAAGAAACATTCCCGCATATACATATACATATACATATATCTAAGATGTATTTGTTTGATTTTGCACGAAATATATCTAAAATCTTTTCTAAATGAATGATATTAGTATTCACTTATTTTACTTTATATTATTTTTGAACATAGAAAAGATATTCAAACGATATTCCAATATTATTGTAATTGCTCTGGAAAGTAGAAAAAAACTTGCCAAATAAACTTAATCAGAATCACAATTCACTTTAATTTTTATCAGCTAACTTTGGAAACATTGTAATTTTGAATAATAATTATTATATTATATTTAAGTTATGAATATAGGGTATCTCCAAGTCACCTGCTATGGTGGGCACACCTCTTGTTTTATGGTTTTAGGTAGCTATTTTAACCGGTTTAGATGCGACTGTCGAGCGGGTATTTATGGCGTTTATGCTTAGCTCAAGGTGAATCGGCTGAATAGATGTAAAATGTATGAGCCGAGCATATTTAATTCAACAATTTGTCATTTGTAATGAGCAAACTTGTTAGATGCACTTGAAGAAACGGTTGGAAAATAGCAACCGGATCTAGTGAAATTATTCATATTTAATGTTTCTTTTTCCGCTTTGAGTTGAGTTCAAGTTCATGACAGCGTCTGTCGCATTTGTGCCAATTAAATTACAGCTAATTAAATTGAAAAGTTTTGTCACTCGCCAGCAGATGCGATAAATGTCCATATACATACATATATATAGTATGAATTTTTATGTGCTGTTGGTGCGAACTCTTTCAAGTGACACTTAAATTGCTTTAGCTCGTCTCGCAGGGGAATCCAAAGTACTTTGCGGACTTTGCAAAATTACCGAAATGTCTGTCAATTTGATTTTAATTATGCATACCAATTGGCCAAAGGTCGTGCCAAGAGGCGCATCCAATTGGAGCTAGAAATTGGACAGCTCGAGTTACAATCAGCTGTGCGAGTCGCATAAGGTCAGATGGTGTTGTTGGTGTCTGTTAGCCATGTGCCATTAAATGCCAGTGCATCTGTGCGAATAACAAAGACTTGCCACAAATGTCAACGGGGCCAACTCTTGACTTCCCAATTTGAGCGCCACATAAATGTCAGCTACTGAGTTATGACTTTGGCAGCCCTAACAGCCAGCAACTGGAAACTGGTAACTCGCAACTGCCAACGGCCAACTGGCGAGTGGCAACTGGCAACAGGCAATGGACAATGTGCAACTTGCCTTGTGGCAAATTGTACAAACAACAACAGCCAACATCATGGCAATTCCCGTTGCAGTGGTGTTCGCATGACATTTGCACCTGAATAACAATACCACAGCTTCACCTGTAATATTGTTTTTTTTTTCTGATTTCCCTCAACAACAACAGCGTGCAATGGAAGCTTGAAATAAAAGAATAGTGAATTTCAATTTTAAAATATTTATATCTGTGTAGTGCACTGCACAGAGCTTAATACTCTACTGAATTGTTTGAATACCCTAAATAATCTGCATGAATTCTCATGAATGATTCTTAAGATTTGCTAATCAAATCTTTATTTTTAATAACTGCGTACTTAGACATATGAATAATAAAACTAGAACTAGACTTAAAAATTCATTTATAATTAACACATTCTCCTAAAAAAATTAATTTATTATTCAATCTAATGTTGACTTAGATTTCGACTTAAATTTCGAGCCAACTAATATAGGGTCAAGGCTAATATTATATTTATTAATTTGCTGTTTCTGCCATGAAGTTTATAACTAGTTTAACTAACTGGTAAATTAAAAAATTTTGTCATTGTTTTTCATTTGATTTAATTAACATTAATCAATAAAAAATGTGTCTCAATATTATTTATTTCTGAAGATTTTATGCCTTAAGGCATATGTATATTGATTGATATTTACAGTGTGACAGGTGACAGAAGTATATACTCATAGATATATATCACAGATATATATAGCATAGTTAGATTTAAATATATACTTTTATATATATATATATTAGTTCTGTGTCAGTTTGGCCATCTGCCATTCTGATTGAATTACATTTTTAAAGTCGAAACTCCCGCTGCGATGCCTTTCATATGGTCATTCTGAAATACATCAAAGCGGGAATTGTCGAATTGGCTGAAATTGCCATCTCCCTCAAACTCTAGCATCACTTTTTGGCCTCTTTCTCGCCTCTCTCTAAAATAGTGAGAATGTGCGTGAGAAATTGGCAACTCCAAGGCAAATTCATTCGGTTAATACAACGATTCTATAGGAGCTCTCTGCACTCAGCATTGAAACTTACAATATCAATATATTATTATATTAACGATGCATGTATAAATAATTACAACTAATGATACAATTTAAACATTTTACGCACAACATTGATTAAATTTTAAATAACATAAACGAAAATCTAAATAAATATATATAGTCTAAATAATAAAAATAATTTCTTGTATACATATACATATGTATATATCAATCAGTATTGTTAATGTTAGATTACATTAAGAAGAACTGCTCCTCCCTCACGTCGACAGGCTATGTTATTAACAGTGTTATGCTCTGTAAATAGCATAACTCCCACTCCAGTTCTGCTACTGGTTCGCAATCGGCGATTAGAATATTCTTCCCACATTCTTTGCATTACTCTATACTTAACTATGAAGAAAAAAGACACAGCTTTTACACTAAATAAAGTCGAGGAAATACAACCACGATTTTTTACTTATTATCGGGCTACCAGTGCAACAAGCATCTTTATAAGAGAATATATATGTGTATATATTTTTATTACATATATACGCTATTATTTTCTTTTAATTTTATTATAAAATGTTCTATGACAAATAAAGAACTTCGTTAGGTTAGAGTTAGAATTTCTATGACTTTTGCATATTTACTACTCTATGCAGCTAACCAAACTTGTTTACTATCATTTGCATTTCAAAGTCTCTAAAGTAATATATTTTAGTTGAACAATGTTTTCTGAGCATAGTTTGTGCAGCTCTTATGGTTAATAAAATCATCTGTTGCAAGCATCTACTGTATGTCTTTTTTCAGTTGACAGCTTCATTTGAATTGGTTGGCAGCACTGGGAATACGAGTCAGATGAAGGGGAAACGAACTGTGCACAGACAACCAACCACCTGCTGGCTGTTTATGATAAGAGTCAAGTCTTATATATACGTAAATGTGTGTGTGGGTGATGTTGCACGCAGTCAAAGGATGGCGCATTAACAAAGCTTGGTTACTGTGGTTACGTATCCGGAAAGGGTTACGTTCTCCCTGTCATCCGCAAGGGACATGTAAAGCCCGGCGGCTGAGCTGCAGCAGGTGCAGTTGGAAGAAAGAATTTGCTGCGCTTTAATAAAATTTGAACCGCAGCAAAGCTTCGCACTTAATTTATTTTAGTAAAAAAAAAAAAAATATTAAAAACATAGTCAGTCAGTCAGTTCTTCACTTCGCCAGTGGGCCACTCGCTTCATTTAGCTAATGAGCTTCGTCAGCACAAAAAATTGCATTTCATAACTTAATTGCAACAAAAGCAAAAAAGGAAAAAAAAAAAAATAACACTGCAATTTTTTGTTAGCAGCAAATTCCGAGGCACGAAAGAAGACGCGACTGTTAGCAGAAAATTTGCTAGTTGCATAAGCAAACGCATTGGCAGCCAAGCCAAGCTGGAGATGTAATAACAACACGCAAGCAAATTTAGCTGCGGCCGTGTGGCAGCCACAAAGTGGGCGTGGCACTTGACGCAAAGCAAAAAGTGCAATTCGATGTTGCAAGCAAATTGAATTATGGCCAGCAAGCAAATTCAGTTCAGTTTACCCGTTTTATAATTGTATCAGACACAGTCTAATTTAATTTCGTTCAGTAACAAAATAGTTTCATTTCAATGGACAAGTAACAGAATAGTTAATTAATTAAATTAAATTGCATTAATTAAATGTGTTGTCCATTGCAATGTGTTTGCTTAAATCCCAAAAAGGGAGGCCGATGACAGAGGCGAAAGGGTTGATAATGCACAGTGGGACCTTTGGACAATTTCAACAACAACAACAACGGACATTGTCCAATGAAAGCAAGTGCTTTCAGCTTCATAATCAATCTATGTACAGGGTGTTGCGTTCACAGGGTGCTCTACAGTTTGGTGTCGAACGAAGACGAGAAATGTGTTTGTGGTAATTGTATGTGATTAAATATACTTAAATAAATATTTTGCTTGTGGATGAAGAAGTAGTATATATATTTTTTTATTTAATACTTCATGAATAATGCAGATGATATTTATGTACATTTTCATTTTCTGCAACATGTCGGCATCTCATTTTTTATTTTTAATGTTTGTTTCTCTCAATGTTTTTCTGGCTTTATTGGTATAAGGAACAAACAGCATAAACATCATAAATACATAAATTTATTAAGACCTAATTAAATATAAGCCTTGAATGTTGCAGTCTGAAAGTTGAAATTCCTTCAAATTAATTAATTAATTAAATTAAATTCAATTAAAAAAGGAGAATTTTAATATATATTAATATGAATATACTTTCATATTTTTCGTGAACTGATATAAAACGAGACTTAGAATATATTTAGAAATCAGTTCATTTGATTTCACTGTTAGGGAGAACTTTAGCATTTGAAACTTGATCAAACTGAAAGGAACAATAAATTCTTCTCTTATACGCCTCGTTTTAGTATATTTATTTTTCAATTAAAATATTTAGCTATTCATAAACAAGTAATATGCATAACATAATTCTGTCATGTTTATTTTATTGTTTAAGTCTCAAGTATTTTTTTAATGATTGCTTGACTTCATTTGCATTTCAGACTTTATTAAAATTCAACTTTCATCGACTGCGGCGCAATCATAAAAACATTTCAGCATTTCTCTTGAGAAGCAGCCATACCAGAGTCTGGACAATAGTCAGGCTGACATTTGCGTTTAGCCTGGATTGTGCAATTTATTTGTTTTTAATTGTCAATTTATGCACCTCTCTCGTACTAATAGAATTAAAATTTCAATAGCCAAAGACAAGTCAAATATTTTTAAGAAAAATAAATGCTTAGCATGTACTTTGCCCTGCTGGAAATGTTTCTAGGGAAAGACGAAGATTTTGCTAGAAATATCTGTATTATGTCTTGAAAAATGTGCTATATTTTCAGGGATATCTCGACAGAGTAGGTAGTAATAATTGTCCAGCGTGTAAAGAGCTGCTTAAAAAAGTTAAAGCAGAGAACTTTTAAGTTTTAAACTCATTTCCACGTGATAACCCTTACGCCACGCCTGACAAAGAAAAGTTTCACAACAAATAAAAAACAGTTTTTTGTTTTCCCTTTTATACACTCTGCACAGAAAAAAAAAAGAAAATGAGAAAATAGAATGTTGCCAAATTTTTGCTGTTTCAATCATAAATTCTTGATGCCCTACATTTATTTGCCAGTGCAAAAGAATTTTGCTTTCAATTTTTTCGTGCCAAAAAGTTACGTTTGTTGTTTCTCTGCCTCTTTGCGTGGAAAAAGATGCTAAGGTGGAGGCATAAAATTAATCAGCACAACAACAACAAGACCAAAGAAGAAGAGGAAGGAGAACAAACAGTTCAGTGAACTCATTAAAAGCAAACATTCCGCACGTGTTTCATTCAATTTCTGCAGCAACTGCAAACGCTGTTAACGATGGGCCAGGGCCGGCTATACAACAATATTTGCATTTCAGTAAATGCGTATGAGTGGGCTAATATTCATTCATTCAAGCCGGTACCGTTATTAAAGTGTTTCGACTATAAAAGCGAGGGAAAAACAATGCGACGCTTGTTCGCTCAACGAACATGCAGCATCAGCCACGCGTATCCATCAGATACATTTGCATATCAATGCGACTACTAAAGTTCTTTGAACTCCAGTTTATAGCTCTATGCTGCAATCGAGACGAAAACAAATAGTAAATAACTTTGAATTCGATGTTGCGATTAGAACACTTTAATAGTCGGCCCAAACCGTTGCTGCATCCATTAGTTGGATGTCCCACATTACCTTTTGTGCTGGCAACCAATTCTAATCCGAGGAATGGTCAGATCATCCCAACTAGAATTTGACGTTAAACCGGTTTGACGATCAAATGACGATCACATTCTTAGAAAAGGGGACGACTGTTAAAAATCTTTAGAGAACTAGCTGAAATTTGAATTAACTAGTATTTAAATCGGTATATTATTCTATGTAACTATGCTAATATCAATTAGACAGATAACAGATTACATAGGAAATTGTTATCCTAACTATAGCAATCTTTAACTATTTGCTCTTAACATGTTATAAAGCTTCATGTGAGGTTTCTTGCATCGCAGTCAATTACCCTCGTAATAAGTCGTAGTTGATTCATGTTTAAATCATCTTTTGATGATTGAAATTGCTATTAATATAATCACGTAATATTTTTTAAAATGTTATATACTTTGTCAGATTTACAAATGTATTGCGGATTATAAATTGATTCTATTTGAGAGCATCATTTGTCATAATTAGCTAAATGCTTATCAAAATTTATTTCAACTTTGTGTTAATCGAAGATTAAAGCTTCTCTAGAAGATTATTTATTTGGAAATGTAGCGAATATCAACTTTTTAAATTTTCTGTTAGATTTTCAGGGCATGAAAATTGAGGTACAATGATAAAAATTAATATATTATTGAAATGTTTGTTCATTTTTTAAGCATTAATCTGTGAACTGACAATCAAAATCTGATTTACTGATGGCAAAAACGTTGTTTTAGTGATTCAAAATTTTGAAATTAAAATGTAATATATTCTGCATTTTATTTTAAATTTTACTCTAATTGAATCATGTTTATAATGATTTTGTTTCCAAAATAACAAGTCTAAAATGCCAGGCTCGACTATCTTGATTATTAGGTTTAAAAAGGTATTCTTTAATCAAGTTTTCCCTTAAAGTATATATGATATATATTATCCTTATATCTTGCACTTAACAGTGGAAGATAAATAGTTTTACTCTCTTCACTTCAACGAGTTTCTCTTTTCACTTAGTCAAGTTTCTAGAATAAACTTAATGCCGAAAAGCATTTCAAATTGCTAGTGCGAGTTGGAGCGCCATAAAACAGCGCCAAATAATTTATATCAGTTAACGATCGGGCGAGTAAGCTATAAAGTCTCATCTGTTGTTTTATTTTTTTCTTTATGATCCGGCAACCGGTTTAGCACAATGTCCCAGTTAGATATGGATGGCATCTTCGGCGGCTTGAAATTTGTCAAGTGAAGCAAATTTGGCAATGATTAATGTGACCAATTAACATGAGAGTGCAAGTGTAATATTGTGCCATGTTGAGTAGTGTGCGGTCGGTTTGGTGTTGTGTAAATGTGTCTCTCTGGTGAATCTCTCTCTCTCTCTGTGTGTGTGCTTGTGAGGTGCTTGATGTGTGGCATGCGGCAGACCAGAAGACGAACTAATTAATTTTGATTAATTAAATGGCGTATGCGAAGCGTGTGATGTCCTTGCAATCAAGCAAGCAGAAGCTGTTGCCCGATTGGAATCGAAATCTCTTTATGTGAGCTTTAAATATAATTGTAATCTGATTGGGCAAACCAAATGTGCATTTATCTGAAGCACTCAATAAAAGAACATGTTGTTGCTAATTAAAGGTAATTTCAAATAAATCTGAAGTAACAAGATGTTGCGATAAGTTCACTAATTGTCGTGAATTTAAAAAGAGAATGTAAAATTCCACTGGGATACATATTTTATAGCATATCGCATTTCAATTTGTTCATAGATATAATCGGGCTTGGCCGTTTCATTATAATCATTTCATTTAGCTATAAATACTTAATATCTGCAAATCTGCGAAACTCTGAATAACAAATCAAATTTGAGAATATAAATTAGCTTGATTTATATATTTTGGGTGGGGTTTATTTAATTAAGTATTAATTTAACATTTTTTAAATGTTCGATACTCCATCATATTGAATTCATATTTGTCACAAGCAGTTTATAAATCAAGTTTGTGTCAGAAGAATTATAAATAAAAAAACCTATAAACAAAGTATATAAATTATTATAATTATATACATAACCATTGAGTTCCATTGTATTTAAAATACAGGGTATTTTATATACATATATTATAATTATTTTGCACAATAAATGAAAATTATATTATAATTGTATATGATGAATATTATTATTGTAAATTTAAGAATCGTATTAAAATTGAAATATTGGGTATTGCTCGTATGGACCCTGTCCGTTAGTCTGTTAGTCGCCTATTGCTAAATCTCTCACTCTTATTGACTTTATTTTGTATCTCATTACGAGAGAAGAGCAATAAACCGAATGCCATAAAACAAAAACGTTGGCCAAATTAAAAAAACAAAGCTCATTAAAACAAATTGAAACGGCAATTTCCAAGCAAAAAACGTTTTACGAGTGCGTCTTAAATATTAAAGAGAAGTACTATAGCAAATCAGCTGGGCAGCAGGACATTATTTCATACGCAAGCTGAGTTTGAGTTCGTTTGATTTTCTTATCTAATCAGCTTCCCAGAAAGTGGCAATTGGCAATTGGGAATTGGCATTGCAGTTGGCCAATAAAAACATTATGCAAATTAGCAAGATGCTAAACATTTATTCGATTCACCCACATAAAATGCAATTGAAATGTCCTAACTATTTGTCCTCGCTTCTATTTGCTTTGCAGGCTGCACGATGTCGTCTTGTCTGCGTCTGCAGTTGGCGCTCGGCGTCCTTGTGCTCGCCCTGATTGGCATGACGGCGACGGTGCGAGGTGAGGTATACACAGCACTGGCCGAGATGGAGGAACTGCTTGAGACTGAATCTGTATTGATAAGCAACCTGGAGGGCTACATACGCGTGCAGGAGGACAGACTGAGCTATCTGAAAAAGTGAGTACCAAGCCGAGACAACTTCTGCCAAATGCATTTTAATAAACCAAGCGTGCATTGAGTATCTGAGAGTTCCATTTGCATGCCTTTGAGATACTTACATAGACTTGAGTCTTTGATAGCTCCAATTTGAGTTATCTTGGTACATTGTTTTTGAGAACAGTTGTGTAATGGGAATAATGACATGATCAGCTTACGAAATATGAGCTTTAAATATTTTGTGTAGTGCAACAAGTAGAACAATGCAATTCCTCGAATGTTTAAGTTTTTATATAATTTTTTTTACTATTTATATATTTTTTTACTAGCTGGAAATATCTAATTGAAATTTTATTCTGCAGTAAGCTTTTTTGTTTTTTTCTTTTTAATAGAGATCTACAGAGATCTACAAGGTTTTATACATATATATTCCCTTTTATAATTGGTTATAAAAATTGACAACGTGAAATCGTGATTCTTTGCTTTGTGAACATATATGCTGAAGGCAGAAAGAGGCGTGACAGATATCAGAAAATATATAAATATATTCTTTTAGCTTAGCTTAACTCTGCTGTCGACCTCACATTGACTTCGAATATTCGATAGAATACGTGAATGAAAAAGAAAAAAAAAAATTAATAAATATATTTATTAAATTTTACGTTCATTTAAGTTAAGCTTTAAACATCTTTATTAAGATGTAATTCTTTTAAATATTAGATAGATTCATATTTGTTTATGTCTTTGTAAAGCGAGTAAATGGTTTTTTTTACGTTGGCTCTTCAATTGATAAGTTTCAAAAGCTGGTCTTAATGGTCTTGATGGTTTACCAAGTGAGGTGGGTGAGAGCGCGATGTGTGAGTTGAGTACTTGATTATGTTGTTACTGGATGGTTTTAGAGATATGAAGAGAATTGGTCTCTAATTGGTGTTGTAGATTTGCGTGTAGCTTAACTCTACACTCTGCTTTTATTTCGTTCATATGTCAGATTTTGTTCAGTTCAGTTTAGCTAGCAGCTAAATAGCTCGTAAAACGACAAGCGATATTGCACGAAGTGCACTGTGTTCACTTTGAGAGCAAGTGAAAGAGGGTTTTTATCGTTATCTATAAGTAAGTGTAACAATATGTATATAGATAACTATAGTTTATATTAAACGATGCAATAAATTAAAATAACAAATATTATAATTATTATAATATTCATACATATTATCTGCTGCATATGTATTCACGAATTTATATTTGTAGGTAACGAAACTTAAACATTTGCCAGCCAATTACTAATGTATGCTCACTGAGTACTCGCAACAGAAGCACGCTCAACTAAATCAGTCTTGCTCGCATTATATGCTGTTTATGTAAATGAGGCAGCGTAGTCTAAGCACAGCTCGGGGCAGGTGAGACTGTGAGGTATGCTCATAATTACAGTGGCTGTCATCAGTGTTTTAGCCACGTG
The DNA here is from genome assembly GCA_030914345.1 of Drosophila koepferae. Classification (NCBI taxonomy): domain Eukaryota; kingdom Metazoa; phylum Arthropoda; class Insecta; order Diptera; family Drosophilidae; genus Drosophila; species Drosophila koepferae. Next base: position 3,423,537 of record JAUESR010000206.1, on the reverse strand, counting down.
CGTGTGGCAGCTGTTGCATCTGCAGAAAACAGACAACAACATAAAGTTGTCTTGAGCATATATCCACATATACGCCTGTATATACCTATACCTATATATGTATGCATGTTCTTTTCTATTTATGCGGCGCCAAATACACAGCGAACGCTATTTACTCTGCATATCTTGAGCTACCCCTGGCACATATGTCGGCTTATATACATACTACTTGAGTATATTTGTGTGGTAAATGATTGCTGGCCCTGCATGCAGCGGAAGGACGTAGATGCAGGATAAAGGACACAGCGGATGCGGTAGGGCAACTCCCCTAATCAAATATGCCAGCAGAGAGCAGCAAACAGTAAGCAGCAAAGAGCAAAAGGAGCCCAGGCAGGATCTATCTTATTTACTTGATCCGCTGTTCCCCGGCAACAGCAAAGGCGACGCGCAGAGGGGGGCTGCCAAAACAGCTGTCAGCTGTTGTTGAAGATCTTTGTTGTCATTGCACTGCAGCCGCATCCTTGCAGCTCGTCTGCTTTCGTCTGCGCTCCTCATGGCGCGTGCCACAAACTGTTTGCTGCCTGCAAATTAAAATTTAATGTCGAGTTAAATTTTTCCATTTGGCAGCAGTTGAATACGCCAGCATTTCCCAGCTTTGTTTTATTGGTAATGATGTGCGCTTTGCCAGATCCTGTGACAGCGCAGCCCTTTGCGCTGTGAATGTCAATGCATAAATTTCACTATAAGCGGAAATGGAGCCTGGGGGCCATTGGGTCTATCTGCTGCTGTCTACTATCTACTGTCTGCTGTCAGCTGTCAGTTGTTCTTGCAGCATCAAATTTCGATTGGATTTGTTGTTTTGTGCGTTTGTCGCTGCCTCTGGGTCGAAATCCAATTAAGTTGGCCAACATAGATAAGCCACACACACGCAGAGCGAGTAAATGCACGGCATAGTGGGTGTATTGGCTGACACTATTGACTCGCGATAAGCGCACCACGAATGTAACGGTCGCTTGAGCCAGGGAAGTTTCCTACAAATATATAGGGAGCAGTATATATTCTTATGTATTGTATATACATACGTATATATAAAGTCGACTGCATAAAGGCGTCGCCTATTTCGCTGTTATGAATTGTGTAAATATAAATTCAAAATGCTGATAAAACGGCTTTGCAACGCCGGCTGCGGCATAGTCGAAATTCGTTTCAACCCTCATGAAAAGCAGCAGCAGCAGCAGCAGCAGCAGCAGGAACAGGAGCAGATGTTTCCAGCACAACGGAACGCGCCAAACGACGCCTGCCTCTAGCTGCTGCTGTTGTTGTTGTTGTTGTTGTTGTTCCACAGTTGTCTTGAGCTCAATTATTGTGTGTATGTTTCAGTATATAAGCCAAGTAAATGGTTATATTTTATTCGAAGGGGGGGTCAAAGTAACGCACGCGTCGCTGCCGTCGCTGCCGATCCACTCGACTGCGCGCCGGCGCAGGAAATTGCTAGTCGAGGAGCGACTGGCAGTTAGCGTCGCAGTTCAGTCGAGACGTAGTTGTCGTGCCGTGCGGATCATTCGAGCAGTTGCAGTTGAAGCAGTGAATACAGTGAATACAGTGAAAACTCTGAAGAGCTGAAAAACTTCAAGCCCAGTACAGTGCGCGGTCATGTCGAGGCATAACTATACGAATCCGGCCTTCTGCCAAAACAGCGAATTCTATCCGGTGGCGTCCAGCAATTGCGTGGAGTCCATATACAATCGCAGCCTGCAGCTGAACTTCAATGCAGTGTCTCGCCCCGCTCAGGCACCGGTCGCGCCCTGTCGCGATCCGCGCGAGGGGCCGTTGCGCATGCAGCGTAGCATGTCGACGCGATCGGTGACGCGTAAACAGTACCAGCAGCAGCAACAGCAACAGCAGCAACAGAAGCAGCAGCAACAGAAGCAGCAGCACCAGAAGCAGCAGCAACAGGAGCAGCAGTCATCGAGTGGCCGCTATGCCTTGGTGCCATTGGAAGATCTGGGCGCTGTGGCCAGTCGCTATGCCATTGTGCCTGGCCAGGCGGCGCAGCGTTTGGCCCGCTCGCAGGATAACCTCGATCGGTATGGCTCGCGGCATGGCCTGCAGTCGGATGAGGAGCCGCACTCCTTTCACGAGGAACCGCATCAGCAGCAGGAGACGCAGTTCGCCAGCTTGCCGCCCACACTGAACGCGCTGCCGCCGAAGCCAGCGCCCAAGATCAAGCATGCCTTCTCCAGCGACTTTGGCAGCAAGACCTTTCTCATTGTGGACAAGAACAGCAATCAGCGCTATCAGATGGTGCCCACGGCGGAGGATGAGGAGCTCGTGGACGAGAACCAGGAGATCATACAGATGCACAATGGACGCGCGCATCGCTATGCGGTCATACCCACGGAGGATGATGACGACTTGACGGAGGAGTCGGCGCAGGCGCAGCAGGAGACCTGCTTGAGCAACACCGAGCTGAATCAGCCATTCAACATGCGTACATCGACCCCGCAGCAGCGCAATGCGGCAGCTGCGACCCGAGCGTTGCACGAGCTACTTACCACGCCCCGCAAAATGCAACCACCACCGCGGCTGGCCCATTCGACGCCGCGCAACGCGGCCCACCACGAGCAGCTGCTGCGCGAGCGTCAGCTACAGCTCTACCAGAGCCAGCAGCACATCAGCCTGCACCAGCAGTCCACCACCGTCTCAGTAGCGCCGTCGCCAGCGCTGCCGCTGCGCCAGCAGCGACTCTCGCCGCAGCGACTGCATTACGAGACGGTGAAGCCGGCAGCAGCCTCAACAGCTCAGCAGCAGCTGGCCACTGACCGGACCACGGCGGTGATTAGCCCGCGTGTGCAGGGCCAGGAGCAGGACTTGAGCAGCTTGCACGGCAAGGTGAATGTCAACAACAATTCCTACCCGCAAAAGCTAGCCAATGCCACCATCACGCTGGCCATTGTCTCGCTGATGCTGGTCCTGGGCAGCACCATGAATGCTGGCCTCATCATCTACATGATTGCCCACGTAAGTGTGCCTAATGCGTTTCATTCCTTCCCAATCCTCGACTTATTTGCATTTTTGTCCACTTTAGCTCGGCAAGTCCTTCTACCTGCAGTTCGGATTGGTTGCCTCCTTTTGCGGCATGGGCCTCGGGTTTCTTGGTTTTCGTTCGCGTCACTGCGAGTGGTTGCCGAATCGCAGCTACACCTCCGGCTACATATTGGTCACCATCTTCTGCCTGTTCAAGTGCTGCGGTCTGCTGCTTATCCTGGTGCTGGATCCATTCCCGGGACTGCCGTTGCACGATGTCACCACGGGCGTCATCCTGGGCCTGTCCACCTTCACCATGTTCTTCATTGGCCTGGGTGTCATTGGCAGCCTCTGGTGCTATCGCCCGCCGCCAGACAACCGCGTCAACGTGGTCTAGAAGCTGTTTGCTGTTTGTTGTCTTAGTCCTAGCCTAGTACGTAGTTGTTAGTCTTAGTCTTAGTTTCTCTCTCTTCATTTTAGCGAGCGGCATCCGCAACGGCTAGGAGACCAAAAAAAAGTATTCTTAATTGAAGACGTGTACGAAATTCCTGCACTGAATTTCGTTTTCAAGACTGTAAATATCGCAACATAGGGCACACCTTGGGATTTATGGGTTGTAATTAGTTGTAAGACATCGACATTTATGTTAAGCTAAAATATAAATTATTCTCTATATTGTTCTACATTTTGCTTAAGAATTTCACACACAATAAAGTTATTCAACAATCGCACACAACTTAAGCGTTTCTTAACGTTTTTTGCTGCAGATTTTAACTCAATTAGCTACATTAGAGAGCTCTACCTGAAATTAGTTTTCAGGGCTTATTTTATTTTCATGTTTCTAAATTTAATTCGAATTCTTGCTCAATTTACCTATTTTTACTTAATGAATCCATTATTATTCATTCATGAACTTCATTTCATTCATTCTTTGTCATTTTTCTTACGTTGCTGTTCATATATTTATTTTTTCTCTACGCATTTAATTTCTAAATTAAAACGAATCGCTTTCTTATTTGTTTGTCATTTAATATTTCATAAGCTCAAAGCATTTACACATATGAGTAAATCAAATATTGCTTTGAGTGCATAAATATATTTATATTTATGTAAAGGATTACTGAAGAAGATTACTGGATACCGGAATAGGTATAGGCAAATGTAGATTTGTTTAAATGTGGAGAAGAGCGCAAAATGATTTTATTTTATTTTTTAAATTTATTTATTCAGTTATTTATTTATTTATTTAATTATTTTATATTTAATTATTCATTTTTTTAAATTTATCTTATTTAGTCATTTATTAGTTATTTGTTTTTGTATTTAGTTATTTATGAATACATAAGCTTGCATGACAATTCAATAATATTTCAATAATATTGGCAATCTGATAGAGATATTTTAATTGCTATATAATTTAATTATGACAAGATAGTAATTTTCATTGGAAAGGTAAAAAAATATTATGAAACCATTTATTGTAATAATATAGAAAATAAAAGTTCCAGAGAAAATCAAAGAAAATATGAAGGAAGAACGACAAATAACCGACTCCATCTAGTTGTGCCTGACAGTCTGTCCTTCTTTTCATATAAGTTTCTTTCTCAAACCTATAAAAGCTAGAGACTTTTGAAATTGTAAATGCATACTTCTGTATTCCTGTTTCCTCATGCTGAAACTTGTTTAAGAAAGTTTATTTTGCACAAAAGGAATTGCACAGCTGCTGCATAAACTGTTCAGTAAGCAGAGAGTGTGTTTGTGTGTGGTCTGATATTTATGAATGAAATGTTTGACTAAAAACTGATGGTTTTTTTTTTTAATAATCCATGACTGCAAAAAAAGGTATTTAACTTTAGCTTTTACGAATATGGAATATTTTGCTGACCCTCAGGCCTCGCATTTCATTTTGATTTGTCACATGATATCGCAATTGAAATAAATCAATATAATAATTTTTTATATTGCATTTCGGTATTTATTAAATTCCCAGAGATGCTTTTCATGCTGTGTCGCTCGCTAAAAACTTTATTTATTGAGCTTTGTACAGTAGAATATGGTTGGGGCTTCGGATGGGTTTTAAGTTTCATTGCTGGTAGAAAATAAATATTTAATACATAACAACTTTGCCGCTGTTTTGCTGGCTTCATAAAATTAAAAAACTTTGAGAGTGAATTCGTCTTTAATTTCATTAATTATAAATAAAACGAACATTTTGCCAGCATCAACTTTGCAAAGTGTTTGTTAGATTTACGCCCGAGCTGAAATGCAGTTTGTGGCAAGCATCTTGGAAGTTGTTTTGCCGCACATGTAGTCGTAATTAAGTTTGCAGTCGCTTAAACGCAATCAAATTGCTTATTAAACTTTGTGCAAAACTTTGAACTCTTCTCTTTAGCAAAATGGATGAATACCAAAGAGAGCATGCGGATGCAGCTAGCGATATAACCGCCTACGTATCGAATCCAATCAATGCGTATTTACTGACCAAGCGCCTGACCACAGACTGGCGGCAGGTGGAGAATCTGATGGGACACGAAGTGGGCGCAGGTAAGAAGTCGCCTTCGTTCTCCGATTGAAGGAAACTTTGTAATCCGATTTGAACTGTTTGCTTTTCTCCACTCAAAAGATTTTGTGCAAAATCTCACGCAATATCGCAATGTGCTGAAGTTCCCCTCGGACGAGGACCTCAACGGGGCGGCTGTGGCGTTGCTCCGTCTACAGGACACTTACCAGCTGGACACGTCCAGCGTTGCTCGTGGCAAGCTGAACGGAATACAGTACAGGTGAGTGTACGCAAATGGCGTAGAATGTGCGGGGACTAAACTGCCTGGGGCATGCATTAATACGCAGCACGGCCATGTCGTCGGATGACTGCTTTGAGTTGGGCCGGCAGTCGTACGTTAATCGAGACTACTACCACACGGTGCTCTGGATGAATGAGGCAATGGCCCGTATGTTGGAGGAGCCGCACAATCAAACGCAAAGCTTCACACGTGCCGATGTCCTGGAATACCTTGCCTTCAGCACTTACAAGCAGGGTAAGTACATCGAGCTACGTGTCCATCTGTTAATGGCCATTTTAGTTATTGTTGTTGTTGCTGCTGCTGCTGCTGCTGCTGCTGCTGCTGTTGGCAACAGACATTTGCGTGGGTGTTTACTGTAGTTCTTATGTTGTGTTTCGACTCGTTTGCATGACACTTTCGACACCCCTTGACAGCAGTGCCACAGCCGCAGAGCATTTTTCCTGCATCTCTCAGCCACCTGGCCATTTGACAGCAGGAAATTGCACTTTGCTGGCCCCTTGCCAGCTGAGCCAAGCAGCACTTCTCTGGCGATTAAGCTCGACGCTCGTTAAGTGCGAAAAATTGTTGCCTGTCTGTAGGAGCAATGACAATATTGTGACTGGCTTAGTGCCGTAGTTAAAGCCGGGTAGCCTAGATTACATACGGCATCACGTACCTACTGCACCCCTGCAAGTGCACGTAATTGCGCAAACAGCAGTGCGGTTTATTAATGTCGCATTACCCCCTCACGCATCCCAGTTTATAACATATGCTCCATCCCCTCAGCCCTCTGAAAGTCTGAAAACTCATCTCTCCACGTTCACTTGTCACAGCGCAATGCATGTATCCCAGCCATGTGTATCTCAGCCTGCATCGGGTTTTATAACAGAAGCCTTGTCTGCCTTAATGGCCGATGTGAGCTACCTTTGCTATATACCCAATTTTGTAATGGCCAAACGGGTTTGTTGGCCATGAAAGTTAATCCAGTTTTTATTATATTTTTTTTCTGGTTGTAGTTGAATGCAGGTTATATGACTTTGAAATTATTTGTGAAAGCAAGCCAAATTAAATATCTCTAAAGTTCTTCAAGCCACATATTAAAATTAAAAGCTTAAATCAAATTAAAGCAAAAATTTGATTGCCAATGTTTGTATATAAATATCGGTTTTGCTTTGATTTACTATTTATTTTATTTATTTATTTAAAAAAAAAAAAAAAAAAATAGATGAATACATAATTACTTGCTTCAATAATTTTTTTTTTTTTTATTATTATTTTTTATTTTTTATTTGTCTTGTCTTGTTTAATTAATTTTTTTATTTATTTATTTATATTCTAAATTTTTTTTCTTATCAGAAATTAGGGTTGTTGATAATATATCAAAATATCAATATATCGATATTTTTATATAAAAAAAATATATTTATATCGTGATATTTTTTTTGCCCAAATATCGAATATTTTTGCGATATATTTGATATATCGTTGGTCACACAAACTGTGAGACATTCTGAATCAAAATGGTTAAAACGAATTATTCAGATTTCAAAAATGGAATTTTTTGGAATAGCCAAAAGCCGACTATGCCTGTACTTGCAAAAATAGCATTACGATGCCTAACCACCCCTGGCAGCTCAATGCCGTCAGAGAGACTTGCTTCGGCAATCAAATGCGTCGTTTGCAACTCCAGAAGTCATATGACAGATTGTCATATAACGGAACGCGTTTTTTTGAAATCTCTTAGTACCGAATATTGGTCTCTATAATAAAAAAAAATATTCTTATTATTCTTGTTTTTTTTTTTTTTTTTTTTTTTTGGGTCGCATTTTAAATTTATTGTTGGACAAAATTTGTAAAATATCAAAAAATATCGATATATCGATATTTTTAAAGTTGAATATCAAATATCATTTTGATATTTTTTCAAAACTAAAAATATCATCGATATTATATTTATATTCAACAACCCTATCAGAAATATCTTTTTTGCCTTAATCAATATCATTATAACAACCTTTCACAATAATATTCAAGCATAGACATTGCATTTATAAAATGTCACTATCAAATTTAATACAAAGACAAAATATATTCACACTCGCCACCAACTACTGCATCCTTTTAGCTGAGTATCTCACAGCCTTGAACTTCCGCCTTTTTTGTTTTTTGTTTTCTCCGTTGTTTGTGCGCTGCGTAAAAAACTGACTTCGCAGTATTTGCGGGCGTGCTGCGCTAAACGGAATTGCTGCCCTACTGCAGAAAATCTGAAAAAAAAAATAAAAAACAATTGCTGCTACAGAGCTGTGCCACGTCCACGCTTGCTTCGCTGCCTCTGCTGACATACATCAAGCTGACACAGGAAACATGTTGCCTTCGATCAGGCGAGGACACATGTGTCGTCAGCATGGCTGGCATTGGCATGCGAAATGCAAATTTAAGCTCGCAGCCAGGTCGGGATTGGAGGTAACCGAAATTTCATTGAAATTAAGTGCTACAGCAATTAAGGCGCACAGCAAAAGGACTCGGCCAAGGCAAGGCTGGGCCATAAATAAATGTGAATAATTTCAGTGTCCATGCTAAAAGTTTTACAAGAAAGCCAACAAGAAAAGGTCGGGGCCTGAAGGTCTCAAAAAAGTTTTTCCTTGCCATTGCATATAAGAAACTTGAACTTATTTGTTGGCCATTTTTGCACACATTGTGCCGTCTGTCTGCTTTTTGGCTGTGGCACCTATGAATAATTTATAATGCGTTCAACATTTGTCAAGCAGCGATGGGAGCTAAAGCCTCATTTATTATTAAAGTTCGCTCTGAAAATTCAATGAAATGTGTGTCCTGGGAGCGTTGCATGCTTTTGGGCTTCACACTAAATATTGAAACGAAATGCAATTAAAATGTTGGGGTGTCTCTGATGTACGAGTGTTCAGTCTACGTCTATTGTTAAGAACTTTTGATTGAATGCGAGCAATAAAAAATCAAGGTCACGAACAAAGAAAAACTGTTGCCAGCTTTTAGGCAGTAATTAATTCAGTCTTCTCCCTTTCTCACCTTTCGGCTCGACCTCCTGCCACCCGTCACTTAACAATGGAACCTGGAATTGAATTTGCAATTGGAATTCGGACGAGCAGGCAATGTGGAGAGTGCACTGACCATGACAAACGAGCTGCTGCAATTGCTGCCCGACCACGAACGGGCCAACGGCAACAAGAAGTTCTACGAGAAGGAAATTGCCCAGCTGAAGGAGATGCGTAAAATGAAAGGCGACGATGGCTCCGATGCCATGCCCATTTCCGATCTGGTATTTACCAAGTGCAAGTCTTTTCAGTTAGTTCGTCTATTATTGCCTTTCTTTATTGCTAGCCCGTGACTAAGAGTGATCCCGCCGTCTTCGACATGACCGAGCGCAAGGCCTACGAGATGCTGTGTCGCGGTGAGCTGAAGCTTTCGCCCTCAGTCCTGCGTCCACTGCGCTGTCGTTACGTAAGCAACAATGTGCCGTTCTTGAGGCTGGCGCCGCTTAAGCTGGAGGAGGCCTTCCTGGATCCCTACATTGTAATTTATCACGATGCCATGTACGACAGCGAGATTGAAGTACTCAAGCGAATGGCACGACCTCGTTTCCGCCGCGCCACCGTCCAAAACGCAGTCACTGGCGCCCTGGAAACGGCCAACTATCGCATCAGTAAATCTGCTTGGCTTAAGACCGCCGAACATCGAGTCATTGGCACAGTGGTGCAGCGCACCGCCGACATGACTGGCCTCGACATGGATTCGGCCGAGGAGCTGCAAGTGGTTAACTACGGCATTGGCGGCCATTACGAGCCACACTTTGATTTTGCCCGAGTAAGTTTAAATATTAAGTACCAATGGAAGATGTCTTTAATTTTTCGTTTACTCCTCTTTTATAGCGAGAGGAGATACGCGCCTTTGAGGGTCTCAATCTGGGCAATCGCATTGCCACCGTGCTGTTCTATGTGAGTTGTAAACTTAAGATTTTCAAATTGAACTTTATTTGATGTCTTGCTTTGCAGATGAGCGATGTGGAGCAAGGTGGTGCTACAGTCTTCACGTCGGTGCATGCGACGCTGTGGCCCAAGAAGGTATGTCTAACAGACCTAAGCGAATCAAGTTCTGATTCCATGACTTTCATTTTATTTCTAGGGTACGGCTGCGTTCTGGATGAATCTGCATCGCTCCGGCGAAGGCGATGTGCGAACGCGACATGCAGCGTGTCCCGTGCTCACGGGCAGCAAATGGGGTAGGTTAAAGCTCGAACTTTCTATCTCCCTATCCAGCTAAATGCTTTGTATTTTGCAGTGTCCAACAAGTGGATACACGAACGTGGCCAAGAGTTCAGGCGACCCTGTGATTTGACTGCTGATCATGGTGATTTTGCCATCTAGTGAAAAACAAACTGAAGCTGTTGCTGGAATCTCATTCGCCAGCCGCCCTTACTCTTACGTCTACTTACATTGCGCTCTAACATATCTCTAAGCACCCGCTAGCCGGAGAACACAAACTCTATTCCTATTGTAAATACTCAGCTACAACATCGAACACTTACAAGCACCGGCTACGGACGACACACATTTCTTTCAACTACATACCATTACTTGGCATTAGTGTTATTTTAGGCATGATATTATTGAATTTATTCACTTTTGTACAAAATATAAAACAAAATCGAAGCTAGAAATACAAACACAATGAAATGATGCGATCAATGAGAATACGAAAAATAAACTGATTTGCTTTCTTTATGTGTGGTGGGGTGGGATGTTCTACTGGGAAATTGTTTTATATTATTCAAAAATCAATCTTAACTTATAGTTTTCCACTTTTTTTCTTTGTATCTTATGTTAATTTATTTGAAATTTGGGGCCACGGATCCTGCTTCTTCTACATTACAGGCCAGCTGGTGGATTTCCTTTTCTTGACTCTAAGGCAAATAGAAAAAAAAAATGACTTTCGGCTCGTTTGCATACTCTGACTACAAACTGGCAAGCAATTGTATTGCTTAATGTTTAATCAGACCTACGAATGCATTAGCAAATGAACAAAATGCTTTAATTTAATATTCATCGATTTTTCTTTTACATTTTGTTGCGGTTTATTGTCTCTAAAAAAAGAAACGCAATTTGAGCATTGAGCCTTAAACAGAGGTAGGGACTTTAACCCAGAAGACATATGCTCATTTAGACCTAGATTTTTTTATTTTTTTTTTTATTTTCGCTCCACAAGTGTTATATATTATTCAACAAGTTTTAAGAGGCTATTTTGTCTAGTTTTACATAAAAGGCAATGACGCAAAAAAACAAAAGAACTTCAACTTTACATATTACTGGAATGATATACACATACAAATAGGTAAACTATATAGGAAGAACTTATTATTATGAATATTAATACTTCAAAAATGTTATCGATTTATTAAATTCACATTTTGATTTATTTAATATGCAATTTCATTATCAAAGTTTGTTATGATGGCTTTGCGGTTTAAACATAGTTTGTGAAGTTCTCTCTTATTCTCTGAAGCTAGTAGAATTTGAAATGCAGGGTATACATATTTTATAAAAGTAATAGGATAAAGAAGACGTGGCCCCATAAAGACTTTAGACATTTTGTGGTGAGCTTATACATATATGCTCTACAAGCATGAAATGAAGCCAAGATATTGGCTCGATGTTGCGAATTTCAACAATAATTTCGCACAGGTTCCTCTTCTATTATAAACAAAGTTAGTATGAACCGAGTTGAAGAAATGCAGGTATGTCTGATTGAGCTAATTATTAAATATTAATTTTTAATTGTAATAATTCAGCTTTCATTATAATTATTTTAGTATACATTTTTATTACTATTTATTAAGAATTCACACATTCCATTACAATTAATTAATATGTATTGAGTGAGTGTATTGAAATATGCAGAGTTTGTTAAACAATTAAGTTTATTTATTTTTAATTTATTACAACATCCCAAGGAATGCAGAATAGCCTAATTGAATTGTTGAAATTCAAATATCAATCATATAGTACTATCGTTGTAATTCTTGTTGGCATATTTGAGTGTTGGAATAAAATAATAATATAAATAATAATAAAAGAGGCAAAAGTTGTTAAACTTTGACTTTTTATTTTCAGCAAATAAAATGATTTAAATTCAGCTGAGTTTTCATTGCAATTATTTTTAATATACATTCAATTACTATTATTCAATAAACGAATTAAGCAGTTCATATTTAATTGTTTCGGAATCGATTGCATGTGAAGTAAACACGCTAAAGACCGCCTCCACAGACTGTTGTGAGAGAAATATCCTCTTACTGCGCGATGCGTTGTCTGCTTTATTAAACCTCGTTAAGTAACGCAAATGCTCGTATTTTGCCAACATACCTGATTTATGAACGTGTGCGTGTGGTGTGTGTGTAATGTGTTCTGGCTGTGTTGTGTGCGTGCTCAAATGCACGCAAGCTTGGTAAAATGCGTGTGGTACTCGTTGCACGTTGCATACTTTGCAGCGCTTGTGGCAAATTGAATTTACGCGGCAGCCACTGTGCAGCCATGTGGCTATTGGCCATGGCAACATCACGCAGCAGCGCGCGGTTAACGGCATGATGGATCTGATTTATTGCATTCCGCATAACGAGAGAGCAGCCGCACGGCATCGTCCGTTGGACTCAACGCATATAAAGTATTTCGGGCATGCTGTTCAAATAAACTAGGTTTGAATAGTTGAAAAGAAACATTTCTGTTTGCTTAGCTAGATGAAAACAGTTGTTCTAAAGATATCTGGGGTAATAGAATGGCAAAGAAGAAAAGAAATAATCAACAGGCGCTTGGAATTTTTTTAAAAATTTTCATTACCTCACAGTCCGTTGGATCGTTCGTATCTCTCGCAATGTTAGAGCAGTTAAGTGTACTAGTTATCATGGGCCTGGTGTTTTCCGGTCTCGTGGTAAGCCCTGTGAATGCCGAGTATTACTCTTCGATTGATAAGATGCAGTTGTTGGCAATGGACGAGACGGATTTGGTCTCTGCCACGCATCTCTATTTGGAGCAGCGCCAAGATCAGATCGACATATTGCGCAGGTAAGACTAGGTATATAATAATAAAAAGCCTAAAAATACCCATTTATGGATTGTTAGTTTTGTGGAGCGAGTCAAGCTGGAGCATGCAGCAATCAGGCAGGAGTCGGAGCAGTTTGAGGAGTACCTGGAACAACCGCTGCAGGCATTCAGGCTGATCAAGCGCTTGACACTCGATTGGCAAGCAGTACATGAGCTGCTGACTTCTAATCAGACTAAAGGTGGTACGTATCTAGGTCTAGGAATTCGACTTTTCTCAAATATATATTCGCACAATTGTTATTTTCTCAAATGAAGAATATGCAAAGGCAGTGAATGAAACGTCTGGAGCAGAAGGCTTACCCAATCAAGACGAACTTAAGGGCGCGGTCAAAGGTATGCTGCGACTGCAACGCGTCTATAATCTTACCGCCATGGAGCTGGCAAACGATGCGTTGCTCTGGAATGACTGCTTCGAGATTGGGGTGCAGCTGTATGAGCTGGCTGAATACCGAGGCGCCCTCGAATGGCTGCTTTTTGCAGCAAATTTACTAGATCAAGGTGATGATGACAACGTGCATCAAATGAGCGCAGAGGTCTACGAATATTTGGCCTTGACTTATATTGAGCTGGGAGAGAAGCAAAAAGCAATCGAGACATTGAAGGAGTTGCTCTATTGGTTTTCACCAGATGCAAACCACCCAGCGCGTCTTATGCTCGACGACTTGAAGGACATTGTGCCCAAATGTCCCAAAGAGTTGAAATATATTTACGGGTCTTCCAACTTTTCACGACTGTGCCAGGGTAAACGATTCCCAGAGCCAGACTCTAATCGTGATTCATTGAATTGCTACTTGGACTTTGAGCGTCATCCGCGATTCAGGCTGTCGCCGCTAAAAGTGGAACAAGTGCACTTGAATCCCGACATAAATGTCTACTACGACGTGTTGAACGATGCTCAGATAGATGCCGTCATTGACTTGGCAGATCAACAAGAAAGTTTTCGTTCCACGGTATTAGGGTATAGGGTGACGGACGCCCGCGTTAGTCAACAGGTTTGGCTCGATTACAGCAGCCCCCTCATGCGTGGCATCAGCAAGTTGGTTGGCGCAATTACTGGCTTAAACATGAATAATACCGAGACAATGCAGGTGGCCAACTATGGCATTGGAGGTCAATATATACAGCACTACGATTACTTTGAAAAATTGCCCGAAAAGTATTTGGACAGAGGCAATCGCATTTCCACAAATATGTTCTATGTAAGTATCAGCGATTGCCGCCCGTAGCCCAAAACTAAACTCGGCATCATTTCAGCTGTCGGATGTGATGCAGGGTGGCTATACGGTGTTTCCCTTACTCAATGTGTTTCTGAAGCCCGTGAAAGGCGCCTTGGTTACTTGGCCCAATCTACATCGATCCCTAAGAACCGATGGCCGCACCTTACATGGTGGCTGTCCCGTTCTGGAGGGCAGCAAGCGCAGTAAGTTGGAGCTGCTTAAACCCAATTAAAATTATATTAATATATAATATAATATAATATTTTTTTTTTTTTTAGTTGGCAACATTTGGATACATTCCGCTCAGCAAGAATGGCATCGTCCTTGCACGCTAAATTCGAATGAGTAAAGTGCTGCTGCCTTGACTTGAGATGCTCATGAAAAAATATTTCAGTTGAATTTATTCTCATCAAAAACAATTGACTAATGAAAACACGTTTCAAATGGACTTATTCTTATTAAAAATAATTTACTAGTGATTTTTTATTTACGATCCGCTTAACGTATGTATATTCTTCTATGACTCCATTAAATAATCTGCTCAATCCTTAATACAAATGGCATACAAATATGATGAAGTTGAAATGGGAATGATGCCTATTTGTAGTCCTTATAAGACAAGGAGATCTCATGATCACGCTGCAGCTCACAGGGTCTCACATGGTCCTGGTTCCTCAAACGTATCCATACATTGGCAACTGAAAGCAAATAGAATATTTTTTTATTGTCTTAGACGAAAGTTTAAAATATTTGTTCTATACTCACTCCATTTGCTGCCCTGCAGCACCGGACAGCCGGCGTGCTTAGTGCGATAGTCTGCATCCCCGGAGCGATGTAAATTGTACCAGAAGAGCAGGCTGCCCTGCTCGGGAGAGACGAGGAGTGGCAGAAAGGGAAATGCGGTACCACCGCCTGCCTCCACATTGGATAACTAGATACAAACATGAATTGAGTGAATAAAATTCTTAGAGAAATACCATCACTTACATAGAAGATGCCTGTGGCTAGGCGATTGGTGTTAAACAGATTCGAGCTGTAGTCAAAGGTCTCTGGAAAGCTGTCCATGTGCGGTTCGTAGTGGCCACCGATGCCGTAGTTGGCTATTTGCAGTGGCTCGGCAAAGCGCATATCCAAGCCAGATATCCGAATCATGTGCTGGCGCACCCTCTGCATGATTGGATGCTCGTCATACTCAAAGATTGTGCCCTGGCTGGTGCGAAAGTTCGCTGAGATGTGCGCGTTGGTGGGGCTATACACTTGGGAGCGCTGCAGCTCGGGCCGAGCCAAGTACTGCAGCTCAACAGTTTCCTGGACGCCGATGACATCATGCACCTGTATGATATATGGATCGAGATGCAGCTCCTCCAACTTGTACACCAGGTAGCTTAAGCTTTGCCCATGGCCGCTGAAGTAGCGACAGCGTAGATCTCGTTGCGTTGCAGCTGTGGGCTTCAGCTCCTCGCGGCACACCTGCTGATAGATGAGATACTCTTGGGAGATGTGATAGTCATCTGGACTACGCGCCACCTCGTGCATGAGGCCGCGCTTGACGCCGTCTGAGATGAGCTGCTCCAGGTGTGCGCGCGTCTCGAGCAGGTGTAGGCGCTGCTCCGGCTGCACGGACAGCACATGATTAATCAGATTGAGTGCATTTTGATAATCGCCCATCGATTCGTGGTAGCCCATGACAGTTTCCATGAAATCCAATGAGCCGGGCTCATCGCTGTAGCTCTGCTTCGCCAGCAACCGCATCGACTGCTCCAGCCAGGGCACCGTGTTGTTAAAGTCGCGCATCGAGTACAGATGCTGGCCCAGCACGAAGCAGTCCTGCCACGACATGGCCGCCCTGTAACGAGCTGTCGAGTGTGATTTGTGATTGCCACTTGCCACGCCACAGACGCTTTCACTCACCCGTATTTGACACCATTCACCATGCCACTCGCCAACTCGCCCACGTCCAGCTGGTAGGTCTGCTGCAGTCGCGTCATCGCCAGCGTCGTGCCCACGAAGTCCTCCATTGTGGGAAAGCTCAAGTTCTGTCTGTGGCCCGCCATGGCCTCGAGGTAATCTATTGTAAAAGTACAAGATGAAGCAGAGGGATAGCAGAGAAAGAGAAGACAGTTTAGTCAAATCGATAATGATAACAGTTTCGCTATGACATGTGAGTGATGCCCAGGGCTCTGATACCAACTTGTGCGACTGGGTTCGCTCTCCACGCTGTCCTCCAGGGTCTCCCAGTCGCTGTGCAGGCGCTTTATCAATCGGAACGCATTCACTGGATTGTTGAGATAGCTCTCGATGTTATTCATTGCGGTCAGATGCTCGGCTTTAATCTCATTGATTTCTCTGCAGCATAAAAATGGGAGGGCAATAAATTCATGAAATTCTTGTTGGCGTGTTAAGCATTAATCAGATTTGAAATTGTTTCATATTTTTTTTAATTTGCATAAGCGCACATTTGCATACGCAACTTATTTATTTATGCTTGAGGACATTTAAGCGCTGCCAGTGTGCATGACATCCCATTTATAAGCACGTTAATACTGCGACAATTAATCAACATTTTTAAAAGACAAACTGCAGTTGGGCATAAACGACTGTGCAATACTCTACTAGCGCTCTCTGTGAGCAGATATGAGAAGTTGCAAAGCTTACTCTTAGTTAATTATAATATCAATCAGCGACTTCCCTTTGCAGTGCCTTTCTTTGCGATTCTCACGACTTACTTTCTTTTTCACATGCCTTGATTAAGATTTGTGTGAGAAATCTAATTCACTCTGCTGAAAGTTTCACCCATTTTACATGCACTATGGAAATATACATATGTCAATGTCTATTCTTTACTAAGTTTGCACTCGAATTAGCTTTCCATTAAAATTTGCTGCATTTATATGCTTATATACATAAGTGTATAATAAAATGTTTTTTATGAGCGGCACTCACTTTAAATAAATAATTAATTTGTTTTTACGCTTGTTTGTAGACACACGTCTTTGTTTTAATGTTGCTTTTCATTTATCGGGAATTAAATGTCGCCATAACTTTCAACGGCAATGTCGCCGAGTCTGTCAACTAGATAGTATCCGATTTTATCGCGCTATTGATTAGGTAGTAGCACTCGTTTGTTCTTAGCAAGTCAGAGCTATAAATAAGTCATGTTTTATTTTATTTCCTACAAATTTCTCTAGTTTTAATGTGCTCGACGACAGACTGCGGTATTGCACTCAAAATAAAAATTAAATTTCAATTTTATAGTATTGTTTTATATATATATACATATATGATTATATTATATACATGCATGTTCATTTTTTTCACAATTATTTTTTTTATATATTGTTTTGAAATTTCTTAACGATACGTTTTAAATACTAATTTGTGAATTATATGTAGACTGTTGAGCCGGTTTGCAAATATAGCGACTAAGCAAATAAATTAATTGAATTCTAAAGATAATCATTTGATACACATACAAAAGTCGGACAAGTCATTGACACCTCTAGCAGCAACTGTGAATCGCTGAAGTAACCATCGATGTTATTAGATTATAAAAATTCAAACTTCAAATAACGCCGAAGCTATCAATTGAGTATATACTATTAGCTAATCGACTAGAGATATTAGTGGTTCATAAATTGGATGCAAGGCGGCACATAAAAAGTAGCAGATGACAAAATTAAATCAAGCAAGTGCAAAAATAAATAAAGTAAGAGATAAAATATATTTGCTTGTGCGAATTCGGGTTGGATCTGCGTACTTGTAGCCTTCCCTTAGGCCAGACTTACGATTCGGGTGCCTTAATGTGAACCGGTTAGGTGGGAATACGAGAATGAAATGTAATTAAATAACAAAATGTAGATTGCCAAAGGCGCATGATTAGCAAAAAGTTATAAGCAAAACTCAGCCAAAAAAAAAAAAAAAATCACTTTCAGATGCCACTGAGGCTGGACAATCACCGCGAATGGCAAACAGGCCCAATGGCTGCTTTGGATGAACAAGAATATAAATACTATAGAAGCCATTTGCGTGGGCTCTGTCATCAGATGTGGGCATGCAGCATTTGATTATTGATTATTAATTAGTCAAGCTAACACAATGAACTTTGTGCTTGATGAATAATATCTGCTGCTTACGCCTAGTTGTACTTAAGAAAGACATCAGTTGAGACATTGAAGACAAACCAGATTGACAAGGGAATTCTGAATCAGTGTAAAACTAACTACTTAATAATCCATTAGCTGGTTTGACTAACATATGATATGACTATAAAAACCGACTTAAGGAAACTAAAATTTAGCCGTTCTTCTTTTTCCCGTCGAAAGTAGTAAACTTACGCTTGCAGCATATCGGCATGCTCCCTTATTTCATTCACATATATCTGCAGCTGTGTCATCAGGATGAGTTCCGTGCGCAGCAGCTGCTCCAGGCCACTGGTTGAGCTGAAAAACTCCGCATTGGATGCAAGGATTTTCAGTCCAAATAATAAAATTAAATAAATTCCCGTCAGCATCTTCATTACAAAATACAAATTAAAGTAATTTGAGTCTCAGAGCTCGTGCTGTCTTTGCTTCGGCGCGTCGTTTAGAACTGTTCGGGCTCGATCTGTTTTCAAAACAACAAACAGTCTGTGGGCAGTTCGTTAGTCTAGCAAAAGCTCACAGCGTTCTCGACTTAAGCTTTTGCCGTGGCTCTTGCCCGATCCGCCATATCTAGTCGTGGTCAAAGAACTGCCCTCGAGGCTCTGTCGTCAGGCTTGATTGAGCCAAGTGGCTAGGTAAAAAAAAAAAAAGAAGAGTGTTAGTTCAATAAACCTAAAATTACTCAACTACCGCACAGGCGGCCCTTATTGCTCACTAATTGTCTTTCATTCGATCTGAGAGATTAGCTCAGCAGTTCATATCTCCGTCTCTCTGCTAATTACTTTCACTAAGCCGTTGACTAGAGAGTCGCTAACATGCAAATGAGCCGCTAAAACTTTGCCCGCGAACTTGTTTATGCAAATTACCGGCAAAACTGAGCTCAACTCAGGCAAGTTTTCGACTCATTGTTTGTTTTGAGTCAACTTCGCAGCACACAACTACTCAAAAGTGAGTTTTAACCCTATAAACAACAGACATTTGAATTTTACTTAACGAAGATCTTTGAGCTGATCTCAAATATGTTTCAAAAAAAAAACTTTGTAATGCTAGAGTTTTTTCCTGTGTTGTTTAACAAGTTTGCGTGAGAGTAAGTTGCTTCGATTGTTATGCTGTCCATCAACTTTATATACATACATAATATACGTTATATATGTATGTCAGGTAGCTATTACATTACCATTATACTTGAACTACGAGACATGGCTTAGCAAGGCAAAGCCGATGCGCTCAGAAAAGAGATGAGAATGCACCAGCTGAGAGAATCTCTTCACTAATAATCAAGTGAATTCAATTAAAAATTGATAAATATAAATAGTTACAAATCAACAAATTTATTTAATAATATCATAGCCCACGGAAATTTCATTATCGCGATAAACATCACAAGGTCGAGCAAATGTCTGGGTAGCCTCATGTATCCAAATGTTCGCAACTGTTTCAAATAGAGATAAGAGATAATATTAGATAAATGTAAGTAAATCTAAATTAATTTAAAAATTAAAATTAAAATTCTGTTAAACATCAGTAAAATTAAGACTTCATTTAGAACAACTTTATAATATATATAACAATGAAAATTATTTCTAATCTTTTTCTTTGTTATTTTTAGAATATTATAAAAATATTTAAATACAATAATTGTATTATTTATATATAAATAATCTGGAATCTAGAATCAAAGTCATATACTTCAATGAAAATATAATAGAAGTACACTTAAGAGAATAGACTTTAACTGCTTTTCCTTTTTGCAATCGAGTATTCGATTGGGTCAACTAAGAGAATATATAATAAATTGTTAAATACTATATTATTTTATATATTAAGAGAATATATAATAGGTAAAATATATAATAATATAAGTATAATATAATATAGTATAATATATTTTATGTTAGTTCTTATCATTTATATTATTAGTTTCTAATAATATAATTATTATATATAATTTTAATTTTTATATATAATATTAATTAAAATGTTATTAAATATATATATATATATATATGTATATATATATATATATATATATATATATATATATATATATATATATATATATATATGTTATATTTATGACATTTTCTGTCATTCCATCTTTTTTTTAAATGATATTTTAATTTTCTTAAATCAATTATAAATTGAGTATTTACAAACAAAAATATATCCAAATTTGTAGAAACTTTCTAATGGCTAAATATTAATTGGTAAGCAAAAGCCTCAGCTTTTAATTTAATATCTAGTTAAACTAATTATATATATTTTAATTATAATAAATATTAAGTGAAGAATGCAAATATTAATCATCATTTACAATTTGATATTTTGTTCACTTATGATAAATAAACAGTTGAAGCTTCAGAATCAAAATTTAGTTTATCGAATGAAATAGTAAACCTCGATTATTTATTAATATAATAGTTATATGAATATAAATATAAACTTTATTCCTACACATATTGCTGGGTGACTCTTGTTATCTGCTCGTCGAGTACACCCAAGCAGCGAACTTTAACCTATTATATATGTTTATCAGTCATTAAAGCTAAATGAACTATTAAAAGTCGCAGCAGTTAACTACAAAATTATATTTAATGGCCAAAACACAAAACAATCTTTTGATTATACAAAAGAATAATACCAGGCTGATTAAACTTTGTTATATTGTTCTACGCTTGAGCGCGATTTGAATTGAAAACTTGAATTTGCCCATAAAGTGTTTGTTTGCATTGATACGAAAACATGTTTAACATTTTAGAGCATATTATTTTCGGCATAATTTGTGTAATAAATGTTTGAAAAGTAAATATGAATGCAATGGCTTCGCCGAAATACTCACTCCACTTGCTGCCCTTCAGAACTGGACAGCCGGCGTGCTTGGTGCGATAGTCCTTGTCCGAGGAACGATGCAAATTGTACCAAAACAAAATGTTGCCTAGCTGCGGCCGCACGGCAAAGTTGAGGAAGGGAAAGGCTGTGGCACCACCCTGCTCCACATCCGACAGCTGCAGCGGTTCATAATAGAAACATTTTGTACATGGGGGGACTCAGTGGGGCTTAGGCTGTAAAGTCAACTTACATAAAATATGGCCGTGGCGATGCGATTGCCCTCGGCGGCAGGATAGTGGCGCGAATCACGGAAGAAGTCCCAGTGGGGCTCGTAGTGCCCGCCTACGCCGTAATTGGCCACCTGCAGTTGTTCGCAGTAGGTCATGTCCAGACCGGTGGCGTCGCCCACATCACGCAACATCCGCCCCATCATCGGGTGCGTGCTGTACGGCAGCCAAGCGTTCTTGCTCACGCGGAATGCGGACTTCATGCGCTGGCCACCGGGCAGCGGATTAACCGTGGAGCGTTGCATGTGCGGCACAGCCATGGCGCGTAGTTCGCCGATTTGCTGGGGACTGAGCATGTCGTGGTAGCTAACCACCAGTGGGTCGAGGCTGTGCTCCTCCAGCTTGAGCGGCGCCAGCAACCGATAGGCGTGCCGCCCATGGGTATAGTGACAGCGCAGCCGTCGCTGCTGGGCTGCAGAGGGTCCGACCTCGCCGCGGCACACCTTCTCGTAGTGGGCGAACTCCTGTGTGAGCTGTGGGAGCGAATCGAAGTCCAAAATTAGTCGCATAACTACAAAGATAATCGGTCTGAAGGTCTCACTCTGTAGCCGGCTTCATGCCTTGGTTGTGCCCCATCATAGCCGTCGCCGTCGCCGTCGCCATCGTCGTGGGCCAGGTTGGCGGCCTTATCACCCAGATGCCAATTACGTATGCGCGATGGATCCAGCTCGAGCACGCGCTGGCTCAGTTCGTATGCCGTGTCGAAGTCGCCTAAAATTGTTTGGTAAATATGCATGCAAGTGGCTCTGACTTTGACTCTGACTCTGCTCACCCATACGGAATAAACTCTGTGCCACCGTTTCCATGCTGTTCAGCAAGGCGGGCTCTGGAGTGCTGTGCGGCTGTGGTTGATGGCGCCGCAATCGCTCCATGGACTCGCGCAGCCACACTTTCGTGTTGTTGTAGTCCTCCATTTCAAAGAGTTGTTGACCCAACACAAAGCAATCCTGCCAGCTCATGTCCGTGCTAAAAATAATGCCAGCACAAAAATCGAAATGAATATGAGTGGTGCTTGGCTGGGCAGCGACACACGATTCCCCACAACTAAAACAGGAACGGGTGCGACGTACTCAGAGGTGTGTGGATACACAGAGGGAAGTTTGATTAATATATATATATACATATATATAACATTCTGCACGATTGAATTTATAATGCCATATAATAGTCACGGCTCTTTGCCCGCAACACAATGAATCCGCTCCTGACTACAGTTAAATAGTGTATGTGTGTGTGTGTGTGTGTGTGTATTACTCCTGTATTTTAAGCTTGACTGGTTATTGCTTATTTGGGTTAACCCCCCTCATTCTCATTCTCCCATTCACTCACCCGTATTTGATGCCATTCAATATGCCGGCGGCCACTTGAGCTACATCCAATTTATAGGTGCTCTGCAGGCGAACTAATGCCAGGGCGGCTCCGTCCACATCCTCCTGGCTGGGAAAGTTCAGGCCATAGTGTTGTGTAATATTGAAGCCTGAAATAATTCATTCAACAGAGTTTCCGTTTACAACATTGCATAGAAATAGATAGAGGCTGGACACGCTGGATACGTACGTAGCTGTGAGCTGATTTGCTGGACTCGACTATCCACATGCTGCCAGTCCGTATGGAGACGCTTCATCAGGCGATACACATTGACCGGATTGGTCAGATAGTTCTCCAGGCCTTTGGCTGCCAACGCATGCTCCAACTTTATGGGCGACAGCTCTCTGTGGATCAGGTTGTGGATTTTGGCTTAGACGAGTTTCTAACTCTAATCATAAATCGAAAGCTACCAGTTTCTCTGTCGTCATAGACATCATAGCCCCAAGACAGCAGAACTTAATTAATTCTAATTTATTTGAGAATCTACGTGATCCCAGCACACAAAACTTTTTCTACTACGCGATCAAACGAAAGCGAAATGCTAAATGCTAAACTGCAACACATAGTTGCTTGAGAGCGGAAAAGTTCTATTCGAATTATATATTTTATAGTATATCTTTATGGTTAGTTTATGATAAACATGGATCAGCGGACAATAAAAGTGGAAGCCGATGGCATTTAAATAACCCGAAGCCGATCAACAATTATTAAATAGCTTTAGTTGAAGCTGAATATAAATTAGCTAATTTCGAGTAATTATATTTATTTTTTAGTATAGCTGCCTTATTGTATATCTTTACCTTTCTAATTGTATTAGGATATTTTTAGCTGCTTCAAGCTGTGAGCTCAAATCACTCAGCAAAATGTGCTCCGTGTGCAGCAACTGCTCCAGTCCTGTGATCGAAGAAAAGTAATCCGAAGCCTGGCAAGAGCGCAGGCTGGCCAACACACATAGTGCCAGCAGTCCAGTGTGGACCCGCATCTCAATGATCAGGTAGATATTTATGTATATGTATAAACGGGATATGACAGACAAAAACTATGTGAGGCGTCTGCAGTGCCTCACGTCTCATAACAAACTGATCGCCATCAGCTGCCGCTGCTTGAACTGAGCATCCCCACGAGAGATCAGTGAATAAAACCTGTGATGACAGACACTTTGGCACACGCGATTAGGAGATCGTATACCCGCGACCAGGTGCTAACTACACAGCACACTATTTGCATAAACAATTGATGCTCGGCTACGTCTATGTCTATGTCTGTGTCTTTGTCTAACTCTTTGTCTATGTCTAATGTCGAGCAGTATGAAAAATAGATATAGCTTTATGAGCCACTCTAATGAAGAGCATACGTGTTTCGTGACGATTAAGCATGTTTTATGGCTTTGCCAAAGCTGATTTAGTGATGCTTATCATTAGCTCGTTTTCGTTTTCGCTGTTGACCAGGCCCGAGTTCTAGTTCTCTCTACTCACCACTGTCGCGGCATATCGTTGCCTTATTCGATGGCTTATTAATTCAACCTAATTAAGAACGCGTTGTTTGATATTTAATAATGCAGTCGATAATAACAATGCGACAGTGTTGAAAAACGTCGACTTAGTTCGAAAAATAAATATAGATATACCCTGGAATTATTTAGAGCTGTTATATTTAATAATAAAGGATTGGGTCAATACAAACTAAAATTCATATTAAGAAAACTTTTTACATAAAATATACTTCTAGTATAAAATGCATTTTTTTGTTTAATTACGAAGTATAGTATTAATTACGTAATACTGCAATATTTAATGGAAATCTAAAAATAAACTAAAATTTATATTACTTTTTATTTGTACCATAAATTTCTAGTATAAAATGCAAATTTGTTTGTTGATTACGTAGTATTTTGTATTATTCTATAATCAATCAGCCGGTGACACTTTGACTGACGATTACGACACAAAATGTATCAAATGGCTCAAAAGATATTTTATTGATTTTTGAGAACAAAAACAGGGTATGTCGTTTAACTGTTTTAATTTTTGGTTTTTATTTTTTCTTTATTGGCTTTTGTATTTATTAACGAGCAAGTAAAATTCATTATAAGTGCCATTGTTTGTTTTAATTGACATTTGATTTACCACAGATATATCTGGAGAGGTTAGCATTCGAATTTGTGTTCGTATTTATGAGTATTTAATATTGCCTTTAACTATTTCCTGCTGGCAGATGACAAAAGGCATTTGACCAAAACCTGACAAGCTCGAACATTCGTTAGGCGATGCTGTGATGCATAAATATTGAAATTTACCTGCTCTTTAATTAGCCAACGGCCACACCCGTGAAATGGCCATTACGCGTCAGATGAAAGAGCAAATGAAACTCAATAAAATGTCAGAAATGTCATTTGAGTTTTTATTTTCCATTGCGGCAATTAGTAAAAGGTAAAAAGGCACATCAGCCAGAAGCTCTGAAATATTATGAGGCCTTAACTGAGCTGCGTCCAGGCCGCTGTATAAAAGAGGAAAAACAAACACATCGATAGAGTTCATGTGGAAGGTGTCTTTGCTGCTCTACTTACACAGCTGTGTGCCGAGCAGCACCGGACAGACCAGCTGGTGGCTTCTGTAATCTGACCTCGACGAGGCTGGATACTCATCTCGGCTGCGTAGGCTCCAGTAGAGCAGCGAGCCCCGTGGGACACCGACAGTGAGCTCCAGTTGTGGGAAGACAATGGCGCCGCCCAACCTGGCCTCTTGCAGCTAATTAGATGGGGTGAGATGATAATAGTCCAATTAGTGACATATTAGTTAATCATTGCATTTGAGTTACGCACATTGAGCAGAGCACGTGCCGCGTGCTCGGATGTGCTTGATGGCTCCACTAGTGGTGTAACGTGCTCGTGACTATGACGACGTGCCTGCCACAGCTCTGGCTCCACGCCGACAATGCCCAGTTGATTGTGGATGTTACGCATCCTTCTCTGCGCCAGCTTAGTGAACTTCAAGGGTTCGAAGGCCGTGCTCTTGGTCTGCCGCCTCTGCGGCAGCTCATCCAGCATACCAATTAGCTGTTCAGTCTGCTGGGAACTGAGTACATCATGATACAGCATGATGTATGGCTCCTCACTCAATTGCTCCAAGCGCAGCATGCGCAGATTCGAAACGTCTTGGCGGCACGTTGTGAAGCGGCTACCTGTGATGGGCTGCTGTGCGGACGAGCGGCACAGCTCATCAAGAATCAGTTGCGCAACGGATTTCGTAGACTTGAAATGAATTTAAAGAAGAATACAGTCGACTTTGAAAATGAACTATATATTGAATTGAGGTAAAGATAGTTCTTTTTGGAACTAAAAAATATAAAAACTGTATTTGCAGAGTTTGGTAGGAAAATATTATGAGTTACGTTAGATATGTTGGTTGGTTTATACTGAGAATTGGTATTTATAGAAAGTTCAAAAAGCTTGCAAAGCTCAGGTCGGGTTAAGATATATTGAACAATATATCAATATATGGACTGCAAAATATATACAGTAATTATAATATAAAATACGTCTTTGATCTGTTTTAGTTTGAGGATTATACCTGATATATCTTTATATAAAAGTGTTCATACAAGTTCGACACAGATATTGTGGAGCTAGAGAAATTTATGTTAATGTTTTTCATAGTTCAAATCAATTGTACAAATATTAATAAAATTTTGAAGTAAATTAATTGTAAGTAAAAGGGAATATTAGTCATGCTGTCCGATCGTCCTCTTCTCTGTCTATGCATGTCCCAACATAACCATTTTGTCGATATTGAAACTATTAATATACACATATAAAAATGTTCAAATATTAAGACTTTCTTGATGCGCTTATTAGGGAACTGTTCGCTTAACTGATAGAGACTGAAATTTTGAATTAAAACTTACGAAAATAATTAAGGATCATAAGGATATATCGGATATATCAGCGTAAAAAGAAAAAAACATTAAAGTTCAAATTGGATACTTGATTAATTAATAACATCGTATATCGGTTACATATTATATGCTATCTATTTTTCTACTATCGTAAAAATCCCTCTAATCTTTTTCAAACTCAATTATCCATTTATGAACTATTAACCTCCTCTATGTCCTCTATATGCCGCTTTGTGTCGTTTGTAAAAACTTTGTAAAAACAGCTTCCTGTTTTCGGACCTCTGAATTTGGTATCTCCCGACTGCAACGTTCTTACAATTTATCCATGTACTGCGCATATGCAAGTCGATTCAAGTCGTCATTGACTCAAACTAAACAATGCTTAATAGTTATTAATCGGCTTATTGTTGCTTTGTTGCATAACACTTGAGCAATTTCGTTTACCTTTGCATTCGGCTTTCTGTTCGACACAAATTTCTGTGGATTTCCGTTTAAAGCTCGCTCTATCTTGGCTTTTGCGTTTTTCACTTTCTGGCTAGCCGGACGCAGGAGCAACAATTCTTTGGCTGTTTCGAGTGCGGTCAAAAATTCACCTGATGCGAATGTAGAGTTTATAGAGAAATACAAAACGATTTATGAATGCCAGAGAGATGCACCTGCTAGGTAATCCATATTGAGCGATGCCTCCAGTATTTGAACCTTGGCCCATTCCTGCTCACTGACCAATGCTGTAGCATTATGCTCAGCTGTCACCATTCCCATCGCTGTCTCCAGCCAGTGTTTGGCTACGGCATGGTCGCCATTCCTTTCCGACTTGCGTGCTATTTCCAGACAGTCACTCCATGACATGGCCGAGCTGTAGGAATCAAAATGTATATATTGAGTGCTTTTCATTTGTTTGCATATCCCTGGGTATACTTACCCCACCTTCAGGCCGTGGACTATGCCCAGCGAGAGGGTGGCTGGCTTGAGGTCGTATACTGATTGCAGTCGCAGTAGATTGAGCAACGCCGCCTCATAGTCCTGCTCGCTAGGCAACTGCAAATCCATCTTGTAATCTGGAAGATTTGTGGCCAGTTTGTGGGTGCCGTTTGCTTGCTGCTCAAGCAGTGGCCAAACGCTGTGGAAGCGCTTCAGTATGGTGAGCACATTGAGTGGATTGCCCATATGCTCCTCCACCCGATTGCCCACCTGCCGATGCAGCCGCTCGATGGCCACTGTCTCGCTTTTAATGAACTCCAACTGTTGGTCTAAGGCATCGATATAGTTACGTAGAGCGTTGATGAGCGAGCTCTCGGTGGTCAGCAGTTCCCGCAAATGCTCCTCACTGCTGCCACTGACAACTTTTGGCCACATCAAAGCGAGCCAAAGTAGCCACAGCCATCGCTTTACTGTTGCTGTTGCTGGCATTTGCATAATTAGCCGTGTGCCTTATTGTTGTTGTTCCAGTCCGGGTCAATGGCTGGCAGTTCGCTAAAAAAGAATAATGCCTGCTTATGGGTGCCAAAGTTGCTATGCTGTAACGCTTGACCAAGCTGCTTGGCTGCTGCGGCTGAACTGAGATGAAGTAACTTTGAGAAGTTATTAGAAAGGTATGAGAGGTAAACTGCTTTTAGAACTTTATTTTTTGCATTTTCTGGAATTCTCTGCTGTTGCTGATATATTTTCTCTGTTCTCTTCTATCTTCTTTGTTTACTAAATCTATTGTTGTTTGATGACGTTCAAAATTCAAAGCAAACAACAAAGTGCTTAAACCTGAAGCATAAACTTTTCCAATCATTGTAGAAGGCTTTTAACCTGTGATCCCAAATAATCTTAAATGTAAACCATTCAAGTATTCAAGCTTCAAATTTATTATTAAATTATGCTTGAGCTTTTACGGCTTTCATATTTCTCTTAAATTATCAATCTGCTTGGCTAAAGCTAATGAATGTGAATATATATCAAATTAAAAAATAAAACAAAAATTTTTTTAAAGGGTAACTTACAAAAATGGACTCCAAAATTAACACGAATTTCAAATGGCCTCCATGTACGCCAATATAATTTATAACTTGCCGTTATAATTTACAATTTTAAATCTGCTTTGCTGCAGCTAATGAATATTAATATATAGAGATATTCCTGCTGTTTATTATTTGTCCAAGCCAAATGTCAAACGGAGCATTTTTCTCAAGCTTTTTATTAAATTGTAAAAATATGTACTTATGAACAAGTAAGAAAGCTCTAGTCGAGACTGCTCGACTACGAGATCCCCTGAACCCTCCGAAGATCCAATAATTCGTTTCTGCACGCGTAAAATATAAATAACGTAACGTAACGTATATACCAAAGCAAACTGTATGTTTCTAGTATTTGAAATCTATTTTTTACACATTCGGTGGCGTGGTGGGAATTGAGGGGCGGTATCCAAAATCTGATAAAAATTAAATTTGTATTAAATTATTACCTATGTATATATGCAGAAGACTTGGCGACTCTAGCTCTAAAGATGAACAAGATATAATTTTTTAATGAAATATCTATAATTCTGAAACGGAAAGAGCTATTGACTTTCTGAACTAAACTCGTTTACCTTGCAATACACGGATCTAACACAAAAAGAATGAAGTCTCTTATACGGACAGACGGACGTTCACCCTGTTCAAGAATATATATACTCTATGAGGTCTGCCACGCCTCCTTCTGCCTGTTCACCATATTCAATGGGTTCTGAGTATAAAAAGTCATTTATAAATTCACATAAAATTATACGCTTCACTTAAATTGCTTAATCATTTCCTTAGTTACACAATCGCATTTACAATTTATGTAATTACTGTTATGTGCATTCATGTTTATACAAATATGTTTTATGAATTATGCGTAAGCCAAGGTCAACTGCTGCCATAGATACTAAATATGTCAAAGAGCTTTCAGGCAATTCCTGCTAATTCTGCTTTGCCTCGGTCATTGAGATAATTTCCTAATAGTCGCCATGATTGAAGTCAATTCAAGGAATTAATTTCAGTTGTGATTACGTTAATGTCTGTTCTCGGAACCATTCACAAATAATGCCTTAATGAGTGTAATCAGTCCTTCTTTTACTTTGTTATCTTCTGAGTTTCCATTTCATCAACCTGCATCAAATGCTCACAGCTGGGAAGCAATTTTGAATAATTTTCGTTTCATTTCGTAGTTAAAGAGCTTTAAAATGCATGTTAATGAAGCTATTATCAGTAAAACCCAGCTTGAAGTGATTAACTTACATTAAAGCGCATATATTTTATTTATTTCAAATTGAAAATTCTCTTGAAAACTGATATTTATTTATAATTTTCAATTAGAGGTAAGTAAATGAATAAAAAAATGTGTATTGTTCCCTAACATTTATGTAAGTTAAAAGAAATTACTTCCATAGCATATTGGATTTTTTTTTATCCTGAACCCATTGAAAACGAGAATTCAGCTGAAATTTCACATGAATACTCGTATATAAGTTACGCAATACGAGTTTATTTTAATTTTTTTATAAATTGATTTAAAATATAATTTTTTATATATAATGGTATAATTGGTATAATGGTTTTTTTCTTCTTTCTCTATTATAAATTTCCAAGATTTGTTTTAAGTATTTATGTTTATTAACAAACTATGCCAGTAAACTTACAAACTTTTTATCTGCCGAAACACTCTCGTTTATATAAAAGATACTTAGACAAATATTCATATTCATAATTCAATTAGTTTTTATGCTTTCAATTTGATATAAACTTTACTTTTAAAACTAATTGCTTCAGTTTACTCGTCTACTGTGACCATTTGATATCTTTATGCGCTCGAGTTCCAGCTCCTTCTGTAGTACGATTTTATTATTAAGGGCTGCCGTATTGGTCGGTTCAAGTTTTAGAACTTCGTTGTTAAGCATATATGCCATTTTAATATTGTCGAGCTTTTTATACGCCACAGCCAACTGTCCTAGGATGCGTGCTTTTCTCACATCGGGAAACCTTGATATATCCACAGATGAACGCTTTCTGGCCTGCAGCAGCCACTGAGCTGCATATTCATAGTGCTCCAACTGATTCAGATTGCGTCCAATGGCATAGCATTCGCTGGCGGTTAAAGTCACATTCTTGCCCGAATGCATATCTGTCAGCAAGACTTCGTTGGCTAATTCTGATGTGGGAATATTTTCGCTCTTTTGCATAAATAATAAATTACCCGTGGCATTTAGAAGATCCACAGTTGTGGGACCATTGAGGTTCTTCTTATCCATCTCGCTGGCGATCGCATTAATATATTCGTTATACGTATTGTTCGTTAACAATACATCAAGTATCTCATGCTTCCAGATTTTAACGAACCGATTGATGATTAAAAACGCATTGATTGGATTACCAAAGTACTCTTCAGGAACAACTTGCTCATGCAAATTGTTGATATCATTCAAATAACTGTGTAATACATTTATATATAAGTAATTTATTTAAATATTTCAATTAGTTTTACGTCAAATCTACCTCAAAATCGTATTTTGCTCAATCTCCAATTTGTCCAAATACGTTTCCAAGTGCTTTACCAACACAGCTTCCACTTTGAGAAAACTTTGTATTCCATTAGCACAATCGCCCATAATATAACCAAATTCCATGCATCCCAATCCGAGCATCATCAAGAGAACAGCGCTCAACCGAAACATTTTAACCATGCTACGTACCAAATATTTCTATTTCTGATATATCATATTTCGAATTGAGTTGGCTAAAGTCTTGTTAAATATTTACACAGTTGCCTTTAACAGTTTTCTTGTTTGTCTATTTTTTCTGGAGCGGCAACATAAGTTTCGAAACCAGTGAAGTGCTACCAAAAAATTTGGTATTTACTTATTTATTTTCTATTTATTTGTATTAACATTTTCATATTTATGTCATTTTGAATTTGAATATTTTAATTTCGAGTTTATTGTCTGTTTAACGATTAATTAATTTAAATAAAATTAATTGGAGTTTCGAAAAAAAAATTAAATTAAAAATAAATTCAATTAAAAATATAAATAAAATAAATAAATAATAAAACTAATTAGTAAAACTATAATTTTTCCTATTCGTCCTATTCTGTCCAAAGTAATTGATTATATATTATGTATATATATTATATATATATTATATATTGGGAGCGAATATTTCTTTCAGTTCCCTAGATAAGTAAATAAATTGATTTTATTTTATCTGCAACTTGTTGAAATATGTAGGAAACAATAAGAATAAAAATGATATTTGTTATTACAGCAAAGAGATGAAAACCTAAAGCAATAGCAGTTAAATTTTACACGTGTCATAGGCGCGTCATTTTATTCCATTATTAATTAAATCTTTTATAAGGTTCCAGAATTTTGTCACACCTTCAAAATGTATTTAAAATGTGTTTGCTGTTCAAATATAAATTGAATGTTGATTGAAAATACATCTGAATTGTCGATTTAATAGTAAATTTACTTATTTTTGATTAGCTTATCTTCATAAAAAGATACAAATCAAGCGAGATAAAACACGCTGTATCTACAGCCGGCTAGAACGTAGATTCAAAACCAGTTAGTAGGCACAATGAACTCAGAATTTCTTTACGTTTTCCATAGGCACAAACAGGTTTTGCTTAATTATTTAGTTATTGGCGACTGTGTTAGGGCTGTTAGAAATTATGTAAGCTGTGTATAGGAACCATGACCATGCATAAGCTATCGATCGAGTCGGCGGGGTCAATTGGCGAAATCAGTTGACCGCGAGTCGTGGCTGAGAGCAGAGATGCTGTTAAAAATGAACTTCTGTGGGCTGATGGCTTTGCTGGCACTTTTCGGCTTTTGTGCTGGCACGGCTGAGTTCTACTCCTCGGTTCATGCAATGTCCAAGGTCTTTCGCTTTGAACAGCAAATGCTGCAGCACATGCAAAAATTCATAGCTGATAATGAGAGCAAATTGGATTTTCTGCGAGCGTAAGTTGTCTCTAGGTTGGCACTAATTGAATTTGATGCAATTCAATCTGCAACGACAGGCGGTTGGACGAATTCGAGCGCGAGCGTGACGAAGCCAAGCAATGGGGTGTGACGTACTTCGAAAGTCCGCTGAATAAATATTTGCTGAGCAAACGTCTGACCCTGGACTGGGAGCGCATTGCGAATCTGATGGCAGCCACAACCGGAGCGAGTGGGTGTTCAATTCACTTATATGCTAACTTCATTAAGTATACGCTCTGTGTACGCTTCAATTACAGAGCCACTGGAGCGCCTGCAGCGACTGCGCCAGAAAAAGAGCATGCCCAACGCCCGGGAACTGGAGGGCGCCATCGATGGATTGCTGCGTCTGCAGTACATTTATAGATTACAAACCAAGCATGTGGCTGCTGGAGTTCTCGATGGAGTTTCCTATGGGTGAGCCAACTGGCAATGATAGGAATTAATTAGCATTACCTCACGTTGCCTTCGTTAAAGAACTCAACTAAACGCTCAACACTGCCTGGACATAGCCGAGCAGGCGGCGCGGGATGAGCATCTGCAGTTGGCACACGCTTGGCTGATGGAGGCGAACAGCCGTCTAGCGGACCGGGATCGCGCGCAGCTACAGCCGCTCATTTTGGGCCAGTTAGTAAAGCTCAAAGCCAGGCTAAGTGATCACCGAGGCATGAATAATACTCTGGAAATGCTTAAAAATATTGAACCAGGCAGTGAGAGGCCCTGGAATAGCTATAAAGATTTCAATGAGATCAATCGTCAAATTGAAGAGTTGACCGCTGAGCCAGTCGCTGAACATGCTGTGAGTACGGCCTTCTATTACTTATCTGCCTCTGACTTATCTTAACTTTCTTTCAATATACAATGCAGCCCTTGCCTGAAGATCTGTCCAAGTTGAGTGACTTTGAGCTATATCGCCATACCTGCAATGGTCATATAAGGCCAACGCCGTCACAGTTGCGACCATTGCGCTGCGGCTACATGACCGAGACGCATCCATTTCTGCTATTGGCACCGCTGAAGGTCGAGGAGCTGAGCCATGATCCACTGCTTGTGCTCTATCATGATGTCATCTATCAGAGTGAAATCGATACGCTGGTCAGACTAACAAAGAACAAGATTCATCGTGCCACAGTCACCGGCAACAGCTCATCCATTGTCTCCAATGTACGCACCAGCCAATTCACCTTCCTTCCGAAATCGCGCCACAAAGTGCTGCTCACCATTGATCAACGTGTGGCCGATATGACCGATCTGCACATGGGTTAGCTTCAGTAGAAACAACTCGCATCGCATGAATTATATTCACGTATTTCCATTGTAGAATATGCCGAGGACCATCAGCTGGCCAACTACGGCATTGGCGGCCACTACGCCCAGCACATGGACTGGTTCTATCAGAATGCCGTAAGTAGAGTGTGAAGTTCGCATACATATTAAATACCTTTAAGTCCTTTAATCTCTTTTCGAACAGTTTAAAACTGAGCAGGTGTCCAGCCCCGAAATGGGCAATCGCATCGCCACCGTGTTATTCTATGTAAGTCCCTTTGTTGCCTCTGTTGGCCACTGAAAAACATAAATTTTCCTTTGCACTTCATAGCTCAGCGATGTGGAACAGGGTGGTGGCACAGCATTTCCTGCCATGAGGCAACTGCTCAAGCCTAAGAAATATGCAGGTACGTGAAGAAAAAACAGAATAAGGACTGGCTAATGGCTAATGGTTCCTATAACGTTACGAGAGTGTAAACTAGAAGAAAGTCTAGTAATATTTTACATTTACTTCTGTGAGCTGGCAACCAACACAGCTAACACTGTGTTGTAATTGGAAATAAATCTTACGTATTACTTTGAAATTATACCTCGCGCCCTCTCATCCCTCTCAACAATACACCCGCATCTGATCCTTATCCTAGTCCGTTTGTACACACGTAATTATATGTTGCTCAATTTTGCTAATTTTAGCCGCGTTTTGGTACAACCTGCATGCTTCAGGCGTGGGCGATGCGAGGACGATGCACGGCGCCTGCCCCATAATTGTGGGCTCCAAGTGGGGTAAGTGGTGAATTGTGTTGGGCATTAAAGCTCTATTAGTATAACAACCATAACGCTCTATTATTACGTAGTGCTTAATCGCTGGATACGTGAATTCGTGCAATCGGATCGCCGACCCTGTCACCTCTGGGACGATTCGTTGGCCACGATTAGTCAGGTCTTGAAGCTAATGGAATGAATTTCATACTACTTACTTAAGTATTATTTCAAATAAATAAATAAATAAGAAAACTGCTTGGTTTGTTTTTCGTGAAGCCTCTTCAAATGAAGACGCTTCTATAAATAGTTGACTTTATTTGGTTTTTTGTTTGCCATTTATACATTCAAAATTCTGCTAAATTAAATTCAACATTTATGTATTTGCATAATTGCTAGTTTGAAGCTTTGCCTTACGCCTTGCATACGCCTCGGGGGCCCACAAAAATAATTGTCTTTGGCTTGTGATCTAAAGAGACTTTGTTTCAGTTACGAAATAGTTAAATCTTCGCTAGATTTTTATTTGCTTAAGTTTTTTTTTTTTTTTTTTAATTTTCAATTTAATTTTCATACCTGCTCAATAATATGTGTGTATTTGAGTAAATTCAATATGATTTCAAATAAACATTTATATAATGTAGCTTTACGATGGCAAAGTTTAATTTTCGCTCATATATTTTTTATTTTTCTTGTTTATTTTGATATTCATTTGTATAACATTTAATAATTGCATAGCACATCGATATTTAAAACAACAATGCATCAAAACATTTATATTTTTGTTTTCTTCATTTTTTTTTAAAGTAAGTCTCTGAGCGACTTTTCTTTGTTTCATAAATAAATAAAATAGTTTAGTTATTTAGTTTTGTTTGCAAATTTTAGATTTGCTTATTAAAGGACACCAAGTGAAAGTTTTAGTTTTTTTTTTTTTTTTTTTTTTTTTGACTATGCATTTTTGTGTATACATATATAGTTTTTTTTTAAATTCGCTTTTGTGGTAGGGTTTTTTTTTATCTTTTTCTCATTTGATAAGTTCTGTGTGGTGGGCATTTTGATGCTAGGTTTAGTTAGAGTTATACATTTTTAATTTTTTCAGTGCGCTGGTAAACACTTCCAAAGGGATTGTCTTTAGGGGCACATACATCAATATACAAATAGTTGTAGATAAATATATTCATTATATAGTGTGGGTGTGCTTGTGTATAAGTGAGTCAGTTAGACACTGTACCCATTGAAATATACATTTAAAATTTGACTAATTTCTTTCGAATGTTTCACTTAAACTTAACTTTAACCACTTGCCGCTTTCGAGCCATTTGTTTATTGAAATTACAGTTTCTTCTATATTTAATTACCATTTTTTCATTTTTTTATACACCTATAAACATTTATATAATTATTATTATTTTGCAACGCTTTAATTCACATCAATATATGTACTATGCCTGTATATAGAACACGTACTCCTTTATATCTGTATATATGTATGTAAGTAGAGTTGGTTAATAATATTTTGTATTTCGCATAACTTGGCTTTCGCTCAATGCTCAATGCTCATTTGATATATATGTTTCATTCGCTTTTGGGTTTTGTTTTTTTTTTGTTCTTGTTTTTGTTTTTGTTTTTGTTTTGTTCAATAATATTTGTAATTGGAATATGTGTTATTCAAACTCACATCGAGATATATTGCCCACGGAGGAGCTAAAAATATGCATAAAATATATTCTGCTCGGCTCTCTCTCCAGTTTGATCTCATAGCATCGATAATCATCATGTCATCATCCTCTCGCCTCGCATTCTCCGAATGCCGCTTAGATCTCGTAATTACGAAATTTGTTAGCCACATCGGTGTTCTCAGTGCCCCATTCGGCCTTGCGGTTGCCATAATAGAGGGCGGCTCCACCTTCGGATGCTCGTCGATGAGCTGGATTCGGAGAGGCGGCGGTGAGGCCGCCGCTGCTGCAGCTAGCACCGGCCGGACCGACTCCGGCGCCAGTCTCCGGCAACATGCGGTCCTTGGTCTTAGGTGTAGCCCAATGCATGGACTTTGATTGAACGAAAAACAATTGGCCATTAATCGAATTTTTTCTTGCGCAGTTACGCAACTACTGTCAGAGCCAATGCATCTGGATTGAATGTGTGTGTATTTACATAAAAGTCAATTTGAATTTGTGCTCAGTTGCATTGGCTCCTCATTGGCATGCACGGCGTACACTTAGAACACTTTGGATGAAGAGGCACATTGAAAAAATACCATAAAATACGTAAAAACTGGAGGTGCTCAGGCGATCAGAGTCAGGCTTTAGATTGGGAGTTTAAATTAAAGTTTGTTGCTAATTAAATTCAAGACACATTTTTCGATTTAGTTGAATCTGAGCACTGGTTTTCCTGTGTGCCGTATCCTAAAAATAGCTTTGAATATTACAGACCAACTCAAAATATTGCTAACAAATGAGAATCTAAACCCGGTGACCAGGAGTGCAGTCCGTTCAGTCTGAATACTAATGGACAATCTCCAACACGTGCGCAAATTGCTTGCAACCGCAAAGCCCAAAGCCAACTAGTGCAGCCGACTAACCAAAGCCAATTTGTGGCAGCTCCCATCATCATGCCACGGCTAATTAGCCAGGCCGAAGGTCGCCCCCTGTCATCTTTAATGAATGCGCGACAATTTCCAACGGAAATTGGCATAAAGCAAGCCTGACCTGCGGCAATTAATCAAATTCAATATGCAACAATGAGAATGTAAATACAAATGCACTCGCATCCAATCACTAATTCTATAGCCCAAAACTTAATTTTGTGACCATTTCGAATGCATACCTAACAAAGTCGATAAATATGCTGAAGTCAACTAAAAGCTATTTGAATAAAAACTAATACAAAATAAATTACCACAAAAAAAAGGTTAAAAGAAAATTAATAAATATAATATAATAAAATAATAAAAATAAATAAATAAATTTAAATGAAATAAATTGACAAAAATTAAATAATAAATAATAAAATAAATTAAAAAATAAGTTAAAAGTAAAAGAAACATTAATTCTTTTAAAAAATAAAATAACAAACATAAAAAATTGGATAAAAAATAATGAAATTAATAAAAAAAAATATTAAAAAAAAATAGAATGAAATAAGAGCAAATGATAAAAAAATACTTACAAATAGTCCACAATTAAATTGATATTAAGATTTAAAATATAATAGAAATAATTAAATAATCTCACATACAAAAAAAAATCGATAATATTAAAAAAAATATTTATATATATTTATATATAATATTAAAAAAAAAAAATAAAAATAAAAATAAAAAAATATATATATACATATATATATTTATGTATATATATATATATAAATTCAAAATAAAAACTTAGAGTAACAAAAAGTTCAATAATAATATTACTTATATGCAAATCCAAGTTCTGAAAGTTGCTTATAAATATTCAATGGACTTCTTTTAATTATCATTCAGTCTTTGCCTAGTTTATTAAATGACTTGCTGAAACTCAAGCCCCTATACTCAGAACGACTGAGCGTTCTAAATGAATGAGTCACTTTGGCAACTTATCTATAGAGCGCTGCTATAACAAATTACAGTCCTATATACATATACCTATATATATGTATGTATATACATGAATATATTAACATATTATTATGGTCTCTGTCTCCTTCTGTATCATGAAATTTATATAGCCTTGTGTCACTTGTACCAATTGCTGTTTGTCGAAGAGCAAATCGTTCGAAAGGATATTAGGCAGTCGGAGAGACAATGCTGATGCTAATGCTAGTCACATACAATGTGAGCAACTGTAATTTTCCCACTTTATAAATAAAACATAAACAGATGGCACACAGAGAAAACACAGCTCCTCAGTTGTCTACAGTTTTTTGTATTTTGGGGATTGAAGTTTACTTCTCTGTTTCGGTACATTCCTGGCCCATACGCATACCTCTTTATCCACCTTCTCGGCAATTGTGTATCTTCTCACCTGGCCGACGTGCTCCTTCATGCCCAGCCACTGCTTGTAGCTCATGGAGATGCCGCTGTTGCGCCACTTGTCGTACACGGCTCGCTTCTCCGGATCGCACAAGGTCTCTTTGGCCTCCTGCAAATGAAAGGTTTCCAAAATCATTTTTATTTCCGTTTATTTACATTAGTTGATTGAAGTCAAATTGTGTTAAAAACCAAAAACAAATAGCATTTAGGTCGTCTGCTCTTCTATTTGGCTAAGGCTTGAGCCTTTGCTTGCGAAATAATCAATTTATGTAGTATACTTATTAGCATGACTGTGATTAACAAACAAACCCTCCCACACACACACACACACATGAATTATACGCTCAAGTGGCTTTGATAGGCTATCTGACTCGATACCAGCAGACATCTACAATTTGTATGGGAAAGCAGTCTGCGGGCGTTCAATGCATAGAGGAAGAACACAAGGAAAATTACACACATACGCTGTGTATCGGAGATTTTATTGCTACGATTGCTACGTGATAATCAATTATTTTACTACTCATTGGCTATGTGGGTCAGTAAGCAAGGCTTACGAGCTCTTTCTATTAGCTGTCAGCTGCTGGCTGCTAGCTTTATTTCTCCTCAATTAATTTTGGCCCTGTGGGCAGATTTGATTCTGCCAATAAAGCATTAAAGTTTTCCTGGCCAAAATCTTGTCGATAGCAGAGAGGATGCTTTCAGAGAAAAAACAGAATCCTGAGAATGTCTGCAATAAAAATGTGAGTTCTTTCAAACACATTTTATTTTCAGAATGGATATCTATATATTGTAACCACATATATTTTCTTTTATATTCAAATGTTATGCATAAGTGCACGTAGAGAGGTGGTGAAAGTCACAAAGTGTTTCATAGGACTACGAGACAGCAACATGATAGTCTCTCTCTCTCTCGCTCTCTTTCTCTATCCTTGTCTCTCTCATCTCATATTATACATAACGAGAAATGTTGATATATCCAATCGCAAATCTAATTGCATATATGTATGTATAATCTTTTGTTTGTGTTTTGTCGCATTGATTAGATTTGCATTATTCTAGCTTGAGCGTATATACGTATATATAATAAATGCATTTTATTCTAATCAGTAAATGAGTTAGGGTGCATAATGAGTTTTTGCATTAGCTTACATACTAGTTCTTATTCTGCATTAATTTCATAAAGTGCTTCAAATGTTTGTTTAACTAAGGAAATTACAAAATATGCTTTAAAGCAGTTGCTCTTAAAACTAATTTGAAAAATGTACAAAAAGATGCTGAAATCAAATTTGCGCTCATTTGAATCTTAAAATTACACTCGAAATGCTTTATAGCCGCCATCAGCGTTTGTTTTATGGCTTTGACGTTATAGCAACCATAAAAAAGGTTCCCCGTCAAGTTGCAAGGGAAAGCAAACACACAAACATAGACACGCATACATGCACACACAGAAAGAGGGAGATGGAGAGAGAGAGAGAGAGAGGGACGTTTACAAGCTGCAAATTTTATTTGCCTTTTATGGCAAGTTTGAGCTCTGGACCCAGTTTCACAACTATCATCCATATAAGAAGACTTCCGCTCGACTTGTTGCCGTTCCCGTTGCCCAAACGCGTAACAAGTTTTATTGTCGCCGTAGCTGACAGGACTCTAATGAGCAGTGGCAGGCAGAACAAGGACAAGCGAACGGCAACGGTTTGGCTATGTTGGTGTAGTTCTCCTCTATCTCGTAGGCGGCTAACAATAGCCGCACAAACACACGAACGCCCATTAACATATGTATGTGCACATACATATGTTTATTTTTATGATGCTCTGCTGTTCTGCTGGCCTGGCCCACAGCAAAATCAATAATCCTTTTCAAAATAGTAGCTATACGTATACGTATGTATGTATATAGGGTATATAGTCGTATGTCATTTATTATATCTACTTGCAAAGTGCTCGCGATCTCTGCAGCTTTTTGTTATGTGTAAAATTCAATTTGAGGTTGAGTGTAAATGAGTGTGCTTCGGGCTATTCAATTGTCTGCGTGTGTGTGTGTGTGTGAGTGTGTGTGTGTGTATGTGTGTGTGTGTTTGTGCTTTGTTCCATGTGGTTTTAAGCATTTTCCAACTGACAGCCAACCATTTTGCCAGCCCCACGCACATACATACATATGTACATATGTGTTTGTGTGTGCTTCGTTTTTTTTTTTTTTTATTACGCTAACTGAGGGGTTATGTTTTATAATTTATGTGTATGGCAAGAGTAGATCAACAATGCTTTCAGCTTTACTAATGCAAAAAAAAAAAAAAAAAAAGAAGAGAAAAGGAAGAGAAAAGAAAAACAACTCGAGTCGAAGCTTTCAACTTAAATAAATTACCCTCGGGGCGCGCCAGTCTTTTGCCACCCCTCGCCGCCTTCTTAGGAACCCACCTGGCGGTACTTTATTAAATATGTAAAATGTTTGCATTCTTGTTGCTGGGCAAATGTTCTTTTGTTGCTGCTTACCTTTAGCTGCTGGAACTTGGCCTCCGCGTCCTTGTCGCCGCTGTTCTTGTCGGGATGATACTGGAGTGCCAGCGCCTTGTACTCGGCCTGGATCTGCTCCGGCTGCGGGGTGGAGAAGAATTGGTTAGAAAATGGCGCAAATTAAGTAAATTGCAATGAAAAATTCTATTTTGCCATAAGTTAACTAAGTATTTTGTGGCATCAATCTGGCGGAAAAGTCTGCCCCCATTACATAATTTCAAATTGTTGCGACATGCAGATTTGATGTTATTCCCAAGGTAAGCATAAAGATGGGAGTGAAGCTAAAGATGATTACGCTATACATACATACATACATATATGTCGATACTAAGCCAACGCAAAGTGAGCAAGCGACGTTGTCAAGAACAGGCGGAACACGACAGGCGAGCAGGTGGATCCGCGCGACAGGTAAAGCTGTCAACAGCAAGCGAAGATTCTCACGACAGCACATTAGAATCGAAGCATCATCAATGGGGGGGCGGAAGCGATAAGTCCCAATGACAATAA
Source organism: Drosophila koepferae (assembly GCA_030914345.1). Taxonomy (NCBI): domain Eukaryota; kingdom Metazoa; phylum Arthropoda; class Insecta; order Diptera; family Drosophilidae; genus Drosophila; species Drosophila koepferae. The sequence continues at coordinate 3,381,846 of JAUESR010000206.1, read as the reverse complement.
CAAGTAAGCATCTACGTGATGTTTGCGCTGCAAAATTGTTTGCCGGAAAATGTCAAGTGTGAGAGTGTAAGCCGCTAAGTGTAATAGCATCCATCCCATATTCTCGTGGGCCTGAAAGTCGACCCAAATTGTGCGAAAATTGAGAGCAACAAATAACACTTGCCACAGAGGACGACTGACTTCTGACACTGCGACAACCTTGACAACGGATTCCGCCCACAACGGACTGGCATTAGCGTCAAGGCTGTGCGAGCAATTGAAATTAATTAAGCCAAAGTGTTTGCACTGACAGCCAGCAGCAACAGCAACAGCAACAGCAACAAGTTGCTGTCGGGCAATGTTTTGCGGCAGACAGCAGTTATCCTGGCATGCTGTTGGCCGAGTTTGGCGGCTGACAGGACCTGACAGTTGTCATCGCAGCCCAAGCAACAAAAGCGCATTATCCTCTCTGAATGGCGGTGGTGCGGCGGTGCGGCGGTGCGGTCGGGCAATGCCGGGACACTCAATTTTCAAAACAAAAGCCTCTTGTTGAGCCTTGTTGTTGGCGCCAGTTGTTGATGAAAATGGCTTTGCATGCACAATAACAGACTTTCACAATAAACGCAAATGCCACAGACCAACAGTTGCCCAGCAGCTTAGTCAGTCACTCAGTCAGCCATTCATAATGGCATTACTTTACGCTGCATGTTTATTTTCTATTGTCTGCACAAAGTATTGACGTTCGCTGTTTATACAAATATATGGCTTATATGTGTATATACATATATGCACTCGCATATATAAATATATGTAAATGGTTATCGTCTCTGAATATATCTATTATTTATGAGCGCACGTTGAATTTTGTATGTTAAGCTAACGGCAGCCAGGCATATAATTAATTTCAATTTGTTTTGCTCATGCTGTAGACTGCATCGTCAAAAGCACGTGAAAAGAAATCATATTCAGGCCACGGCAGACAGGGAATCGACACTTCTCCACCCCACAATTAGCTTAATGAATCTCTGGCAGACATTCACAGAGGCGTTTGTTTGCATTCCTGCGTGGGTGAGTACGAGAGTCAATGGGTCCTTCTACCACCTCCTGGCATTATAAACACAATAATGGGAATTTGATGCCAAACACAACCTAACACACTCACACACATGTGCTTAGCTATAGTTGTGTCAGAGCAAAATGATATGTTGACATTTTGTTATTTTCGCAGTCTATTCATACAATTTGGGTAAAGCTTCCATCGAAACGAAACGAATCGTAACTGAGCGACAAAATACCCAACATGAGCCACATTCACAACTGCTCTTGTCAATTTTCAATAACACATGGAAATAGCATCAGTTTCAATGACTCATGAACACAATATGCAAATAGTCGTAGAGAGAGAGAGAGAGAGAGAGAGAGACAGGCGTTGGCTATAGAAATGTCGAGGGGTTTTCACTGTTGCAATCGAGTGTGCGAATTGCATAATGCAATTAAAGTGAACCAATTAGAATTGAATTGATCAATTGATTAGTATGCATTGCCGTTAAATTAACTTCGCACCGAATTTCCATTTGATTGTGCCGTTGGAGAGAAATGCAAATGAGCCTCGATTGTTTCACAGATATAGAATTCGAAGTTGTTTTTCATAATAAAAGCCAATAAATATGCATATGTCAGCATGGGTAGAAGTGTTTGTGAATGTATTTATACAAAAAAAAAAAAAAATGTATATTTAGAATAAAGAGTGGCCGTGACATATGCAAATACTCAGAAGAGCATCTCATTGGTTCATCTGGACCAACAATGATCGACTCATCTGTGTGGGAATAGTAATGAGAATAGTCATCAACTGCAGAATATTCAATATTCCATTCAGGCTAAGTTCTTTTATTTTTTTTTACTATTAAATTTTGCTTAATAATATCGTAAGAAAATTGTTATAGGTTCTTTAAAATATAGAGCAGAGTTTAATAGCCTAATATTATGTTTCCAATATTATAAACACAATTTGTTTTTTTATTTTTTAATTTTATTAATTTTAATATTAATAATATTATAATATTTTATATATTTTGCTAATTTTTTAATATTGAATATTTTTTCGTAAATTCTGATTGCAGCAGTTATTTTTCCTTTTCTCAATTGACAAACCTAACAAAATGTTTTTATATTAATTGTGATCACATAAGATAGCAATGTATCTTATACAGTCTAAGTCTGAGACAAAGTTAACTTTCACTTGTGAAAGTAAAGAAACAGATTCCATTGGTTTTATTAATTAACTGTAGAATCATACGTATGGATATTCCGCAATTCCTCTTTAAGTTTTAATGACAGTTGAAAAGACTTTTACTATTTAAGTTCGTAACACATTTTTTTTTATATTTAATCAATTGTAAATCATATTCAAAATCAAGAAAAATCGTCTTAAATATTCATCAATGACAAATAAAAATTTTTTTTTTTTTAGTTTTTATAAAATATAAACAAAATAATATTAATTTCTTCTCAATTCACATTTACTTTTTCGTTTTACTTGCAGAATTCCATAATATTGATTTCAGGAAATTAAGCAATATTTTTTGTAAGTAAATTAATCAATTTGACTCCTTGCTCTGCAGATAACTTTTCGAGAATGCTGAACCTACAACACCTTCACCTTGATGAAAAAATATATATTCTTGACTGTTGTGAATATTTTGAAATCCCATCTGAAAGCCTAAAATCCATATGTTACTTATAATAACAATAAGAATAAACAGGCTCTCAGAGTGCTAAGCCTAATGGCATTGAAAATGAATTCTTGAATATAAAATGAAATCCTTAGAGCAGACTGAAAAAGTGGAGCTGTTTGTTGTTTTTGGCAAGAAAGAGCCTGACTAATATCTGAGGAAACTACAAATTTTCATATTAATGAGATCCGTTTCCCAGCAGACATTTTGCCATTTTCGCCCGCAACGTCGCCCTCATCATGCGTGATGCTTCGCACGGGGGAGCTCGTGCATAATTCAATTGATGGCTCAACATGATGCAATCGACAGCTTGAAAAATTGCCAACATTAAAATGTTTACAGGTGGAAAATTACGGCAACGTCAAAACATTTTTCATGCCATTGAATTTGATTAGGCCGCAGTCTCGGAAAAGTTACCTTTCCTTCGGGCTACGCTCATGCGTGCTCATCAAATTGTTATTGAAATTTTGTGAACTAGAAAATTTGACAGCTCCAAGTGAGTGCCGGGGTATTCTTACAGCGAAATTCCATTAGGCTAGCCAGAGCCTAGGGCTGAACAGGTAATGAATGCGATTAAAAGGGTTTGGATGTCAACGCAGCAGACGAGGAATGTGGATTTAATACGAGTAAGCCTAATGACAAAGATCTTGTTACCCCGTTGACAGTCCAGATCTGTGCTCAACCTGATATTAAAACTGAAAATAATTGCTCGGCTTAACTCAAGCTCCCACGCACAAGCACACGCAAACTTTTGACAGAGATAATTGAAGGACTCGAGCTGTCAGTGAAAAGTCTCTCACAACAGTTTTTACCCAGTTACCGTTGCAGACAATTTTCCGCAGGCAGCCGTGTTTCTGTCTGAGCGTTTAATTGCCAAGTGGCAGCTACTAAGTTGTATCTCAAAGCTGCTGCCGCACTCAATTCTTTTAATCTGGCACGTCTCTGAGTCTCTGAATGCGAGACGTAATTGAAACTAATTCTCAAAGCAAATGCCCCGACGAGCTCAAAGCCAAGTCGACAAACGTCAACTCAAATTTGATTTCATTTATATCTGTATCTTTATCTAGCTATGTTTATCTAAGGCCGTGTGCCTGGAAAGCGCTGCCTTTGTGGCTGCCAGCTCCATCCTCGCCACAGCCACGGCCACAGCCACCGCGACTCATGCAAAAGTTCTCGCACCTAATTCAATTAAGTCCAAATTAAATTTTTGGGCAAACTTTAAGGGGGCTGCTGCTGGTGCGACTGGTAAATGTGTGGATTTGCTGCTCAGCTCATTAAGAACTTAGTTAATTATTGGTTTTAATTAAACTTTCGACTTACCGACGAGGTCTCATCGCAGTGGAGCAGAGCGTAAAAGTCCTCATTGGGACTGCGTTTATAGTTGATGATGGCATCCACAGCGCTCATGTTTCAGGGAGTTTTATGCGACGAGGTGTAGTTAAACTGAATATTAATAAAAAGGGATTAATAATAAATACAATTAAAACAGTAGATCTTTGATTCTGAAATTTGAGTTCAAATATGATTAAAATTTTAATAAAGCTTTTAGTTGCACAAACAAAAATACATTAGGCATGAAGTCAATATTTTATTTCAATGTTTATATAGTATTTAGCTGTACAAAAAAGTTCACAAAAAGTTTGTAATATTTTTACATAGCTTTCTCATTTATTACAATAATTATTTGCTTCATTAATACTTTGATTCATTGGCAAACAATAACAAATAGCATGCATTTTGTTATTGCCTCTCCAAACACGTTTCAGACCACAACAGCTGACCTTCGAGTTGAAACAAATAAGCTAAGAACAATTAGCGGCTAACGCGAGTTGAATTAAAGCGCGTATTAAATAACGAAATTCAGTTTACGGCCTTCTTTGAGTTTGTTTTTCTTATATTTTTTTCAAAATGTATTTTTTATTTTGATCCACTTTCACTCAACATCGAGAGATTTAACACTTGGCTACACCACACATAAAACGCCGTATTAAAGTTGTTGTTTTTTGCTTCGCGCTCTCACAATCAAAACAATTCTACAGTGGAGCATTAAGACTGGTTCAAGGTGTGATTGTCACTATACATAAAGCTCTCACTCTCACTCGTACTCGCACTCTCACTCTCACTCTCACTCTCACTGTCACTCTCAGTCGCTGTCTCGCTCAGTCACTGTCTCTATCTCTTTCACATGCTCTGTATGCACTTTTAAATAAAGTTGACTGTTATTTAGCTAGATTCAGTTGGTTTTATTACATTTATTGGCGCTCACGATGTTGCTGGCAAGACGGCGAAGTCCAAACTGATTCGACTGCCAACGGCTGGGGCTTTGTTTGGCTCGGCTGTGTGCCCGTGTGGCTTGGCCTACGCACTGGAAGAGCTTGTATCCGTCTCTAGTGAGAGGCACCGTCTCAGCAGCAGCAGCTTGCGCTCACCAAAAGTTTCCGGCACGCAGCCACAGAGCACCCAGTACACAGTACACAGCACACAATACACAGCACCCGGTTCCCGCTGAACTTAAAGCACCTTTGACTTTTCGGCCGCTTTCCATGCTGCGATGATAAGCGCGCGGGCTTCTCTTATTCAAATGAGAGGTAGAGCATTACATGTTCAGTGATCAAGAACTGGTTTGCTCAGCGCTGACGTTGGGTTGGTTATACCCAAATGATAGCTGACTCAGCACCGTGAGTAAAGCATCGAACGATGTCTAAATCCCTATTGAATTTCAGAGTAAACGCCAAAGTCGCGCTGTGTTTGCACTCGCTGAGCTTTCAAGCTCGGACACTTCCAGGCGTAGAGCTTTTGCATAACCGTATGCATGCTGGGTGCTTTGCTAAGCTATAAAAAGCTTCGCATCACAGCTTTAACCATAAACGATGTTTTATAGCACTTTGAACGTCAACTTGTTGATTTGCTTTTTCTGCGCGACACACAGCAAAAACCACACAACATTATCAAATTATTCGCTTCCAAATTGTCAAACACTCTTTCCTAATGGGAAATGGCACATTTTGAGCTCTGCCAAAGCCAGTTAAGACTCATCAATCTGCGGTCAGTGGAATGCGTGTGGAATTGGGGGCCATCGGAAAATCGCTTTTCAAATTAAAAGAAGCATTCGACTGTAGAAAATGCGAAGACATCTGTGCGGCAAACGGAATCGAAAATGTAAACTGTTGCATGCTTTTAGGTGGACAGCAAAAGTTTTCATAGACTCGCGCCCAGCCAATGGGCGGGCCAAAAAAATAATTTCCGCCCATAAATCATCATAATGGCTGGCCAAAGGCCCAGCTCCATATGGCAGCAGGCAGAAAGGTGGTAGGCAAACGAAATGAAGATGAAACAGATTGACAGCCAGCATAGAATCCAGGAGTTGACAGCTTCCCACGCACGTATTCCAGCTTACTCAATGCGTGAGACAGTATACATATTTGTGTATATGTATGTGTGTGTGAGTCCATGACGTTCACAAATTGAACACACACAGTGAAAAATAGAGAAAGTAAAAGACAGAGAGGGAGAGCGAGAAAGTAAGACTAAACGAAACGTTTTAATTAGACAAAAGAGCTAGGCAACTATTTATTTCCATTTCTGTTTGCCCGGCTAGCAGCATCGCCTCCGGCCAAGATACACAGACGACGAATCGAAATACCAGCCAAATCCAGAAGACACAGAAACAGCTCCTGCAAACTGCGATTGTCCTGAATGTGTGGATGTGTGCATTTGTATTGAAATTGGAATCCCTTGCTAACTGCATTGCGTTTCAGTTAAAAGCAAAATCGCAGCTCAAACAATTTGCCGGGCCACGAAACTGTTTTTCAATTTGAACAGTATATTTGTTTGCCAACCTCATGTGTGTCTCTCAAATAGATTTCAATTGAATTGAAGTTTCTGCTACTGTCGAGTGCTTGAGCTGCATTAAGTAAATAAGGGCATGATTGTCGGTATATTTAAGTAATTAAAATTGAAATAAATATAGTGTATTATTAATCAAAAATACTACAAGTTCAATCAGAAATTATATGAATTTAATTTTGTATTTATTTATTTTTTTATTTATTTACCTATTTATTTATTTATTTATTTATTTATTTGCTTGTTTATTTATTTATTTGCTTGTTTATTTATTTATTTACTTATTTATTTATTTATTATTTATTTATTTATTTATTTATTTATTATTTCATTTCTTCTTTATCTTTCTAAATTACTGTCTTATATTCTTCCTTTACTTTGACTTGCCTTCATCCTTCTTGTCTTCTCCTCTTTTATACATTCTTTATTCTCTTGGTGCCTCTTCTTTGCGTCTCTCAGCTTTGCTTTTATAATTACGTCACGTCAGCTAGGCTTAAAATTTTGTAAATAATTTCAGTTTCCATAAATAACTATTTCCAATATTTTCAAGATTTGAGACATTTTCTTTATTTATAATTTTATTTATTCACATTAAATTTTCGTTTGTCCCAAAATATTTTTTGCAATCGAGCTCAGTCCAAAAATGTCGTTTCTAATATGAATATTGACATTCGAAACGAGTAAAGAAATAGAATAAATTAAAAATTATATTAAGAATTATTATTTAATTTTAGCCTAAAATAAAATAAAATATAATACTATAATAAAATAAAAATATTTCATAAAATTGCCAAATTGTCTTCCATAATATAATAAATTTGATCAAAATATAATGTATCTACGCTAGAAGAATGCATTATGAATTAATTAAGCTCACCACTTACATATATTACTTATATTACTTTAAAAATAAACTAAATAGAATACCAATATAGATGAGTTTAATTTAATATAATTCTAGATTAAACTCTATTCGCTTCGTAAAATATCTGATAAATATGAAGCTTAAGCCAAGCGTGAAACTTTCTTTATAAAACTTTTCCATAGCATTCTGTCGATTCTCGCATAATTCTAACGACTGCAATATTTTACAGTACAATTCACTTTCCAGCAGTCGATGAGAATGATTCGTTCGTTCTTTCTCTGTTTTGCATCGTTCAATTCAATTGGCAAAAGTTTTTTATTTCTGAAAAATTGGCATTGTGAAGGGTGCACATGAGTATAACAAAGCTACTACTGGCAAGGCATTGAGACGCCAGCTGCTTGTCTGGCTGTATCTGTTCTTTATATCATCGTCTTGGCCTGTGCCTGACTGGGCTGGTCTGCTCCTAGGTCAGCGCAAGTCAACGACTCTTGCAAGAATAGAAAGAGAGAAAGAGAGCGAGGGAAAGGGGGAAGCGACAGCTTGTTGTTTTTATAATAAAAAATACTTCAATTACTTTGTGCAATTTACAACTGTGTAACTGCGTGAGATAAACAGCAAAAGCCAGAGACCAACAGGGGTCGGGGCTGGGCGGCAACTCTTCTTGCATCCTTCACATGAGTGAGTTTTTCTTTATGCTTCCTACATTTTGTTTTTGTTTTTGCTTTGTGAGTGTCTTCGCTTTGTTTTATTATCCATTTTGCGTTCCCCTCGCTGACTGCCCTATAATTTATTTATGCCTGTGTTTTTTATTATTAAAGATTTTCCATATATCGCTCGCCTGTGACGCGTTGGTGTTGACTCTGGCGTCAATCCGCAGCCCATTGTGGGCTGGCTGTTGACAAAGAAATTACTTATTAATCATATTTGAGCGCTGATTTTACGTCGTCATGGAGTTAACAGCTGTTGGCGGCTTCTCATTATCCTTTATCATTACCCTTTGCCTGTTGCTCTGTAATCTGATTTGACAGATTTCCCGCACAATGTAGCCCCAATTACAGCTGCTCGAGACAAGCAGTATAATCAGCGATGTATCTACTTTCACACACAGCCAGCTACAGTATCTGTATCTGCATCTGTATCTGTAGCTGCCTCCACATATATGCAGATATACATATGTATGTCATCTTGAGTTGCTTGGGCTTCTTGTTGCGTTGTCCGACCAAAAACACATTTGTCGAGCATTAATTTTAGAATATTTCATGTCTTGCGTTTATTCGGCGCTTTGTTTGCACAGCGAGGCACTTGTCTTTCATATATCTTTCAGACGATTTTACAGGAAGTCCGCACTGCCACAGTGCACAGTCGACATGATGAATGAAAATCTAGCCACACACGATAGTTTTGCCAAACGCTCGGACACCCTGTACGCAGCAACTGCAACTCAGCGCTCAGCTGTCGAACGCCGGGCAAAGCAAATGCCGCTAGGCCAAACGGCCAGACAGTCAGAGACCGTAAAAACGGCCCCTGCAGCAGCAGAAGCAGAGGCAGCTGAGGCAAAGCAACAACAGACACGAGCAATGGCCCAGTCCCAGTACCAGTCCCAATCCCCCAGCAGGCTGTTTATAATATGTAGTTTTAGTTTCAAATGCTCTAGCTGCGGGTATCACAGCTTTCTTTTTATTAAGATACTTTATAAATGGAGTTGACTCCATTATAAAATGTGTGAATAATAATAATAATTTTTTTAAAATAAATAAACTATTATTAGTCAAAAAAAAAGTAAAAAAAAACTATTTTAAAAACTTCTATATGTGAAAAAAAATCATGCAATTAATATAATAAATTATGTTCAACAAAATTTGTTTTTAAATCTACTTTAGTAAATACAAATACAAATATATATGCAAATTTTCAATAAGGAAACAAGTGTACGTTTTTATATAAGAAGATTTAATAAATAAATTATTATTTCTTTGCCTGTTCATAGTTTAATTCATTTGATGAAACGTGAACTTGACTGTTACAAAAAAATAAAAAAAAAAAAAGAAATAAACAAAAACACTTCATCTATTTAAAGCATTTAGGCAATTGGAATTGCAAAATAAATAAAACTCAGTTGAACTTAAAATTATTGGAATTGAATGTTTACTAAATAAACACATCAACAATATCCTAGTCCAAGGGTATTTATGTTTCGGCACTCTCGCTCTGGCTCCACGCTCTTTCTAGTGGCTTGTATTGTTTGTTGGACTGTGGACGGGGGAATAGGGGGATGGGGTGCGTACCAAAATAGCGCCAACAACGCACGTCGAATATGGCGGGGCGGGGGACCAGTTACAGATTTGACATGCGTCACGGCTCACGCCTCGGCCAGCGGCACTAATTGCAGTCCATTCGCTCAGCATTTTCAAAAATTTCGAATTTCATTTGTGATTTGGTTTTACCACTTGCAGCAGCAGTCAAACAATTAGCAAACCGCCCGAACAGCAGCTGCTCGCCCAAAATATTGAATTGAACGTCAACATTCAAATCTGAATTCAGAGCGACTCGCCGCCGCAGCAGCAGCCGCAGCCAACGTCAGAGATGCCTAAGAGCGGACATTGACTATAGCTGTCCTGTTCGCACTTGCGCCTGTCTGTGACTATTTTGGTAATCCCGACTAGTTGGGCATCTCGCTCACACACACACACACACATACGCATACGTTCAAGCACTTGTATATTAATATACACATAGACAGCTCATGTCCAACTAGTTGTATGTATTGTATTTTGGTATTTTGGTCGCTCTCCGGCGATGGCAGCGGCAGCGGCAGCGGCAACGGCAACGGTTCCGGTGCCAGGCCAGACGGCGAGCAGTGCCATCGATCGGGACAGAAGCCTCAGAATCGTGTAATTTGCCTCGTGCGTTGTCGCTGGGCGCTGCTCGCTGATTATTTTCAATTTATTGCTGCACAAACGAAACAAACTGAATTTCTTCTCGAATTATGCGTTTTTAATTGTACAACAAGAAATTCATTTTGTTTCATTTCTGCAATTTGTCACGCGTCCGTTTTGTCACTTGGCGTTTTGTTGTCACCACCTCAGTCTCTGTTGCCGTTGCCGTTGTCGTTGTCGTTGTCGTTCACGTTGTCGTTTTCTTCCTTTTCCGCTGTTCGTTGTTCATTGTCCATTGATCGTTATTCGTTGTTCGTTGTTGTCGCCCCTTTCGTTGTCGCTGGCTGAGCGTTCACTCTCGCAGTGTCAAACACAGCCAGCGCCAGTGATCATCACTCAAGAAGCATTCAAGTTCTCAAGATTCCCAGGTTGCAATTCGGTTCGTGATTGTAAAGCTAAACTCAATTCCCTTGCGTGATCGTCACCGTGATCGTGATAGTGAACGTTAATAGTGATTACTGTCTAAAAGATTTCGATTGTTTATATAATAACCCAGAGCGGGCCACGAGCACATACAAGAAAAAAAGAAAGAAAAATAAAAAAGAAGGAAAAAAAAATAGAAAATATTCATTTCTGCTTGATTTTCTTTCAGGCAAAACAAATTGAGAAATTCTCTATTGAGTGTCTGTGCTGCCCTAGTGTGCGTGTCGGTGGGCCGCTATAGTCGCAATAGTTAAAACAAAATTTAGTGAGCAAGCGCCGAACATAGTGAAAGTGACCCTAAAAGCCTAAAAACCAAAGATATTGCAAAGAAGTGAATAAAGCCTTTGAGATAAGCACAATCAATTAGCAAACATGTCGGACCATGAGGATGTTGTTGGTGCCGCCGAGGAGGAGCAGACCAAGACAAGTCCCTCGGACTCGGTGCCAGCTGCCGATGAGAACAGCAAGACCAGCGTCGTCACTGAACGCACCGAGGAGGTGATTCCCGGCGAGACCGAGAAAATGGTCACCGAAGCCATTGACGAGGATGGCGATGTTGTCGAGGAGACAACCGAAGTAACCCGCAAGACCGTCAAGCGCACCATGAAAATAACCGAGGTGAGTGCTAGAAATGATATGCAATACATGAATCCATGAATCATAGGGCTGGATCAGTGTTGGAAATAACCAAAACATGTCAAAATTCTTTATTTACTTATATGCACATACATAAACATATACAAACAAATATAAGAAATCATTTTTCTCGATGTGTGCGTCTTAACAAATTGTTTATATAGCCGTAGAAATGCCATAAATCAAGTTAGCATATATACAATAGCAGAACATATATGCGAAGCAGTATATGCATATGTATGTAAGTGCATGTATATATCTCATGCTCAGCTGTGTATGTGTATATGATATATACATATCTGTTGCTGCGGACACACTTTATATAGGCGACGACGCCTGGCACAAAGTCGCAAATTTTGCAGCTGTTTGATTTCAGCGCAAATTACGAATATCACAAAAAAAAAGTGAAGAAGAAGAAAAACACAAATTATTGTTAAGCACAAATCACTTAATGCGCTGTGATAGCTGCCAAGAAAGCAGAGAAAGAAAAAAAAACGATCATAAAAATTAAAAACAAATCGCAACAAAAAATTATTCAAATAAAATGCAATAAATTCTGCGTTGCCTAGAAAAAAAATCACAAAAAAAAAAATTAGGTTTCCGTGTCTTGCAGTCTGGCGCACAGGCAGGCAAGCATATTGCAATTAATTGCAGCAAATTTTGTTGCACAAATTACAAATTGCATTTCCGGTTTGGCGCGGCAGCGACGCGTGCGGCCATTGCAGCGCTATCTTGACTCTATGTAGGCCGCCTCAATTGATTTCTGTTGCTGGCCAACTCAATTGCTGTTTTATGGCCGTCTGGGCGTTGTTTTCGTTTTACTTTTCTTTTGTTTTTCTTTGCTCAAATTTTATGCGGCCCAAATTAAATTTGCGATTACGAGATTTTCGTATTGGAGCTGATTTGACATTTTGTCCTTTGCCGTTTCCAAAGAGTCACATGTTAAACGAAATTAAGGGAAATGCGTAACGCACATGATTTCAGATTTGCGCAGACATGAGCAACAGCTATGCTGCAATGACACTGGCTGAAAGTCATGGGAGAGTTAAGCTAAATACCTAAAGCTTTTAATAACTCAGAATACTCTAGTTTGTAAAGCTTTTGCAGACTTGAGCTGCACTAAGAGTAGTTACTGTTAAGTATTAAAAGTTTTTTAAGGGGCCCTAACTTGTATGTAATACTAAAGTTTTAGTTAAGCTTTAGCTTTAAATTTGTAATTTTTTTGCACTTGGTAGGGTGTCGCAACTAATATGAAACACTGAGATTACAGATTAATAATATATTTACTATTTTAATTTAGAATTTTTGTTTGCACTTAGTGTTAGCTATAATTTTAGTGCGTACTAACTTTATGTCATACTAAAAATATAGTTGAGCTTAAGCTTCTTTCATTTGGTTTATTTTAATACTAACTATTATTTTAAATTACAGAACTTTTATAAAACACTGTAAAGTTAATTAAGCTTTAGCTTTTAATGGGTAATATTTTGCTGAGAGCCTGATAAGCTTTATGATGAATCTGTAGCTTAAGAGCAAACGATTTCCAACGCAAATGCTTGTTGTCTCTTCATATGCATCAATTTCATGGCATGTGTGTGCGACTGTGCGACTGTGTGTGTGTGTGTGTGTGTGGGTGTCTATGGCTGCCGCAGGTCAGCTAATTGTGTTACGTGTGTCCGTTGCGAGCGTGCTTCGGAACATGTCCTTAATGAGGCACGTGGTCTTTTTGTCATTTTTATAGTTGGCCGCAGGCGTCTGTTAACCGCATGGGTACGTGACTGTGGTCAGGCTTAAATTGAGAATGCAAAATGTGTTTAATGAGCAGCATACGAGATTTGACACAATCCATTAATTTTACAGTTGACTTAGCCGTAGTTTGCTGCCGTTGTTGGCCTTCTGCTAATTTGCTAATGGATCTATGTAGTTGGCAAAATTGATATTGATGCAGTTAGCCAAACAGATTAGCAAATTTTCGTAGCACACACACACACACACACAGAGAGAATCCAATGAGGCATGCCGATTAGTGCAGCAAGGCGTAAGCAATCACACAAAGCCGCGTGCGTTGAGATGGAGAGGCAACTTTGCAGTTGAATATTTGGTCAAACACATTAATGGAATTATCGGCGACTCAAAGGCACACACACATACGCATATATACTATGTGTGGCCTATGTTTGGTAAAGTTGGCATTGAATGAGCAGATATATATTGTCGGAATCTGCGCTCAACCACTGTAGTGCCCGACCCTGGCCCGTTGCCTTAGCCCACTGCTGGGCCGTAGCCCTATGCGTCAGTCGCATTGACAGCTGTCAACGCAGCTGGCGCCTCAAAAAAGACCACACAAAATAATTCACACGCGTCATCACACACACATATATATATATATATAATTACATGTGAGGTACGCATATTTATATAGTCTATAGTATTCACATGGTTATCGCATTTAGGTGTGACAAAACGAGTCAAAAACAATTCAATGTCATGTTGCGGCCACTTGATTTTCATTCATTTGTTGCAGCTCTCCCAAGGCAGTGGCCGCCCATTGCGCGCTGGCTCCCCGGGCCAGACCTGGCTGCTCGAAGCGTATTTGATTTTTGGTCAGCTATTTATGCGCTTGGCGTTTGTTTTTCGTTTCGTTGCGTTTTGTTTCGTTTCATGGCGTTCGTTGCTTTGAATTTATTTATTTGGTTGCTTTTTGCTGAGCAAACAATTTATAATTTTAATGCACACACGCACAACATATGCGACTGTGCGTGTGAGTGTTAACTGAATATAATCTAAATATGTTTATATAATTGAAAAGCAAACGCGAAAACATCAAGCAAAACATAGCCATAGTCTAAGTATGCCACTGCGTCAGACCGGGCGGGATGGGGCAGCGGTGGGCGGGGGGCGTGACATATACAAACTGTTCATATGCTCATCAGTATATATATGCTTGTGTGTGTGTGTGTGTGTGTGTGCGTGTTTGCGGTATATAAATACTGCTGCCAAATTGCTGAACGCACTGGGCCCACTGGGCGTATGATAAACGTGCCATTTATTTTGGCAGTCGGCCGCTGTTTAACTTTTGAGCAGAGCAATTTTAGCACGATATGCGTCGAACGTGAGCATTGTTTGTTGCTATTGTACTTGGCATAAATCAGTTTTATGAGTGGCATATCTCTTGTAATTTACAAGCACTTTTCATAAGCTGTCCCTGCCCCTGCCCCTGCCCCTGCCCATGCCCCGCACAGATTTATTTGCTAATGCCTGAAGGCAAATCTCTCAGCAATGCGTTTGATTTTGACCTGCCGCAACGGAAACTTTGCCGCAAAGAGTTTACTTTACAAGTTGTTGTTAGAAGAAGAACAAGAGCAAGAGCAACAACAACATCAATGCCGCATCAACTGGGCAAACAAATAATTTCATTGCCTTCCATAAACTTCCTGCCGCCCGCTGGCGGATATTCAATTGATATTTACTTATTTCAATTACATTTGGTGTGCGGCGCATAAAACTCAAAACACAAATTCAATTTACAAAATGTTTTGCGTAGTTTTGCAAGTTGCCAACCGCACCACTGCACCACCGCACACCGCACAACTCATCTATTTTGGCAACATGTATCAATCCTATGCCTCTGACCGAAAGCCACAGAACAGACCAAAATGCCAGAAGCCAGCTGCAGATGGGGCCATGCAGCCCTCCGTCTTCGATGCTCGGGCCATTGTCTGCCCTCGTCATCGTTGTCTTTTGGCAAATCAATGAGGAAATTTGCCAATTGGGTAAATTCAACGCATTGTAGGCAACAGCTTGGCGTGTCAGCTGTGCTGTGCCCGTTGTCTGTTGAATATGTCTGACAACGCCAAATGCAAATGCAAATGGGTTGAATCGCAATTAACTAACCCGTCCAACGAAACAGGAGAAAGCGCTTAGCCACAACACTTCCCAACCCAAACGGAAATTGTCCAAATGTGCTCCAAGAGCATCGAAACAGTAGAGGATTAACAAGTAGTTACTCCAAATTAACGCTAGCACCCAAAGTCGACTCTCCAATACACTGACTGCACAGATTGTGTGAGGTGAGAGATTTAAATTCAATTTAAGCATTTGCTAATTTACTCTTTTGAAGCACAATTTAAATAGAATTTAATGTGAAATGCTCTAAAGCTTTTCAGTCATTTGCATATTTCTGCATATTTTAGGAATTTATAATAAAATCATTCAAATGAATTCCAAATAATTACAAAAATTACTCAAATATTATTTTTGCAAACCACTAAAAACTAAAAATTCAACTAATTTTAATTGCAAACCAGAGTTCTATTTGCCCAGCATTTTGCATTGTTTTAAAATGCAAATATTTAAAGCGTATACTCAATGAGTTGAAATAAACAATTTAGAAGCAAATTAAAGCAGCTTTAACTGAGCCGCCTCTACAAATAGTAAAATTAAATGTGCTTGACAGAGAAATAGAAATTTACCTATAGAGCAAAAGTTTGCTTTGCAATTTAATTAAAAAGTATAGTGATAGAGACGCAGAAGAGAGAGAGAGAGAGAGAGAGAGAGTTAATTAAAAAGAGTGCAAAATGGAATTTACACTTACGATTTCTGATGTTTGCTTTATTAATTATTTGCAATATGTTTTCGGCCAGGTTTATTGTTGATTACACACCGAGCATTTGCATAACCCAATTAATAATTTAAGACTAACGGACAGCTGCTTATTTATACAAAGCAATGCGTGATTTGCTGCCCGGCACATCGTAAATAAATAATCCACATTTATATTCATATTCGATGTTTTCATGCTCTGCCGACGCTCCTGCTATCGACATTTAATCCAGCTCATAATTCACAGCAGCACTTGACACTTCCCAGCTTCAACTCCGGGCTGGCTGTGTTCGCAGGGTGTGGGCCGTGTGGGCGTGGCATGCGTTATTCTTTTCCTTTTACCTTGTGCAAATTTTGTCTGTTTGTTAAGTGTGGAGCGGCAATGATAGCGACAACAATGGCTTCGTCACTTGTCATCGTCAGACTGGTCTGGCTTGGTCTTTTACCATATTTGTCGAATACTCTTAACGCTTGCAGTTAAACGCACATAAATTCAATTAATTTTCATAATCAAATTGATTTATGACTTACGATTATATGCATGAGAGCTATTTTCTGGCTTCCCTTGTTTACTGCAACTTTTCAAAACTGTTTATGTATTTATATCGCAGATTAAGACACATTTATTTGATTATCTAACTCTTTGGTTGAAATGTTTCTTCAGAGTTTTACTCTACTAAAATAATTATAGCAACTATATAAACCAGCATATTCATGGACTTTTCTCTAAACAAATGATAATTTTTTCGATTGAAAGATATTTGAAGTTATTTCGAGTTTATTTAGAATAATCGATAAATATTATAAATTTACCTTTAACGTCATCAATTCAGAACATTATTGAAATTCAGCTTGTTTTTTTTTTTATTATATTTCGTTTTGCTGTATTTTTTTACATTTTATACAATTTGGATTTTTGCTATATTTTAAATGCCAGCTCAAAATTTGAATATATATATACATATTTCATTTAAATTCTATATATACAGAATGTTCGATCGAGGCAGTTAATAGATCAGTTTTAAAATATATTTTATTTTCATTTATTTCTTTATCTTATTTTTGTTTTATTATTATTTACATTTAACTAAATATTATAGTGTACTGACGTACAGGAAAACGTTACTACACGACAATGAGATCTGAACAAAAACATTTCGTCATTTAAATTTAGTCACGAGTCTCTATTAATACATGGGAAGAGAGAGGGTGAGAGAGAGTGAACCACAGCTTTTAGCTTTTTGATTCTCTTGCCTGACATTCGCCCACACTCTGAGCTAATATTTTCTTAAGAATTACCAAATCTATAGTTGATTTGTTCTTGCCAGTGCGATGTCTTTAAGCCCTCATGGCATTTCAGCCATTTCCTTGCCACTAAACAAATATGCTAAGCAGCCGTCTTGAATATTAACAGATATGCCAACAATTTATCAACACCAACCAAAGCGATAGAAATCGAAAGTTCTGATGCACTTGGCCAGCCCCAGAGCCCCACAGACCCGAGTCGCTAGCGGTTAGTCCCCTCCTATATAGCTATATGTATGCAATGTGTATGTGCTTTTCGTAATGCGCATTGCAATTTATTTGGCTACAGATCCCGTAAAGAACAAAAGGCACTCGAGAGTAGAAATGTTGATTGAACTGCAGTACTTTGATTGCATTTCGATGTTGCCTCAATTCCAATTTCAGTTGCTTTACAAGACTCAAAAACAAAAGGCGCAGCGCGAACCGAATAAACAAATACATCAAGTAAATTCGAGCATATTCGAAAGCTATTGATTTATTGCTGGAATGGCACTAATGGAGGCGTGCCAGTCAGCTAAATAAATAGATTAGTTTTTATGCGAATTTTCTGTGAGCATTTTGCGTAGTTTGTGACGCGCGACCAACAAAATCTCCCAATCGAAACCTCTGGGTCAGTGTGTTAGTGTGTGTGTGTGGGTGGCTGAAAAACCAACAACAACAAATATATAAAAAAAATATATATATATATATCAATATATATTGTAAAGTTACAATACAAAGATAAATAAATAATCCGCTTGATATCTGCCATCGATCGCGAATTGCGCAACGATTGCCAGCTAGGAATCTATTTTGTAAAGCGGATTAGGCAAAGTTCCAGAGGCAATTGGCAGACATGGCTATACTAGATGAAAAGGTAAGCTGCACATCTTGTTAGTCAAATTGATAGCCCAATAAGCCGCTCTCGGGTCTATAGCAACAGTTTTGCACAGATCCCTTCGAAAATAAGCAAACAATTTAGCTAACATTTCGACATGGCCGATGGAAGGGATTCACACAAAAACCCATTGTTGTGTGCTGTGGCTGTGTGTGTCTGTGTGTGAGTGTGTGTGTAGGTATGCATAGGTGGGAAAATCACTTGTCAATCTTTTATGTAAAAAGCTGACGCCAACGTATCTGTCACCTGCTCCACTCGTAAAATTTCGTCGCATGCTTCCGTTTTCTTTGCACTTAATTGTGTCTGCTGCTCAGCCGCAGTCGCAGTCGCAGTCGCTGTCGTCGTCACTGTTGCCGATGCGGTTGTTGTGCGTGTGTGGTTCAAGGTGAATTGGCGTCGACGTCAAAGTCGAAGTCGCTGCCAACACTTCAACGCATCTTTCAATCGCTTTTCCCACCCGCCCGCGCGATGTTTTCAAACCGTTGAGGAAAATAAAAAACAAGCAAAATGTTCACTAAAAAAAAAACATTTGCTCTTGTTGCTCAACTAGCAGATACTCTGCAAAATCTTATCTTACAACAACATTCAATGTGCTGCAGAGAGCATTAAATTGTCGACAAGGCAACTGAATTTGTGCAACGTGTCGTATGAGCAATAAACTCGATAATCTTATAACGTGTTAGAGATCAGCTTTTTATGCACTGATTTACCCTTTTCTCTTTCTTGGGTATAAATACAAGTTTTTACCACTGCCAAGGACTTGTGTCGCCTTCGCTTTGACTTTGCCTCTAGCTCGGGCTATGGCTGTGGCTGTTGATGTTTTTTTTCCCCTTTTTTTTTTTTTTGCTTTTTTGGCTACGGGTTATTTTCAGCTACGTATTTTTCACTTAATAAAATTGTTTTTCATTCGCTGTGCTTGCTTTTCAGCTGATTTTCAATATGCTTAAAAATAAACGATAGCAACAACACCCACAGCCCACCCTCATCAGCCCGTCGAGCCGTTTTCATTCTGCTCAAACTGCAATCGATACACTTTTATCTTCCGACTATCCGGCTTCTATTGTTGCTGTATCTATTAGGGTTTTGGCCTTGCCTTGCCTTGCCTGTGGCTTATTAGCAATTTATCTGAGCTGGGCTTCCGAGTGTATCGTTTAAGCAGCCACGTTGCACGCCTCGTCCCGCCGCTTAACCTGGAATCGATAGCTGTCTGCTGATATCGCAAGTCCCGACCCACATCTGTCCTGTGACGACCCCAACTAAATAATTGTTTTCTGACTAAGCAGCTTAGTCTTATGCCGTGGGCTGCATTTAAATGAATGCATTGTTATTATTACTAAAATTATTTATGGGAATATTAAATTGAATTGCGCTTGCTTTTGCTTGTCATTCTCACTGTATCGACTCTCCACAGTGTTAATTTGATGCCATTGTATTCGATATGTCCCTTGATTACTGGCAGACAGCAGTTACTCTGCTGCAGTTGTCAGAAACGTTTTGCAACTATTTAAAGCATGCTCTATTGTCTACAATCGCACTCGTGTAATCAATCAGAATGTGGCTCAACAGCCAAAGCGAACATGTTCAAAAAAAAAAGGGGAGCAAAAAAACAGAACAAAACAAAAACAACACAACATGACGCTGACATCTGCTGCAGAATTGCGCTCGCAGGCGAAACACAAAACAAATCACAGCGCGCAAAGCAATCTACAGTCACACACACACACACACACACATGTAAACACACAATACATCAGAACATGTTCCAAAAGACTTTCAATTTATATTCACTAAAACGTTTTCGTGTGCTGCCGCCTCCGCCTGGCCGATTGTTGGTTTTGTAATGGCCAACGAAAATAAAATAATGTTTGGCCAACAGGGCGAACTGAAATGCAATGAAACGAACCAGCAACTGCAATGCAACTTGATTGCCACATGCATCTCTAATTAGTTGACTAGCCCACCGAACATGTCCACAACACGACGAGAGCGACAGCTATCGGCAGCCAGCATGCAGCGGGCAGCGGGCAGCGGGCAGCGGGCAGCGGGCAGCGGGCAGCTGCTGACGCGCTAATCCCGGAAGCGCTCAGCGACATTTAAATCGAAATGCGAACTCGATTGCTTAATCTGTCCGCCTGACTCTGGTGTCGCTGTGGCACTGTTCTGGCTAACTCGGCCGTTTAACACTGCGTATGATTAATATGCAGCAGCCCTCTCACGCCATTAGCCCGGGCGCCCCATTAGAAATGCATATAAATCGAGACACACATAAAAATGTCGTGCGGCCAAGCCGATCCGTAAATCAACGAGCCATTAGAACCAGCAACTACAACAGCAGCAACAACAGCCAGCCCCGTTGTAAGATATTAATTTATACTATTTAATATCTCTCTGATACACATGTATCTAATGTGTATTTGAGTGCAGCGTCAGCGAATGCGCCAACTTATAATAGATCATCAAATGGCAAATTCAAATTTCAAAATGTTCATCTAATCAAATTATTTTGACTTTTGATTTTATTGCTAAGATTTTTATTGCTCAGTTTCATGCAAAACATATTTTTATGTTCGAGAATATTTTTGTATATATTATTTGGTTTGTATGTTTTATTTTTTGATTAATTATAAATATTGATTATTTTATATAAATATACAAATTCATAATTTTTGGCTTGCTCTATTTTACTATTTTCTTCTTGAGATTATATATATTTATAATAAATATTTTAAAGTTTTCTTATTTAAATTTTGCATATATATATATATTTTAAATAATTATATATATTTATTACAATTTATTCATTTCCTTCTCTTTTTGGTCTGGTCTTTATAATTTTGTATTTTTATATTAAAATGTATTATAATTTATTCATCGGTTTTTTATTTTTTCTTTTTTTATACCATAATTTTTAACAACAATTTTCATAGAATTTTTGTATTTATTTTATTTATAATTTATTCAACAGCTTTTTATTTCTCTATGCTATATTTTCATAATTAAAAAAAATTGTTTTTTTTTTCTTTTTTTTTTTATATTTGTTCATCTCAAGCACTTCACTCTTTGATTTCAATATTTATTATTAAAATATGTATGCCACATTTTGTATATTAAATATTGAGTTAATCCCAACAATAATGGAAAATTATTAAATTAACTCAATTCAGAAACGTATATGTATACATATCAATCAGCAGTTATGTAACTCTTCCAAATGGATTTGCTTGTCCTCAAATGAGGCTCATGCACAGGCGAAACCCCATTGGACTGCATGCCCTTAACTCAGACGCTCGTTTGTTAGTCTTTGCATATAGAAACGTCTTGACAAGATTTTCTATAAATACATATTTCATATTTTTTTCTATTTTTCTATTTCTCTATGTATTCGTATGGCGACCCCAGTCGAGGCGAAATTCTTTAGAAACATTTCTTTTTTTTTTTGTATTTTCCTTGTTTTCTTTTTTTTTCATCTGTTTGGTATTTGATGTTTTGATGAGATGCCCACTCTCTTTGGTTATTTAAATTATAACCTACATAATGTTAATGGCTAAGAAAGAAATATATAATTAAATAATATTTATGGGGCGTGGACAGGCACATGGCCAAACATTCACGAGGCTGGGAGCAGTCCTTTGTGCTGCAGTGCAAGCCATTAAATGAAATGAAAATGTTTTTTTATGCAAATGGAAAACAAAGCGTTTATTGTTATTTTTCCCATCCAGCGTGAAAACAATTGCAATGCAATCAATGTGCGCCATGCTGCATTTCCAGTTGAGGTACAAGTATTACAATTAAAAATATATTTATTTATTATTTATCATTTGCTGCTGACAAGCGCGCAATAATATGACATTAAACAATTCCCTTTTAATGCAAAATTTGCCGAGCACATTTGATTTGTTGTTCGCAGCTTGTACAGCCTGAGGCACTTTCAATTGCAGACTATTTATAACAATTGCCGTTTATATACAAGTTTTTAATAACACTCGTTGAGAATTACCTTGAAAGCAGCGCGGCCATTCAGAATGAAACCATGAATAAGACGCGTCGGCCGAGAAGAGGAAAATATAATGCCAAAAAAAAAAAGGCAAACAGCTAGCGAAGCAACAAGCAAAAGAAGAGCAGCAACAGTTTTTTCTCACTCTTACAATTGCCACTCGGGGAGCAGCAGGTGTGTCTGTGTCTGTGTGTTTGTGTGTGTCAAAGAGCTAATTAGTGTGCTGGGAAGAGCAATTCTGAAGCTGCTCTGAGGTGCTCTTAGCTGCCGCCACCTGTGAGAGCACACCTTTGAGTGTGAGTGTGAGTGTGACTATGAGTGTGTGTGTGTATGTGCGTGTGTGTGTGTATTAGTGTAAAACACCTTCAGCGCGACAATGTCAATGATCATTTCTGACATGGACCCGTGGGCGTGGCGCAGCTGCCTGCCAAGAGAACAGAAACTCACCACACGTTCAACCACAGTGAAGTGCCCGTCAAACTGTGCGGTTGTGTTGAACAGCCCAGGTATATGCACAGGTAAATTAGATAAAATGATATACAGTCACAGCGCTCGGACAGCGCAGCAGCGAGAGACGAGGTCAAAGTACTTTCGTTCCCCGTCTGCATTTGTTTACAAACAACTATTTTTACATCAGCTCACAGCAGGCGGAAGGGGAGGCCGAAGTCATCGAATGGAAGCCGTTGCCCTCGGGCCGGATACGCCAATAAATCGGAGAAGCAACAACTTTTCATATCGCTGGAATATTAACGCCTGCGGGCCATTCTTGTTGCCTCTGCTGAATGCAACTGAAAATCAAATATGTTCGCATATTGATCTGAACCAAATATCTGCTGACCCCAAAAAGGAAGATGTCGAAAATGTGCCCGACTGTCACATACCAATTGCTAACAAATGCAACCAAAGGTATTTTTTTTAACTACAGTTGAAATTGTCCATAGCGTAGAGTGAGCAAACTGTCGATGAAATTTGACTATGCAGCTCACAGCCTTTATAATGGAGAAGTTATGCATACCCTGCACAGCTAAAGAAAACATAGATATGCATTAATTCTAGACACGGGCAACAGGCAACAGGCACAGTTGCTGCGAGTAGTATACGAATTTGAAATTATTTCAACGCGCATCGATTTTGTTGGTGCTGCTGCTCTGTTGCTTTGGCTTTGTTGCTTTGGCTATAAATAATATTTTATTTCTTTCTTTTTTTGGAACAGTTTTCAACGCGATATATATTTAGCAGGCGTTGAGCCTACAATTCGTTTGTTGTTGTTTATTTTTGTGCAGCAGCTGTAAAAGAGCAGAGGCGAGACGAACAGCAGCAGCAGAAGCCAAGGGGGCGGGCGTTAGCTTCGCCATTTATTCTCCCGACTTGAGATGAAACTTTTGTGTAAACTTGGCGAGCGAAAATAAACAATTAATTATACGGCTTAAGGGACGAGCATTCAACACCAGTCCGCGATTTAGGGTTCTCTTCAGGCCTAGCCTCCAGCGCGTTGTCAATGCAATTTAAAATTTTATATTAATTAAAAGACAACAATTCGTTTTAAATAATTTAGCCAACATGGACAGACCCAAAGCGAGAATAATTGAATTTACAAATAAAAATATATATACATAGAATTTATGTAGACAAAGCCTGTACATTTTCTACGAATCAAAAATTGTGGTATAAATTGGGAATGTCTTATTTATGAATGTTTTCTTTATACACAAAGCTCTTTCTTTAAGATTGATGCATATTTTGAGAACAAAATAAAAAAACAAATAAAAACAAAGCTGCCTATATAAATAAATATAAGCAAAAGCAAAGCAAAAAAACCTTCACTCTTGCTTTTTGTTTTAGTTTCGTGAGACTAAAATAAACTAATTTACTTGTATATTAATTAGAAATATGTCAAGTTGTTGCGAACGGGCAAAGTTGAATGTTTTAATTGGTTTTCAGTTGGCTTTGCTCGGGCATCCGTTGCACTCTGTGGCGAGGCAAAAACGCTGACAGTTTGACAAGCTCCATTGAGACACGGCCAAAGAGTCACATCCGCGTCCACAGTGACTGCAGCTCCCGCGGTTGGCCATGGCAGATTTAGAAGGCAAATCGATGGGAACAATTAGCGCTGAGCAATGAGCTTGAGCTGGCCAAGACAGGCGCGCTGCAGCGCAAATTGTTAGCAATTCGAATGACAAGCGGCAGCAACGATTTACGATGGCCCCAGAGAAATTGGCAATATTTGTGATAATTATGGAGACAGCTATAGCCATTAGATATACATGTAGATATAGATATAGGTGAATGCGGACGGTGTGCAGATGATTTGCTCTATAATTAGACAGTGTGACAAATAGCCGTGCTCGCCGAGCTCGCAACGCAATAAACTGTTCACGCGACAAGGTTGTCCACGGTGCACGGCGACAGGCGCCGCGTGATTTGCTTACTTACTGCAAGTCAGCGGCGGCAGCAAAACGAAAACAGCATTAACTTACATTTACGCAGAATTTGCTTACCAGTGCGCTGCACACACAAAGGTGAGAAACAAAGGCCAAGAACGACGGCCGCCTGGCCTGGAAGCTGTAAACGACAGCCAAATCCTAGCGTCAGTTCAGTTCATTTCGGATCAGTTCAGTTGAGTGCCACGCGCAGCACCTAGCGCACGGAGCCGTTGGCAAGCGAGTCTTTGCGGCTAGACATATAAAATCACAATCAAAATCACATTTTCATTTTCATTTTTTTTTTTTATATATCTCTCGCATTTTTTAATACCCGTCGAAATTAGTTTTTCGTGTTTTGCGCGCGGCCAAGAAAGAAAATGTTCAGGAATTCGCTATAATTTCTCAAGCGAGTGTGGTCAACAGATATTCACCTGTTTGCGTATTCGCAAGTTCGTTGAAAGCCAATTTTTTTCCACTCTCTAGCGGCATAGCCAGCCAACCGCCGTCCCCCTTCTGAATACAAACGTTCACATTACGCATACGTCGCGTTGACGGCATGCAAATAAAAAGAAAAAAAAAAGAAAAGAAACGAAAAGCAAAAATACGATATAAGCAAACGAATAATAATAATATAAAGAAGAACCCAAAATGTAAAGCGGCAAATATTTTTGCGCACACATTTTCAAAAGTGTATAATTTAAAGTGGCCATACTCACGCACATATACGTATTTATATACACATATATATATATATTCAAATGCGCGTGTGTGTGTCTCTGTGAAGCATTTCATTTTTAAGATTATGAGCAAATTGTGTTAGTCTGCCGCTGCGTCCCCGCGGCAACATTAAGTGTTGATTGTGTGCGCCGCTCTATTAGCGACCGACTCTCGCCAGGCGGGCCCCCCCTCAGAGCACACACACACCACACCCCGCACAACACAAACGCCCCCACCCTGAATAGTCCTCGGGCTGGCTGGCTGGCTGGCTGGCTGGCTGCCTCAGCTGAAAATCAAGCAAACTCAGTTCGTTGCGAGCGCGAGCGCGTCTGCTGCTGATGCTGCTGCTGTTGCTGTTGCCATTTGCTATTGTGGACTGCCTGCCAGCCTGCCTGATGGCCCAGTTGAATTTTTAGCATTTCGAATTTGCATGCATATGAAGGCGATAAAACCACACAATAACACTGCATATACTCTACTCTTATACTGGTATACAAAAAACAAAACAAAATCAACAACAACAACTATAAACAAATACAACAACAAACAAACAAAACACCCACGCGTTATCAAAAAATGCTAAAACAAAAATCCGAAATACACGTACCAACAACAACAACAACTACAACAAGTGCAATTCAACAACAACAATGAAACACAACCACAGCCAAAAAAAAAAAATATATTATAAAAAATATACATGCACAAACTTAAATACATAACACACACATACACATGTAACATAAAAAACAGTGCACACAAATGCTACACAAAATCAATAAAGAACAAAAAAAAAAAGAAATAAAACTCAAACAACATTTAACAATGATATCAAACATCAAATGAAAACACATGAACAATGCATTTGAAGCTGGTCAGCGGAAAAAAGCATTTAGCAATTTTATTTTAAAGCCAACTTAGCAAACGTGTTTCTACATTTTACAACACAATTTTGAAAGTTTATTTTGTATTCGAATTTTCTTCTTCTTTTTTATTATACTCCATTTCCTTTTAATCTGCTGTCAGCTCTCGAACTTATTTGGCCACCTGCTCGCTTGTCTTGTATTTTGGCCAACTTTGTGAGTTGAACGCACATAAATAGTTTTTCGAGTTAAATGGCAAATGGGAATTCCACAAATAGAAATTGCTTTCAACTATTGAGGGAGTATATATACATATATGTATGTGTGTGTGTGCATGTGCGTGCAGAGCCACAATGTCCGGTGCTACTTAAGTATCATTGAGCATCTCCCGATGGGCTGCGGGTTGCTTTGATTTGGCTTAAACTTGGCCATCAAATTATATAGATAGATGTACCACAAGCTTTTAATGAAATGAAATATTTTTTATTAAATAAGAACACAAGTTTTGTGTTGAAGTTTACGATTTGTGTTCTGGTTGCATATTTGTGGAACTATTTTTATATTTACCTTTAATAATATAACTCGTCTGCCTTCATTTTGAATGTCTGCCCAAATAAAAAGAAAATTCTGTTGGCAAGCAGCGTTCATTTATATTTACTTTTCATACTTTCATTAATTTTATCTATGCATATTATGCAAACAATTCGTTTTTATTTAATAACAAAACAAATTGTTGGCCAAAATGCGCCTCAAGGCAGCTGTAATAATAAATTAAAAGCCGAGTCAGCTGAATGCTTTATATTTCTCATATATATGAATATATATTGGTATATACTATAAAAGCTGCTCACATATGTCCAAAAATATCGCATCCAATTAATA
Organism: Drosophila koepferae; assembly: GCA_030914345.1. Taxonomy (NCBI): domain Eukaryota; kingdom Metazoa; phylum Arthropoda; class Insecta; order Diptera; family Drosophilidae; genus Drosophila; species Drosophila koepferae. The sequence continues at coordinate 3,354,763 of JAUESR010000206.1, read as the reverse complement.
TCATAATGTGTTTCCAGAGAAAATGAGTGAAAGCGAAATGAAAAAAGTGTCCATATAAATTGAATGAATAATAGAGAAGTTGAAGTCGAAAAGTTTTTCGTGTTCAAGTGCCAAAAGAAATTCCTGAGAGCCATGAAATAAACTCACAAATTAACAAAAGCACACAAAGCAGCGCGTAAGCATAAGGATAAGGATAACACTTGTCACCTCTCAGGATTAAAACACAAACATAAACACTCTACAATATGGCAGACACTGCCAATGACACGAACCTCAACGACAATGACGTCATTGAGGAAGAGGAGACAACAACAACGAAGAAAACTTCGCAATGGCGCAAAACGCGCACCACCAAGGTGAGAGGAGTCGTAAATGCGAGGGTGGTTCAATAAGTATAGGCTGCCAATTGAAATGAAATGTGGAAAATGTGTTGACTTGAATTGAAATGAGGTTGAAGCATATAATTAGTTTCAGAGAGGATCAGAAATTTACTGCATACAATTTTTCGATATTTTTTTAAAAAAGAATATTTATTTATATTATTGTAATAAATATATAAATATTCTTATGTAGATTCTTATACATTTATCTAATATAATTTAGTATGTACATATACATATATAGATATAGAAATAACGACATAACAATTTAATCTATAATGTGAAAATATTTCCCCTATGCAAAACTAACTATACCTTAGCCCAATATGAAAACACTCATGAATGCAAATGACAAAACTAAAAAAACAAGATCCTTGAGCAATTTATAAGTAGCAAGTAAGAAGACTCTAGTCGAAACGACTCGACTACGAGATACCCTGAGCCCTGCAAAAGAACTAATTTCTGTATACTTTAGACGCTTATAACTCCATTCCTAGATGGGTGATCTTCATGAAACTTTCAGAATATATTAATGCGTTCAAATGTGTATTTGCCCAATTTCAAGTCTCTAGTATTTGAAATGCGTTTTTTTTTTTCAAATTAGTGGCGAAAGGAGCGTGACATCCAAAATCTGAAAATTACAAAATCTGCGTATCCATAATATCCATCTAAATATATAAAGTTGAAGTCTCTAGCTAAAACGGTGTAGAAGCTATGCCCGAAAAACGTAAAAATTGGAAACGAATTTTCGATTTTTATCGATAATTTGGTAAGGGGATGAGTTATCGAAAAACCAAAATAAACTCGTACTGCGTAACTAGCATACGAGTATTCATGTTCATTGAGCTCTCTAGTTTTTGTAGTTTCCGAAATCTCGACGTTCCAACGGACGGACGGACAGACGGACAAGGCTAGATCAACTTATTTTTTATGCTGATCAAAAATATATATACTTTATGGGGTCTGCGACGTCCCCTTCAGTCTGTTACATACATTTTCACAAAACCATTATACCCTGAATTCGCATTTTCAATGGGTTCAGGGTTTAAAAATCCGTCTTGCAAGCTTTAAATATATTCACTCACATAATAATAAATAAAAGTCTTAACTAGTATGCATAAATATCATAAGAATAGAAATATTTTTCGATTCGCCCTCGCCATTGTGTTTTTTACGTGTGCCTGTGTGCGTGAGTCAGTCTGAGTAGCTATTTAGATGCGTCAAGTAATGAAAAACAGTCGCATGACCAGCGTACGTACGCCCACTTCATTCAGCATTTGAAGCTGACAAATGCGACAGACAGATTGAAAGTTGCCCAAAATGAACGCCGGACGCAGATGTCGAAAGCGACGTCTCTCGAATTGCTGTGGCGAATTCCTTGATTTTGGCCAAAATACAATGAAAAATATAAATACGTTGCGAAAAAGACAAAAGCAAGCATATCGCAGCTCGGACAGAGATATATGCATGTGTGTGTTTGAAAGATACTTTTGGAAACTGTTGCTAATTAAGCGAAGCATTTTGTTGTGCTTTGCACTTGATTAACTTTTAATGCGGCTAAAAATAAACTGCGCGCTTTGGACATTAATCAAGTAGCGTGCCACAACTCACAGAGCGAACTATGTGAAACGCTGCCAGCGGGCACACTCCTAATGTTATGCACATACATTCGTTCAAGCACAAAAGGGTTTCGTCCTTCCACAAAAAAAAAAAGAAAAGAAAGTAAACTGACGCCCTTAAAACACTTTCAGCCATCGCTTGGCCAACAGAGCCAAGGCAAACGGCGTTAGAAAGTTTCCAGGTCAGTGAGTTTTCATTGCAAGCCCAGGCGATTCACCCGAGTCGGAGCCAGAGCCAGAGCCAGATCTGGAGCCATAGCCAAAGGATAAACATAAGCACACAATGGGCGGGCGGCGCATTGATTATATTCAGCCACATGGGACCCAATCTGTGTGGTAGCTGCCACACGACAACGAGTTTCTGGGCGCATAAATTACTTTGACTAGCAGCGAGAGCAGCAACAGCAGCAGCAGCATCAACAGCTACTTAAGCGTCCTTAAGCCGCACTCACCTGTCGCTGGCGGGCGCACCTGCAATCAATCAAGCTGTAAAGTATTTATTAAACGTTATTATGAGGTTTACCAGCAGATATTGCTTATATACATACGTGAGAGTACACACAATCCCACACACACACACACATACGCATACGCACATACACCCAGAGTTGTATTTTTTAATAGCTTCATTGTTTCTCTTAACAGGATTTCATTTCACTTAATATACCAACACAGTGGCATGCATTACGTTTAAGCGCCAGCACACACACACACACATATATATATATATATAAATGTATGTATGTTTATATATATACATATATATGTGTATATCTATAAAAGCTACAGCTGCCAGTTGGCATTACCTGCCCTTAAAGCCTGCTCGTTGCCCCTCCTCCTCCCGCACCATGTGCATCATTACTGGCTTTTATTGTTGTTGTTGCTGCGGCTGCTGCTGGGGCACACTTGTTAACCCGACGTTTGGATTTGCCCGGTGGCATTTTGGCGCTTGCTTCAAATGAAGCCAGAGAGTAAGCATTGACGTTCGGCTTGGCCTCAACAACTGCCAGGTAGTTCACTTTTCGCACAGGATTTTTCATGGCAGCAATCAAGCTGGCTACAAAGGCTATCACAGTGCAGAGTTTCCGCACCGGCGCCCCATTTCCCGTTCCGTCTTCGTTATTTTTTCGTTTTTCCTAGCTTTTCATTCTCCTGCATTTGCTGCTCTGTTGTTCTTCTCATGTGCGACTACTTCAACTGAAATTCTGACTTTTAGGTGTTTTCATTTTTTTTTTTTTTTTTTTTTTTTGTTAATTTCATTGCCAGTTTTATTATTTCATGCGATTTGAGACTCGTTATTTTTGTCTCACTCTCTCTCTCTCACACACACACACTTTCTATTGCTCTTTCTCTTTCACTGTGTGTTCCTCTAATTTAATGTGTGTTAAACTAGGCAATTTTATCTTTTAATTAAAACTGACGCGTCTGCTCCTTTTACTTATTTTCTGGGGTTCACACACACACTCCCACTCCCACACACACACTCTCACACTCCCACACACACACTCTCACATACACCCTCACATAGGTACATTAATTAAGCATTTTTTTTTTTTGCACATGCCACATGCCAATGCCGGCGAAAAAGTTAAAACCTCAACATTTGTTTTATTTGACTGACTCGCATAAAATATTCGCTGCCCTCAAGTGCTACATGGTCACAGAGCAGTGGGCGTGGCAATGCCACTCATTTTGCACAATTAAGTTGCAAAAGGCTGCTCAATGGCCACAAGCGGCAAAGCCGAGGGGGAGTCCAGGGTTCAGCAAAAGGCTAATTGATTTGAAGCTTTTTGGCCTTTGCTCGAGAATTGGGTGCCAGCTGATGCGAATTGTGGCAATGAAGCAGGCAACTTAACTTGGCCATATTAAAGATGTTGCCACAGATAGAACAGAACATTTTGCGAATGATTTTTAAAGATTGTGTGCAGTGTGAGAGAGCTTTATAGTATATTATGGATGATATATACTATAGTATATATTCAAATAAATCATAATTATAATCAATTCAATTTAATTTAATTTAAATTAGAGACTGACAAATGTACTATAATTAAAAAAAAAGCAATAAAATTTAAATAACATCTTTAATTAAAAATAATTAATTAGTTTTAAATAAAAGTATTTAATTGAAATTGTGCTTAAATGCAATTCTAAATATAGTTTTTGTAAGCTTTCACAATCTACATTAAACAAGAATTAAACAAGACTATTTATAATTGTATTTATTTATTATTCATGTATGTATATATTATATTATTTATTTGTTATATTATTTATTACTTATTTATTTAATACGTATTTACTTAATTATTATTTCTTGATTATTAACTTAATATTTCTTAAATGCATTTATAATTTATTTAATATTTTTTATTTATTAATTAATTTGTATTTATTTATGTTTTATTCATGAATTTAAAATTGAACTATTCAATTTTTCTATATCTTAAAACATATCATTAGTAATAAATTTTTAGCAAATTCCTTCTTGTTCTTTTTTTGGCTTCAGTGTAGACATATATTATATACAAAAGGCAGAATATTTTAAGAAAATAATTTCGCCATAGAATGGATCATTGTAGATGGGATATGTCAAATCGTAAATGCTCTGTCACTGAATAATTACACTTAAAGCCTTTTAGGCAATCAGATTAAGTCTTACAAAATTTTAAATGTATTTTTACCACTTGAATTTCTCTATAAATATTATATGGTGATTCGATATGTGAATCATGCACATTATATATGTATCTTCAATATTTTATTTAGCAATAAATCAAATAATTAAATTCTGCATGATCTAGGTACATATATACAATGTATATATATTGAATTTTCCAAATAAATTTCTAACGTTTCGATTCTGTCTCTTCTCTTTTAGGTAAGCAATGCCAATTGATAGGTAAACACATTCGACTTCTATGCGAATTCATAGTAAGTAATTTGCTATAATTTTATTGAATTTCAACATACATATTTGTATGTATGTATATTGTATGCTCTTTATTCCAACATAATTTGCTCTTTATTGTAGATATTTCTATTTGTTCTTATTATATTTTTTCTTCTGTATTTACTTGTCAAGTTAACGACCATTGAAGAGAGCAAATAGATCGAAAATACAACACGCAGCGCACACTCACACACATGTGCTGCTGCATCTGTGTGCGTGTATGTGTGTTTTGTGTATGAACAAGCAGTTATAAATAATTTCTGGCAAAAAATCAGCAATTTTTCCGTTGATCTCCAAGTATAGCGCGTTGGCAGTGAGCCAAAGCGAATTGCGCATACGCCGTGTGGCTCGCCCGAACATTCATGTGTGAGTAGCTGTCGCTGTGTGCGTGTGCGTGCTGGTATTGGTGCTCAATTGCGACTAGCTGCTAGCTGGTATGGCGCTCTGGAGCATGGTGCTCTTGGTGCTCTTAAGAGTGTGCGCTAAGAGTACGAGCAAGCCATCGCAGAAAAAACTCGACTAGAATCGAAAATAAACAACATGATTTTCTTTCTGCCCTCTGCTTTGTGGCATCTTTCTGGCTCGTTGTTTATTTATGTTATGATATTTTGTTGCTGCCAGTCGGGCAAAAGGTCTACTGCATCTTCGAAGGCTATTTGCAGCGCTACTTGTGACACTGTCACACACAGCATTGATGGCGCCGACAGCCTTGTGCATTAAATCAAAATATTCGAAGCTAATGCCGCTGCTCAGCTGCCCATCCAAAGTTGCCCACTAGCTGTCCAAGCTGCCAAATTGTTTTGTCACATTTTCGTCAGCTGTGCACATCTTCTGCTCTCTCAGTCTCTCTCTCTCTCTTCCTCTGTCACTCTCTCACTCATTAATATACGTCTAATTAGTTATGATTTTCGGGATGGTTTCAATTGTGCGCAAAACAACAAGGACGTGACTTTGGCAAAGAACTTGCCGTCCGTCACAGATCAAAGTGAAAATGTCACAAAATCAACGAGCACAAATAAATATTAGAAATTCATTTGTACATATATAAATATATATACGATATTCCTATATATAGTATACGTATAATTAGTTAGTTTTCAGCACTCTTCAGTCACATTTACAGCTGTTGCGCCACTGAGAAATTGACTGTCAGGCATTTAAAGCGATTTTCAATTACACGCACATGCACGAATACACAAGCAGCAGTAAATACATACACACATGCATATATTTCGACATTCTCGTCTTGACCAAATTTGGCAAAGATGCGGAATCGATGCGACTCGCCGCCCTTGCAGCGTCTTCGGCCGTGCAGTTTAACTCGCTGCAATAAACACAAAATGTGCAAAACAATAACAAAAAGCCATTTGGCGGCATTACAGCGATTGTTATTGTTGTTGCTGTTGCTGCTGCTGCTGCCGCTCCTCCTGTTGCTGATGCTTCTCCTGCTGCTGATGCTTCTCCTCCTGCTGCTGCTGCTGTTGGTCATGTCGTTGTGCTTGTAAAGCCCAGACAGCTTGGCACAATAAAAACAAACCAAAGACTTGGTGCAAGTTCCTGGCCAGGCACAGCGAAAGGGTTGTGTGTGTGGATTGCCGTCTGTCTGTGTGTGTGTGTGTGTGTGTGGTTATGTGTGTGTGGCCGAACAACAGTTCGCTTGTTGCACAGCTTTCTTTGCATTTGGCCCGGTGCCAAAAGTACCACAACGGTTGGATTTTTAGCACGGACCGTGCTCTGGGTGTGACACAAAGGCGTCGGACTGTGGCGTTAAGACCGCTTGTACCGCAACTGCTAAATGGAAAATTTACTGAATTTCTCCTGCTGCTGCTGCTGCTGCTGCTTCTGTTTTTGTTGTGGTTAAAGGCCTTGAGTGGCCTTTAACACGTCATTTTAAATGCAAGACGCAAATAATGCAATGACCAATGGTATTTATGGAATGACCGAGAAATGATTGAAGAGTACATCAAATCATTTTATAACGAGGTCATTGACAACCTGACAGCACTCCAAGTTGTTCTTTGTTTCCGTTGGGTCATTAAATCAAAGTATATTTAATACAATTGAGCTGTCAGCCAGAATGCATAAGGCCTTTTAAGAAATCTTCCCGTATTGCTGAAATAGATAATTTCTTAAACTTAACATTGGCATTTAAAATGGCTTTATATTCCTCTAGAGTTTTGTTCAACGGCTTTAAGCCTCGACTTGTGAAATATACACAGTAATTTTAATGAAACAACTTAGCTTTTACTGAATATATTTTGATGTCAGAGTATTTGTTTATACTTGAAGCGCCGAAAGTGCATTTTAAAGCAAACCTCATTTATTACTTTTCACAAGTTTTGCAATTTGATTCAACATTCATATATACTCTTTAGCGTAACGAATGGGAAGGGTATATTATTTTTGGCAAAGAAAAAAGTGCACAGAGTACATAAAATAATTATTATAATTATTAATATATAACGTTGAAGACAGGACGATCATGAATTTGTTACTTATTATGGGTATGCCAACTCTAGGGTATCTTCAAATTTAGACTTATGCGTTAAGCACTCTTTTTTCTATTTTCCCACTGCATAAATTGTTAACATAGCACAAAGTAGTTTCATTTTATAAAATTTTGTGATGTTTTTTGCATCACTGCGACTGCAAGTTGCAAGCACTTAAAAAGCCATCTCTCGAATGCATGTTAACCCAGCTTGACCCCACAAAATAAGCCAAATTAAGTGGTGCAAATGTAGTGCTAAAAAAAAATATGAATATGTATATATGTATATACAAATATAGCTTTCCTTTGAAAGTTGTTAATGTTTATTTTAAATTTAAGTTTTATTCTATAAGAGCTATCAAGCACTGCGCTCTTCTGTTGGCTAAGTACAGTTGGGGAGTTGGTCATGGATAAGTTTTTAAGTCTTCTTAAGAGTTGAGGGCTGATGCAAGCGGATTGGAATGAGATGTGTGCTCACAGTTTTGATTTGCAAGTTGTTCATGATGTCCTCATTCCTGGCGAAATGGTATTCCTCTGTGATTCTTCTTCATTATAGCATTCTGTGGCATTGTGTGTTAGATTAAGTATGGGCATCTGCTCATATCATATCAGTGTGCATTGCAAATCCATGCAGATTAAGGGGAATCCTTATGAATACTCTAACTTTTATTTACTCGAGTAGAATAAAGTATAAACAATACGATTTTCCTTCTTCGTTATTTATATATATTCTCTCGTTGCTTCTAGTCAACCCAAGGGATATTCGATCCTCGAATGCCATATTTATATTTCTAAATATATATTGTAGGTTGTACAAAAATAATTTAAAATAAAACCACTTTACTTTTGATACTTTTTTTGATTCAACATTTATTTGATTCGTATTTAATTCGATATTATTCGACATTCGATATTCGTTTAAATAATTTGATTTTCCTTGTTCAGCTCTAACTACACATACAGTATATCTTGTTACATGTCTTTCATTAAGCCCTATTTACTAACAATATCCCATTTATAGACACTAAAAGTTGTATATATACGATAGCTAAAACTATTATTGTTCTAATGTATGTGATATATAATTATAATTGAATATAATTCAATCAAAATGTTCGATTCTAATTTAATTCATTGTTGTTTATTTATTTTATTTTTATTATTTTTTGCGTGTGTTTAGCTCGGTTAATATGTTTTTGATTATTCAGTAATATCATTTGAAATGTTCTTACGATATGAATATGACGTTAAACTCCTTTTCCTTTCTTAACTATGTAAATTAAATGAAAACCTTCTTGAAATTCTTCAAACATAAATTCAGCTAGAGCGAATAGTAAAATGTTGAACGTGGCTTGCGTAGCAATCTGGAGAAGTAATTTCATTTAATTGAAAAGTTTTTGAAAACTTTGCCTATGCTCATATTAAAATATAAATTCCTTGCCTAGAAAATGAAACTTTAATTTCCATTTGGTCGAACAGACAGCTATCAATTAGGCTCACACACACTAACCAAAGCAAGCTGCAAATTATTAGAAAAATTTGGAAACATTTTGAAAGTTTTTGAAGTGAATCCCTTCGCCAGGCCTCGAGCATGTCAATTTATATGTTTGCCTAGTCAGGGCCCCCTATATACGCCCACTGGGCATGCCTATAGTAATGTCTCTAGGCGAACGGGGTCAAGTGTGTATATGGCTCTCGAGTGCTCAAGGCGGCGTGAGCTGCTCAGCTCAAGCGGCCAAAAGAAAACAATAAACTGTGCGCTGCGCCCAAAAGAAAAAAAACCAAAGCAAAAAAAAAATAATAACAATCCCAAAGCACTAAAAAACGATGAAGAGCCGCAAGTGTTTGTGCTGGAAATCAATACGAACTAAAGCCATTCGCCACGCCCCATGGCACTTGTGACGCCTCATTGCCGCTGTAGTTGGCCGCGCCGCGCCCTAAAAAGTAGGCAACGAAAAATGTTTAAAGCACTCGCTTAAATTAATAATAATTATTGCATTATCACTTGGCATAACAAGCAGAGCAAAGTGAACTGAACTGAGTGCAATGTGCACTGCGAATACATTTTTCTCCCTTTATATTTGTTTTTGCTCTTGTTTTTCTTTTTTGTTGCCTCAATGCAGGCTGAACTTTGCGCTCGCGCTGCTCACTTCTAGCGCAGCTCCACTCCGACTTATTGTGTCGCAAAGTCTCATTGTGCTGGATTGTATTGTGCATTCGTGACAGCGTTCCCAAGACTACCGTTACTAATTAGCGCGCAACCCAGTTAATCAGCTTCTGCCGGAGTATTATCCCCGACTCAGGGGGGAATGAGCAGCAGACAGCAGCCAACAGGCTGGCAAATGAGTTTTCTTTGATTTTGTAGCTTTAAGTTTATTCTTTTTTTTTTTTTTTTTTTTTTTTTTTGTGCTTCGTTAGAGGGAAGCTCATTAAATGGCAACTGGCAATGCCATGACTTGTGGCCCCCAGGAACCCTAGACAAATATAATCTCATTGCGCTCGGCCCTCTGGGCGGGCGTTGGCTGGCGCTGGAATGCGTAAACGTTGACGATTAACTGCGCCATGAATATAAAGCAAAATAAAACGATTAGAACTAAATATAGAAATATATCTCGCAACATGGCGGGCCCCGAGCACTCGCTGCTGTGTGTGGTTTTTAGCAGTAACCGTCACAGCCTTTGCTCCCCTGTCGCTCCGTCGACTGTTGAGCTACTGAGCTACTGAGCTAGCTGGACTCCTTGGCTGCGTCTAGCGGCTGTTTGGTCTCTGCGTAGTTAGAGAGTTGTTGGTGGCGGCACTCAGCCAAGAAGCGAACTCTTCAGATTGCATTTGCCCTCTGTGTTTGGTTGCGTTGCCGTGCTGCGGTTTTGTGGCTTGGTTGGGGGTGGACCTGGGCGTCTTCTGGTTGCCTCATTGACTCATTGCCGTGCATGATGCCCGTGCCCAGGGCAGCAGCTGTAAGTCAAGATACGGAAAAAGCTGAAACTGAAATATTAGTGTGCCTGTATAAGTCACAATCTCATACACTAGAGACTTCATTCACAATGTTTGTCCCTCTGTAAAATAAAATCTTTCATACATTACGCACACACAAATTTACATACATACATGCCTCTTCCTAGGAACTTGAACAGTTACCCATGCCCATGATGGCTGCATTCAGAACATTATACGTATCCGCCGCGTCAACTGTCAGAGTATGCCGTGGGGGAATTTACATTTAACACGCGAGCGGACAAGACAGCTGGCATAAGAAAATCTTCACCATGGGCGGAGTGGGCATGGGGGCAAGCAAAGATTTCTGACATGCAGCCGCGCACACATGTTGCATAATTGCGTTTCATGTTGCCAGCCAGCTGAAGCCGCTTTTATAGTCGCATTTGTACTGCATGTTGCTCAATATGTTCCTCAATGCGCGCCAGCTTGGCAGTAAAAAGTTTCTGCTGCCTTGGCCAACTAAATGGGAGAAGGCAAGCAAGGAAAAGCGCTTGCCTGCAGCATTGTTGATGCGCCAACAATGGAAAAAGAAAGCACACATGCAAATGCATCGGGACAAATGAAAAGCAAAAGCATAAAGAAGATGATGCAAACGAAATTTAATACACATACAAATTGTGGTAACAGAACTCTGAGCGAAAAAGTTCCCATTCATCTCAAAAGCAATTGCTTACTATTATTTAATGACATTGTTCAGGCAAGCGAACGGCTGCGGAAAAGTTAAATGTTGGTTCATTTTTTTAATATAATTAAACAGAATATTTTTTGCCTTTGACATACAAGATATTTTTTATTGAAATTCATAAAATTCGCATCATGTGTAAGTAATAAATTGGTAAAATGTTTTTTTATTTTAATTGAAAGCCAATGACAGATGGAATCGCGAGCAAGCGCTGTCATGTGAATGAAATAAATTCCAATTGACTTCGATCGATAATTTAAAAAATAATAAATTAAAGTATTGGTGTATTTGAAATATTTGTCGAAGAAAATCAAATTTTTACTTATCTAAAATTTGTAACTTTACTTGAGCAAATATACAAATATTGAATAAACATATTAATGAAACTCGCACTAAATAAAAACTCACAAACTGAATTAATCATTTAAAAAAGCTAATTCATATTTTTTTTTCATCATTTATTTTTAATTGAATAGCTTGCCAAATAATTTGCAATTCATTTTTTTTAATATTTAAAAAAAAATATATATATATATATTTTTTTTTTTGTAACCATATTATAATTATAATATAAATATTTATTAAATTATGTTAAAATAAAATTAAGTAATAAAATGCATAATTTTTTATTTAAATAAATTTTTATATTCAGAATAGTAATACAATTTTATTATAAATTTTTAATATAAAATCAAATTGCAAATTATTAAATATAATTTTTATTTTTTCTCTATCAAAGTTTTTATTTTATCTAATGTAGAATAAATAAATAAATAAAAACAATAATTTTTGTTTAGAAAAATAATAATAATAAAATATTCTTTTTTATATAAATTTATTTATTTATAATTTAATTCACTGCAATTCAATTTCTAAAACGTAAAAATTTCATTATTTCCTATAACAGCCACATGTATTTATCGATGTGTTTTCTATTCAACTTTTGGGATGAACTCAGAGCAACCACAATTTCATATTAAATTGAAATGCAGTTGAAATTGCAATTGCAATTGCAATTAATAGTTTGCCTTTGATAGAGCTGCATTTAATGTGAAATAAATTAAATGACGAGTGCAGTGCTTCTGCTTTTGTAATTAAATGCTCTTTTGGACTTTCCAAGTGCAATGCGAGAAGCTGAAAGGGCGCAGGGGTCAGGGGCCTAGGTTAAACGGACTGTGCTGAAAAGCGCTGGGAAAATCGCTGCGCTGCATGCATATTAAGCAAGAAAAAAAAAAACAAATCCTTTGAAATGTATTTGAGCGTGTGCGCTAAACGGACGAGCAGGCAAAGGCCGCATTGCCCATGTGGCTCCATATGAATATCAGCTATCAGCCATGCGTTTACTGTGGCCAATGTGGTGCACCGCCCATCGCCCACCGCCCACTCTACTCGAGCCACTATTCAAATTTCTAGTTTTCTCTTTACTATATAGAAATTCAATCAAGCGCTCGACTGAGCAGCTTTCAATTAAACGCTTATCGCGCGTGCTGCAGTTGCCGCTGACAAGAACAAAAGGCCTCGGGCCAGGGCAGAGTAAGGGACGAGGCGAAGGGGATTAGACATCATTAGAAGCAAGTGTAAAAGGTACGGCGCATTAATATAAAGCGCACTCAAGATTATGGAAACTCATTAAAAAAGTTTTTCGGCAACATATTTTACAGGACCTCAACTTTCGCGAATGCTGCAATGGCGAAAAGAATCCTCAAGTGTGCAGCTGATGGCCTGCGAATTATGCCCCAAAGTCCGACGGTTTACTAAACAAAAAATAAATAAACATTAAAAAAAAATGCGAAAGAAGAATGGGGGAAAAACGAGGCAAGTCTATAAAGGGCAAAAGCAAATAGAGCGTGTCGTAAGAACAGCCTGACTCCGTGTCTGGGCTGCTAAAAACATTCATAAATTAGATGTCAAAGCCCTGGCTTTAAGAGCAATAATATACACACACAGATGTAGACATACACACACATATGTTAGACACATGAAAAAATGGAAAAAGGGTCAAAAGTGAAAACAGCACGCAGCTGAGCCGCTGCGAATGTGAGTGATTGGTATTTGCCCGGCTAAACTTGCTGCGACTCTATTAACAAATTATTTTTTGGCCAGTCAAAGTTGAGTTGAGTTGAGTTGAGTTGAGTTAAGGCCATCAATTGTGGCTCATGCAAATGAAAGTTAAATGTGGCGTTGCCCAACAAAAATTGAGCGAGCCCCAAAAGTCAATGGCACGTTTAATATCCAGCTGCGTTGACAGCCCAAATTTGACATATCCTGCCAATTTATTGCTACACTCGTTCACTCTTTCTATCCCTGTTTTTTTTTTTTTTTTGTTGGTTTTATTTGCATTTGCTGGGAAACACAGACATTTGCGTGCCTTGCTTGCTTAATTTCCCCTTACGCACACACACACATGCATAAACATAATTAAGGCAAGAGCAACAACAGCGAAACTCGCGAAATAAGCATAAATCTCTGACAGACGTCCAGCAGCGACTATAAGCCAAGCTAAGAGCAGATTCAACAGGAACTCATTACAACTTGACTCGCAACTCGCAACTCGCAGCGCGAAACTCGAAACTCGCATTCATTCATGGCGGGCATTTTCATTCATACGCACCGTTGTACGTGAACGCCTCATGGTTAGCCCTCGGTTAGCCCGTACGCCTTCAATTTCAGTTTGTTGCTGCAATTGTGGTCGGAATATGATAATAATGCTGGCACGCACTTTTATGGACAGCCGTGTTATCTGCGTTATCCTGTGCGAATTATGCGCTCGACTGCGTTTCACTGCGAACCGTAAAAATGGCCAAGAATCTCGTTTCAGCCTTTATATGTTCGAATATGCGGCAACTGTTTGGCTTGCTTTTTCTTTTCCTTTTTTGCGGCACTTGTGGCGTATGCGTAATATGCGAATGCTGCGAAGCGCTCGTTGCGTCTGCCTCAACGTTGCCGACGCGACTCAGCTTGTGCGTGGACTAAACTCCTGTCTTATAGTCCTTGCTGCTGCGGCTGCTGCTGCTGCTGCTGCTGCTGCTGCTGCCGCTGTTTGCTGTTGTTGTTGTTGCTACTGTTGCTTCGGCTGCGCATTCGTCTCGGCCCGTTCGGCGCTGCATTGCGTCGGCCGTTTTTTGTCGGCTTTTTGAAACTTTGCCATTTGTTAGTGTGTCAATGGCGCTTGCATGCGGAAATTGTTGTCCAAGCTGTAGCAAGTGCAGAGAATGTTGTTGCTTAACGCTTCAACTGACAGCAGCAACCAACACCAAACACCAACACCAACACAGCTGTGTTGTCACAGCAAAATGCAAATATTTAAAATTCGCCCACGCAAAATATTGACGACCTGAGCTTAGCCGCAAACAAATGACCAAAGAAAAAAAAATAATAATAATAAAAAATAAAGTAAAATAAAATAAATATAAATAAAAAATTGTAGCTGATACTTTGACGCATGGCGCAGCACGCGACGCCTGCTGATGCTAATCAAGTTGCCCATGATGTTGTTGTTGTTGTTGTTGGCTCTGCCGTCAGTTGGTGCGACAAGTTTCGCATCAGCCTGAGCAGTGGGGTGGGTTGGAAGGCTGCCTGGCTGGCAGTTTGCTATTATTTAAATCAGGAAGTTGAAGAAATTTCCGCTCCACACGGCTACAAATTGGCAGTAGGCCACGCAGACTGGCAGCTGGCGCCGACACTAAAGCAGCTCTAGCCGGCTGCTCGCCCTTTCACCGACATCCACCCTCGTCGTCGTCCTGGCTTCCGTTTCGTGTTGTGCGCTCCGATTCCCTTTGACAGTTACGTGCACAGCCGTCGTCAAGTCAATTAAATTTTTGTTTAAGTGATTTGAACAGCCATGCAAAATATCATCAGGCCGCTCGCGTCCAATCTAATGAGAAATCGATGTGTCCCACACAATTTGCTTAAATCCAATTGAAACTCTGGTCGCGCACACCTGACGCCTGCCATCCATATAGACTATATAGTATATACTATATAGTAAGAGCTCCCGTCGGCCATTTAATGAGTTTTTATTGCGCGCTGCGGGTGTTTTGATTGCTGCGACTTTTAACTTGATTTACGCGCCCATCACTCCCACTATTGATTTTACAATTAAGCCAAGCCTGGGCCTGGGTCTTGTCTGGCCTCAGATTCGGTTTGAGTAGCTTGTTTGGTATGCAATGCATTTTGCATGTTTTCGCGTGTTTTGCACATTTGTTTGCGAAATGTCTTACAGCCAGGATGTGCTCGCATGTGCCTGCTTGTTGTTTGGCTTTCATTTACTTTTTTTTCCCTCCTCCCTCCCTCTCTACCTAAAGAGTGTGGGAGCCCTTTGTAGCAAGTTTTATGCGCCGCATCCGCTGCCTGGCTGCCTATTTGGTAGTAGTTGAGCCAACAGCAGCAGCAGCAGCAGCAACATCGAGGCGCAATTTATGCGGTAATTGCTTTTTTAAGCGCTTCACATTTATCTTTTCGACGCAACTGAAATGAGTTTGGCGCTGGCTGCCTCAGTCTCTGCTTTGCCTTTGGCTTTGCTTTTGCGTGTCTTTGTCGATTTGCCTGCAATAATAGCAACAAGCAGACAATAATAACAGAAGCCCACGGTAACAATGACAACAATGCAAAAGACTTCGGCTCAACTACTTACAATGGCATTTTTATGACATCTTCTATTTGCCTCTGCCCAGGAGTATGCAATGAAAATGCCAGACGACTTTTGGCATTTCTCTGTTCCTTCATTTCGTCCGTCTGTCCAACATTTTACCCTAATTAATTAGACGCAATGCCAAAGCGTTCACAAAAAAAAAAAAAAAAAAAAGTACATACAAAACATTGTAGATAAAGATTAATTTGATGTGAAATTGCGACACAAACTTTTTGATTTATGCTCCAAACTTGTCTCACAGCGAAAGAGGGTTGCAAATGTGTGTGTGTGGGTTCACACCGAGAAATAATATTTAATTTTATGAGCGTTCGCTTAGTGGTCATCAAAATAGCTTTTAATAAAAGTGAAAGCACTGTCGAAAACCTTGTAGTTTATAGACACACTTTTAATGAGTCAGCTAAATAGTTTTTTTATGGCCCAAATATTTACTTTTAAATTTCCAGTGCAATTTAAACTTTGGCGCGTATTAGGTTGTGGTGACTTCCAAACTGCGCCCAGTCCAGCCGCACAGGTTGGCAGCACCAGCAATATGTTGCCACAAGGCAGTAGTCTGGCAACTCCATAACTCAAATTTCTCGATTATTATTTGCGATATGCGCAATCGATGCTCAGTAGTTAAATTAAACCTGGTTTGTTACACCTTGTTTGTTACTTTTCTCTCAAACTTCGTCGTTGCCGCCTGCCGTTTCGCGCTGTAGTAACGTGTTTACAATAAACAATTGCGCTGGCTGCATATTGTTAACAGTATCGCTCTGTATCGCTGCGTGTTCTACTTGTACTGAGCTCGGGGTTTGTCAGAGAACGAAAACGAAAAAAAAAGACAACAAACAAATATTTTGTAGGCCACAGCGGGTTTCGATTCGTTCTGTGTGTGTCACGCCCAAACACACCAGAAACAAAAAGTAAATTATAAAAAAAAAACACACACACACAAGTTAACCGTGGTGCGTGTGACGACTCTAAAAGTGCAATAAAAACTATTTCTACTAGAAATTGTGCGGCAACGAGACCTTGACAGCTGTAAGAAACACATAAAAACAAGCAAAAAAAAAACGCAATGGAGGTTAGTAGTATTATTATTCTTCTGATTTATCCGAGCTATATGACAGTAGTGTTTCGTAGACGTCAGCTCAAATGCATCTTTCATTGATAATTGCTGTTTTCCTTGGATGATTTCATTTCATTTCATTTCAATTATTATTCGACAACAACAAAATCAAGACATTCCCTTTCACCCCGCTCACACAGTGCTCAGTGCTCAATTGAAGGCGATGTGTGAGCGAGGCGGTCAGCGATAACGATTACGTCAGTGCGTGCTCTCGCACACACTCCCTCTGCGTCTTCCTCTTCCTCTTCTACTCCAGCGCTCGTTCGCTCTCTGGAGTTTGCGCCGTGGTAATTTGCTACGACGCTCTCTTCAATGTTCGTTGTTGCTACACTGAATCGCAGGGTTCGCTACAGGCCGACGTCATCTAACCCTATGTTAATTATGGATTCCCATCACCGGCTATAAAATATATCGTGTTATTATATCACCACAAAGCGGCTTTCTTTTTCCTTTTTGTCAGCGGTCAGCGGCAACCTTATTATATATTTCATATAAAATTTCGCTCAAATTCGTAATTAAATTGATAAAATTTGCATTTTTTTATATAATACAATTAACAGCTGTTTATTGTTCTCTTTCTCTATGCTTATCAGCATAAAGCATTAATCACCGCACATTTATGACGTTGACGTAAACATTTTACCCACTTGTAGTTAAAAGATAAAAATATGAATATTGATTAACCCATCGTCCATTCACTCACTCACTAGTTTATGGCTTATGAATATATACAAAGATAATCGCCATGAGTAAAGCCTTTATGTTGATTATCCACCTTTCCTAATAAATTAAAAATTAGCTATTAGCTTTTTTTTATTGCTACTAATTACTTTGCTAGACCTCTCTCATATAATGCTATAGTGATTAAGCTGCGCTTTCTTGCCCCTCAATTAAGCCCTTTGCCAGATGCGCATTTGAACGCCCACACTGAGGCGACAAAGCGCATTAAATGTCTTTTGTGAGCTAAGTAATTAATCGTCGTTGTTTTTTATTTCACCATTTGACGGCCATCAAAGCAAAACATGAAAAGCCCCTCGAAATAGGGACAAAAAGAAAGAGGAAAAAAAACAACGACAGTCGGCCAACATTGAAATTGGCCATTTCCGGTATTTAATTGACGTTGTGCACACGAAAAATTGTCGAACAACAAACCAAAGAGAAATAGAACTAGTTTACCCATTGAGTGTATTCTAGCGTTCCGAAGATTTAAATGACGAGTAGACACGGCGGATTATATGTGAGCCATCGACACAACTAATGGAACGAGTACATATCAAATTGTATTAGCAGATTCATATTATTTTATGAAATATATTATTTGTATAGATGCTAAATGGGTCAACAAAATACTATTTTGAAGGTCGAAATTGGTTTGCGTGTGCAGCAAGCATACCTAATAATATCCAATTCAAATTACAGACATTTCTCAAACACATATCTACATTATATATTTAAATAAACTATGCTTGTTTAGCAACATAAAGTAAATGGCAGAAAAAATCTCCCCCGGTGTTTCAATAATTTTCAAATTTTTTTCATTTTTTGTTTTGGTTAAACTCTTTTAAATATGTTTTCCTTTTCACTCTATTTTGTATTATATTTTACATTATTTTATTATCATTCATAATGACATTTAAATTGGACTAAGTTTCCGTTAGCAATTCGCAATTAATTGTAGCAAAATAATATCATGAACTATATCTGACTATTAGATGTTATAATGCTAGCCAGAGTGTAGTAATTTAAACAAAAAATCCCATCCTGTTTTGTCTAAGATTTATTTTACTCTTTTTTCATAAATTTTGCACTATAATAATATAAAATCAAATCAAACATCCTAAATGTACCCTAACTAGGTTAATCGATATACTAGCTTTGCGACATTCAAATATTTTGCTTATTTATACAGATAGATATTGAAACCTGTCTCTATAAACTTAAACATTTTGTCAAAAATTTAGAGAAACTCTAACTTAAAGAACTCGTCAAAAAATGCGTTTACACAAATTATTAAACCTGAAAGTTGTTTGCTGAGCCCATTAGATATAAGCTAGCAATGAAATCATCATTGATATAAAAAATAAGCCAGCATTAATGCGTATCTTGATGCTAATCGAATTTCAAGTCTAGTCCGCACCTTGTACAACTCATATTTGAATATGAAAATGTGGAAAATCGTTGGGGCGATTAAAGCGTTTCAGCATTTTCTGTTGCATGTTGCCTCAAACTGTCAGCCGAACTTTGTACAAGTTGTTAGCCACTTAAATTTGGCTGTTAACAACATTGTCAAGAGCAAGAGGAAAACATCTTAGCGCAGCCCAGACAAAGGCCTAAAGTGTTTTCTCTTCTTCCACTTTGGTCTGGAGGCACGAAACTTCAGGGAGTTGCCTGCTCTGGAAATTCCATAAAAAACAGCTTGTCGAGTATTCTTGTTTTTTCTTTCTTTTTCTCATTTCTTATTACTTGTAAATGTAGCTGTGGCTTTATGCTTATTTTCATAAATTTCCACTTACTCATCTGGAAGCCTCTGAGCCGATTTCGGCTGAGTCTTATAACACGCTCCGTTAACCGTATTTGGTTTGGATGGGCATTACTTACTTCATCATTCGCTCAAACTTTGCATAATTCTCATTTATTACCGCAACCATTTTTATCTGCCACCATGAAATCTGCCACATAAAGCGGCATTTTTTATTCCCAGCCAAGTGTCTACTGGCTCGGTGGCTGGCTGGCTGGCTGGGCTGCATTTTCCGGTCTGCTCTTTGGTTTGGGGTCTGCTCCAATTTATCTTACAAATTTAATCTTTTTACATAATTTGTGTATGGCTTTCGTGTAATTATCTGCACAACTCCTGCACTGAGTTCGCCCATCAGCTGAGCTGAGCTCCGAGGAACATGAGAAAGTTTTCAGCTGCGTCGCCTGTCAAAAGTTATGCTCGTTACAAATACAATTATGCATCTACAAAACACATATACATATATATATATATATAGCTTACCCAATCATATACATATTATAAACTTTCATTATAGTTCATTTTACTAAATGCTTCACTTTATTCTCTTTTAATTACAGGTAAGTTCCAGCGGAAAATCGCCAAGATTGTGTGATCCAAATATCAGCAGCAGATAGAAGATAAGCTGTTCGTAATTTATTAATGTATCAGATCTAAACATAATAGCAAGGTGACAACAGCACTGTGATTACATTCGCAGCAATTCAGTTATCAAAGCTGTGTAAATCATTCATTTACGTGCTATTAATTGATTTAGAGAAATTAATGATTGCAATATGCAATTCTCACTATTGAATTATTTAAATATCATTATTTAATTAAATTATTGCGGTTCAATAAATGTGACATTTAACACAGTAGAAGCAGTCATTAAGCCAACGCCGCATTCAATTCGTGATATTATTCCCATATTCCAAAAATGTCAAAGTATGTAAGAGCGTCAGAGCACTTTATATCAAATCAAGACTTAGACTTTGCTCTTGAGAACATTTCTATAGTTTGCTTAAAAAGATAAAACTCGTCTCAAAGGGTTTTCCTTTCAAAGTGAAATGCCATCTGAAATCTAATGAAAATCTAAATTCTTTAGCCGCGCATGTTCAACTGATTGCCTCAGTGACTTATTAAGTAGTCGTGTTGCAACTGCCACGCCCCCGCCCCCGCTCATGCAAGACAGGCACGCGATTTATGCTGTGCGCGCGTTTATAATCGCATCGCATGCAAGCGCCGCGTTTCTGTTTCCATCTGTGTGCACAAATCAGACTCGATTACAACATCGTCGTCGTTGTTGTCGTCGTCTTGTTGGCAATGTTGGCTATCATCTGCAGCTACAGCTATAACTGCAATTGCGGTTGCAAGCAAACACACACACACACTCACAGACAGTGTTACCAAATTTGAGGGCAGCGACAGAGGCTGTGTGGCATGTGGCATGGTGTGCACGGCCAGCATTTGCATAATTGCCCGCAACTGGCAACAGAAACCACTCTGATTGCAACTAGCTGCTGCATTTCAGATTTCAAATGTCAACCTGGCTGTGAGTCGTTCTAACCACTGAGCAGCTACAAATGGGCCGAGTTCATTGGCCGGCTGGCACTGGCTGGCTGCGAGGCGTTTGCATGCGCATAATGACACGTTGTTCGCATTTCCCCAATGTGTAAACTATTCGATGTGTAGTATAAACAAGCCGCTTAATTATGGACAGGCCAAAGACCGCACGATGCGTAAGCCCAACGGGTCTCACTCAATTTACATACTCGTATAGACATCAATTTCCATTTGCATTGCATTTAAAAGCCTACAAAAGAAATAGAGAAAAAACAAAGAGTTTTTGCCTGAATTAGCTTTCACTTTCGCAGCCGTTCCCAACTATTATTAAGCTTTTTCTTTGTTTTAAATAAGTGCTTCGCTATTTTTCTTATTGTTCGACAAATTTGATATTCCCTGGCATTTCGCTCTCACAAATTTGAGCACATTTTTTTCGTGAACGCTTAAAATGCTGCGACGTGACAAAAGTTACAGACTTCAAATTCAATGGCAAAATGCAAACTACATAAATTTTGCGCACTTCATGACAACGCCAGCAGCAGCAGCAGTAACGCCCCACCTTTGTTCCGCCCACATTCCCTTATTTAGGTATTTTGGATGCTGCTTTGTTGCTCTGCTGCTGCCACAGTCGCTGCTGTTGCTTATTTGACATTTTATTGATGATCTGGCCGCACGACAAATGAAATGCGCTGCACGTTTCTCATTTTGAGCTAAACTCCATATCATCCAAGCAGGAAAAAGCAGTCGACGCACTTGGCTCTATATATAGACATAAATGGACTCAACACACATTTCACTCTTTCTTTTTGTATACCCTATTCAGTGGTATATCAACTATGAGACTGAAAAATAGTTTTGCTAAGTTTGATTTGTTTTGTTATAGTACATAATCGTAATTGAATTGTTTGGATAACACAAATTCATTAAACGGATTCAAAGCTTTTTAAACAAAATATAAAATTATAAAAAAAAAAAAATAATATAAATAAAAATAAAAATTTAAAAAAATATAAATATAAAGTAAAAAGATTTACATACATGGTCTCCATTTTGATTTATTGCTAAATTCAAAAATGTTGAAGTCATCTTTTATGCATGAGTATTGTTAGTCAACTAAATACATATGCATTCGTCACATCTGATATAAGTATATTCGTAAGAGCATTAAATCTTCATCATCCCAAAGTCTAATTACTTGAACATTTCGCTTTTGTTTTAACTTGGCCAACAGCTGTGTAAATGTTTTTGTCACAAATCGAACCGCAAATCGAGGAAAGTTTTGGCCCACTCTCTCGACTTGGGCGCAAGTGTTCGTAATGTCGTTAGCTGTTTTTGGCCGTTGTTAATTTGCCACTTTGCTGCAATTGCAATAATGGCAATGGCAATGGCAATGCTAATGCCAAGTGGCCTTTGTTGTTAGCCAAGATCTCAACAGCGGTGGCTATGCGTGCCCAATCAGGCGGAAAACCATCCGATGCCAGTGCATTGAAACGGAACTATCTGGCTCTCAGTTTTCAGCACTCGACATTCGACACTCGAAGCTGCTTTAGAATGACCAATGTGGTCTCAACTTTCCAACAGGCCAAGTTCTATTTATTTATTTATTTATTTTTTTTTTTTTCATTCACTTGCGGTCGACTTTTTTCTTTGCCCTGGGAGTTGTGGCTGGCAGTGCCAGCAGTGTCTGCTGTTTGCTATCAGCTGCAGCAATAGAGCTCGCCTTCTGGGTTTATCACTGGCATGCAAATTGCATAAAATATTGCCAGGCTATAAGAGCTTATTGCTGTTCACTGAATATGTGATTTGCGGTTACAATGGCTGGAGCTGAGCTAGGGACCAAAGCCAGATACCAAATGCATGGTGGAAACCACTAAAATGTTGCTCTACATTGCCAGCCAGCCAGCAGCCCAAGCCAAGCTGCAGTTGTCAACAGTCTCTGGTAGCTACAAACAAGTCAAAGATTGAATTTACAGAAAAAGAGAAAAACGTTTCTCTAGACAAACACAAAGCAACAGCTTACCACAAATCCAGCGTGTGTGTCAAATAGGTGAAACCTTGTCTTGGCATGCCTTTTGCTTAAATCTTAATCTTAACCATGAAAACCCATTTCCAGATACACTGCTTTTACCCCTGCAATTTCCCATATGCTAATTTGCAGAAATGCTTTCCGGCCATAAAACCTGAGCGCGGAGCGCGTCGGCAGAGCTGCGAGATAATTAAGATTTTTGGTATTTTCTAACGTGATTCCGCTCAAGTACGTACAATTTCCTGGTATTCGCGCAGCATCTGGCGCGCATCCTCAACGGCACAGCTCATTTCCTACTTGGCCATGTTTGGGCGTGCTCACACATTTCCAGCCATTAGTCATTAGTGGCGGCTGCGACCCGGCCAACTTTTCACCTGCAGCCCGAAGCGGAAAGGCCGATTTGTATGAACATTTTGCATTTCATGATTTTTTGTTTGTTGCGGATTTTCCGCTCGAAAAACGTGATCTTCACAACGAGTCCCAAGTGGTCGGTGCCGCTTAATTAAATCAGCTAAGCACCTTGACCCACTTGCCAGTCACTGGCCACCACTCGCACCACCACCACATTCATTCACATTCGCAAATCTGCAAATCACCGAAAATAGCATTAGACATGTTTTGATTTTTGTTATTCGCACATTTCGTGGAGCTTAGAGGGCGGAGCGTGGAGCGTGGAGCGTGGACTGTGGCAGCTGCAGCTGGTTAAACACGTCTCAATGCGTGCTCCCGTTTCAAGGCCCGTTGCAATTAATGAGCTATGCTAAAACCGATCCGCTAAATACATAACTTAACTCGCGAATTGGCCGCCTCGCATGTTGACAACTGTTCGCTCCATCGTATCTGTCAGATACAATATATTTATACTACTATATCTCGTTACGCCACCTTGTTTATGTTGTTTACGGTGCATTTGCATGGTGGGTGCGTCTTCATGCCCCACTACAACTGCTTGCCGTTCCGCTATAGATAGTGGCCCGCCTTCAGCTATTAAGTGCTGAAATGTAGCTGGTAAGATACTGAGAATTATGGCTAATAGCACTGGCTTAGCCAGAACTTTGGATACACTCTTTAGGCTTAACCCTCTAACCCTCAGAGCCATATAAAGACGGTGCTAAGGTAAATCGTTGATATATTTTAAATTTTGTATATCTATATATAACAAATATATATTCTTTGCATTTCCTAAGTTTTATTTTGAAAGCTTTTCAAAGTTTATGAAATGGTTTAATGAATTTAAAGCTAATCGGCATAGACTAGGGAAAGTCTACTTGCTATGCCAGTCCTGAATAATTTGCATAGTATTATAACAAATAAAATGCACAAAAAACTTTGTCGCCTTAGCTTGGCCTTTGTTTTTCTCGTTTTCACTGCCAATTGCTGTGCCTGCATTTTCCGATTTAAATTATTAGCAGCTCGTATCTGAGTGGCAGAGTCTCGGGAGTGCCATGAACTCAATTATTTTTGCAATTATTTTCATTTTTAATGAGAATTTGTTGCTCTGCGTGAAACGTGGTGTTAGATACGATTGTGGCACAGCTACCTGACTCTAACTCTGACTCTCAGTCTACGACTTGTTTAAAACGTTAGGCTAAGGCGCAATTGAGGCGCCACAATTGAAAACCATTCACAGCTCGTGGCATTCGCTGCGTCATTGATGTGGCAGCCTCGAAAAACTGTTTATTTCAATTAATCTAAGTCTGCCCTCAATTGAAATGTCAACATGCTGCGAGCTTTGGTTCTCTGTTCTCCGTTCTCCGTTGGCCGTTTGCCGTTAGAGGCAGCCTGACATAATATTTCGTAGACTGCTATCTGTGCCCTGTTGCTGCTTCAATGCATGCCACTCACTTTAAAGTGGGTCAATCGCCAGCATTTAGCTGTACTTTGTATCTCTCGTATCTGGACGTAGCATCTGCAGAGCTTTTGGCCAAACTTGGACACATATACTTACATTTGAACATGGCCATTTAAGAGCACATTTTGCTAGCCAGAGAGGAGATTGCAGTGGAGGTGGAGTTGGATTTGGAGCCGGAGAGCAACAACTAGTCAAAGTTGTTGTGAGCAGTTGTTGTTACTATTATACCCTGTATTAATTAGAAATTTAAAAAGCAGAGCATGTCAAATCAGACAAAAATGAAATTAACAATAGATAAAAGTATAAAATAAAAATAAAACATAAATTCTTAATTAGAATGCGTGTGTTTTTTAGAGACTATAAAAATGGGAATATAAAACAGTTTGACATTTAGTCTCTCATATTTCATATGAAAAACAAATTTGTCTGATATTGGAACTCTTCATTTATGTGCGTCATAATAATTTATGGCTTTAAGTAACATTATACATGTTGCTTTTATTTTTAAATCTATGAAGCTGTTTAGGGCATATCATTAAAGAATAATAATAAAACAGTTTTTCCTATTTATCATTTACAATTGTTTTTTTGTGTAGATATTCAATACAGACTTTGGAATGTGTATAAAAATATTATATGATCACCGACTAATTACTTAAATAAATATAAATAAAACATTATGCTTAAAATACAACTAAGTTGATAGCAATATCAGACTGACATTTCATTGAATATATCTCATATTTTCGCGAATATGTAGAGAGTATCTCTTCGATTGTGAACTCCTTGGATAGAGCACTCTTACTTGTTTTCTGCACAGCGAAACCGGTTTCACTTAAATGGCGCACTGAAGTTGCAGCAAAGTACGAAAAGTGGTTTATGTGGTTAGTCTCGCTTCCTGGCGCACTCGTCATTTGGTCGCTGCTGCTGCCCTCCGAAACCAGTTTTGGCAGCGTCTTTAGATTTGGCTTTTGTCCGCTGGTTGGCTGGCTGGCAGGCGGGTTCACTTAGGTTCGGTTCGGCTCGGTTCAGTTCAGTTGGTTTGTTTGTTTGGGTCACGCTTTGATAGAACTTTGAGCCCACTCAGCGTGCTGTACAATTATTTTATGTAAATTGCTGGCCCTCTGGCCGCATGTCTTTTAGTTAACTGACTTCGTGTCCCTATGTCAGCAGCTCTTGGCCAAGTTAGCTGCTACGCGATAGCTGTACGCTTGGCTTTATTTATTTGGCCATGCTTTGTGTTTTGTTTTAATTTCCAATTGCCTCATTAATGCCAGGCTGGCGATAAATCTCAGACAAAGAGAAAAACCTGCGCAATACTTTCCCACAACAAATCAATCGCTGGGGGCTGCTAGCTTTTGCCTGCTTTACTTTGGTTACTTTTGTTTATTTATGGCCCCTCAACCCTGCCAAGGCTTGGGCTTCGATTTCATGCTCGGCTCATCGTTTTAGAGTGGAAGTCATTTAAGTGCAGACAACGTGCCACACTTGGCTGCCCCCGCTGGTCGCGCTGCAGCTTTAAATGTATGCGCCTAATTTACATTGCCACCGACTGTCGATTACGCCAACTTGGAGCGAGTCTCACTGACTCACTGACTCGAAGACTGGCTGACTGGCAGTTGCGATTGCAGCTCTTGGCTCAAACCGCGCGTCAAGCAAATGTTGCACGGCTGTTGCGACTCTTGTTTTGTCTTGCTGCTGTCTCGGCCCGGGTTGCACCTTAATTGTGTGTCTTGTGTTTAGTGCGCGTCAGTCGGTGCTGAGCCCCAGTCCCGGACACATCTAACCACATTAAGCGTCAGCGTCAACGCGAGCGTCAGAGCTGCCAGTTTATACGTGCATAATTGGATTTGCATTGTGTTATTTTAAGTTTTATTTATTTATTTTTTTTTTAATTTTTTTTTCTGGTTCGTCATTTATTGATTTGCAAAAAGTGTCATAAGACACGCCATGGAGAGCACTGTGCCAGTGGCTGAGTTTCAGAAGATCAAGCTGCGACCCGTGTCCAAGATCAAGCGGCGCGCACCCCAGCCGCCAGCTACTCTAAAGCTGCTTAAGAATGTGTGAAATTAATATTAATTTTGAGTATATAGTAAATGCACTAATTTCAATATAATTTGTATCATTTCCAGACTTCGTCCACCACAAAGACAACAACGCTTACAACGCCGGCCAAGCTATACGGCAAGGACTTAAGCGAATACGATGATGTGGATGTGGAGAGTCTATTGGCGCAACTGTCGCCCGAGGAGATAACCATACTGGCCAAAGAGGTTGATCCCGATGTAAGCAAGCACTTCAATGTACATTCTTATTTCGTCTATTCAACTTATCCTTGACTTTGCAGGACAACTTTCTGCCACCAGATCAGCGCTGCAGCTACGAGTGTACCAAGGATGCTACTGGGCCGCTGAATCGCAAACAGCTCATCGAGCACATTAACAAGCAGGCGATCGAGACGCCCGATCAGCCGGAGTTTGAGCCCTATGTGCAGGGCAAGGTGCGCGGCAAGAAGTGGGTGCCACCACCACGGGATGCACGTGATATTGAGGCAGAGGAACAGATCGCCATTGACATGGGCGAGGAGTATGAGCATGCTCTCAGTGATGCCACGCAGGAGGAAATTATCGATTTGGCTGCCATTCTTGGCTTCCACTCGATGATGAACCAGGATCAGTACCACGCCTCGCTACTGAACAAGGGCCAGCCCGTGGGCTTGGGCTGGGATGGCATCACAAAGTCAACACAGCAGAAGTTGTTCCCCATGGATCCGCCCAACAGCACAGATGTGGATGAGTCAATCAAGCGCGTCAAGGATGACGACAACAAGCTCGTTGACCTGAACTTGAATAACATTAAGGTAAGTGCTCATTGATTAAGGTGCAAATGTTTACAGATCAGCTAAGCAAGAATCTTTGTTTGCCTTTAGAATATTTCGGATGAGAAGTTCGAACAACTTTTTGCCGCACTGCCTCAGAATGAACATTTGGAAGTTCTATCGTTGACAAACGTCGGACTGACCGATAAGACAGCTCTCCTGCTCGCCGAAGCGATCGAGAAAAGCAAAACCCTGAGAGTATTAAATGTTGAAACCAACTTTCTCAGTCCGCCCACAATTGTCAGGCTAGTGCAAGCTCTGCTCAAATGTCACACCATCGAGGAGTTCAGGGCCTCCAATCAGGTAAGTGGTGAAGGAGAAATAAAGTTCCATATAACTAAGAACTAAATCCTCTCTTATGATTACACACAGCGATCTGCGGTGCTTGGCAACAAGATCGAAATGGAGATCACTAACTTGGTGGAGAAGAACCCATCGTTACTGCGACTTGGCTTGCACCTGGAGTTCAACGATGCGCGTCATCGCGTGGCCGCCCATCTGCAGCGCAACATCGACAGAAGTAAGTTGCTCGTTGCCATTGGCAGCAGTTTCTCCCCACGCAATTGTTGCAGGTTGTCAGCGTTGGTTCTGCGTTCGCAACTTCGCTCGCTAGGCTCGCGTTCCCTTTGAATTAATTGATATAATCAATTTATGTATATATAGGCCTTTATTCACGTATAACTCGTGTATACCTCACTCGCGTTTAGGTGAATTGCAACAAGGTACGTTAGCTTTCCACGCCGACGCTTCGTCACCGTCATCCCCATCTGCATCAGCCTCAGCATTTCCATCTACATCCGCATCTGCCATATCACCTGCAAAGGCTAAGAGTTTGGCTGCTTTCGAGCAGTTCGTGAAGGCTCGCACTTGGACTAATGCATCAGATTCTGCTCATGTCTTGCCATCAGGGCGCATTGCGCGCAATATGCAGTTGACTTCAATGGCAGGCACATCAACCACAACTGGAAACGCAGCCGAAGCCTCCACATCCAGGGCTGCAATGAGCCGCTTGCGCTCGGCGAATGAGAAGGAGATCTAAGCTTGAATATCCTTTCTCAGTACCCAAACGACGTTGGTAACCAAACAAAAATAGTTAAAAACTCTCCCCCCTGTCTATTTCTTTTTTGTGGTAACCAGGTAAAATGTTATCGTTTCGAGAACCCACCCGACTTCTTTGGCATCTCTTTATAGTCCAGTCGTCAAGCCTAATACTTCAGCACATCTCTCACAATTCAGCGTTCGTTGCGTTCATGTTCTCGTTCACGTTCTCGTTCTCGTTCTCGTTCTCGTTCTCGTTTTCACCTCTCGTTTCGTTGCGTTGCGTCACCAAGTGTCAAAAATGTAGTTACATATGCCTAAGTCGAGCTTATTTAAGATCACATTCGCTCACTCATTCGATCAGAACTTATTCATTGCCATCAGTAGATCTAAATTAATATAATTATATGATATAAATTTTTGCTAAGTCAGTTTTACATACTAAGTCAGCTGTACGGGAATATCATTCTTCACATAAACATCTTGCTATTTCTACTGCCCCACCACAAACATATATATTTATATATGGCTCTGTGTATAGTTCCCCTTTCAGTAACTCCTCTGTATGGTGTCTTTCCTTGTCAGTGTCAGTAAGCAATCTGTGTGTCTTGTATATACCATAGAATGTGCTACAACTTGTGTACAATACGATTCGATATAAAGCATTATTAATCAATTATTTGTTATATATTATATTTAAATCCCAAAACTATCAAACTGTATCCCTCAACTCAACTTGTCCTCTGTGTATATTAAACAACCGCTACCAATCAACCAACCAACCAACAACCACAACAAAATTGCAAACGATCTTCAGTCTTCCGGGTGCAAAAACTTAAGCCCAATTTGCCTAAATTGATATTGCCCAGCAACATGGAGATTGAACGTGATCTGGCTCACTCGGCAACGCCCTCGCCGTCGCCATCGCCATCACCGTCGCCACAGCCGCCGGCCGACTATGATGTGGAGGTCGATCCCGACAATATGGTCATACGCGGCGGCGGCGGCGATGCCTACGATCCAGAGATCGATCCCGATAACATGGTGGTGCCCGGCAGTCGGGCCGTGACGCCCAACTATGACGACGAGGGCGTCTATCAAGCGCACACGTGAGTGAAGCCACCAAGCAACACCCAACTGAAAACACCACCAACACCACCAACACCACCACCGCCACCACAACCACCATGCACACCGGAGCGGATTTCGCCCAGACACAGCCAAAATGTACAGACAGTCAAACAGCCGCCACTCGATCAATTCTCGTTCTCTCACCTCGCTTTACCTCGTTTCGTAGTAACGTTGTTGTTGTTGCCTCTTGATCCACCAACATTTTGTGTTTTGGCCATGTTGTAAAGAAGGGCTCGCTCTGTCCACTGCCAGATCCAGCTCTCTACGTCTTGCAGACCAAGAACGTGTACATAAAACTCAAACTCAACCCAATACAAAGATAAACACAATGTAAATCTATCTGTACCTGATCGTTGTCGTCGTTATCAGCAGCGCTGCTCATGCATTTTGATCCATTTTGTATATAACTGGGACACGCCCATCCATCAGCATTAGCTGTGCGCTACTAACACCCCAGTAAAGTCTCCAGGAGCAGACCACCAGCTCTTGTATCTTGTTTTACCCCAACTCAGTCTATTCTTGTACTCTTGTACTCTTCCCCCTGACAGATCAACAATGTTACCCTCTCTCAGACAGTCAAGAGTCGAGCAGATCGATTCGACAATGCGCTTTACATTGTTTCTTATGTGTTTCGTCTATTATCATTTGTGTACTATTTCTTTCTTTCTATCTCTGTCTCTCTGTTTCTCGTTTACAGTAAGAAAAGATCTTGAGTTACGCCTGCAGTTCAGATTTTTCAATAATCTGCATAGAAAGTCAACAAGAATTCAATAAACCAAAAAAAGAAGAAAAAAAAAAACAATATAATAAAAAAAGAACAAAAATAAATGCTAAAAATCAAATCAAAGCAACTAAACTATAAATTTTTATTGAGTTTTGTAAATTAAAAATTAAAGAAGAAAAAAAAACGAAGAAAAAACAACAAGTTTAATCTGTGTAAATTAAACGTGTAAACAATAAATAAAAAGAAAAGAAAGAAGCGGCAGCTGCAACGCTGGCATCTAAATACGTTAGAGAGACCAAAAAGTAAATAATATATAAATTATATATATATACACATATATATATAAATATACATACACACATATCTATAATGCGCAAAACGAACCATTGAGACATGCAAATATGTAAATATATCTACGATACAAGCACATATAGAGAGAAGATATATTTGAAACTGATTTACGACAAAAGTCAAGGCATCTAACCCCAGCAAAAACTCTTTAGACGTAATGTGTATAATTTTGTCTAATCTCTAACACAGGTATCTATGAACACGAATTCTACGTAAAATGTTTCTTTTTATACGCAAATACGTCTAACACCAAAAGCATTTTCGAATTTGAATGCTGCGGCATATGTGTATTATATATGCCTATTAATAGTATATTCAAAATTATGAGATCTTAAAAATGAAACAAAAACAAAAAACAACATTACAACTCAAGACTGTTAAGCGTACTGATCTTTTTGTACTTTGTTTGCATCCAATATTGATTAAAATGTTAATTTAAGTTTTTAATTGAGCATTGCATGTTTGTTAACTTCGTCTCCCATGCTGCATGAAACACCCACAACTCCTGATCTGACACTCTCATTGGCCCTTACTAAACCCAAACAGAAATTGCTGTTAAACCCACAGAACTCTAATAAACTTCTCTTCGTATAGGAATTAAACTGCGATGTACAATTTTTAAGTGAAACTAAAAACACCAAAAATAAATCAAAAACAGCCTCAAATAACTGCAATAAAATATAAACAAATATATGTATATTTAAAATTAAAATAAAGCAAGATCTATTGCTAATGTCTAAGCAATTTTTATAATTCAACTTGCAACAACAAAGCCAGCATCAACACGAACAACAACAACAACAAAGCCAAACAAAAATCCGACTTATATCCATCTAGCATAACTCTCAGCGCCAAGCCATGCCGAACAGTTGGTATCCAAAACTTTTACTCAGTTCCTTGTTGTTTGTTTGTTTGTTTGTGCCACAAATCTAGACTAAGAAAAGTAAACAAAAGCCTAACCAAATGCCAACGTTAACGATAAGCAACCCAACTAATGAAAATCTCCCACTCCTAGTTCTCCCTAAGTCAGCCCCAATAATAACTATTTAGATCCTAAGAATCTATTGCTCAAACTTTACTTGACTTGCGAGCGAATTTTTATGCCGAACTAAAATATTATATAAGTCCAATGGGTGTGCACCTCGTACGCCTAGCCTTGAATGTTGTACCCCAAGGATTGATTGATTGACTGATTGAATTCTTGACAATTTGTATTTTGATGATTAACCCCAACTAAAATATAATATGTATTCCTCTGTTCAGTGTTACAATTTAACTAATCACATTGTACTTGTCTCTTCTCTCTTTTTCTCCCTATCTTTCCTCTCTCTCTCTTTCTCTTTGTGTCTTGCAGTACGTGTGAACCGCCTCAATCAGCGTAAATGAAAAGACAAAACATGCCACAACCAAGCAACCAACCAATCAACAACAACAAAAACCTTTTCTGTGTGAGCGTGTGTTTTGTGTCTTTGTTTTATTGTCCAATTACGTACGAAATTAACAAGAATCAGCAGCACCTTAACCACCTGAACCACCTGAACAACACCAGCAACAACAACGACAACAACAACATCAGCAGCAACATCAAGTGCGTCAACGGTTCTGTGTGTTTTCAACTCAACTCAACAACAATATCTTGTGATTTTCCCCCTTTTTGTAACTCTGTGTAACCGCAACTCCACCAACATCACCACCACCACCACCACCAACACCACTACCAACAACAGCAACAACAACTACAACAATACCGCCTAAAACGATCCAGACCCAACAACCAGCCGCAAAACTAACACCGAAGAATGATGTTAACATGCAGTACGTAAAGTATCTGATAGATATATCACATAAGTATCTTTAAGCTGGGCGTGTTATATCTAACACGTATATTAGTCTATAAGTAGCTTAGTAAATATTTATATCTCAGCTTAGCATAAACTGCAACTTCAATATGTCTGTAGATAATAGATAAACCCAATGTTGACACTTGATATCTATCAAGCAACTGATATCCATCAATCGTGCGTCATGCATTGATTTATTTATACATTTTTAACAAGTTTTATTATTGGTCCGCTGTTCGTGTTACGTCTCTTAACCATTCACAACAAATTGAGGAAGTGTTGCTAATCCCTATTCATTGCTATATCTTTTACAGTTGGTCGTCAGCGGCGCATGGGTCATCTGAGCAGGAACTATACCATTGGCGTTTGGCCGTAGGCACCGAGACGTTCTGGCAGCCCCGGGCAGATGCCTACCGCATACTCATATATGTATACATGATATACATGCTTATATGAGCCATACATTATGTAGTTGATAGTCCCAACCCAATTGTTGTTACTGTTAAATTCGAAAGTTGTGCCACTCACTGGTTGCACAATTGCGTTTGTTTCAATGTTTGTTGCGTTCTATATCAAATTTAATTTAAATTACATTTTTTTTTTTCTTTTCTACTGCCCACATATGGGCTTTCTGTTCATTTATCATATGCCTAATCATTTGTTAGTTATTTGAGTTATGCAAATGTTTGTTGTCGAACAAAAAAACAAAAAAGGAACACACACACACACACATACATACGATGAAATATTTAAATTAATTTGATCTAGATATTGGCATTGTTGACATTTACAATTACCAAAACAAAGCTGCTTAACTGTATCGTGTTGTAACCTTAACAAAAACATCTTTCCTTAAGCAAATATCAATTTTGGATTGTTCAGATATTGACGCTGCAGCTTCACAGGTGCCCATTTGCAAATTGTAATTTTTATAACGATTTTACTCGTTTTGATACGGCTAAATTAAAAATTTAAGTTTGTTTCATTTCGTTTAGTTTTACAATGTGGACATGGAAAGTGCTTGAGCTTATAAATATTTACATACACATACGCGTACATACATACTTATATATATATACACATAATTATATATGATACATATACATATAGCCATGGTCTCTGAAACAATTTACTGCTATTGAATTATAAAATTGCCTAAACATAATATTACAATTTTAATTTTAAATACGCATAAAAACAAAAAATGGATACAATTGTATATTGTAATGATATATCTTACTTTATATGATCTAATGCGATGCTTTTAAAATACAATTTTTAAAAATCATGAAAAAAAAACATTAAAATTAAATAAACCAAAAAAAAAATTAAATTCAATTGATTTATTTAGGAATGTTGATCAAATTGATTAAGCCCACAATAAGACTTCGCTCTGATTAATGTCAATATTCCTCTAAGATATGATAGGAATTATGTGTGTACTTGCTTGCTGAATTTGTCATTGAAGTTCAGTCTACTTCTGAGTCATGGAAAAATGTATCACATCGTCGACGACACCTGTGCCAGTTGATTGGGTCGATAATGGCTGGCCAAACAAGAGCAAGAGTCGTGTGTCCGAAACAAACAACTGGCGTCCCGCTTCCACATATTTCGACAGGGCAAACATTGGCAGATTCGATAAGATCGCGCTTTAACTGCTCAGCATCAGCATCCGGCGTTATCATTCAGTCGCTGCATAGCCAAGCTAGCAGCCGCAGGCAGCTACCGGATTTACAGAGAATCGTATCGCAATGTCCACACTGGAGGCTGAGGTGACCTTCCGCAAACGTGCGGAAGTGAGTCAGAGTCTAGAGGCGCAGTTTCGTAGCTCCTCTACGGATTGTATTCTCATCACAGATCATCGCACCTCGAAGAGCAAGAGCCTAGAGCAAATGGAGGCGGCCAGGCAGGAGAATGAAGCAACGCCTTCGTGCTGCATGAGCTATGCGAGGAATGCGTGTCGCATGAAGACGCTCAAGAAGCGCCTGCCCATAATTGAGTGGCTGCCCAAGTACAACAGGCAAGATGCCTTTGGGGATCTGATAGCCGGATTCACAGTGGGCCTCACGGTCATTCCGCAGGGCTTGGCCTACTCGGGCGTGGTGGGCTTGCCCGCTGAGTCAGGTCTTTACGGCTCCTTCTTGGGCTGCTTTGTCTACGTTCTGCTGGGCACCTGCAAGGATAATACCATTGGCAGCACAGCCGTGGCATCGCTCATGACATATCAGTTCGCACACGGCTCCTGGGCGCACTCGGTGCTGCTCACATTTCTCACCGGCTTCATTGAGATTCTGATGGCCATTTTCAAGCTTGGCGCTCTGGTGGAGTTTGTGTCGGGTCCGGTAAGCGCGGGCTTCACCAGTGCCGTGTCC
This sequence comes from Drosophila koepferae, assembly GCA_030914345.1. Taxonomy (NCBI): domain Eukaryota; kingdom Metazoa; phylum Arthropoda; class Insecta; order Diptera; family Drosophilidae; genus Drosophila; species Drosophila koepferae. The sequence goes on along the minus strand of JAUESR010000206.1, from coordinate 3,319,612 downwards.
CTCATTGTGCTCACCTCCCAGATGAAGTATATTTTGGGCGTGAACAGTGAAGGAGGCTCCTTTCTGCAGAGCTGGATTAGCATGTTCCGCGACATCGACAACTTTCGTATTTGGGACTGTTGTCTGGGCTGTGGCTGCCTGATCCTCTTGCTGGTCATACGCAGCCTCAGCCAGTTACGCATTGGCCCAAAGGAGAACTGCGAACGGAGTCAGTTGCAGCGTGTGCTCAACGAGATCATCAAATTCGTTGGCGTTACCCGCAACGCCACTGTTGTCATTGGCGCCACTCTGGTGGCAATGTATCTGGAGGCCAACGACAGGAATCCGTTTCGGCTGACAGGCTACATACCGCCTGGCTTGCCCACCATTTCACTGCCCAATTTCACGGTCGAGGCGCAGCCGGGCAATGCCACAGCTGGCATTCCCGCAGTGCCAGGCCAGAACTTCTTCGAGATGGTGCACAGTCTGGGCTTTGGCCTGATCATAGTGCCGATTATAGCGCTGCTGGAGAACGTGTCTGTCTGTAAGGCATTCGCCAAGGACAGACAAATCGATATTAGCCAGGAACTGTTCGCCACTGGCGTGGCTAACATGGCCACTGCTCTGGTGAGTGGTTACCGAAGCAACGGTGGCCTGGCTCGCTCTGCCGTCAACAATGCCAGCGGCTGTCGCACCAACATGTCCAATCTTTACATTGGCATCATCGTGGTGCTATCGATCAGTTACCTCACCGACTACTTTTACTTCATACCGCAAGCCGTCCTGGCCGCTATCATCATATCGGCCGTGGTGTTCCAAGTCCAGTACCAAATCGTTGTACCTATGTGGCGCAGCAAACGTAAGATAGACTGCTGAATTTCTGTTAGAGATTTGTTGATGATTTCTTCAAATATAGGCTCTGATCTTGTGCCTGGTCTGCTGGCATTCATCACCTGCCTGGTACTCCCTCTAGAAATTGGCATCGTTATAGCTATTGGAGCCAATCAGCTCTACATACTCTACCATGCGGCACGACCCAGGGTGACGCTGGAGCAACTGGAGACAGAACATGGCATTAAGTTCATCAAGATTACGCCCGATCGCTGTTTGATCTTCCCCTCCGTGGAGTTCGTGAGGAGCATGGTTCTCAAGTCCGGCAGCAAGACCACGCTACCCATTGTCATCGACTGCACATACATTTTCGCTGCGGACTTCACGGCGGCTAAAGTGATATCTTCCATGGTGGAGGATTTCCAACGACGTCGTCAGAAGATCATCTTCTTCAACCTGAAGCCGAGTGTGGTTAGCATTTTCGAGGGTCTGAACACCAAGCTGGTGCTCTGCTACAATACCCATGCTCTGAGCCTGGAACTTTTGCCAAATGCTGCAGATCTGTCGCAATCGGTGGACTCACTGAACACGGGCACCTGTACAGGTGACTCTATGAGCATGACGAGTAGTAGCACAATATCATTGGCAAGAAACTAGCTTAATGATTGCCTATCATTTAATTATTAACTAATGCGATTGCCAATCTGTATCTAAATATAAATATATAAAAATCTTTTTCTAGAGGCATTCCAGCTTGAGTATTTAAATGGAATATACAGTTAATAAAATATATCAATATATGATAATTAAAACTATAATCTTTAATCTACTACTGCATATGCTGATGCAGCTTGCTGCGTATCTCGGCTTTGCGACGCTCCCGCGTCGCCCGCTGCTTAGCTTCCTGGGCGGCACATGCGGCACGTTCGGCCGCCTTTTGTGTATTCCGGTAATCGGTTCGTGCTGCATCGAGCTGTCGGAGTAGCAGTTCTACGCGCTTCTTAGCCGCCTCAACCAGCTGCTGCTTCTCGGTGAGCTCCTGCTGGGCGCCATTGGCAGCGTGCTCCGAGTTGATCACATTGGCCTGAGCATTCTTGACCGCCTCGCCGAGAGTCTTCAGCTGAACGCCGGCCTGTTTGGCCGCCTGCGCGGCTGCGTTGCAGTTGCCTTGCGTTGCTTGGAGTGAGCCCATCTCCTCCTCCACGACCATCTCGCCTTCACGTACCTCTGACTCCAGTTGCTCAACAATCTGCAGCTTGCCTGCCAAAGCCGCGTCTGCAGCATTTGCGGCAGCCAATGCTTTATCGGCCAACTGTATCTTGACCTGGAGCGCAGCATTTTCCGCGGCTGGCAATTGGGCATCTGAGGCTGCCTTCGCTTCCTGGGCCGCCTTCATAGCAATGCACGAAGCCCTTTGCCTCGTGCCCGCATTCGGAGATAGCTTTATGCTGCAACCTCCTTGCTCCTTCTTACAGCCATCCATAGCGTCGTTGCGCCCGTCATCATATAGCAAACTGGCCGAGGCTACAGAACGTTTCTAAGAAGGATGAAAATAATTCCAGCTATCTAACGGGAAGCTTAAGACACTTACCTTACCTACGTTGTAGCCAACAGTTTGCGACACCAACGGACTGAGCAGAAAGAGGATTAGGAGCACTGCAGCCTTAGAAGTCATTATATCAAATTTCAGAGCCCGTTTTGAATCAGAGCGGATAATATTTTGTTTTCTAATAACTGACGCTGACAGGCGAGCCTGGAGATTTATGTAAGATGAGAAATTTTCAATGCGTTGCGAGCCTCTGGTGTTGATATGTTTATTGAGCATCGTACTGGCGAGCAGTGCACACAAAAAACGAAACCCGTCCTGTAACAAGGATCGAGAAACTGAACCTTCATCCAAAGCGAACTGTCAGTACAGCCCAAAGTCCACAAAAATGGCCGCAAATGCAGCGGACGAAGCCAGCGCAGCCAAAAATGCCCAGAAGTGTGCCAGTGAGGAGGCAGGTCAGCGGGCGATGGATCGATTGGCCGACAAGGCCGAACAGGCCGCCCGAGCGGCTGAAGCGGCGCTAAATGGCAAGAGGCAGCTGCTCGAGGAGCTGCATCGGAGTCAGTGCGAGGCCGATGCTGTTATAGATGAGGTAAAAGAGTCGTTAGCCCGTAGCAGATGCAACATAAATACAATTATCCACGTTGCTGCAAACATCAAAAATCATCTAGAGCTATTGCAGTCGTTTCTAGATCATTCTAGGTTGAATTTAGAGAAATATAAGGAGTTAGCGGCCTGTGCCGAAAGGGAGATACAGGAAAAGTATATGATACTGATGCGCGTTCGAAAACGCGTTGAGGAATTAAAGAATTGCATGCAAAATGCCAAAAAAGATCTTTGCCGAACTGAAGAAATGGCACAGAGAGCGGAAAATGCAGCTGTGGAGGCCACTTACCGGGTAGAAATGTCACGAAATATATTCGGAAAGGCAAAGAAACTTAAGAAGAAAGACTTGAAATCATTCGTACGGATATTTAAGAGATTTGTCAAAAAATAACACCATGATTTATATTTTTAATAAATAATATGTTAATATATTTTATTTAAACTTCAGCGGCTTATCAATTGTTATATTATAATCAAAAACTGTTTTCTTAAAGTAAAAGCAAGAAATTGAAAATTAAATTTTAAATAATTTAAAACGCGCCTAATGAAGTAAATCAAAAGAAATGGCAACTCTAAAAGTGCTGCTCACAATTGGTATCGATATATCGACGCTTCATATCGATAGCTGTATTTCATATCAATTTTCCATCCCCACGCCGCATGAAAGTTATAGAAAAAATATTTAGAAAATTCGTGTTGCTCTCGGTAAAAATATTATTGTGAAATATTTAAACACACTCAAGTCAAAATGGCGCGCAAAAATGCACAGGCCGAGGACCTCTCGAATGTGGAGTTTGAGACAAGCGAAGATGTCGAGGTAATACCCACCTTCAATGCCATGAACCTAAAGGAGGAGCTGCTACGCGGCATTTACGCGTACGGTAAGTGTTTGTGCGTATATGCATAAACAAGCGCTCGTTGTTAATAATACACTATCCGATGTAGGCTTTGAAAAACCATCGGCTATACAACAGCGAAGCATCAAGCCAATTGTTAAGGGGCGCGACGTTATCGCTCAAGCACAATCCGGTACGGGCAAGACAGCGACATTTTCCATTTCCATTTTACAAAGCCTGGACACAACGCTGCGTGAGACACAGGTCCTGTGTCTTTCACCCACACGTGAATTGGCTGTCCAAATCCAGAAAGTTATTCTAGCCTTGGGCGACATGATGAATGTGCAATGCCATGTGTGCATTGGCGGTACAAACCTAGGCGAGGACATACGAAAGTTGGATTACGGCCAGCATATAGTGAGTGGCACACCTGGTCGTGTCTTCGACATGATCAAACGACGTGTGCTCCGTACAAGGTGAGTTTTGTACTATATCGTTTATTTATTTATATTTAACATTTATTACATAGAGCCATCAAGATGCTGGTGCTCGATGAGGCGGACGAGATGTTGAACAAGGGATTCAAGGAACAGATTTATGATGTCTATCGGTATTTGCCGCCAGCTACACAGGTGGTGCTCATTTCCGCTACATTGCCCCATGAGATTCTGGAAATGACTTCAAAATTCATGACGGATCCAATTCGAATTTTGGTGAAACGGTAAATCTCATCATTTTTATATTAGATCACATTATAATACCGCTTCCATTACAGCGATGAATTGACGCTGGAGGGCATTAAACAATTCTTTGTCGCCGTAGAGCGAGAGGAATGGAAGTTTGACACATTATGCGATCTCTATGACACACTGACCATTACCCAGGCAGTAATATTCTGCAACACCAAGCGCAAGGTGGACTGGCTGACGGAGAAGATGCGCGAGGCCAACTTCACGGTCAGCTCTATGCATGGCGACATGCCACAGAAGGAGCGTGACGAGATCATGAAAGAGTTCCGTGCTGGCCAGTCCCGTGTCCTCATTACCACCGATGTGTGGGCTCGCGGCATAGACGTGCAGCAGGTGTCCCTGGTCATCAATTACGACTTACCCAACAATCGTGAGCTGTACATTCACCGTATCGGTCGATCGGGACGCTTTGGGCGCAAGGGCGTTGCCATTAATTTTGTGAAATCCGATGATATACGCATTTTGCGCGACATTGAGCAATATTACTCGACGCAAATCGACGAGATGCCCATGAATGTGGCTGATTTAATCTAATACCCAATTGCATTAATCCTAGTTTATTTAACATTTGTACAACTCCAACAATCTTTGCTTAGCTGTAGCGAAAAGTGCGAACTACGACAAATGAAATGAATACATTAAAAGCGTATATCACTTACAGCACATAACCATAATCTGTATATGTAATTAATAACAATTAAGAATTCTAATACAGAAACCAGTTTGTTTACAAAAGTTGAAGGCCGATGAGTCTAAAATGTATTTAGACCTTTCCCCGAGATGATTTCTGAATAATGTCACAACAAATTGCATTGCATTAAATACCATTAAAATTTCTACAAAATATAACCCTAAAATAATTAAACTATTTAGCTATGTACAGACTTTGGTCTAGTGCGAACCCGCAGATGAACGATGAGAATTAAATTAACACCACAATCTCCTCATTGTTCAGCTGATTATGTCCGGCTTGGATTGTGTCAAAGGTACATATGATGAAGCCGTCACTGGAACTGGCGTCACTATGCTCTGTTTCTTGCTATCCTTCGACTTGAGCAGAGTGCCCAGCACTATGCCCAGGAAGAGAATAAGACCGACCTGCTGGTTAGAGATAAACTTCTTGGCGCAATCACTGGGGTTGTCTATGTTGAGTGAGTAGATCTAAAGAGTAAAGTCAGATTACAGTATAGTTATTTAGCAAGCTTCAATCTCCTCTCACCTGCTGCACCAAATGCGCTCCGACAACGCCCACTGCGGCATAATAGGGCAGCGTCTGGTCACAGGCATATCCGGCAGAGCTGAGGCCAGCCAACATTGCTGCTGTGAAGCAAGAAAGCCAGACTTTAGTATTCTCTCCAAATCGTAGCGCTGTAGACTTGACACCGATTTGCAAGTCGTCTAGCTTGTCTTGGTGGGCATAGATAGTATCGTAGACAATCGTCCAACACACGCCGGACAGATAGAGAGGCAGGCAGGCTTCCAGATTAACGCTTCCCTGGGTGGCACACCAGCCCAGCAGGGCACCCCAGTTGAAGCACATGCCGAGCACCAGCTGGGGCCAGTAGGTGACGCGCTTCATCAGCGGATACGTAATAACCAAGCCCAGCGAACTGGCGCCCAGCAAGATGGACTGCCAATTCAGCTGCACGAGCACCAGCAGGCCCAGGCTAAGTTGCGCCGCGAGAAACACAATCGCATCGAATTGCGTAATCTGTCCAGAGGCAAGCGGTCGAGTGCGCGTTCTCTCCACCTTGGCATCGATGTCTTTGTCCCACATGTCGTTGATGGTGCAGCCGGCGCCGCGCATAATCAATGCGCCCGTGGCAAACAGTCCCAGCATCGCAAAGTCCGGCCAGCAGCCGGCATCAGCACTCAGAGCAATGCTCCAGCCGCACGGCCAGAAAAGCAAATACGTCCCAATGGGCCGGTCAATCCGCATCAACTGTGCGTAGGGCTTAGCGGCGTCAGCCAGTTCCTGTAGTAGTGTTGACTTATGCGGCGTCTTCCTCTCCTGGTTCGAAGATTCTGACAGCGTTGTCGTGGTTCTTTGGTGTAGCCGCCAACTTGTCATATGTTCCTGTAGCATCAGCAGCCTGGGCATGCGATACTCGCTGGCGTATGTATGCAAACCCACATAGACACGCGCCGGCACAGCTGGCATGTGTTTTGCAATTGTCGTTGCTGTTGTTGTTGTTGCTGCTGTTACTGTTGCAGCATATGGCAAATGTATTTTAGCTCTGCCCTGCAGTCGCAAGTGTCGTAACGCAAACATATTACTGCTGTGTTTAGTGACTTTCTTATTGGAGTACTGTACACATTGAAGTCACTCACATACGGAGTCAGATTCTATGTACCGCGGAATCACTTCGCATGTAACAAATGGCAAGAACTTCTTTCTCTCTTCTGCCGCTTAGCATATCGGTAATAATATATTATCGATATATCGTTATTTGAAATTAATTTATACAAGGTGCACAATATTTGATGTTATAAACAGAGAATATTTACCTCCGTTTATATTAATAAAAGGACGGGAAAAAAATAAAAAAGACTATAAAATATAACTATTCACTACCATTTTTAACAAAAGAATACCCATTTAAGTTGAAATACAAAACTGATTAAAAAAATTCCCTGTATTGCTAAAAAAAAGGGATGCCATACTATCACTCACTTTATAGTGCTGCCACATCAACGAATACAAATAATTTAAGGCTTATGTTAAAATAATAACTCTGATTTTAAATATAAGACTTTCAACGTATTTTGTCTACTGAATTCTTATTAAAAATATTGAACTAAAAGACTCCACGTATTTTCTTTTGGTATTTTATAATATTTAACTATTTAACAATACAGTTTAGTTATAGTTTATTGTAAAATATTTAAAAAATTGAATTTAAAATATATATGAAATGGTAATTCTCATCTTTTCATAAATAATAATTATAAATATATAAAATTAATAAGTTTTAAAATGTATTTACAATATGATTTAAAGAGCTAAATAAAAAATATATAACAATTAATAAATTTTAAAAGTATTAATCAAGTTGGATATATAATAGATCTGTAGCAATCTTAAGTAAATGCAAACCACCCTGGACAGCAGTTTGGACAGAATGTTTGCTTTAGCTTTTTTTGGGTAATTTGGGTAATAGCTTTTGCCAATTTTTCCATCGAATGACCCAACCATTTAGATCAATCGAATATCGTTTACCGATTTGCTGCACACGGCACTAATCTTTCGAGGTCTGCACACGGCAAAGAATAACCGTAACTTTTGCACACGGCCGTAGGGAAGTGTTTGCACGCGGCCATTATTGGATTGCGGACAGGCAGCAGTTAGGAACACAACATTTGCAAAGCCAAGTGGGCCTAATGCAGACATCAGGCAAATACGCTCATCGGCGGTTGCTATCGCTCGAGCCAAGTTGAGTTACCAGCCTGAGTACAATAAAACAAATACTTTGACCAATTAACAATAATCTTAATAGCCACATAAATTGAACTTTAGCAAATCCATATATCATATGTCTATGAGTTGAATTTCAACAAGAATAATAAAAGTTACGTATGCTTATCATACTATATATGTATGATCACATTGATGATTTTAGCCATGATGATGATTTGCGCAGCATGCAGATTTCTAACTGATTACAGATGGACAATCATTTACATGTATCTGTTTTGCGCCTCTCTCTCTCTCTCTCACTCTCTGTCACACTCTCTGTTGCTTCTGTCTCTCTAGCTTTCTCTCACTCTCTCCCACACACCTGTCACTTTCAGCGCTACTGTACGGTGTCAACATCGCTCGCGTGTGGCCATCGTCGGCTGCACTCCGCTGCTGCTGGCTGATAACACACATATTTCTCAGAGATAAGCATATCGGGTATCGCCTTGGCGGGATTAGTGTCAGGTTTTCTTTAAAAAAGAGCATACGCTCGTTTGTGCCAAGCAGTCAACGCCCCGCTCTCAGCAGTTAAGCAAGTGTGTCTACGCGGTTATCACTTAGGCTTAGGCGCTGAACATTCTGTTTCATTTTGCGGCCAATTGAATTAGTTTCGAAATCCAATCACAATGGACTTGATGGTGATGGGTCACGACGATGGTCATTCTACCGCTGCGGCGGGCAAGACTTGTCCCATGATCATGGTGGTAAGTTGCACAATAAACTAACTCGCAATTGCACTCGCCAGCAACTGCAGCAGCAACTGCAACGTCAATTGCATCTCTTATGGCAACACCTGCGCATATTAACATATTTACATATATTTATTCGCTTGCATTCGAAATTCTTTGAAACGCAGAGAGTATGAGAGAGGAGACAAGTAAATATACACACATATTGTCATATTGTGATCTGCCAGATTCTGAGCACATCTCGAACTCTCAGTGCACACACGCGCACATGAAATCACAGCCGTTTAGCTGCGATGCTTAATTTTAGCTCGCGCACACTCTCTCACAGTTTCTCACTCACCCAGCAATAATTTACGCTCTCCTCATATACATACATATGTACGTACATACGTACTTACCCACATACATGTATGCCTGTGAGCTTGTTTGTTGAGCAAGGCACAAACATTAGGAAATACCGAGTGTTTCGGCGATAAGAATGTGTGCTACAATGCTATGCTTCAATATGTCATTCGAATCACCTGCGTCACCCTGTGATCAACTTGTGCACTCAATACATGCATCTCTTTCTCTCTCCCACAGTTTCATGGCGGCCACTGTGAGCGAATTCTGTGGCGCAGCTGGGTGGCATACACCGTTACCGAATTCGCCTTCTCGTGCATTGCTTTCTTCGCGATGTCCTTTTTGTACGAGCTGCTGAAGTTTCTACGTGTCCAGCTGGCTCGCCGTGAAGCACGCAAGGAGGCTGAACGATTGGCCGCCGAGCAGAGCCGCAAGAATTTGAGCGACTGCGGCGGCTGCTCAGAGACACCACTAGCCGAAATCAAGGAAAAGACATATTGGCAGCGCATCTTTAATATGCCGCACATTGTCCAATCCCTATTGAACTTCATTCAAATCATCATCTCGTACTTGCTCATGTTGGTCTTCATGAACTTCAACTATTGGCTGTGCTTGTCCGTGATTTTGGGCCTGGCCCTGGGCTATTTCTTCTTCGGCTATGTCAGCAAAGATCCACAGGACAGCGACTGCTGTCCATAGACTGGACCCCATTAAAGCGAAGCTCACAGTTTTGGCCAACTAACTTGGAATTATCTTAGACTATTAGTTCCAAACAATATTAATGTAAATACAATGATACTCAAGAAAAGAACACTGAGTATACTCAAGATTGGAGAATGGAACGCGGACGGCCTAATTAGACACGATCAACTCACGGCATGATACATGCTTATCATATGAAACACTCAGATGAACCTTCAAAATATACGACTTTTCCATTAATACTTCAACTCAACCCAGAGACTGGAGAAGTAACATTGGCAAGGTCTTTCTTTCGTCCATTAGATGCATGGGTCACTCATTTTGAACAATTCATCTCAACACTTGTTCGCGATTCATAGTAACTGAGAATGCCAAACATCCACTGCCAAAACATTTCTTCACTTCCCAATGCACTGGAGTTCAGATCACATTCCACTCATCATCAGCACTGGTTTGAATTCATGACTTCCCCATCACAGCGCACTAATTGCATTCATCTCTCCCTTTCAACACTTTCCTATGCACATTCAAACAACTCATAAACATTATAAACAAAGCCCATACTAATAGTAAAACTATACAAACTTATTTCCTTCTATTCAATTTCTTACCCTGTTTCTACCTCAAAAATCCTTCTCCTTCCTTATCGTTCCGAACTATCCACATCCCAATCCTTACAATCCACATCCACATCCTTATTATCCACTCTCCCAAGCCCTCTCCTATATAATATATGTATTCACAAGTCACGGTTTTTTTTTTTTTTCAGTGCACCAAACACTCGACTTCACAACTTCAATCATAAGTAAACAAATTCTCATCTCGAATTATCGACTGTCACTTTAGTATCACACATGCCCGAATCTTCAATTCTCATTCCCCCAACGCACACTCACCTTGCACAATTTCCCAATTGCACAGTTCCTCCCAAAAGTACATGCACATCGACATCGACCATTCAATCCAACTTTCACAGAACCTTGCCCTCAATCAAAGTAAATGTCTTAAAGCTTGAAGCATGCCACATTCTAAAATAGAGTATACCCAAAGAAAATCAATAAAAACAAAAGAATGTAGATTTATATTGAGGTGAGTTCTACCTTCAATCAGAGCATATTTCTTGTCAGCCCTCTTTACCGCATAGTTATTATAAAAGTAAACACAATTTTTTTTGCTAAGAAAAACAAAATTTATTTTTAAAATTCTTTAAGATTTATGGCATAAATAGTCAACTAGAATTTACTTAAAGAGCATATTGTACAAATAATTATGAGAACAAGGAGCTATATATAATAAAGTTTTTTACATTTTATAACACAACTCAATACTTTATTACTTTCTTCAATAAAAAACAATCGAAAAGTCGCTATAAATGTGAAAAACAAATGAAAATCTCCAGAATTACATCAAATTCGTTGAAATAGGTCCTGACAGTCTCACCTGCCGGACCTCTTACGGGATACGCTTACGCTATCTATCTATCTATCTCGATCCCTTGGCCAAAACATTAATCCAATAAGCACTGGAGCATTAAGTGATTTCGGCTGTACTTCGGCTATACAATTAGTTATTATTCTTTTTTTTTAATGTTAGTTCGATATTCAAGTGCAATCCTTAGTCTAGAGTCTTAAACTAATCTGTCGTATATTAATCATATATGTTATGTGTGTAGGTATATTAATATCCTATATCGTAGTTAAACCCTTCACTCATGCCTGACTAACAATTCGAGCTGCACTCACTCACAAGTGGACGCGATTCGGAACCCGTCCATCCCCCATAACAACCGAAGGTTGGGCCGTTGTCTCATAAGCCGGTTGCCCCGGCCGTCATCATGCCGCCGTGGTGGTGGTGGTGGTGCATGCCACCATTTTGAAAGTACATGTAGTAGTTGTAGGGCGGCTGCTGGGCCGCCCCGCCCTCGCAGTCCAGCAGCGGCTGGCCGCCGTTGGCGGCGCCCACGGGCGAAGGCGTCATGGGCAACGGGGACACCGTATTGCCCTGGCAGCTGGCGCGCAGTGCAACGGCCTGGTGATGCGCCAGAATGTCGGTCACCGAGTGCGACGAGGGCCAGTGGGCGGCGGCCACGCTGCGCAGCTGATGCGTCTGCCCCGCCTGCGGCGGCGAGGGGCTGCCGCAGGAGACGGCCTTCATGCTGTAGGCCGCGGCCGCACTGTACGGCTGGTAGATGGAATTGTAGAGATGGGCGTGGGCGTGGGCGTGCGCATGATGTGCACTGGCCGCCACAGCGGCTGCCGTGTGCTGGTGATGATAGTGATGCTGGTGCGCGGAGTGTGTGTGCTGAACGGCATTCACGTTGGCCACATTGCTGTTGCCGCCAGTGCTACCGTTGCCGTTGCTGCCCATGCCGATGACGGCGGTGCCAGCGCCAGTGCTGTTCGCTCCATGATGATGCCCGATGCTGCCCAACTTGTTGCGTAGTATGCGCGAGATGGAGCTGACGCTGGGCACGTTCGTCTTGTCGCAGATGCCCTCGCTGAGCAGTCGATCGCGTATCTCCCAGGCAAAGATTCCTGGATCCCGCTGCTTCAGCTCGCGTATGTAATTGACCACCTTGGGCGTGGTGACGCGCGGCTTGGAGCCGCCAATGGCACCCGGCAGTATGGAACCCGTCTCATGGTAGCGCGCCAATATCTTCGAAACGCAGCCGTGACTCACGCGTAGCTGGCGCGAGATGTCACAGGGTCGGATGCCCAGCCGGGCTAGCTCCACGATGCGCATTCGCGTCGCATTCGGCAGCGGCCGGCCGTTTACAAAGACGCCGCCCAGTTGATTCACTTCGCCGTACTGCGGGCACTGCGACTCTGAAAGGAGATGAAGCAGAGACCACTGAATAAGTATACATAAATGACTGTGGCATAGAAAGCTAAAAGAATAACAGCAACAACAACAGCTAATGAGAGGGCGAACAAAAGCACATTTGCGTCTAATTAGCTCCGGTTGGGCAGCCTGTACGGGAGGGAGGTAGCGGGAGCGGGAGCGGGAGCGAAGTCAATGGAACTCTAGTTCGCCTGAATATCGCTACACTTTGCTTCCCAGAACTGCGGATGTGGGTGTATACACACATGTGTGTATGTGTGTGTTTGAATATCGCCACAGATTGTGGGATAGAGAGAGAGAGAGAGAGAGAGAGAGAGAGAGAGAGAGAGAGAGAGAGAGAGAAAAAAAGAAAACACTCACACACAGGGAATGCGCTGAACGTGCGGAAATGCATTTTACATATTGGCGCAATGATTAGATTGTAGAGCTGTCCCAACGGCATTGGGACTTACCTATCTGACCAGTTGATTGTTAGTATCAACTGGAAATAGGTATTAGCTAACGTTATCATTGGTGAATTGAGCAATCTTATAACTAATAATAATAATTATATATTATTTCCTAACGCTTGTCAAAGTCTATACATTCGAATTTGCAGATAAATATTTTATGAGACGTAATAATATTATTATTTATAATTTTCAGCTTCTAGCTTGGGATTACCAAGCAATTTATAGTATCCCAATATATTTTGGTAATAAGCTATGAAATTTAATTCTACAACCAGAAGACCTCTTAATGCGGAAGGAAGACTATTTTGCGATCCACTGCAAAATCATTGTTAAAAGAGTTGAATAACTAATTAATTTTGTTGAGCAAACCAGATGGTATTCATAATTTATATTACAATTAGAATTTATACTAATGGTTGATAATTATAGGGAAAATCATTTTAACCAATTGGTCGTATCACCTGCACTTTCAGTTACTTCCACCCCACAGTCAATTCATTACAGTCACTTGAAAAAGTTTGCACATCTGCGCGTTATGCCGTCGTCTAATTTGGAATCATGTAATTAGCTTCAGGTTTCACAACAACGAGAAGAGGAAGAACAACAAGACGAGGCAACTTTAACTAAGAACACGTACAGGGCCAGCAAAGTGCCTCAAAGAGCGCCATAAAAATCACAATAGGGCTGCCGAGTTACACGCGCCACAAGCTGCAAGTAGCAAGTAGCAAGTTGCAAGTTGCAAGGAAGGAATCGAACAAAGAGCAGAAAATTGAAGAATTCAGCGTGTAAGGAAAAGTTTGAAGAAGCTGATGATGAGGAGGCGGATGGTCGGTCGTCTGTCGAACAGAAAACAAGTGTATCGACCTCGATTGTTTTTTCATTCATAACTGAAAATTGTGGCCAAGTAGCTTAACGAGGCGCTCGCCATTGCCATAATTAAAAGACTGTGTGGACTGTTGCAGCTACTCGAATTACATACAGTCCAAATTGGAAACCCTTCAGACACTTGTTGCCCCCATTGAACTGAGGCAAGCGGCATCAGCAGACTGCATCGAATTTCATGTACTTTATGGCTATATGCATTTGCGCACTTGTCAATTGCACTTCGATCACTTTTATTATTATTATTTTTTTGTTTCCTCTCTGTTGGGGCCATTCGCCAGACAAATGGGCCACGCGAAACGTGCAGCTGCATAAATAATCTACCTACAAAGTCTGAGTTTCATTGAGACCTACAGATATGCATAGATCTTCCACTAGACGAGTGTGAAAACTCAGCATCATAAAAGCAATTACTATTTGCTTAGCATATTGTTAGCGAGCGCATTCGAGCAACAATTAACTCGGCGCACTCTATAAAAGTCGATAGATCCCACAGCTCGAATGCCAGTCAAAGTCAAGATGCCAGTTAGAACTAAACTTATTATTCTCACTATGCTCTACCTATGCCTCGCGCTGAGCTCTCAGGCAACGCAGGCCAATCCTGCGGAGGAGCGTTCAGCTAGAACGGTATTATAATTGCAAGTGATCCAAGACTCATGATTAATTCAAATATATTCATATTTGCAGAAGAACGATGTCTACGATTGGATATCGAGTCTATTCGGGGACTATGACAGCGATAGTGATTCGGAAGAGTATTGTATGAGAAAAGCATTTTTCCACTTTGACTAAGATATTAATGTGCCTTAACTCTCCAGTAATTTGTCGCAACTGCACGGTAATTGTGGGCCAGGCGAATAACTCTAGTGCAGCAAGTGCCCCTGCAACAGCTGCGCCCGTTCCGAATCCTCCAAGTGCTGCACCAGATCCCGCAACGGCTACTCCTGCTGCAACTACACCTGCGGCCGCTGTGCCTCCTGCTGCTACTACTGCCGCTGCTCCTGCTGCTTCCTGCTGCTCCGGACGCAGCAGCAACACCTACAACTGGACGTTAACTAACAAAGTATAAGTTTTTAAATTAATTTAAATTTTGATTTGCTCAAAGGGATTTGGTATACGAAAAGCATAGAAGATATAATATGTGTGGCATTTCTAAAACTTGTTGAATATTTGATGAATTGCTGCATTGTAGATTGCATTGTAAAATTTGCATTTAATATACATATATACTATAAAACAAGAGTTGATTTTTGGCTTGGATTATAATCCTAGCCAAATCCACCCAGCCAGCACTCAGCACACTCAGATCAAGATATACGCAATTGTTTTGACATAAGTCACAACAAATCGGCTGGCGCTCAACGCAGACCCACACGCGTAGCCGTCTGCTTCGGCTTCTGGTTCTTAGCTTCATCTGTGTCCGTGTCTGGCATAGACTCTGCCGTGGCTGGTTCATTCAGCTTCAGGCTCGGTGGTTTTCCCTGTTCTGTATCTGTGCATTTTGTCGTCTTTGAACATTTCGCTTCGCATTTTCCCAGTGACAGCCAATGTGAGACGCCGGCAGCCCAACTTGACATTATGTTTGACATTTGTAATCTTGCGATCGTTAATTATTTTCGAATTGAGTTACAAAGGGGGGCCCACGTACAGGCAGAGCCACACAGGAGTAACGCCAATGATCATACATTCGACAAATGTTCCCTTGGCCGTATTTGTCTGCTGATTCGTTTTTTTTTTTTTTTTTTTTACTCTTTTTCTTTTTTTGTTGATGTTTTGTATGTGCCTCTCCGTCTTCAGCTTCGACTTGGACTACTCTGGCATTTGTGGCATCCGCATTGATAGCTGCAATTTGTTGCTCTACTCAACAACATTATCTTCGAGTGCTTGACTTTTGTGCTAAACGTTCATAAATTTGTCTCCACAAATATTTTCAGACTGAGTCTGTCCAAATGAATGGTGCGCTCCTCCCTTTCCCCTGAGTCTTTTTTTTTTTTTTTTTTTTTTTCTTGTAGATCAATGTTTACTGCGTCATTTTAATGGCTTTTCAAATACGCATGACATCAATTTTCGGCAATTATTCAAGATTAATGGGCGCCAAAGTTGACCGTTTGAAAGTGAAGTGCGTGCGTCTAGTTAATTATTATATTGAATTATGAATATGCGCCGATAAGAAAGAACTCCAAGCTAACTAGCCCGAAAAATTGCCGGACTCAACACACACTGAACTTGAGCCGGAGCATGGAGATAAAGTTGCAACTGCAGCAGTTATATGGGCTTATCATCTCGACTTGATGATCTTTAGCCTACGCTCGAAACCCAATGTTTGGCTTGTGATTTATGGCCAATGGGCATTAACATCCGGCTCCGAGCCAGAGCCTGCAGTCAAATTAGTCACGTATTTTTGCTATTAGTGCTACAATTCAATTCCCCATAATTCGCTTGAGATGAGTCAAGAACTTTTATGCAAACATTTATTTATTTCCTTTTTTTATTTTGCGACGTGCCATTTTTGTCCCAAGCACTAGTTTTTTTTTATAAGTTATTGATATACATATATAAGAGGTTTTCTTCATTATTTTGGGACGATCAAAGTTAGCATTTAGCTGTTAGATATAGAATGATCTTGTTAAAAAACAAGTTTAAGCATCAGAGACTCCTCAAAAACAATATATGAAAACAAAGTAAATACATATGTATTTAGAGATTCTATTGCAATGGGCGTGCGGAAAGCAAACACTACTTAGCTCAGAGTCCACAAAGATTTAACTCTGAGCTACCGTCTCGTCGCGTCGCCGACGACTGCAGTGACCCTTCCGATCGTGCCAGAATGACCCGCTGTGGCATTGCCCGTCGGCGTTGCATTTTTGTTGTTGTCTGCTTGGTTGGTTGGTTGGTTGGTCTTATTAAAGGTGCAAACATGCCACCGCCGTTGAGGATTCAAATTCAAGAGAGGCGAGAGTCGCGTCGGTTACGATCAGAGGCCGATGCATGCACGATGAGCGGGGCAGCTCCCAGCTCAGGTGCAGCTGAAGTGTTTGCCCGTTGCTGCTGTTGGGTTTATTTTGCGTGTTTGTTTGCTTTTGGAAACCTTCGAATGTAGAGAGCCCACTTTTCACGTAGACATACTCCATACCTATGCATGTATTATTGTTTATTTAATTTTAAGTTACGCATAAGAAACAAAAAAAAAAAAAACCGAAGCACATGCAAAAGTGGGCTTGGGCTACATTAATGCACGCTCTGGCCCATGTTTTGCTCTGATGTCTGTATAAAATATAAGTTCGAAAGATAGAGCTACTTTGCCTCTAATGAGTATCCGCATCCTGCCATTTTCACTCAGTCACTCAGCTAATCAAGGCAAACAAGTCCGCTGAGACGATCGACGATCTGCGACGATCGGCAACTGCTGATCCAAGTAGCCCTGCAGTCGCTTCTGTTAATGAAAAGCAAACACCTACGAAATGTGAAGAGCTCTGGCAAACAGCTTAAAAAATCATAAACTCATTTTTTTTTTTCATATTTTATTTTGTTTTTGTCAGGGCTTGGCCTACGCTGCCTTGCCCTGCCCTGCCAATATTTGCAGATGGATTTTGGTCTTATGAATCGATGCGGGCTGTCATTATTGTCCTGGTGCGGGTGCTACGGCCTCAGCGGAAGTCGCTATCGGTAGCGGGTACAAATGGCTTACAAATGGCTCTGTTTGCATTGGAATCCTATACTCTGTCCAGTTAGGCGGGCATCCCTTAAGGGAGATGCTCCCTGGCTGCTTGGCTCCCTGGCTGCCTGCGATCCGCCCCGACGGAGACCATAAAAAGCTCAATTAAAATTGTCTATAAAGCGAAATTATAATTCATAAATTCTGGGAAATTGCCGAATACAATGGCAGCCACTGTTCTGCATTCAGCACTCGAGACGGCCGATAAACAAATTACAAAATGCTCCAGCAGCAAATGGAGTAGCAGAGTTGCTTGCAGCAATGCGACCTTATCTGCGCTTTCTAATTCTTGGAATTTTGTAAAAACAAAAAGAGATGCAAAAAAGCAACAACAACAACAACAACAACAACAACTTTCGCTTTGACAAAAAACCGCTCAGACGTTCCTGAAGCAATAAAATTTAGCAAAAGGCTTGCCGCACTTGAATACATATATTTGTGTATAAAAAAGCCAAAGGTTCACCAAAAACTCAGTGATGCATGCAAATCCAATTACAGGAGCAATTAACAAACTTTAACTAACTATAACTAATTAAAAATAATATATATTTTTTTAAACAACATGCTACAAAAAATGACATACATATATAATATATTTATATACATATTTATATGTATGACAAGCGTATATACATTTATAAATAAATAAAATGTTTAATCAGTTAAATGGCAATCATATAAATGTCAGATTAAAAGGACGGAATATATGAATATATTTGTATGCGAGTATGTATGTACATATGTATTTTTATTTATTTCCTTCTTGACTCGACTGATAAGAAATGATTCCACACATAGTCTCGGTATATGCGAGCCTTTTATTGGTCTAGGCAATGAATTGAAATCTCTGTCTTTTGCGATTATTTGTTTATAGTCTAAGGCATAATCATGTTGTTGTTGTTGTGTCTGTATTAATAATCGATTATAATGAGAAAGAAGTATATTAGTTGTTGGAATAATCGTAAGCAAGCAAGCATAAGCGTTATATACTCATGTATCAACTCAATCTGATACAATATCAAGATTACTTGACAAAAGCATGTTTCCCAATATTTTATAAGTTATTCTTTTCTTTTAAGATAATATTATGAATATCTACATAATAACATGTCATTAAAATATCCACTGTAGATAATCGAGAATAAATATATCATCAAATACATATATATATACTTTTTTTTTAATTTTTCGAAAGCAATTTTATAAATTTTATATATGATTTTTGTAATATACATATAAATCAAAATGCTAATTTGGGTACATAAAATTTAACATTTAGTATTATTATTTAATATTAATAATTTAAAATAGTAGATAATCGAGAATAAATATATCATCGGTTGTTTATGCAAAAAGAAATTTAAAATTATTATTTAGACACACTATCAAAAATTATCAATAAATGAAATGTAAGTCCCTTTAAGGGCGCTGTCTTGGACTGCTTAGAAGTTAGGGCCAGATATTTGTCAAAGTAAATCGTTAGCTGAACTCTACAAATACATCCAAATATCAAATCTGATATTATCAATATTAAAATAAATATTTTTTAACTTGAGCGAGCATTAGACAGTCAGTTCCATCAGTTTAGCCCGCCTTTCTTACTTATATTCATTTGAAATTATTTGCTGACAGTTTTGAAATGTCAAAAGGCAATAAACTAATTTCATGCATAATTGAATTTAACAAATTCAACAGACAACTGGCAATTTGGCCAGCTGATAAGCGATTTTTGTACATTTTTATTTCCGTTTATATAGTATTAGCATTTTGATGTCTATGTATGTGCGATGAAATACATTGTATTATTTATGGCTTTAGATTATGCCATGGGCCATCAACATTTAATCAACGATTCACAACTCAGCGACCCCAAATAATGACTTTAATAGAAATTGCAATAATTTTAATTAAATACCATTTCGAATTCAAGTCAATTAACACGTTTCCACTTTAAGCGAAGCATTCAACGCCAATTCCCATTGTAATTTTATCAAAATGCAGAAGAAAACCCCGCCTAATTGCCGCAAAATGGGACAAACTCTCAATGAATAGCAATTTCGCTTTAATGTTTTTATTAAATATTCGATATAGAACAAAATGGCAGCAAATTCGACTCGCCATTTGAGTCGACGCCCACAGAAATGGCAAATAAATTTGCCATGAAATGGCATCATTTTATTTTATTATATTCAAACTTGTTGTTTTTTACTTTTTCGAATTGAGGACATGATTTCTTTAACGCCTATCCTTAGGGATTAAAGCGCACTGCCACAAAAACTACGAAGCAGCCAAGAGAGCATGGCAAATTAAATTTCCTTTTTCACTTTTCGTGATCTCTTTTTTTTTCATCTGCAAACTGCAAGCTGCAATATGGCTGTGGCAATAAATCTTTTGCTCTTGGCAAGTGCTACCCGCTGCTGCTTTGGCCACTGCCCGGGTCTACCAAGCAATTTGATTGACAGAGCGCTGCCGTTGCCACAAGCAAAGGGGTTGAGTTGTGGATGCAAATACCCTGTAATTGTAGTCAATTTAGTGAGAGGATAATTGTTTGCTTACTAATTGTGTGATACTTTGTAGCTGGCCTTCCTTAATTACATAATCAAATATTTCTCTTGTTCATATATTCCTTACATAATTATCATTTGCTTGCCTACTTTTCAAAATTATTATATATATATATTTTTTTTAAATTTCTAAAACAATTTTTATAGATTTCATATATGAATTTTTTTAATATATTTAATATTTAATTATATTAATAAATATTTAATAATAATTTTTTACAAAGTGTAATTCTTATAAGCATTTTTATAGACTTTTGTTATTATATAAAATTATCACACAACCCAACATTAATATAAAAATCATATATACAATCTCTACAATTTTTGTTATTTATTAATTTACTTTTTTTTTATATTTGTTTGTATGTTTGGTTTTAGTAAAATTATAAAAAGAAAATTTTCTAAAAATTAACAAAGAAATTATTGTTTTATATATCGCTAAAATATAAAACTATTGATTCACATTTAGTTTTATTAACATATTGTTATACAATTCAGAGACTCAAAGCAGCTGCAAAGTGTGAAAAAGTTGTTAATGCAAAGAAAAATTCCATTTATATACAAATTCTTCATTTGTAAGGGGTATCTAATAGCTGAGCAACTGTTCAAATTAATTCTTGTTTTTTCATTTTAAAAGTAAAAGAAATGATTTGCATTTGCAATGCAGAAAAAATTAATTTAACAACTCAGTTGAATTCTGTTGAGGCTCAGCAGTTTTATTTCATTTTCATCCCAAGATTGCGTATACGCAGTGTTGGCGGATATATATTCTACATGTAACTTATTGGGCTTGTTTTAAAAATAATTCTCCTCTCTACTCATTCTTAGTGACGATTAAAATTCACGTTTAACATGCTTTCATGCCAATATACATACTAAGTGACTATAGAAGAGCTTGTCGACAACTTTGCATTCGGAGCGTTTCACAATTTGCCGCACAATCGCATTTATTTATCAGTGAATTTATTCAAGCAAGCGTCCACTTGGGCTAGCCCAGCAGAAGAAGGAATCGTCTGGCTGTTCGTCTAGATGTCCCTTTGAACTGTCGCAATGATATTCCCATTTAATCAGTAAGAGTTCAATTTCAAGCCTTATCAAGCTAAAAGAGTGCGGAATTGTCATCATGTGTTTATTTAACATGATTCGATCATTCATTTCTGATTGTTTGTGAGACATCGCTCATGGATTTTAAATTGGTATGAAATTAACAGATTTAATAATTTTTAATGAAAATAAACAAAAATAAATAGTATCTGAGAATCTGCGTCTTTCAAAAAGAATCCTTAACAAGTCCGATTTTACGTTAAGAATAACTATGCATATACTACACTTTAAATAGTTCTATAGAATGGAATTTCCTATTCACAAATGGAAAATTTTCAAGAAATTCATATAAAAGTTAACCAACCCATTCTTATTACCATTAGTAAATATTATTATTCTTAATTTGGGTGAGAGCATACTAAATTTTCTATCGAATGCCACATCGGTTCTTCATAATCCCAACGAGTTGAATTAGCCTACATGCATACAGATGCTTGATTTGAATTTAATAGACATATAAATGTGTATAAATATAGAAATTATACATCTAACTATGCGGGCAAGCTCAATGTTTTACTTCGAAAATCTAGTAAAATAGTATAATAACCGTACTAAAAATATTTTTAAGTTTTTAGAATAGTTTAGTACTTTTAAATATGTGCATACAAATAACAGAAATTATATAAATTTAATTTAAACAATTCATGTTGAGTTTAGTCTTAGTGATGTTTAGCAATATTGCAACTATATTAGTTGACATATTTTAACTTAAGTATTAAATTAACTCTTATAGTTTCTGAGATCAACGCTAAATCGACTCAATTCGTCGCCGTAATCAAAATATACTTTCTTACCATTATTTCCATTTTCAATGGATTCAGGGTATACAAATTATAATTAACTTTGAACTTTGTTCTCTTTAAGCTAATATTTTTTTTATTATATTTAAATCTTGGTTACTATCTTTCTATAGAAATATGTTTCCAAAGACAATTCTAATTATTCTATGTAAATTATAGAAATTCTTAGTTCTAAGTAAATTCAAAATAAGTTCGATATTTATTAAAAATAATATATTTTATAAAATACAATAAATTTTATCTCTTAAAAATATGTAAAGAATTTCTAGTGTTTCGATAGGGCTTAAATAAATAATTGTTTATAAACAAGTTGCATCATATTGATTTGAGCGCATATAAATCTTGGATTCACTCGCTGTAAGCCATTGCTTTAATTTATAAATTAAGCTCATTAGTTTGTGTGGGCTCCGCCTTGACGCACATGCGCCACATGCCCAACGATCTCACCCTTGGCCTCGCCCTCGCCCTTACTCTCGGCCCTCTATGTGTGGATATCAAAAGTACATAAAACTAAATAGATTCCTTCAGCGTCAACAACTTTGTCTGTCAACAGAAATGAATGGCTCCATAAATCACGGCAGCAGCAACCGCAAGTTGCCATCACACTAGATCCCACTAGGCCTGACTGAATCGCACTAGGAACACAAAATATGACAGCGTCGGGGCTGCTGTCCCGTACCTCGAGATGTCTGTACCCGTTCCCGTTGCCGGCGCATGTAAAAAGGGGCGCGCCCAAGACATGCTGCGCTGACTTCAATTACGCGTACCAAGAATGTGGACAATGCGAGCGCACATTGCCCAAATGCCTATAGGCTATAGCGAGAGCAACTAAAGCAAAGACAAATAAATATACAAAAACAAGCAATCATTGCCAATGTACTAGAACCGAATCCGCTGCACACTCGGCTCGCCGCTGACATGCATAAATTTTGAGCGCCCGACGCACTTTGAACTCTGAAGCTGCGGTTCCGGTCGTAGGTCGTTCTTCGATTCCGTTTCCTTTGGGAATACCATAGCCATCAAGGGGTTAGTCGGAGTCAAGTTCAAGCATCTGGCTTAGGCCGACATCATATTGATGAGCTCGCATTAATTACGACCCAAGGGGCGCCAACACGTGCCCCCACTTGTGGCAGATGCAGCGATTAGAAATGCATTAAACTTATGTTAATGAGCAGCATTTCGCCAGCCAAGCAGCATATGCTCTGCTGCACTGGATCTGGCCCTGCCACTAGCACTTGTCAAGTGTCACCAGATCCTTTGGCAGCGGTTCCAAGTGGGCGGCCATCAACATAATGAAATACACGCACCAGCTAGCAGCCAGCTGATTTAATTAAAGTCGCC
This sequence comes from Drosophila koepferae, assembly GCA_030914345.1. Lineage (NCBI taxonomy): Eukaryota > Metazoa > Arthropoda > Insecta > Diptera > Drosophilidae > Drosophila > Drosophila koepferae. The sequence goes on along the minus strand of JAUESR010000206.1, from coordinate 3,296,173 downwards.
TGTGCGGGCCACCGACGCCTTTTAATCAAGTCAGTGAAGCGTTGGCCAAAACTTGAACGCAATCAGGAATATCAGCGGAACCAGGAGTTTTTATGATGCCACAGCTCTGCCCATACACACATATATATTTAAATACATATATGTGCGTGTGTGTGTGTGTGTGTGTGTGTGTGCTTATATACAGTTCCATTAAGACGTGTACACATTGACGCGACTTTTTCCCTCTCTCAAGTGTTTGCCTGCATTTGTGACCGTCTTGGTCGCCGTCATCTTCGTCGTCGTTGTTATTGTTGTTTTTGTTGTTCTTTCCTTTTGTTTTACTGCCCATTTCTGTGATTTTAGCATCTCGCCACTGTGCCCGCTGGCAGGCTTTTATGTTTAGCTACTGAAGTAGATGGCTACCGGTAGCCGTTAGTCACGCATTTCTGCATCTACATAGCCATTGCCACGCTGAGTCTGACTCTGAGTCCGCTGGCTCCACTTTGCTGTCTGCAACAGCGTCTGGCTGTTCTTAGCAAACATTGCTGCGCACAAACAGTATGTCAAACTCAACCAAAACCAAGTCATTATAGTATCAAAGTGGAAGATGATCGATCCTCAGCTTGACAATGCAAAAGAATAGTTACATTGATTGCATTTAACAAAAGAAGGGAATGGAAAGTGATGGGATCACTAAGTGAACCACTATAATTATAAATTTTTCATTTTTCAATGAAAAAATATACAGCCATGAAAAGAGTTGTTTATGGAGACTCTAATTGATTATTGATAAACAAAATCAATTTTGTATTAATACAAAATTATTCAAAATGTACCATTATGTATCCAAAATGTACCATTATGTATCCAAAATGTCTATCTAATGATTTCACATCTCATACCATTCTATTTCGTTAAAAAACTCCGAAAAATTCCTTTAAGATCTTTGTTAAATGCAACCCAACTTCATAAAAAAAAGGGAAACCGTTTCTTATTTAAAAAATGTGAAAGATTTGGAAATCACAAGTAAACAACTATTACAAATCTTGACTTTTGTTTAATTGTAATATAATATTTTTTAGGTGTATCATATGATTGTAAAGCTAATAAAGTAAAGTTTTGAAATAATACATCATTGATAAGGACTGTGTAACGCGTATAACTTAACTTTCAAGCGAAACAACTATATGCTGTAAAAAACAGAAGATAGTATAAATAATACTATTACATAATCAGGCTAAACAGGTGCTTAAACGCATGCCAAAAAATTTAAATTGGATTTGTTTTGAAGATTGCGCAGAAGCTTAATTGTGGATCGATATGTCAACAAATCGGACAGGTAAAACATAAATCAATACGGCCAGCTTTTGCTAAGCTAAGTTATGCGCGTTTTTTTTTTCATATTTTGGTGCCTCTTGTTTTTTGGGCCAAAGCAAATGGACAAACAGAGACACGGACACTTGGCGGCAAAAGTGAAGACCACACGACAAACACTATGGCACAAACCACAAACATTACAACGATCATTAGTTAAATTAGAGGCAATGGCTCCGCCGCCAACGGCGACATTTTCTACTTGCCATCGCCCGTCTGCAGCCAAAGCAAACAGTTGATATTGCTACCGGGAGGCTGTCGATCATGCGCAGAAGGCGACAGGCGGTTCACGGCATCGCTGCTCACCTTTGAAACGAAAATCAAAAAGCAAATACAACGACCATACCGAAAAGTGTCTTGGACTCTTACTCAACGGTAGCTACTCTTTGTTTGCATTAGTCAGTGCGACACCTAGTCAGGTGCTTAAGTTGGCGACTGGGTTAGCAGGATGTAGCTTGCGCCGAACCACTTTAGCCATGTCCGTCTTGCGTACATGAATTTCCCCACTTCAGAAATGAAGATGTATGATGATGCTAAAGCCAGAAATGCCGACGGATTTCTGTTTCAGTTTTGGATGGGTTATTTTCTTACTCATTCTCAAACTGATGGGCAACTTAGCAATGAGGAAGGTTACAAATTATTTTCTATTTCCAAATCTGAAGAAACGTCTTCGTGGTAGAAAATATTCAAATAATGAAGGTGTGGACTGTGCGAAACATAGGTATCTAGATAGGTAACATAGCAAAGTTATAGAATATCGCATGTAAATGTGTAAAAAGCTAAATGGAGATTAAACAACAGAGAACAAACAAATGTAGATAGGATACCTTTTGGGAGTGCCCTCGTATAACACTTATGAAAAAGATTCCCAATGTTAGCCAGTTATATTACAATTAAAATCTTATAGAATTTTTATTTTTATCTCAAACTCAACATACCAGGATCCATGTCCAGATTATAGAACTCCACAATTATATCTGCTTTAAGCTATCTCTGCTGATCTCACTAGACTCCGAATCCACTTTGATTACTTTCCACTGAGCACTCCTTCGATGCTGATGATGACTTATATGTATGTGTATTTTTTATTTAATTATAATCGAGTGGAAGGGTGTTTGAGTTAACCGTTTAATAATTGCACTTGGCCGTATTGTTAGTTTCAATTAGGGCATGAAATTTGCACAAATTATCGGCGCTTGTTGCCGGCGCGACGCCAGTTGGGCAGCCAGATTGGATTTCGATTGGATTAGCGTTTCGCTTCGTTTTAGAGTTGCTTTTGGATGAGCTACTGGCCTACTAGCTTGCTGGCTATACACACAGGGGAGTTGTTGAACCACAACTGAAAAACTGATTAGCACATTTTGGCAATAGATCTTGGACTTTCGTTAAAAAATTATCACACTTTTCGCACCCGACTTTTTCCTCTTGTCACTTTAGATTGAATTTACTTTTATAATTTTATGCAATATAATAATGATAAGCATCGTCGCTGGCCAGCTATTTACCATTAATTAATTATGCTTGTTTGTATTGATCGGCATCGATTTGGAGCACACATCGAGCACAAAGATCGCGCTTATTCTTGTCACATACAGTTCCGCATTAAAATCCAATTGGCCGTTTCTTGCTTTCTTTCCACTAGTAGTAATCCGTGATCCGTGATCCGTGTGGGAGCAGCGCGCGTTTCAGTTGCATACACAGTCACAGCTCCAAGTTGTTGTTGTTCATCACCCGTGTCTGCTGCGACTAACGGTCGCTCACGTTCATCAATCCACAGCCACATGCGAAAAGAACCAGCAGCCAAAGCTAGCAACGGCGACGACTACGGCGACAGCGACAGCGACGCAGTGTACCAAGATCTCGTGCTCTCTCCCTCTATCATACTCTCGCTCTCCCGAACTCTGCGCCTGACTGAAACTGTATTTGTGTGTGTGAGTGCGCCGCTCATGTGTTTCCTCTTCACACTCGCATTCACAGGGCATACACTCTCACTGAGGGCGGCGATCGCTTTGTATTTGTTGGTTTTAATGGCGCTGCTGCTGTGTGTTGGTATGCGTGTGCTTAGTTCGCTGGCAAAATAACAAAAATGAAGAACGTCTGTTAACGCACAGGAGCGCATTCAGTGGAGTGAGCGCCCAACAAAGAAGAGAATTTGCTACCGAAATATTATTTATAATTACTCAAATCACAATGAGTGTATAGATAAATAGTTTCACATTTATTATTCAATTCACATAAATCACTATAATATAATATATAAACAAATTTCAGCACACACTACAATAATTACCCGCGATCCGCTTCTGTACTTTGTCAGCAATACATGTATGCATATCTTTATGCACATGTGTTGGGGTTTCTATGGAGCATTTCTCTTGTATTTGTGCACTCAGTATCTCAGCTGCGCACGAGTAGTCTGCTCTTGTGACTCTGACTAACCATACGCAACCGGGCGGAGTTAATTTTTGAATGCTTGAATGGCCAATCTGAAGCAAGTAAGCGTATCCGTAGCGTTCCGCAGTGTGCCCCAGCGATGTCATGACTTTTTAGCATCACACACATACTGAGGACTGCAGTTTGTCTGCAGCTGGGAGGCGGGACCGAGGCAGACCGCCTAGTTCGGCATCGCCTTTTAGCTGATGATCGCGTGCATCTATTTTTGCTTCATTAACAAAATCGTATCGTTAGAGCGATCGTTGTTGCTAATAAAGCGGCTCAGGGCCATATCCCTTTTCGCATTTACCCAAGCAGGAGGGGGTCATGGCCCGCTCCACCTTGTCTCTGGGTGCGGCTGCTGTCGACGTCGCTGCGATGCTGCATTTCGATTCTAGCCCAGGCGTTCTGTTTCGCATGGTTAGACTTAATTATAAGAAATGTTGTGGTCTTCATATCATTGTCACTAATATTTTATTTCGTCATTTAACGGTTGCTGCCAATTTCTGTTGTCGTTCGCTCATTAGAAAGCCACCCTCTCTCTCTCTCTCCCACTCTCACTCTCTCTATCTATATATCTATATACCTGTCTCTCTCTCTCTTTCTAGCCCTCTCTCTCTCACTCTAAATCTCTCTCTTTCTCTCTCTCTTTCTGTATTACGTTCACATTTGCATCGTACGCTCTGTGTGGCTGTGTGAGTGAGCGAACGATCGACCACGTTGCCATTGTGTGCACTGCACGCATACTCTCTCGCCAACGAGTTGGACACGCCTCCTTGCGATCGCTTTGGCCTACCTGCGCGTACCTTTTGTTGCGGATTCAACTCTCTGGTCTCTCACAGGCAAGCTCTGATGTTCGCCATTGTAATCGTCTATTTTTTCTCTCTCTTGAGCTTTTAGAACGAAAAAAGAAAAAAAACAGAAGATTCTTAACCAGATTGAAAATGTTTATAAAGATTAATTTGCTTTAGTTTTATTTATTTTATTTTTTTTTTTTTACTTTATACTGAATACTGAAAGACTTTATACACATCATGAATGACTGCTTACAAAATTTATATATTTGCATACATTAACAGATATTTCAAGTCTTAAAACGCTACAATTAAACTCTAAAAAACATTTTCAAAATCTTTTTATACTAAATAAATCTATTTGTAAATCGATGATTCTTTGGAAGTTTTTGATAAGAAAATGCCCATTGAGAAGGTTCTCTCATAAATTTAAGTATGACTTCATATTCTGATACGCCTATATTATAAGCTTGACATTAAGTTTTCTTGACAAACGTTTAAATTGTGTACAATTGTGTCTATATGGCTACATGTAAATGCTTTTATATCAAAGTCTGCCCGCAAATAAACAAAATATTGATTTCTGTAGAGTGCCCTACTTTGCGATTCTCATGAATTCAAGTAAAGTAATCGGTACACCATACGTTAAAATGATGTAATTGATTGTAAACAAGTGGCATGGACAGAAAAAATGCATTCTTATTATTTATGTTGCTCGTCCTTTTCAAATTTGTATTTAGTAATCTATCTATATATAATTAAATATATAATAATTTCATTCTTTCCATTCAGAAACTAGCTTAACAAAATGAACAATATGAACAAACAATTCGATTTATATTTACTATAGTTTATGCTTTATGATTCTTAAGTTTTGAATTCAACATTGTGATAGTCTTTTACTCGCCATTTATCGCTATATATTTACTGTAATTTAAGTTTTTCTCCATATATGTATTTGTAAAATTTACATTAAAAAAAAAAACAGTTTACTTAAGTTTTAATAAGTATATGTTATTTTCGACTCAAGTTATTATACCAAAAGTTGACAACAACAAAAATAATAATAATAATAAAACACAATATTATTAAAATAATTAGCCATATGCGAAAATTAAAAGCTCCATGCAACGAAGCCGATCCCAAGACGGAGACAAAGACAAAATTATCTGCGTTTAACAAATTGGGGAAGATGCTTTGAAGTTGCCGCCAACCCAACAGCGACAAATGACAAGCATAACAAATGAATATTATGTGTTTTTCTCTTTCTTATTTTTGTCTCATAACACCCAACACAAATAACAACAACAACAGCGAAGCCGAGGCGAACAAAAAATATGCTCAACACTTGAGAAAACAAAATACGAATGCGTAACAGTGGTAGCATAAGCAGAGAGTGTGAGCAGGAGAGGCTGCGGGATCGAGAAGGGGAGAGTGGGAGAGTTCAAGTGTCATGAAGTGGACAAAATGTGCTATAAAATTGACACATTCAGAGCAGCATCTAAGTCGGCAGCCGCTTACATAACACCAACGGCAAAGGGTGTAAACGCTGGACGGAAGCGTCAAATTGTCTACGCCAGCTCCGACGAGGCACTTAAGGTGGGCTGGACAGCGTTAGAAGAGTGCGCCTTGTAACTAGTCAGTGATGAATATGTTGTACATCGATCGTCGGTCCTCAGTTCTGGGTCGTCGGCCACTTGAGTGTTGCGTCCTGTGCCATGGACATTAAATGGCTCAGCGCAATTGCAGTTAACGATGAATTATTGGAATAAACCTGAAGCGGCTCACTTAAGAGGCAACGCACCGCGACTGTCACCTGATCCGAGAGGTTTTCGCACCCGCGCACGGCTAACGACCCAAATGAAGTTGTTTTGTAATATTGTGCACCGAGCCCATTGGACGCAGGACAAGTCATCGACTGTGTGGGTGTGGAACGCGGACATATGTTTCTACTTCTCATCGGTTTCAAATTCAGAGGCCAAAATATCTTTGGGATTGGCTGAAGCAACGGGAAATGGGAAGCGCATCTTTCACGCCGATTTGACTTTGTTGTTGCCTGTTTCTATTTCAAATTCCCATCCCCATTCGCATTCCCATTCCCATTGTCTGGGGGGCGTTATGGCTTATAAATTTTAAAAATGCATTTTGTATATTCTTAAGAGTTTACTTTTCCGGCAAGCATACCGTCTGTTGCTGTTTGTTTATCAAAACACAATCCCCAGAGTCAATCATGTATAATTTTAATATCAAAATGCTGTTGCACTTAAAGTTAATTAACATTATAAATAAACAATTAAACATGGTATTCAACAAATAACAACATCTCTGCTGAATGCATCACTTCCAGCTATTTTATAAGAATAATTAAACATGCTCACCTGCTTATTTCAATCCGTAATTCATATCTGCTGGCTTTATTCAAATACTTAAGCCATATTTATAATTATAATATGTATAATTATAATATATAACAATTGACTGATTAATCTTTATAGAGAATAAACCTGATGCACTTCGATAATTAGTTCTCCCTCTCTATATCTCTCTCTCTTTCTTCGCTTTGAATCAATGGCTTATTTGACCCACATTAAATAAAAATTTTAACTGCTCATAACTTTGAAACGAATAGGTATTTTTAAATAATCTAAATGCACATCTGTTTCTTGGCATTTTGTTAACTTTAAATTCTTTATTTATTCTTTAAGTGAAGGCAATAATAAAATAACAAGATTTCAAGCTCACAGCAAAATTGAGCCAGTCGAGATTTAAAACAGTAAGTTCAAAATTTAAGGCTGGTTTGAATACATTTAATACATATGCTTAAATTATAATTATTATTATTATGTAAATGTTGCTGAATGCAATAGTTTCTGCTAATTGTCCAATTAATCTTGCTTATCAACCTGTTTCAGCCCAAGCAACAATTCTTCTATCTCTTGACCTCTACCAAATACTCAAATCGTGTTTATAGTATAATTCTAATTATCTAAGAATCTATGCTGAGTGCATATATTGAATGCACCAATTAATCTTGATTCTCTGCCTGATTCAGTTCGATTAATTCTCTTTCGTGGCTTTTATTCAAATACTTAAGCTATGTTTAAATAAATTGAGTGTATTATGTCTATGAAATCGGTTAAGCATGCATTAATAATGCGCATATATTTGATGTATTTCGTAAATTATATTGTTGGTGTTAATTAAAAACCTTCTTCGGAGGTTTGCTCAGGCCAGTTAGAGATGAGTCGGAAGCAACAATGAAGCCGCAAAGTTGCCGACGCTGCGGGGCTGCCAAATGTTTCAGTGGTTCTCCAGCCGGAGAGATCTAACCTGTGCCAGGGGCACGGCTTTGTGGTTTCAAACAATAATTAAAAGCAAATAAACAAGATTTGTTCAACGGCTAATTGAAGCTCAAATAAATCCAAAATTTAACTAAAAGCGACGCTTAAAAGACCACCCAGCAAGATCGTGCTCGAGCGCTGGCAAAAACAGTTGAGTTGTAATCGAAGTGTTAATAGGCCAAACTGGTTTCGTTTTGGACATGTTGGACATGTTGGACATCAGGTTGGACATGTTGTGGGACATGCCCAGCTGGAGCGGTCGATTGATTGCTGGAAGTCAAAACTGTAGAGCAAGATGACGACCAAGATGACAAAAGACGAAACGCTGACGTTGCTCACTCATCGGCCGTTCATCTGAGAGTTGTCGAGATTTGCCGCCGTCGAGCACAGTCACAGACAGAGGCTGCTGTGGAAGCACAGCAGCAGCAGCAGCAACGAGTTCGCTTCACGGCGGTTGCACTTGAATGCTTCAACGACATTCTGATTTGTGGTTGCGGCTGCTGCGGCGGTGGCTGCGGCCTGTGGCCTGCGTCTGCGGAGCATTGGCACTGGCACTAGCACAAGCACAGGAGAGATGGAGAGCGCGCGCCGTTTGCTCAGCAATATTTCACGTGAAAATAAAACTACAAATTTATCTATGCCGTAATAAAAACAAACAAATGCAAAACGATTCTGAAAAAGGTGAAAGTTTTTAGTAGTATTAGGATCCCAATCGGGATCTATATGGAAGTTGCAAAGGCGAGCGCCCACTCCCTCTCTCTCTCTTTCTCTCTTAGTGCCTATCTCACTCTGCAGCCCTTCATCAAAGCACAGCACAGTTAATTTCAATATGGCGTCGTCGTCGTTTCCGCATGGCGATGCTCAGATGCCGGTGCTGATGCTGATGCCGATGCTGATGCTGCTGTTGATAGACGCGCTTTAAATGCATAAAATTGCTGACTATAAATAACATTTAATGAAACACATTTTTCGATTCTTGATTCTACACGCTACTTCCCGCCCTTTTTTTCTCTAATTTGTTATATGCCCGTTCTCGTATTGTTTTTGGCAAAGGATTGGAGGCAAAACATTTAGCGTCGCATCTTCTATGCATTTTGAGTTATTATTGTAATTTGGCTGTGGGCAGTCGTGTGGAACGGGAGTAGGAGCCGGAGTCGTTGGAACCGGCGGTCGGCGTCATAGGGATGCTGATGATATTCTAGATCCTGCTAGTTGGAATTTTGTCATATACACATTTTTCACAGTCTGTGTAATATGATAAGTTTGTGACAAGTGTTCATTATTTTTGCAGACCAAGGCACAATTAATTAGTAGCGAATAGAATAGATGGATGGATCTTTGGCAATTTAACAGAAACTTATTTACAATGTACTCCAGAAGAGGCAACATTTGATTCTATGTAAGTACTGAATCACCCACACACACACACACTCACATACGCACACGGCCATCCAAAATATGTTAACGGTAAACTCGCGTTCATTTTTATGCGCTTCGCTTGCACATCTCAAAATTTAAATGTGCCGCAACGGCAAATGAAATAGCAAAATAGTTGTTCTTCGACTTATTTCGCCCCGCCCACCCATCTGCACTAATACAAACAAACAAACAAACACACGCACACGGATAGAAACTAACGGAAAATGTGCAAGTATGTGTGAATTGCACAGAAAAAACTCTTAAAATAGCTATATTTGTGTTTCCCTTTTTTAATTTTAAATGCTTTAGTTTTATGTAAGTGTTTATGGAGAAATAACTAATGAAAACGCCTTAAATTGCACATTTCGCTGCACTTCTGTGGGCTTTTTCTTCCATCCTCGCAGTTATTAATAAATACACAGTATGTTGAGTTTCTATGTGTGCGTGTGTATGTGTGCTCGGCAATGTGTGTTAAAGCGCAGCATGATTCGCTCGATTTAAAATACATTTCCATGCCAAAGGCAACGCGCCGAGTTGCCGCCCTTTGATTTATAAATCGGACTCCTCGCCACATCCAAGGCAACACATCGGCACAGCGGCCGCAATTTCTTTTTTTTTTTTTTTATTTGTCGCACAGTTTTTGTTTACTTAATGTCAATGCAAATAAATGTTGTTTTTTTTTTGCTTTCTTTTTGTATCCCAAATAATAAAAAAAAAAAGAAACAATATTCGGCAAATTTAAAAAGAAAAATAAGCATGTGTCAAAACAGCCCAATCCGAACACAAAATTTGTCTGCAGTACGGAAATAAAACTTCTTGTAATCTTCTTAGTTAACAGCTCAGATCTTATATTTCCGCGCTTGAAATGCTTTTGTGAATGTTTAGTTACACTTTGAACTTAATTATTCTAACACAAGCAACACAATCTTGGGGATGTACACCAGGTTTATAGCTCTGCAAGATCATTACAAATTGTTAAGAAAATCAGACAAAGATTGTGCATTGATTACTTACACTATCAGGACACAGAAATATAAGAGGACTATGCTGCAACAATTATGCCGGAGATGGGATTACGGATGGCTTAACTTAAAGGGTTAGACTATACTGCTTGCGCCTTATTCGTCCTTCTGGGGCACACTGAGCTCATAGAAGAGCTTGCCCATGCCACCAATGCCGACTAGGGCGAGTGCCACGGTGACGCGGTAAAGCACACTATCGAATGTGGAACCCTTTAGGAAAACAGGCTTGCCGTCCTTCTTCTGGAAATGCTCCTGCACCTTGCGGATTTCGAAGTAACCCTTCTCAATCTGATCCTTGCTGGTCGCTGTGGCACGACGGGAGGCGGTGGTAGCAAAGCTACGGACAACGGCCTGCGGTAACAAAATGTGCGGTTAGTTTGGGACGCTCCAGTAATCTTACGTAATTGAACCATAATATATTCATTCTTCCAGTAGAACGAATTGAATAATTTTCTGTTTTCATGGTCAACAAATATTACTTATGCCGTATTCATACTCACTCTAGACAAATTCATCATTTTGCTAAAGTTATTTTTATTTATAGCAGTCTAAATACAAATAGTACCAAGAGCTGACCGAAAATTCACGGGCCTCAGGTTATGACAGCTGTTTGACGTTTTTTGGAGAATGGTGCTGCCAGATCGTTCATAAAATGCCATTCTCATGATTTGCCATTCACAATAAAATATATTGAATTATTTTTAATAGAAAAACAACTGGTTAACGTAAACTTAATTATTATTTAAAAAAAAAACAATAAATTGTAAAAGGACGTCATGGGCTTCCTAACAGTATTGAAAAAGATGCGTCAAAAAGAAAAGGAAATGCGTATTCTATTGCTGTATGTTTTTACTGCGAATATGTAGAGCATTGTGATTCATGTTTTTATTTTTCTGCAGCGGATTGGACAACGCTGGAAAAACAACCATACTCAAACGATTTAATGGAGAACCCATTGACTCAATCTCGCCCACCCTGGGCTTTAATATCAAGACACTAGAACACAACGGTTACACACTAAATATGTGGGACGTGGGCGGACAGAAGTCGTTGCGCTCGTATTGGCGTAATTATTTTGAGTGCACAGACGGTCTGGTCTGGGTCGTGGATAGTGCGGATCGTATGCGCATGGAATCGTGTAAGGAAGAGATGCAAGTGTTGCTTCAAGAAGAGCGCTTGGCTGGAGCAACGTTACTTGTCCTGTGTAATAAACAGGATTTACCAGGCGCTTTAAGTTCAAACGAAATTAAAGAGGTATTTATTTATTTGGACATTTATTTCGAGTATGCATATCATATATGTAAGTATATTAATGTTTTGCGGTTATAGATACTAAGTTTGGATGACATCAATACGCATCACTGGTTGGTAGTTGGAGTGAGCGCAGTAACTGGGGAAAAGCTTCTAACTTCCATGGATTGGCTTATAGATGATATTGCTAAACGGATATTTACATTGGATTAAAATTGAATATCTACTTCTCAACCAAATACATTTTGTATAATTTCTCGTCTTCTTCATTGGAAAAGTTTGGCTTGAAATTCACTTTGTGAATTGAAACAAACCCTTCCTCTAGAGTTGGCGCATGGTACTTCTTCTTCATCATGTTGAAAACCATGTCATTAATGGGAGAGTGTTCGGTTTCCAAGAGTTCGCGATAGGCGATATTATGCTTTGCCTGTGCTGCACTAACATTCATTACAAAGCAACGGCACGGAATATCCTTCTCCATGGCCAGATTCAAGAACCTCTTGCGAGATGCCACATCCACATTAGTATTATCAATCACACACGCCACATCGGCGGTTAGCGCACGCTGACAAGCATTTATGCATGCCTGAGTGCTTCCCAAAGTATCTGCACTAATGATCCTGTAGCCCTTGGTGCCAAGCACCTCAGCACAGAAGTGACTCTTGCCAGAACCAGGCAAACCAACCATAATAATCATCTCGCATTTCTTTGAGTCAAGCTGCACATCGTCAGGTTCAAACTGCGGTATTTGATCGCTCACAGTGCTGGGATCAAAGTCTGGCTTGTTCCAGTGCTCCGCACGCTTACCCAAGAAATGAGACTCGGGTGTGTAGAAGCAGACACCTACATTGGTAGCAAATAGCCGATCTGCTAAGGAATGATCCTTTCGCTGCTTGGTGGCGCCCTTGCCAGTCTCTGGCCTTCCGGCTGCATCACCAACGAAGAAGCAGCGATCCAGCTTTATGGCGACACTTTCATTCATCTCGCTAAGCAGATGCTTCCACATGCCCGGCAACGGCTTGCGATAGTAGCCATCGCCTATAGCTATAAACACCTGCACCGGAACTCCCAATTTCTTAACGATGTTCTTGACTTTTATCTTAAAATCATCTAGACTGACTTTGCCACGCGCAATGCCACCCTGATTGGTGAAGAAGCAAATCTTGTATCCATCCTTATGCAAGCTCTGTAGCTTTTGGGGCACCTCCGGATAGATGATCTGCCAGTCATCGGTATTCTTCGGGAATACATTGCCCGATTTTGTCTTAATGATAGTGCCATCCATGTCATAGGCTGCTATCTTGTTAGAAGGAGCCAAACCAGCGCTGTTATAGATTAACATTTTACCATTCGCAACAGAATGCCATTTCTCCTCCTTATTGGCAATGTCTAATGCAAGGGATGCCTGCTCCTCTGTGGTGGCTTCTGCGTTGTTGTCCTGTTGCTCTGGTACTGGATTAAAGACCACCTCGTACGGATGACGGCCGTAAACGATTTCCAATAGATCACCATGCCGAAGCTCGCATTCCGTGTGATACATGGCCATGGCTCCATTGATACCACAAGGATTGACGCCCAGCACCTTCAACTGGATGCGTCCTTGTTCCAAATTCACTTGTAAGCGAAGCTGCCTTTTGGAACAACGAGCATCACGGATCCCAGTCTCCTTGCAACGTCCCAGCACATTATCACCACTGACCAATTGTATGGCACTATGCTCGGCTTCCATGGGCTTTAGTGTGCAATTTCTTGCAACGGAACGATTTGAGTATGTGGCCAAAGCCATCACAGTAAATTTTTTTATACTGTTTTTCTGATACTTTTTGATCTGTTTAGATATACGTTTTTACACAGAAATCTTACAGCTCTTTTGGAAGTGAAAGATTTTTGCTTTATGGATGTATAACATATAAAATCGATTCTTGATATATACATGCGCGATAGATATCCACCACCTACCTCAAGGTTGGTGTTATCGATAAATTGGCGCAATCAACTTGAATATTTCGAAATACAGATTATTTACTAATTTTGTTTTTATAAGATTTTACTAAATAATAATAAGCAATTTTACTTTTTAGTTTATTTTAAAATTAAGTAGTATCTTCAAAGCTTAAGATTTAATATTTAATATAATATGCAAGGCATTTTAACTGTCATTATTCATTAAAAAATAAAAAAATAAAGTTTAATAATATTCATGAAAAGAAATAAACAAACGATAAATATCTCAATATTTTTCACTAGTTTTTTATTTTGTATTTAGTAAAATATAAGTAGTTTTACTTTTTAATTAATTTAAACGTTTTTATAATAAGCAAAATATGTGCTGAATGAATATATAGAAATATCAAAGCTTTTTTATTTATTTTGAGTGTAATATTTTATATTTAGTGAAATTTCAAAGTTGATATTTTAATCCATTTATAAATTATCATTAATAATGCTACAACGTATATACAATTTTTTGAAAACAGTAGGCAGTTAATGTACTAAAATATTTACGCAAAAGTCTTAAAACATTGTATACTATGTAAGCAATCGAACTCATTCCAAAAATTTTACTTTTATTTATAAAAAATTTAAATTCTTTTCTTGCAAATTGTATTCCACAATGCAGAGGAATCTGATCTCAAAATTGCGTGTATGTATTAATAGACCGAAACATGTATTCTGAAACTAACTGAGTCTGAATAGCCTCTTTTGCGACAAGTCAATGGATGTTATTCTATGGCGCCGCCGGTCGTGTTGACTCGTTCTATTCAGTTGTCTCCGGTGAAGATGAGTGGAACTGGTGCTAAGATAACGCCCAAGATGGCGAAATTACAAAAGCAATTTCAAGAGGACAATGGAAAGCCCGTTTTTCTCAAGGGCGGAGGCATGGATAATGTTCTATATATGTCCACCCTTGTGCTTTGCCTCGTAGGCCTTGTTGGCGATTTTATTTTATGGTTTGGCTACATATTGGCTTGATCTTGGACACACTGATCACACTAACTACCTTTATGAAGCTCAACATGTGGTAATGTTACTGTTAAGACCTTTTTTTCTTCAAATTTTCATATAGTTGTCATTACAATTAACATTAAGCAGCAGCATTTCATTCGCCATAAATAAAACCTACATTCGCATTCAATTGGCATTGGAAACATGTTTATTACAAATGATAAATTAAATTATAATAGGACAGACTTAAATGGGACAGACTTCAATGGGGGCTTTAAACCGTTTCTGTCATTTTTGAATTATGCTTTCTTCGTCTATTTTGTCTATAACCTGCTTCAGGCAATCCTTCGTTGAGGTCTTCTCCAGGTCGCAGATGCGTGTTAAGTCCATGGTTGCGATCTGTTCAATCATTTCTTTAATCTTCTCTTGCTTTATTATTGATTTTACGGATTGGCGCAGTCCACTACGTGGCACACCTGCGGGTTTATGGATTTCTGCAGAATCGTTTTCAATATGTCGCCCCTTGGCCCTAAAATGTTGCTCAATTATCTTGCGAATCTTTAGTTTGGTAGCAGCACGCGATTTCTGTGTTGTTTGCTTTAAAGCAAGGTTTCGCAGTTCTTGGAAATTGATTTCTTTTGCTGCTTCAGGTCCATCATTGAGTTCCAAGGACATTTCCTCCACAGTAGTAACTATGCCATCGTCCTCATCGACCTGCGCTTTCATATCTTGATCGATGATGGGTTGCACAGAAACATCGATTGGGTCGGATGCGTTGCTAACCAACTCGGTTTCTTCTGCTATAAAACTATCCAAAATCAAATTCGTAGTTTCCACGACTTTATCAGCTTCAATCTTGTCTTTTTTTCGTTTATTTTTCGTGGCTTCTGTTGGGACCTTATCCTTTGGTTGGTTCTCTGCATTATCTAATCGCAATTCCGAAGCCTCTTTGACATTATCAGCTTGAATTTTGTCTTTCTTTCGTTTATTTTTCGTTATTTCCTTTGGACTCGTATTCTTTGATAGCTTCTCTTCATGCTGGAGCGCTGCCTCTGTTCGCAATCGTTTCTTCAAAATTGCTATGCAAGGCTTTGTCTTGATTCGCACTGGCAAAATGGAGTTGTACTGTATGCCGATGCCATTAAAACAATCTATAAATTCCAACGCTTCATAGCTCTCCTGCAGCGTTGACCATAGTTCGGTGTTGTGCTTATTTTTCGCCTCCACCAACAAGTGACTATAGTTGGCAATCTCAACTTGAGTATAGTTCATTGTTTCATCCTTGCTATAGATCCAATTATTGTTTATTTCCATGAAACGCGATACACCGCTCTGTGCAGCCAAATTCGCAATATGAACCGAAACATTTGGATTGGCACTCTCCAGACGATGCAATCGAGACAGCGCTGCTCCGCCTGGATAATTCGTTCCCGAAACGACAAGCAGGAATACGGTCATCAGCACATTGAAAAGTAAATGCAAATATGAAAGCGTTGCCAGAAGACTATGCCATGTTGACTTATCATTGTTCATCCACCTGCAAAGCATGAGTTAAGCTAAATAAATATACATAAACTGAATTAACTTACATACGATGGCAGCCACATGCAGCTGCAATATTAAGAACAGGAATTACGTATATGATAAATCGAAGTTCTTTGTGTGGCAGTATTGAGTAGAGCAGCACAAATAGCAATGCCGAAAGAACTAAGGGTCTCAGGCGTCTCTCAAAATAAATTCCTATTGGCACAAAAACCAATGAAGCACCCATGGCACGTGGAAGTGCTGAGTAAAAGTACCATAGAAATGGGGACGTGCCCCAGTTGGAGCTTTTGTTGAGTATCGTATTGTACCACAACACTTCGCCCTCAGGCCACAGTAGGCGGCGCCAAAAGAAGGAGTCCACCAAAACAGTCGTAGCCAAAATGCATACTCCAGCCGGCAAAGCGATCTTCAACACGCTATGAGAAGAGAGTAATTATGAAACTGGGACAATAGGTAAATAAGAAATATTCATAGTCATACCCATCGATGGATATCTTTTTTTGGAGCAGGTCTAGTGCAAGTAGCAACCCCAAGAAAATAACCAACTCCGAGCGAAATACAATAATCGCTATTCCGGAGCAGATGATGAAGGGCTTGGTCTGGCCCACCATCCAATACTTAATTGCGTTGAGCACTGAAATCAATTAAATCAGTTGAATAATTATAGAATTAATTCAAAATAACATACCAAATACCAATGCAAAGATGTTTGGCAGGGGACGCGTCATATAGAAAATAAAATGAAATTGCGTTATGGTTATAGCGGTAAACCAAAAATTCACTGCAGAGCCGTAGGTCCTCGTAACGACCTGGCGCAAGTTGTGCCACGCAACTGAAATAGCTCCTGCTAAGAGAAGGCGGACTGTAAGAGAAACTAGCTTAAGATTTGGTAATCGAAAGTTTTATGTCAGTGTCTTTTACCTACATATTGGGCCCAGAATTTATTGATGCTCAGCATTTCGAAGAGCAGCACAAACGGAGCCGAAAATATTGAGACAATGAGGGGTCCAACAAATGTGCGAGGCACAACTCCTGGATACTCATGATGGTCGTACTGCGAGAAATTGCCACGCAGATACAAGATATCGTGCATTGCCTGTAAATTGAAGCTCTCCTCGACCTTCGTGAAGGGTGTATAGACGAGGTGGGCCGCAGCCGTCAGAAAGACAATCCCGTCCATTTCTGGATAAAGATCAATATTGACACTTCGCTGGATATTAAATTGACATATTACGTAATTGTTATGTTTTTTTGGGTACCAAATCTATATCTCGAATACTGACGTGTTATTTGATCAAATAGCCGGCCGGCGTCAGCCAATATTTGTAATTGTTTTCAAAATTTCATTAAATGCTCAGCATTGCCCAGTGTGTCCAATTACCCTGGCATACAATGTACATTAGTTTTTCTTTGGAACAAAATTCACATTTCCAAAATAAAATCGAAATTTGTTTTAAAAATAGAACCGTTCCAAGTTAGCAGCAACAAAAACATAAATACAAAAGCAACAACAGGTCGATCTATCAGCTGTTTATTATTCACGAACGCTCACGACTCACGCAATCGTCGTGACTGTCAAACTTGGCATCCCTTCACAACACTATTCTGCCAATACGATTTGAAATTTCAAGTCATCCTCATTTTTCAGTCTCAGATGACAGCAGATGAAAAATAATGGTAGCTTTCAACGACGATAAAATGGATAACAATGAACCGAAAATCTTAGATGAGAGTGATTTTTATGTTATATATAAAAGATTGCAACTGCAGCTCGAATTGCTGCACGTGCAGGAAGACTACATAAAGGAGGAGCAGCGCAATCTAAAAAAGGAGTATGTGCATGCTCAGGAAGAAGTTAAGCGGGCCAAGGCTGTGCCCCTGGTTATTGGGCAATTTCTTGAGGCAGTTGATGAGAACACCGGTATTGTCGCATCCACCACAGGCTCCAACTACTACGTGCGCGTGCTGTCCACAATTGACAGGGAACAACTAAAGCCGTCGGCATCGGTGGCATTGCACAAGCAAAGTAACTGTTTGGTGGACCTTGTGCCACCGGAAGCCGACAGTACCATCTCAATGTTGTCGCCAGAGGAAAGACCCAACATAAGCTATGCGGATATTGGTGGACTTGATATGCAAAAGCAAGAAATACGAGAAGCTGTCGAATTACCCTTGACTCACGCACATTTGTACAAGCAGATTGGTAAATAAGTTTGCTACAATGAAATGGGCCAAGATAAATTATTTATACTTCTATATCTCTAGGCATTGATCCACCACGCGGCGTGTTGCTCTACGGCCCACCTGGATGTGGCAAAACAATGTTGGCCAAAGCAGTCGCTAGTCACACAACAGCATCCTTCATTCGTGTTGTTGGCTCAGAGTTTGTCCAGAAATACCTGGGCGAAGGACCACGTATGGTGCGTGATTTGTTCCGTCTGGCCAAACAGAATGCCCCATCTGTGATTTTCATTGACGAAATCGATGCAATTGCAACGAAACGTTTTGACGCTCAGACCGGCGCCGATCGTGAAGTTCAGCGCATTTTACTGGAACTCTTAAATCAAATGGATGGTTTCGATGAAACTACCAACATTAAGGTAATTATGGCTACTAATCGCGCCGATACTTTGGACCCTGCCCTACTTCGTCCCGGACGCTTGGATCGCAAGATAGAATTTCCGTTGCCGGATCGCCGTCAAAAGCGTTTAATTTTTACGACCATAACAGCAAAAATGAATCTAGCCGAAGATGTTGATTTAGAGGAGTTTATTGCTCGCCCAGATAAAATTTCAAATGCCGACATCAACGCAATTTGTCAGGAAGCTGGCATGCATGCAGTTCGTGAGAATCGTTATATCGCTCACGCTAAGGACTTTGAGAAAGGCTACAAAGCAAGCGTGCGTAAGAATGAATCTCAGCACGAATTTTATAATTAAAAATATTGTAAAACAAAAAAATTTATAAATAAATGAAAACGAATTTTGTTTGATTGGCGCGAAAAGGTTGATTTTCGTGTAACGTCTTTGCTTTTTACGTGAACATGTGAATGGCAGTCAGCAGTAAAATTAGCTCAGCTGTTATTTCCATCTTGCCGCAATTTCTAGTTAAAATATTTTTAATTTGTTCCTGGCAATTTTGAAAATTATTAATTATGACTAACTTGTCATCGGTGGAAACGTATGTGATGCGCATTAAGCCAGCCATAGAGAATTTTCTAAAGCAGCCAAATAAAGCAAACTTAGCGGAAGTTGAGAAAGAAATAAAAGGATTTGATTTTGGGCAAATTCGCATATTTCAAATACAAATTGTAGTACCTCTTATGGTTAAGCTTGGTGAACTAACTGGGTAAGTCCAAAGAAACTGCAGAGTAATCTGACATCCCAACTACATATTTCATTTGCAGTGAAAGTCAGGAACTGCGTGTAAGTTTACTGAACTGCCTCCGACATATCGTCTCCAGTCTATACTTGACGGATAGCAAAGCTGTTCGCTCGATACTGTCGGTGGTACTGCAACAGATACGAGATCGAAGCGGTGCTGCAATGCTGCCCAATCTCACAGAAGAAATAAAATTGGCGGCCGTACTGTTCATAACGGTCATCCTGCAACGATCCACAAGCGATGTGCTGGAAACGTTTTACGAGCAGAGTACGGTCGTAATTATTGGCCAAATACTGCTCACATTGATGGAGTTCATCTCAAAGGAGAAGTACCGTAAATTGGTTAATTCATCGCTGGAGTGCTTGCTCGTGCTATTCTATGTGCACGACGATGCCGATGCTGGAGATGTGGTCCTACGCAATCAAATAGCCGATACCATATTCATCTTCCTGCCCAAGATAGTTACGGTGCTGTTCGAAACTGCAATGGCAGATGATAAAATTGGCGAAACAACTAAATCAGTAAGTACCTCATTTTCTCAATAATAATATTTTTATTCAATTGTTATTCTAGTTGGGCATTAAAGCCCTAGGCCGTATCACCTGCATCATGTTTGAGGAAACCTCAGAAGAATTTTTCAAGGCGCGTTACGACTTGAATGCATTCCAATCGCTCTTTAGCTCTGCTCCTACAGGAAAAAACCTGGAGTTGCTAAATGACGTTAACATATTTGGAAGCAAGCGCTTAACGCTTGAGCAAAACGAAGAACGCTTAAAGAATCTCCAGAGCAATTTACGATCTGCTCAGTGGATAGAAGTCACCTCAAAGCATATGCGCGTAATTTTTGTGGAAACGTGCATCCTGCGTGCCCATAGCTCTGTTAAGGTGCGTCGGCAGTACGCGGAAATGTGCTGCCTACTGCTAAATAATTGTGCACACAATTTGAAGTACAATTTTATACACCTGCTGGAGAGCGTGCTGGCTCTGTCAGAGGACGAGGAGACGGACATAGCGAATATGTGTCGGTCGAATCTGGCTCAGCTGCAACAGCTCCCCAGCTGTGCTGGCATCTTCGATGATAATGCTGAACAGTTGCTGGACGCTCATCTCAACAAATGGCCACGCATTTTACAGCGCTGCGATGACAGCGAACAGTTTGCCGAGTTGCTTTTCTTCAAGGGCTTCTTGCGTAATCTCAGCGCTGATAAGCTACAATTGCTGTTGCTGTTGCCCAAGAATCTGGATCTCTTTGTCATGTGTTTGCTGACGGCTCTGGAACAGCGTACATCGCCTGATCTGCTAAATGAAGAGTATGCATTGCGACGCATTCAGGAAGGCAGTGCGAGGGAATTGCACGCACAGTGCGCCAAGCTTCCTTGGCGCCGATTCAAATATCTCAATTCCGCACGCTGCATAGATACTCTTTATGATATAGCCGCCCTTCTGGGCGCTGAGCCGTCTATAAATCATCTAGTATTTGATGCTTGCCAGGAACTCATTGAGCGACGCAGCACTGTCATGAATGAATCGATTCTACTGATGACTTTGATGATCACACCCCAGCAACGAACTGCTCGGGAGAGTCGTCTATTGCTGACGGAACTTTTTATAGATCAACTTCTGGTCGATGAACACTGGCACCTGGCACTGCAGCCCGATGCTCCATGGCGACTAAAGGTCGAAAAGGTTGGCATTTCACTTTTTAATTATTATTTAATGATTTAATATTTTCTAAAACTAAAACTGCAGCCTACCGCCTGGTTTAAAGATTACACACCTGGCCTCTACTCATCAGCGGTGGAAATACGTACACAGGACTGTGACTCTGATGATGAGAGCGACCCAGTCCATAGTCGTGTCAGCAGCTCGGATGCTCAGTTTAATGTGCAACACAGTTGCTTAATCTTGGATGCCCTGGGACATTGTGCAACGTTCATTGGCGATACTTTTGACCGTTACGTATTTCGCAGTTTGCACAAAGTGTTGCTAAAGCTGGGTAGGCATTAATTTATTCAAGCCATCTCATAGCTAATCTCACAGGCAACCAATCAATTCAATTACAGCTAGTAGTAACACCATGGTGCATCAAGCTGCCATCTTTGCATTCGTCTCCATGCAGCTGGCTCTGAAATATGCAGCTCCTTCACATTTCATAGAATGCTCCACTGACTACTTAACCTTTCATCTAAATGCGCTGCTTAAGAAGGTAAGTTCCACATGTATATGTATCATACAAAACCCTGACTACATCAACGACTTCTCCATTATAGTCACCCGAGAGCAGTGCAGCCGTAGATATACTGAGTGTCGTATTGCAGTACAGCACACGTGGAAATGTGCCGCATCTGGAAAGTATTTTCCAAACGATATGCGAAGAGTGCGCGAAGTCACACCAAACGGACAATGTGCAGTCCTATTTGCGCGTCTTTAATGCATTCCTGAAACACGTGGTCAGCTGGCAAGCCACTATTGCCACTGAAATCCTCGATACTCAAATGCGTGTGGATGAGGAGCAGAATATCTTAGATACTTGGCTGGATGTGCTCAATAAGCAGCCAACAGACATCCCTGTTGATTTAAATGACGCGCCATATGGAGAAGCAGACATAAATATGCCTGAAGCAGACATCGATGATTCCCTAGCAGAAGAACCTTCGAAGCCCAGTTTGCCGCGTCACATTGAGATTACCAAAGAGATTATTACTCAGTGCACCAAGTTTCTGTCAAACTCGGAGCAAGCACATCAAATTCTTGCATTAGAATGCCTCATAAGTGGAGTGCCTCTGCTCAGGGACTATGAGGACGAACTTCTTCCTTTGGTGCATCTGTTATGGCAGCCGTTAGTCGAAAAGTTTCGACAAAAGGATCCAGTGGTGCTAAGCCGGTGTTTTAGCTTACTCCACATTCTCGCTCTGAATTCTAAGGAATTTATTTTAAAGCGTAGTCTCAGTGATGTAATACCTCAGCTAAAGCAGTTCTTAAAGGCTGCCAGCAACCACAACAGTACGG
This sequence comes from Drosophila koepferae, assembly GCA_030914345.1. NCBI lineage: Eukaryota > Metazoa > Arthropoda > Insecta > Diptera > Drosophilidae > Drosophila > Drosophila koepferae. The sequence continues at coordinate 3,273,676 of JAUESR010000206.1, read as the reverse complement.
AAACCCTACGAGCATCCACCCAGGAGTACAAACTGCAGCTTAAGTTGCTGCAGGACCTGGTGTCAGTTATACGCAGCCTTCAGATTGAGGGCAAGCATCTGCACGATCTGCTTAGTATTGTAGCTTTGTATTTGTCCCGAACACAGCCCAAGGAGATGCAAGAACTGGCCGTGCAGTTCTATGAAAATTTATTAACCTACAACGGACCATTTGTATACGTAACTCTCCTGCAACGAGCTCATCTCAAGGACTATAAAGTCAATGTGGATACAATTTTTAATAGCTTAGGGTTTAGCTTAGCACAGCCAACGGATATCGATGTGTACAAATAAAGCTATAATTTAATATAACTGAATTCTTCTGATAAATGATCTGCTTGATTGTTTTCATTCCAACAAAACACAAGTCCATAAACTAAAAATATTTATTGAATTACTTGTTTCTAACTTGCATATTTTTTTGTTTTTTATTAAAATGACTCGTAAGTTTATTTAAACAAGGATCGAACAAAAAATTTAATTTATACAGAATTGTAGCCTTTGGAAATAAAATGTAAATTAAAGGGCTTTGTAGTTGAGTGTGGGCGCGCACCTTATTGCCAATATTGAAATGCTATGCATAGACACAATACTTTTACTCACTGTTTACGTTGTTTTAAGTATTTTTTTTTATCGAACAAACACTGTATAGTGAATACTCAGATGCTTAGCACCAATAAAACAGCATCCGACTTCTAAAGCCATTTTTTTTATAATCATTCTTGTATGCAAAGTTTTTGTATCAAATATAGCTGTATTTGTTTATAAGTGATTGCTATTATGAAGCTCTCATCCCTACATACCACAACTCTCTCTCCCTCTCTCTCGAACTTAAATCGTTGAAAAATTAGTAAGCTGTGTACATAGAGGTATTTTGAGCAATTGGAAAATCTGGAATCCGTGTTGGTTTTGATCGTTATAATGCAATTGTAGATTTGTAAGCGTGGGCAGGGGTGTTGAAGAATGTGGTGTTCATAGCTATTGTTATGCATAGGAAGTAGGTCGCTATGACTACGCCAGCCAATTCATTAGACTATTAGCATAGGCCATAGGCTTAACATCAGGATGTGGCTGTAAATAATGAATACAATTATGATTAACATATTGCTTTGAAGAGGTTTGTAATTTTGCATTAATACTTACCACAGCCTGAAACGATGTGTAATTTGGTTTTAAATTGTTACCAGTAATTGTTATAAATGCGCCCATGTTGCCCATAGTATCACTGAAAATAGATATTTAGTACATGAATGATTCGGAAAATTGTATTTTGATAATTACCAATAATTTGGCGCAGAGAAGACAGTTATACATTGGCCATTGTGGGCCACTTCATAGCCCATGTCTTTGACCTCATGGCTGCGAATGATGTAGTCCAATTTGTTTGCTTTGCAGAATGCTTCAGTCACGTCCGGACCAAATTGTATGCCCACACCGCGCTTGGATGGGCCCCGACCCATCCATTGCTGCGGGTCGGACCAGAGCAACTCACACATGAGTCCCTCCTCTGGGGGCTGACAGTTGCGTTCAATTCGCCTGATGTTATCTAATGTAACATTGTCTGATGAGAACAGACCACCATGCATGACCAGGATTTTTTGATTTATGCAATGGCATAATGGCAACCAGTTAAATACTTGCGTAAATATATCCGCCATTGTACTGGTATACTTGGCGGTCACCTCGCCCGTGAATCCATACATTTGATTCATATTAATGCTCTCGTGATTGCCTGTTAATCATTAACTATATAAGTCGTTTGTTTGACGACTGACGTCACGCACTTATACTTACCACGCGATAAGAAGAAATGGTTTGGATACAGCAACTTGAAGCCGAAGAGCGTGAATATGCATTCAACAGAGAATGAACCTCTGTCAACGAAATCTCCATTGAATAGGTACGGATTCTTCTCTGAAGGTAATCCGTTTATTTCGAAGATATGCATCAGATCATAAAACTGGCCGTGGATGTCGCCACAAATAGTAAATTTCTCTTCATCTGGAACTTTAATATCCACAAGGGACGGCTGTGCACGCATGTACACATCAATGTCACAGAGTATCTGCAATTATACACAGGTTATACAAGATTCAAGCTGATCTGTGTAAACGCTACCTTATAGGCGAATTTTCGATGCAGTCTCTTTTGTGCCTTATAATGCTCCATAAGGTCTTTCATGAATTTTAAAGTAACCTTGCCATCCTCCAGTTGAGGTCCCTTATAATCGTCCTCAATGGCTAGATAAAAGAATAGAGATAAAGGAATTATGATTGCAAGGATTAGATTATGTTATCAATTAAAATAAAATAAATTGAGCACTTACTGATGTTTTCCATGTCTCTGTACATCTCCGAGAGAGACTTCTCCGGCTTATCCACAGCAATAGCACGCTCAAAGGCTCGCATCTTGACGATTTTACTGCACTCGGTAAACTTTAGTTTAGCGTCCTTATCGTTGGGTCTGCATTTGGCCACCTGAACAGATAGATAGCTTATCAATTCATGCGTAACAGGTTTTTCGGAGTAACTATTGCACTTACATATTCAAAATCAGATAGCGCCTGTTTGAACTTGCCTAGGGACATGTGCGCCGCCGCGCGCCTATAGTAGCCCTTTAAGTAAGTGGGATCAGTTTTCACTGCCGAAACGCCATCCTGAAGTGCCAAGCCAAAGCTTTCCTGACGCAAATGCGCGAGGGCTCGATTAGCATAGTATATTGCACTGCTGGGGTAAAGTTCTATGGCTTTGGAATACATGTCAATGGCTTTGGAGAATTCCTTAGCTGTAAAATGGCGGAAGTGGTCATAGTTACATTTAAGTGACATCAAGTATATGTCTTTAACTAAAATGTTTAGATTTTAATAGTAAAAGCAAATGGAGAAGTTATATTCACATAGCGCCACTGCCAGTCAGTTGCTTTTAAGGTTAGGGCGAGAAAAAACGAACTGGCAACACGGAACGCACTGTGGGTGCTTAAAACTTCTTAGTTGATTGCATGTGCGATTGCATGTGCATTTCAGACAGTTATTAATACAACTACCTAATTGCTGTTTGTTTCAATTTCAATTTCATAAATGATAACTTACTTTTGAGCAATTCATTTCCCTTATTTTTGTACTGCTCAGCCGCGGTAAAATTATGTTGCTCTGCACTCGTCGCTGAATCATGTTTGCTGGCATTTATCTCTGCATTAGACACTTGTTCTTGCTGATTATCCAAAGATTTCTGTTGGATTTCCTGTTCTGACGACGACATACTTTATTTTAATTGATAAATTTTTTCTGCCTAGTTGTTCTCTAATATTATTTACTGTCTGCAAATTTTCAAGAGTTGAGAAACGCCAAACTGATTAGTGCTGTGCAACAAGCGGCAAGGCGCAAATTATCGATATCTTGAATTTTTTAAACCCAAATTAAATCTCAGCTCAATCGTAATATATGTATTTGTATTAATATTGCGTATACGAGTATACAAGTGGAGGTGATTGCAGAAATTATATTTAATATATGTTAAATTGTTTTCATATATAATTAAATTTTCAATTCTTCATTTATGCATATACAAATTCTCAAATGCAGTGGAGAACAGGTGCAGGTGCTGCACAACATCGCATATATTGTTATCGATATGCTTCACAAGCCATAACAGCTGTTATGAGCTGGGCTTTGTAATTAAGCGGTGAAGAAAAATTAGAAACGGGTTGTTAGTATAGAAACTTGAGGCGAATAGCACCAGCAGCACTGAGCAACACAAGCGGAACCTCGGTTGAGTTAACTACAAATAAAATTGCAATTATAATTAATCGGGCCGTTAAGCTCAGTCACCAACTGTTCATTTCAAAGTGCATGTGCGGGGGCGTGCCAGCGTGAGCAGTGCAATTTAAGCAAATATGTCTATGAACAATTTATCCGTTGACGGCGAGTTCCGTTACATTATTCAATGGTTTAACGAATGGAGTGAGCTGCAACGCGATGATTTTGTTTATGTGTTAGTGGAATATCTCACTAGAGACACGTCCGGAAATGCAAGTGCTGGCAACACCTATGTAAATGGCGTCGTCAATTCTCTGGCCACGTCGGGTGTGCAGGAAAAGCCCATGAGTCTCTTTCAATGCCGCGTAAATATATAAAATGAAACCTGGTTAATCCGTTACATTCTTTTGCTAAGTCTTATTTTTATAACAGATTAAACTGTTTCGTCAATGGAGTCCCAAATGGCCGATTGAGTTCAAAAGCAAACTGCAAGAGAAAATCACCGAATTGGACCCAAAAGTGGGGGAGAAAATCATCAATGAACTGAAGACCACACACTCTATGCACAATGGTGATGTATCTATGCATTTGAATGTAAATGGAACTAGCGGCAACGGGCATGCTGAATTGGAGCAAACGAATGGAGACCCAGAAACGTTCCCAAGTACAATGGAAACGCAGGCAGCAACAACAACAACAATGACAGTAGCAGCAGTCGAAGCAGATGCAGAAAACGGTGTCAGCGATCAGACTCTAGAGACAGTTAACGATAACCATTTGGCAGCGGTGTTGCGTCAAGAAACGCCAGTTGATGATGATGATGCCGACCAGCTCACTGGCAATGATAGCAATGCTGATACTAATGGCATTCATGCGCCGTCGTCATCAGTGACAACAATTGCGGTGAATACGTCCGCAACAGAGCAGTCGCCGTTGCAGCCACAGCCGCAGCAGCAGCAGCAATCGCAGTCGACTATCGAACCTGTAGAACAGGTCGAGAATAACGTTTCAGCCAGTGTCATTGTCTCTGTAGCTGCGCCCGAGATACTCCCGGTGGCATAGATACACACGGAGAGCAAGCGAGACAGAAGGAAAGCAGGCTTATTGGAGCAAAAGGCTTATAGAGCACATTCGCATAGCATTGTACGCCATCAGAATCAATACATTCCATATACATATATACAAATATTTGTAGACATACATACATATGTATATTAAGCAAAAATTCATTTCATGTCATTTGTGCATTTATGTTTAGCTTAAGCTGATTTATTAAATATGTTAGTAATATTTTAAGTACAATATATGATCAAAATATACTTACATATATATATTCAAGCATATGTACATATATTCATGCACACTTTTAAAGGATATTAACTTTCATTCATTGGGCTAATGACATTTAGAAGCATTCGGGATGGATAACTCGCAAATACTTGAAAACATGTTTTCTCTTGTATGTATATATATGTATATACATGAGCTTGTGCGTGTGTATGCCTGCGTCTGTGTGTGTTTGATCGACTTTCGTGTTGCCGGCATTTCGACTTACGCACGAAGTGTCAGTGCCACTCGGATTTCGGGCCAGTTATGATCGTGCGCTGCCTTCGCCTTTCTCAGCTCTACTCAAATTTGTTTCTGCATACACATATACTATGTGTGCATGTGTGTGTAGCTTTGTTTACATGTGTAGTGGTGGCTATTTCATAAGTTCAGCTTTTGGAGCATTCAATTTGTTTTGTGTTCCCTCTTTGTTTTGATTCGCCGTTGATAATATAAAAAACAAAAACACAAATCAAAAAATTAATAAAAAAAAAGAAAAAAACAAAAACAACACTGCCGTCGCACTCCGCCGTCGAAATGGAAATGGAAATAAGATATACTCAGATATTGAACCAATTTATTTCAATTTTATTTTGCACCTCGACGGCAAAAGTTGTGTGCTCGCGCCTGAGACATTCCATGATCTGTTAAGAATAGACCACAAATTGAGGATCGTCTGTGTGATGTGTATATGTGTGTGTATCTAAACGGGAACAATTGTAACAGACGCTGAACGAAAGCGTAAAATGCATTTGCTGCTCATGAAGTTAATTTGTATTATAGTGATTAGCACATTGTGCTTTCAATGTGAGTACGAAAAAAAAGAAACAAACGACTTAAGCAACAAACTGCAGTGTCCCTCTAATTGGAGCTGCACTCTTATTGGAATTGATTAGCTGATGCTGTTCTATGACGAATCATATTCGTAGCAAAAGAACAGACGTCACTTGGCACTGGGTCAAGGTCAATGTCTAGAAATTCCCAAAGCAAATATGCTAACATCATGCTCTGAGCCAGCAACAAGCGAAGGGCAATAAACTACTACGATATAATTACGAAAACGATGGCAAGAGTGACTCAGTAATTGCCGAACCGGACTTTTGTTGGCGCTTTGGCCACTTCTGGCTTTGCAGATATTGACCTTGTCTAATTTGCTTGGTTTCAGTCTTACACATTTTCTGATTTTTAATTATTTGCACGTGCTTTTTGCTGAGACTAAATTTGATTTTTCAGCTGTTTGCCCCGCCCATGTCTGCCATTGCATACGGATCAAGGATTGTGTGCCTTTTGTCCAGCTTCTGCTAAACCATAAGCCCGAAGAGCGTGCCTCTGTATTTTCAAAGGTGCATTCAGCTGGCTGTGGCTTTCAAGGACTCGATCCTCTTGCGTGCTGTCCGCAGGCATCTTCACACAACGGTCGTAGTTCACGCTTTGCGCCCACCGAACGCTGGGTTTGGGATACTTCCAGCAGTTCAAAGCGCAATCCGAGAGTCAATTTCCACTTAAATCGGTTTTTGGCCCACGAGACCGAGATGCAGTTGCTCGATTATCGAGATTTCGAGGCCCAACGCAACTGTCCCCAGCCCATTGAAGAGGATTATGATGATCATCCTTATAAGTTTGGCAGCGGACATCATTTTCACTTTCATATAGATCACGATATGGAGACAGCAGAGGAAGTGTTGAGTCCAACGCCTGCTGATAAACCAATTGTCTTTCCGGGTGACTTGCGTTTCCAGCATACAACGGGCTTAAAAGATCAGGTCGAACTATTGGCCGATGCAAACCAGGATAACGATTTACAGAATACCACGCCCACGCCCGCTGCCACTCCCCCCGCTATGACACCCACATCATCAGCTGCGATGCTAAACTCAGCCGACTGTGGCATAAGTGTGAACACGCGCCTTGTGGGCGGCGACGAGGTAGTTCCCGGCCAGTATCCATGGTTCGCCCGCATCGCCTATCGCAATCGCAGTGAGTATGCTAATTTAAACAAAAAATTTATTAATACAATCCAATTGAAATGGTTTACAAGTGCTTATGTGTACGTGTTTTCGAGTTAGACCTGGACATTTGGTTAATGAACATTAAAGCACAAATCGAACGAAAAAGAAAATATTCATTATCCTAGCTCATTAGCCACGTTGATCATCTGCATGGTCAGAAAGCAACCAGTAGAGAAAACAAGAACAGCTTTCAGAAGTGACATTGAGTTATCGCTGGCGTCACCTCCTTGCGAATCGTTACCGCGAGCCCCCGACCTTCCTCCTTTTTGGTTCGAATCATTGGGACCCCCACCACTACGTGATTTAGAAGAGCCCCCTTGATTATTTGGATAGCCATCAGCATCGCCGTATTTTTTATTTTGTTTCCCAGAGTTTTGCTTGCCGTTACCACAATATGAACAGTCGGGATTTGTGAAATTTGCACTTTTACAGGGACATCCCTTATCCATGTTGTCAGATCTGCAAGTAAATTGAAAAATAAATTGATTAACTTCTGTTCTTTCTACTCTTATCTACATTCACAGCCAACAATCGCATCAGCTATCGTTGCTCTGGCGCGCTCATTGCCAACAATTACGTTCTGACCGCCGCCCATTGTGTTATTAACTTGGTGAATGATCTGGAAATGTAAGTCTAAGCAGAGGAAGCTTTCGAATTGAAATGAAAATAAAAAATGAAAATTATCCAGCAATTTCACTGGGAATAATAAAATATTTAGTCAATATCAGATGTAGCTAGGGTATATCTTATATTAGATGTGGCTACGATGTATCCAACTAATTGGCTTGGAGTTATTTCAAGTCTCCTTATATAGATTTCAGGTGCGCATAGGAGACGACATCTCCAGTCCGCAGGACTGCGCCGCAAGTACTGAGAACTGTACGAAACCAAATATATTCAATATCATACGCGTCCTGGTTCATCCCAACTACGACCAGCCAAAGTATGCTAATGACATAGCACTGCTGGGCCTCAACAATATGTCAAGTACGACGATTGATTACCTTTCTCATGGGCGGTATAATATTGTTATTTTTATTATATTTGCAGGTAAATTCACTCCAATATGCTTACCTTTAAATAGCACGGCAGCGCTTGCGGATAGAATGATTGGGCAAATGGGTGTTGTGGCCGGGTGGAGCACAAAAGCGGAGAGTATGTTGTTATACTTAAGATAAATAAAACTGAAATGAATTAGACTGACTAGCCCCGAATGTGAAATCACTTCATACGCTTACTCTGTTTTTCCAGCAAACACTTCAAACAGTTCCGGCAGTTCCGCAGCTACGGTGCGATTCATCCGGTTGCCCATTGTGAATACAACTAGTTGTGCGATAACCTATGCGACGCTGAGCGAGAACTTTCAGCAGCCAATTGTCATCACGCCCAATCACTTGTGCGCCCAGGGCCAGCCCATGAAGGATGTGTGTCGTGGTGACAGCGGCGGTCCCTTCATGGACGACGGCACCTCCGGCATCCTCAATGCCAACGGACGCCACACCCTGCTCGGCATTGTGGCCTTTGGGCCGACACTGTGCGGCGTGACCACAATTCCAGGTGTTTATACGGCTGTCAGTTCCTATATGAACTGGATCTTCGACAGCATCAATATGCAAACTACATAAACGGAAGAGTTGAGCGAGACATGAGTTTCTCCAAAGTTTTTTTCACCACCAAAGCCGAACCCGTATACACGCACGTAGAGTTCTCACCGTTGTGTATTATTCCTATGCAATATAAATACTATAAATAAATAGATAATGAGAAATAAAAACAAGAATAATGTAGTAGAGACTGCTCGAGCTGGAAATACCCTGAACTTCAGTGACAAGCTGATATTCCCATTATTATACGTTTCTTTTACGAATTGATATCAAAGAAAACTTAAAAATATACACATACATATGTACATGCTCACACGCGCTTTGACTGTACTAACTAACTTATTTACCGACATTTTTTATAGCTGCACTTTCTTAATCAAACTTTTAAAGCGTTGTATAGAAATTTCTGAAAATTACAAAATCTCTCTTCACTATACGGACATAAACAATATCAAGCTCTTATAATCCACAACCAAGGAAATTTGTTCATTATTCTCAATAATGACGAATTGGGATAAGTTATTGGAATACGAGTATAAAGTGGACATTAATTTTTTACGACTGAAACGCCGAATATAACGTAAACGTAAATTTTGTGATTTAATTTTTATTTGTTTAATATTTAATTGTTGTTATATTTATGTTTAATGTAATACCTCTTTTATAAGCTAATACTTTAATCTAAAACTTTGTTTTTATACTTTGCTTTGAATGAATATGTAATACCCTGTACATTGAAAATGAAAAGTCTCGGTTTTTGTGGCTTACGTAATCGTTACGTACTTATTGACATGGCTCGAACCATATAGCTCCTCACCCTGATCAATGTATAAAGATAATATATTTACCTTATGGGCTTTGCCGTGCCAACCATCATACCCCGATTTGTCATATTGCACTCATTGTAGGGTACAAAAAAAAAAAAAAAAAGGCAACTTGCAAATTTATGAGAACGGAGAACAAAACAAAAAGCTCAAGCAAAAGCTCAGCCAAAGATATTCGTTAAGCTGCGCTCGCCGCTTCACAGCGTCTCAGTTGTGCGCGAAGCCTTGCTCTGGCCTCTCCAATCGTTGCGAACGGTTGCCGAGTGAAGTTCAGCGGAGATTCCGTTTTGCTCATCATTCGCTTGAATAGGACATTAAGAGATATACGAAAAAAAAAAAACATTGCAAATAACTGACGACGTTTTAACCGAAAATTGTGTTACATAAGGAAGCAGAAAACATGTTGAAAACATTTTCGATCTACTTCATTTTTGGACTTGCTCTGAGTTCGGCAAATGCGCGTAAGTAGCTCAATAGGCGGTAGGGCAGTGAAAACTTTGTCGAATCGTTAAAGAAGCCCAAAGAATAATTATTTATACACACACAAATATCTGGATGTTTGTTGGTATGTAAATAAGAGTATGTATGTACATATATTTATGGGGGGGCCTTCACAGCTCTCTAGAGATGATGAGGTATTTAGAAACCAGTTTTATTTTGAACTAAACGTAAATAGAAATTATTAATTCAAATGCTCAATACATTTACACATATGTAGAAATTGATTTTATAGCTCTATGATTCGTAATATAATTTTGTGGCTTGCTCGCAGAATTTTATTTTCCCAACGAGGCTAACCAAGTGCCGAACTATGGACGCTGCATCACACCCAACCGGGAGCGTGCACTGTGTATTCACCTGGAGGATTGCAAGTATTTGTACGGAATCTTGACGACAACACCTCTGCTGGACGCGGATAAACTATATCTAAGTCGTAGCCAGTGTGGCTATTTTAATCAGAAGGTTTTGGTAAGTTAGCTAGGTGTAAATTTCTGAATGACACTACAAATAATTGCTCCATTTACAGATTTGCTGTCCGGATCGTTACCGGGACACCACGCCTATAACAACAGTGCGACCTGCAATAAACAAGACGAACACAAACCTATTGCCTTTGCCGGGGCAGTGTGGGAATATATTATCAAATCGCATTTACGGCGGCGTTAAAACGAAGATCGACGAATTCCCCTGGATGGCACTGATCGAATACACCAAAGGTAGCTTAGCTGCACATGGAACCATGAGACCAACAGCTAAATGATTTCCTTTTCCGCAGGCAGTGGCAACAAGGGTCACCATTGCGGGGGTTCACTCATCAGCACTCGCTACGTGGTAACTGCATCGCATTGTGTCAATGGCAAATCTCTGCCAACGGACTGGCGGCTGACAGGCGTTCGTCTGGGTGAATGGGATACAGAAACCAATCCGGATTGTGAGGTCGATGTGCGTGGCATGAAAGATTGTGCGCCACCGCATTTAGATATACCCGTGGAGCGCACCATCCCGCATCCAGGATACGATCCCAACTCGAGGAACCAGCTCAATGACATTGCCCTGTTGCGTATGGATCGTCAAATCGAGTACACAGACTTTGTGCGCCCCATTTGCCTGCCATTGGACACTAATCTACGTTCGGCCACCTTCGATGGTATTTCAATGGATGTGGCCGGCTGGGGCAAAACGGAGGAAAAGTCTGCCAGCAATCTGAAGCTGAAGGCCGCCGTCGATGGCTTCACCTTGTCGGAGTGCCAGTCCGTCTACTCGCGCCAGAACATTGTTCTAGAGAATACACAAATGTGCGCTGGCGGCATGGAGGGCGTCGACTCCTGTCGCGGTGACTCTGGTGGCCCGCTCATAGGCCTCGACACGAACAAGGTGAACACATACTACTTTCTGGCGGGTGTCGTTTCATTTGGACCCACGCCATGCGGCTTAAACGGCTGGCCGGGCGTCTACAGTCGAGTCGGAGCTTATGTAGACTGGATACAGTCAACGCTGGAGCCGTAAACACATTCCAATAGCTTTAACAATGTTTGATATTAAAGATGAGCGGAGCACGTGGCTAAGACCATGACAAACAATATTAAATTCTTTGAATTTTGAAAGGATTCTGATTAGACATCATTTACAGAACTTATTATTTATAGAATTTCTCATATTTATTCCGGGAAATATTATTTAGGTCTCAGCCTAAGGTTATGCTTTAATAATATCTAAGACGAATGCTGTAAGCGACTGGTCAAAAGACCATATGGCTTCTGCCATCAGATATCATATCTCATTAAATTACTCTCTGTGCAGAATACGACGTAGAACTGCCTAAAATACGAATATAGGCTTAAATTACATTTAATACAGATTAATCATAATAAATTATATATATGTATAAAAGTTTTAACACATGCAGTTCAACATAATATGAACCAAAATATCGTAAAGCTTCTAAAGTGTTTAAAGAGTTTCACTGTAATTTTGGTTTGTATAATTCACTATCGGGTTACGAAGAAATATTTTGGATTTTGGATTTAGGTGGCGTGCAAGGTGCTATGATATAAATAATAATCACAAGCTACATTTTCGAAATTCGAATCTAAGCTTTCCTAATATGCATACGGCCCCTGCCTGCCCTGCCAACATATTATGAACGCAACGATGCCAGGCGACTCTGCATTTCCTCTAACTCATCGCCGTCGTCGTCATCCTCCTCGACCGCAACTCGGGAGGCAGCTGCAGGTGTTTTATCCGCTGGCGTTGCATCTGGCGGCAGTGGAGCCTCGCCCAGTTTACCGTCTGTAATCTCCCAGAGTACCTTGTCGACCTCCTTTGCTGCCTCCTCTTCCAGCTCCTCAGACTCTTCCAGCGAATCCATGGTCTCGTCCAACATCTCCTCGATGATGCCGGCTTTCATCATTTCCTTCGACATATCGCGCATAATACCCGCCAGCTCCGGATATCGGACAAGACTCTGCATGGCCTGCATGACTTCTGTGGATTTCTGTAATGAGCCAGCCACCCGCAACGTTGCTTTAAAGGAAATGCACAGATCAGTTAATGGTATTTACTTCTATTGCAAATTTCAAAATTTACTTACACAATTGATTTTTCATCTGCATCTGTATGGAGTTGAGATGCGCCTTTGATGTGTATATACGATTTATAGCCTTTCGTGCATTCACTATCTCTTTAGCGAGAATGATACAGGTGTCGCGGTCACTTTTTTGAGCTGCCTGTTTGAGAGAGCGTTTCACCTTTTCCTCTTCTCGCTGTATGCTTCGTATCTGCCTATCAAGCTGATTGCCCTCTTTTCGTAACTTGTGCGTCCATTCTTGCACCTAAAGATATCGAACGAACACAGATGTGGAAAATGAGAATCAAAACAATTGGAACATGACATCATTTCCGAATGGCCTTGTTAATGCGCAAAATTAAAACGGGAAAATCTAACCTGTTCTTTGGGGTCTTTGCTGGGAGTTTTGCCAAATAAACCCATTTTTCTCTTTTTATAACAGTACGCAAATTATTATTATATTATTTAGACATTCGACTTAACACTATACGTGAGTCATTTTTTTATGAAGTCTGGCAGCACTTTTTCAATGTTTATATTTCATTTTACACAGTCTGGCAAGGCCTACGTAAATTATGTATGCAGCTTCTTGGTAATTAATTTCCAACATGACTTGTTGCAAAGATTTTATATGATATTCTTTTATTAATAGCTCCCTTACCTTTTATATATTTTAATTAAATGTTTTTAGCATCAGTCAGGCACTGACAGAGACTCATGAACTACTGCGCAACAGTTAGCATGGCATGCTCACTGACCTGCGTACTGTCCTACAGTTTTGCTAGCACTTTATAACACTAGCAGCAACCGCGCAATTGTGATCATGTTTACCGCTTGTCAATTTAGTTAAACTCTTTTAATTTTGTAATTGTATCGCTAGTAAAGAGAGCACAATGCAGCCAAATGCAATAGTCAGTTGTATATTACTGTTGTTTCACAACGTGTGTTGTTACCAGGATAACTGGGTTGAGCCACATGCGTGGGCGGAACTGACAACAAAGCAATTCTATAATCCAGGTGAAGATGCCTGCAATTGCCAGGATTTTCCGCTTGAAGGGAAATCACTGGCAACCATAGAGGATCAATTAGCGTTAATGTATTTTAAAAAATTTGTAAACAGTCTATTTAGTCGAAAGAATCTATTGGTAAGTAGACAGCGTTAACATAATAAAATTCGGTGTAATGACGTCATGGCAATGTTCTACCCATTTTTAGCACGGCAAAACGACAAACGTTTTTAAGCGATCGCTTTTGTTTACATTACAAGCTTCAGAAGTGGTTGAGCTTGAGACGGTCGAAGATGTGCGGGACCTTGATATTTTACTTAGCAAAATACTGAATAAAGCAAACGACGTTCCTTTGACGTCAGATGAGTCGGACGACGATTATTTCTATACGCACAAGGAAATGGGAGTGCTTGCGCTTATTATGGATATTTTCAAGGATCTTGTAAAACTGCTTCAAATATCCGAGGTTAGAATTGCTGCTATTAAAGGCATTTAAGCAATTATATTTGTGATCCAATTACATTTTTCCAGGTGCGGTTCATGTTAATTGTTTTGCTGATTATTGCTACCGGGTGGATTGTGCATAAGCGATTCAGATATTCTGCAATAGCCATACTTATAGGCGGAGTTTTGCTATATGGCTACTTTGTTACGTATTTAGAGTGCAATAGAGTATGTCGCATAAAGTGCAATCATATAGAATTTTGTATATTCCCCATTATTTTGATTTAGAAACTGGAGGTTGACGCTGTCATTGAAGTAATTGACAGTCATCAAGAGCCCACGGATGATGCAAATACCAACTGGTTTTCACGCATGCTTGGCTCTCTATTCAGAGAGTCTAAAGAAGAACAACAAAGACAAAAAATTTTGTTAGTATATCTCATTAACTGATTGCTCAAAAACGTATTCCTCAAGCAAAATTTTGTTTACAGAAAGTCAAGCAAATTGCGTATGCCTTATTGTCGACCAGACCATGTGTTCATTATGTATACGAGTGAAATGTTTCTCAAGCAAATTGAAATGATCTTGGAAAAGACAACTCACACTATTTCGAGCTTAAACTGTAAGTTTCTAAATTAAGAGAGCTAAAAACATGTTTTTAAATTGTTTGTTTTATCCACAGCTGGATTATCATTTCCATTCAACTTAATAGCTCCATTCGCACTAATCTGTATGATTGGCTACATTCTCAAGTTATTCTTCAAATACGTCATAAGTCCAAAGATGTGGGTCGGAGTTTTTCATGGGAAATCCGCGACAACTTCGGCACAAGTGCAACCCCAAGTCATTGGACACGAAATGGTTGGAGATCGTATATCGGGCGAAAACCTTAAAATGTTACTAAATGTCATAGGCACTACAAACATAATACAAGCCCAGCAACAACAACAACTGCCAGTGTCGGGTGTTCAAGAGTTACTGGAACCACTGGAAGCACCACCGCCACAAACGCCTGAGGAAAGTCCATCTAAAAGCAAACAGAGCTCAGAGTCAGCACCAAAGGAAAATTCTAATATTAGCAGTATCTCAGAAGACATTGCTCATGAAGCTGGTTTCACCGTTGTAGATGATAACGCAGATGATGATCATTTTAATACTTTGTAGCTATATTTAGCTTCTTTTCTAAAATACTGTATTACATGTAATGTTTTTGGTTATAGTTTTTCTTTTACCAACTAATTGGAATTTGCCAAATGATATTTTTCATAGTTAAATTATTCCGCACGATAATTATAAGTTAAGTTTTAAGTTTTCAAATAGGCCTACAATACATGGTTATTATATGTTTATATTATGCTATCGGCAACTTACAAATTGTATATATATTTATACCAATACTGTCAATGGCAGAATTTTTGTTAATGTTTGCAATATTTTTTTAGCACTGCGTGTGCTTGTTGGCAAATCGAATATTCAATATGAATAAGTAAACTGGCTCACTAAACAACTTAAATGTTATTTGTATAATAATTATATATATATTCATAAAAATATGTAATTAATTTGATGTAAATATATTTAAACATTGTATTCTAAATTACATATACGTGCTATATTACACTTAAATATTATTCCTCTTTTATTATGCAAAACATGATCGATTTGATGTATTCAATTATTTATAATATTATAATCACAGCAAATCCATTATGCCGAAATGAGTTTCTGTGATCATAAATTTAATTAGGTTGACAAATTACATATAAAATGTACTTATGTATGTATGGATGCCTTGTTTATTGAACTGAAAGAATTTATTTATATATATAAAAAATTGGTCCGCCTTAAAAGTCTTGTTTCGATTATTTTTATATTGCTTACTATTACAATTTATTTTATTTGGCCCGACAAAAATCAAATAAGAATAACAAAACAAAAATGTGAAAATGTGACGGCACAACAGAGCTTTTAATTAACATTAACAACTGCTAATTGCATAACTTATTGAGTCGTCATCTAATAGTGTTCATTGATAAGAATATTTTGCAACAAAAAAGATTGTATTTCATCATGATCTGAATTATAGTAGTAGTACTAGAAATGAAAAGAGCACAATGCACTCACATTTAATGCTTGATTGTAAATTGCTATTGTTTCACTATGTGTGCTGTTAACAGGATGACTGGATCGAGCCACATGCGTGGGGACAGTGGAACCAAGGAAATTAAATGATCCTGCTGATGGTTCCAGTTAAAGTCAAGGTTTACCACCTGCTGAAACATCCCTGGTAGAAAGAGAAGATCAACTGGCCTTAATTGATTTTAAAAAGTTTATTCATAGCTTATTCAGCCGTGACACCCTAATCGTAAGAAGCACGGATCAGGGACAAAGCTTTCTAAACGAGCGCTGCTGTTTTCGCTGTATGATTCAGATATGGACAAACTTGCCACGGTCCAAGATGTGTCTCGATATTTTACTCACTTCATAAGGCAGTCGATTTTCCTTTGTCGCCGACCCATGCAGACGGCCTTTATATGTATCAGCCACAGAGTGTGTATTCTCTCATTGTGAATATTGTAGAGGATCCTTTGCAACTTTTTGAAATACCCGAGGTTAAAACTGCTGCTATCCATGCACATACATCTATACAATATCGATTAATAAAAGCTCGTCTTGCTAGGTGATATTCATATTAAAGGTGCTGCTGGTCACTGCTGCCGGGTGGTTCCTGCACAAACGATTCGGATATTCTATAAAATATATAAGTATTGTCGGTCTTCTCGTGTATGGTTACTTCCAGACTTTTTTTTGAGTGTAATAGACCCCATTGAAACTTTCATGTTTCCTAATGTTTTTCGTAGAAGCTAAAGATTGATTTTCTACTTGAAGTATTCGACAACGTTCAAAAGGAAATCGATTATGCTAATACAAGCTGGTTTGGAAAGCTCTTTACGGAGTCTAGAGCAAAGCTACAACAAGAAACTCTTATGTTATATCTTGCAGCTATAGAAACCCAAGGTCGAACAAACTGCGTTGAAGCAATTGTCATCCACTCCACATATTGATAATGTTTGCAAGTGAAATGGTGATCAAACCCATAGAAATTATCTTGGAAACAATTAGCCATAGCTTTGTGAATTTATCAAGTTAGTATATAAATCTTTAAACAGACTTGGAAACATGTCTAATTTGCATTTGCTTTATTTCCAGCTGTATTATCATTTCCATGTAACTTGATTGCTTCAATCGCACTACTCCTCGTGATCACTCTCATTGTCATGTTGATCTACAAATATATAATACTCCATAATACTCCTTGCCAAATAGACTGACGCTGCAAGTGAGACAGTTGAGAGAATACGAAGCTGTGTGGGATTAAAATTAAAGGCAAAATTAAGACGTTTTAATAGTTATTCCATTTATGCATAATTAGCGATTTTTCTGCTGTGGGTAACGGTTTTTTCGAATTCATTAGAGAATTTAATTAACACAAGATATTTTGCCATAGGTAAATTATTCTTTATTTAAATTATTCTGCGTGTAATTATTTTATGTTTGCTCGATAATTATTATAAGTTAAATCTCCAACAATAAGATTTCATTAGGTGACATTAATAGGCCGCCCAAAAATGTCAATTACAAGTTTATATTAGGCTAGCGGCCAAATTGTTCATATGTTTATATATCAATTATGTCAATTGCTGAATTTGTTATATTTACAACATCTTATTAACATTGAGTGCGTATATGTGTGTGTGTGTGTTTGTGTCTGTTGCATATTGGAAATGTGTAAGCAATAATAAAATTGTTATCATGAATAAACTAGTTCAATATACAACTTATTGTTGTGTGTATAATAATTATATATATGCATGTATATATAATATATTCATAAAAAAAATTATAATTAATTCTGTGTAAATATATTCATTCGTTGTATTTTAAATTATACTTTTGAATTATATATACGTACATATCGATGCTGAATTGCATATATATATAACATTCACTTAATTTTATTATGCAACAATTCTCCGTTTTCTGATTTGTATTATTTATTTATTTATTTATTCATTTATTTATTACAGTGTATTCGTCTATTCGGCACGCCCTTTTAAGTCATAACCAGTTTCGCTGTCAAGAGCCCAACCAACCTAACTAAACCTACGGAAACTAAGCGGAAAACCTAAAGCACGCAGGATAATGCTAATCGTACATAAGATTCAACGAAGTCTGTCATTATAGAATTATATATATATATAATAAATACCTATGTATGCATTGTTTTGCGGTGGCGAACTGAGAGAATTTATCTAATTGATTTCTGAAATCTTATACGCAAATTGGTCCGCTATCAAAATCTTGGTTAATAATTCACTAGACAAATTCAACAATATTTAGTAAATAAGTATGTACTATGTTATATATTTAATCTTTTTATTTTTATTTCTTTTGTTTTGTTGTATATATGCTTGTGTCTATGATTGGTTTCTCGAATAACTCCAGTCCACTAGGCACCTAGTAAATCATATCTAAACAACGAGCACGTGGTCTTATGCATAAGAAATGAGCCAAGTCATAATTAATATAATTACTTGTCCTCGTTCCTTGCAGCCTTCTCTATCATTCGTTCGCCCCTAATTTAACAAGATAGCAATTAAAATGAATTACTTTTAATTAGCTGAATGGGTTATATATACGTAATATAAATTGGAAAAAAAAACTAATTAATGGCTTCTCTCCCCTCTCATAATAATATCAATCAACAGTAAAACGACGCGAAACTATCCTATTTAACCATTAACCTTCTAATAGACTTTAAAATCTTAAGCCAACCCAACTATATTATAATAATTAAGCAGATACCACAATTTGTAAACTGTGCTCGTTTTTAGAAAACTGGCAACTCATATACGATTTCGCAACACATATAGTTCGATGTAGACGGGGTTCGTAATCCCCATCTATATAGCACTAACTCTACAATTTCTGAATGAGCGGCAAAAATTGTGCTTATTACCTGGCAAGACGATCTCGGATCCTAGATCCCATATACCGGATCCCGGACTATTATGCGATCATCAGGGCAGGACCTAATCTTTGACTATATCTAAGTTGATTTTTGCATTGTTAATAAACTTCAGCAAATAATTGTAAATGAATACACGTTTCATCCATTCGTCTGTCCTTAAATCAATATATCTGCCTAGAATCTATAAGTACCATAAGTGAAATCAATCTAAACGGAAGGAAACTAGCACAAACGATGCGTATGCATCACTCTTGGGATCATAAAGTGGGTTAGAATAGAGTGTGTGAGTATTATTTATACATTATAAGTGTTTTTAGTTAGGTAATTATTCAATTTGTTTAACTTTTTCATTTTTTTTTTTTTTTTGTTTTTCTTTTCTTTTTTTTTTTTTTTTTTTTTGGTGGTAAATAGTAGTTATACAGCAAATGATTGATAGTCAGATAAGCGCGTCTGCAGCAATCGAAAGGGATGGATCCACTTCGATTCGAGTGCCACAAATGCTTCAGAATTGTCACCATATATATAGTATGTCTGTAGACAATTGTCTTCGGTTCTTCATGATCTGTTGTGAGAATGATTTGATGATCTCTTCTAATTGATTTATCATCTTTGACAGTAAGTAGACAACATTGTTATGTCTCTTAAGTAGGTACTCTTTGGCTTTTCCTTTTGGGTTACACATATCTATGTGCATTTATATATATAAATATGTGTGTCTGTGTGTGTGTGTTCGTATAGTACAGATTATATAGCATTATGATATATGTATTATGTACACATCTATTGTGTAGGTGCGAGTATGTCATGTATGTATGCAGTATGTTTGTGTATTTGATATGTATGCAGTTACATTTCAGATGCCGTTATCCGAACCAAAACGAAATTAATTCGTATCTATGTGTGTGTGTGAGTGTGCGTATGGATGTGGCTGTGGTACAGTGATTGCCTTCTTCTAGGGACCAGAGAAGTTGTTACCGGATAAAATCTATATATGCAAAATATACTCGTAATGCTGTCTTATAGTTATGTTTTTTTTTTTTGTTTTTTTTTTTTCTTCATTCCATCTATAATTAATAATATATTTCCCATCTATGCAGGCTATGCTCTGATTAACATCAGTCCCAATGTGTGATATATATATGTATATGCATATGTTTAATCATTGTTCATGTGTGTGTTTGTATGAGGGATGAGTTCTCAAATCCTGCTACTGTCCCAATGCGAGTATTTGTCTGTCACTTATTTTGCCTGCCAAACTGGTTACATAACGCCGCACTTCTCCTTGACGCCGGCACCACTGGCCCCGCCACTGGCACTGGCACTGGCCTCTCCATTCTCCGGTATGGCTCCATTGGTCTCCTTGCATTTCTTTTCTTTTTTTTGCTTCTTTTGTTTCTTTGTATCCAGCTGCAGCGAGACGGTGCGCGTCTTTTCCATGTTAAGTAACTCCTGGAACAGCTCGGTGACATTGTGATTGATCTTTGCCGATGTCTCCATGAAGGATATGCCCCAGGTGGTCGCCTGTGCCTGTCCCTCGATCTGCGACACTTCGCGTAACTCAGTGCTCTCATCACACTTATTACCCACCAGCATAACGGGAATGGAGTTGACATCGCCCTGGAAATCACTCGAGCTTTTATCCAACTATCCATCTATCTATCTCTATCCCTGCTTACCTTCAGCTCTTTGATGAGCTCCCATATGGGTCGCAGCTCCTCCAGGCTCTGCTTGGAGCACACGGAGTAGACCAATATGAATGCGTGACCCTTGGAAATGGACAATCGCTGCATAGCCGGAAACTGATGAGATCCTGTCGTGTCCGTGATTTGTAATGTGCAAATATTCTTATTGCAGCTGATGACCTGCAACAGCCAAGAATGGAATTTCAGCTTGGATAAATGGTTTGTATGACTGCTCCTGTTACCCACCTGCCTGTAGGTGTCCTCTATCGTGGGTATATAGCTCTCGCGAAAGGTGCCCTTGATGAAACGCAGCACCAGCGAACTCTTGCCAACGCCACCAGCTCCGAAGACCACGACACGGTAATCGTTGCTCTGCTCCGGCGCTGCGCGCGTCACCTGATTCTTTTGCTCTGTCATAATCTGACAGTGATGTGGGCGTACCTCTACGGTTGTTTAATGTTTGTCAAGAGTGGAGGCTCGCAGTGTTGCTAGGTTAGTCGACCACGACGTCTGTGGTTTACTTGAGCGCCATACTGTGGTTCTGGTTCTGCAACGATTAAGAACGGAGCAAAATTGATTATGCTCAGTTGAGCGTCTGCATATTTTGATTGCCCCTCCACTACCGCCGCCTCCGGCTGTTCCATATTAGAATTATGTATAGAATGTCTATGCGTGCGGCTAATTTTATCCCTGTGCCAGTCGCGTTTATGTTAAGGTAGGCTATTGATTTTTTCTCTCGGTATAAATACAAATTTATTAAAATTAACGCAAGCATAGTGAGATCTTTGTGCGGTGTTAACCTTTCTGCTAGCTAATGCCAACGTCATTCGCAATATCATCATCATCATCGTTAATATTATTATGATTACATACTATTATTTCACCGTGGGCGGCTTGGGCATGAGAGGAGCGGCTGATATTGTGATTGTGATTGGGGCTCAGGTATCAGCTTGGCACACACACGCACACATGCATATCTGCCCACACACATACACACACATAGTTTAGTGTACATATAGAAGCTTTGAAGTGCAGGCGATTACAACACATCAGGAATAACAAAAACAGTTAACTGCGTGGGTGAGCAAAATAATCGCTTACAGAGCCTGTCTACACATACACATACACACACGGACACGCACACTCTATCAGCCTGCGTGGGTGTATATAAATATGTGTGTTTTTCTGTTATTTGCTCTGGTGACCACAAACTTTAAATTGTTCACTTCCGCACCCACATAGAGTGTGTCCTGTGTTGCCACCTTATTGTCCTCTCACTGTTTTGTTCTTTTGTTTTCTTCCTCACGCCCTAACATACACACAAACATACATATATACGCACACACACACTCACACATACACACACAAACCACGCACAAATATTTTGTTAGTCGTTGATTTTTTTAGTTATTTTTATTTTGGTTTGGATTTATTGATTTTATGCGTGTTGCATTTTCACCTTTAGCACACGCACACACGCACACACGCACATGCAAACAAACACACGCACACGCATGTATACACGCCCACACACATATCGAAGAAATATGAATATAAAATGAAAATACAGCAAATTGTCGCCTGCCACTTCGTGCTGACTGCTGGCGTATCTGTCAGCAAGGATAACTTAAGTTAAATGCGTATTATTTACATTCAGTTCTTGCATTGCGTTGCACTTGAATTCGTTGCTAAAATTGTCGCGCGACTTTTGCCTGCTAGCTGCTGCTGCAGCCGCACTCAGAAATCGGAAGTACACTGACTCTTCGCGCATTCGCAGGGCACACAGCTACAGAGCGACACAGTCACAGCCGAAGCCGATGATGAATGGACAGGCAGACAGACAGACAGTCAGGAGGGTGCCGATAAGAGACACAGTAACGCCGCCCAATATCCACCACATGAGTTTTCCCCATGGAAACGCATGCTCAGTGCAAACGCTGTCCACTGAGCTTAACGTTCGGGCACCGAATAAAACTTTTAGTCATGATATGAACCGCCGTCAGTTGAGCCAGAGCTTTTGTACGGAAAACGCAAGTTGCACACGGCTCGAAAATGTTCAGCGCTGCCGGCCGGCCGGCCGGTTGGCGTGTGCAAAACTGGAATTGAAGCGCCCGTGCGTCGTGTGCCGAAAGCCTCGTTTCGAAAGTGTATAAAATCGGGTAGCATCCGTGGATTGGGCATCAGTTGTATTCTACAGCAAAAGAGAAAGTGACTCATCAGAGGCCAAGTGAAAAACTAATATTATTTCTTGTGTTTTCAAGTGACAGTTAAAAACCAAACAAATCTACAAAATGCCTTGCCCATGCGGAAGCGGTAAGTTAGCCAAAGGACAACAAATAGAGAACTAAAAACTAAAAATTAATAAATGTGGATCTTTAACTAAATTATGTTTAATTATTGATTGTTTTATTTATTTATATTTTTTTTAGGTTGCAAATGCGCCTCTCAGACCAACAAGGGTTCCTGTAACTGCGGCAGCGACTGCAAGTGCGGCGGCGAGAACAAAAGCAAGTGCGGCTGCTCCTCCAAGTGAACGCGTCTGCTCGGCATTTAATTTAAACTAAATTATAATTAGAATCGATCTATTATGGTTAGTTTCTCTTGCAAAAGACAACTACACACATACCCACATACATACATACATACACGTACATAAATGTAAAGAAAAGCTCATTCTGCAGCTACAAATTGAATGAAATAAAACAAATTGAAAAAAATTAAAGTTTTATTGCGTCGTTTCCACTAAATGTCAATTGTGCAATCATTCAATTGTTTTTCTAGGCGAGGCAAGTTTTTCGTTTTTTGTTTTTCTTTGCATATTTATTTCGCCACTTAGTGGGAAATTCGAAACGCACCTGCTGGCTTTGCAGTTGTTTCTCGTTAGTGAAAAATAACTGTAGTTTAAGCAGACACATATGTATATACAAATATGTACATACATATATACAAACATACAAATGTATATGCATTTATGCATTTATAGAGTATATTGTTGTAGCAGGTGCCAGGCAAAACATATTTTAGTTAAGGTTTGCAATAAATATTTCATAATAACTTATGTACATTTAAAATAATACTACTTTGAATGAGTATATAAAGAATCTAAAAAGGAATATGATTACATATGTACATAGACTTTTTAATATTAATATATTCGTTAAATGATACGAAATTTATTATAGCTTTATTATATGTACGAAAGTTTTCCAAAAATAATTAATAATACTTATTCTTTGCTCATAGTGAATAAAGATTCCATTCCATTCAGAAATGTACACATGTATGTAAGTAATTTGCATATTGTTTTCGGAAAAACTGAATCTTAGCTAAGGCGTTAATAATTCTATCTAACAATAAGTTAGTTGATTCGAATTGATCATTTGCTCTCTTTGCCTAGAAAATTCTGCCGCATCTTCTATTCATATAATCTAAAGAATTTTCTGGAAATACCCGGCTTTTATTAATTGAATTTAATGTCTAGCTTGATTCTTTGCTCTCTGCCAAGCAATTTCTGCCGAATTTTCCATTCAGTTGATTTCTAGAATTTTCTCGAAATACATACATACATATGTATATGAAAGTTTCAATAAAAGTTTTTAATAAATTTAGCTTGTGTATTTCCTTTGTTTATAAGATTCTGATAGTTTTTCCATTTGTGTAATTTAAATAATAAGCTGAATTTAACTTAGATTTAACAGGTGCAACATAAATTAAATTAAAAAAAAAAAAAAAAAAAAAAAAAAAAAAAAAAACAAAACAAAAATGAAAAACATATTTTGCCTGAGGTTTAATATTTCATTATAGAGATGCAATATGTTTAGCTTGAATATTTTTTCTAAGCTCTGCTAATTTCATCATTCCATTTAATTTGAAAGTATTTTAATTCCGATATTTCACGTATCTTTTTTTACGCGCCTGTACTTAAGTAGCCTCAATCCAAACGAATTCAATTTGCAAGCAATTCAACTTGAATTTATCGCTCGACACCAAAAACTTTCCGTGTTCGGAGCTAAAATCCAATTAAGCATTTGCAATGCGAATGCAAACTTTAAACTTAATTTCATAATCGAGGCATTTAAATAAACATGTGCATACTACATTCAGCTTTATGTAGACATCAGTTTTTGTTTCTCTAGTGTTAATGCGAGCATGTATTTGTCACACAATATTTTGAGTGGAGTCGTTGTTTCAAGGTAAGAACGAAACCTTCGCTGATTCTATTGAAACAATCATAAAATAAAATTATTTGTGAGTATGTGTGTGCCACAGGCCAAGAGGTAACCAGACACCGTTTAACCTTTTCGTTATTAAAAAAAAAAAAAAAATAGTAATAAAAAACTTTCAACATCAACTTTGGCTCAGTCCCACTCCACTGCCAATTGCTGAGACGTAGTTTGGTCATAAAAATAAAGAGGGAGAAACAGAAAGAAAAAAAAAAAAAAACAAAAGAAATGAAATGGAAAACTAAGTACAACTCAAAATGGAAGCGTTGATAAATCAGCTTTATTATCTAAGACCAAAAAGTACAGTTTAAGTAGGTCTCACTGTTTGTTTGAGCAACCCTATCTACATACGTATCTACGTATGTATGTACACTTAACAGTTATCAGTTCAAGAATAACAATCACAATTTCGAAATTAAGCAAATAAAAGCGCACACCTTGCTTACATATCTACAGGTGAATTGAAACGTTTACACGTGAAAACGTGAAAAAAGATGAAAATAAAAACTTAATATTTTAAAGTGATAAAATATTTGGAAAAAAAATAAAAAAAAATTAAATTAAATAAAATAAATAATGATTATTATAATAATAATACATGCATATATATATAAAACCATCTGCAAAGAGCTAACAAGTATCAAAAATAGGTTCCTTTTTCAATTTTGGGTGGAGCGTTTAAGACTTAAGATCCAAAATACCTTAGTATTCATTACACGTATCTACATACATACATATACATATATGTAATATGTATATACAGGCCTCTTTCTTCCTGTTATATACATTTTCACAACACCATTATACCCGGAGTTCGCAAGCTATAAGAAAACATCTGTGTACTTAACGTTTATTTAAAATAATTTATGTAAAAAACAGTTTGCATATAATTGAATTCAATAAAAAATAACAATTCAAGCGAAATACTAATTTCACGCTATCAAAAAGCTTAAACAGCTCTATAATAAATTCTCGTATAAACGAGGTTTTTATGTGAATGTATATAAGTATTTGTGTATGTGTGAATGCATGTATGTATGTACATGAGTGTAGATGAATGTGCATGCGTGTGTGAGTGTTTGTGTGCATGTTAACTGATTTGTAACTACTTGATAACAATATTCTGTGTCAAGCGCTTCACAAAGTCCACGTTCAGGAAATTGGCCATCAGTGTGAGCACCGACTTCTTGGGCGGACGACAGTGCCGCAAACCAGCCTCCTGGCAGCACACATTGGGAAAGCAGTCCAGCGTGGAGGTGCAAGCCTTTGGATGCAGATCAAAAATGGTTGGCGGCGGTGCAGTGCACTCCAAGTACTCCGTAACTGAAAAATGAACAAGACAGAGTTTTGAATTATGATCTGATTTAGCTAAAAGCTATGTAGGTTAACTTACGATAATCAAATGAGCGCTTCACTGGTACTGGCACGGTCTCCAGCTCCGGCTGTGATGTGCGGCAGTAGCGACGGCGACCATCGGGGCAGCAGACACGCGGCCAGCAGTCCATGTCCGTGTGACACTCCTGCACGTCCCACCAGAGTTCGGCCAGCGGACGCGTCGGACAACGACGTGGTATCAGGCCCAATATGGCTGCAGCAGAAAATAGTTAACAGTATCCAGGATGATATCAATGAACTTACGTGCGTGCTCCGTCTCCTCGAGTGGCTTGGCAATTCCTGCGACGCAGCTGCTAGAACCAAAGATATCGCAGCAGATCTCATCCCGTTGCCAGACCAAACAGTCCTTATCGGATTTGCAAATTTTTGGAAACAATTGGAAACGCACCTCGTTCTCACGCGGACAATTGAAGCGTTGCCGCAGATCAGCGGCAGCTCGCTTATCCTTTTCCTTATCGCTAGATCCGGCCGCGGTGCTGGGAAAGTTTAGTGTTGGCAACGCTATGCGGAAGGGTCCCTCAGTGGTGCTTGTTATTGCTACTGTGGTATTCGGCAGTTTGCGCCTTGGCTTTTGCGTGGTCTTCAATGGCTTGCGATAAGTGGACTTATCCTCCTTAGAGCCCGATGCGGCGGTGTGCGTAAATTTCTTGGGCGGATGGGGCTGCTTGGTGGGTGCACTTACTGGCACAAGACTCTGCTGGCCAAAATTCCAAAATCTAGGATTGAAGAAATTGAATCCATTCGCCAAAGTTGGACGCGGCGCTGAGCGACCAATAAATGGATTAGTCAACAATGGTCATTACTAGTTATGCTCCAAATAACAGGCATTGCAAGACAACCAAAGCGCAGTTCCCGTCACCCAGTTAACCCAGTTGTTAAACAAGTGCTTTTGTTAATGTTATTGAAAGTGAATCTTTGTACGCCTGCAGGCAACACATTGCCGTTGGCGCTAGAGCGCAAAGCAACACACACGCTACACAGCCCACAGTTCACACGCCGTCCCCTCTTACACACACTATACTCTCTATTACCAATTTCAAATGCCCATTCACTGTGTGAATGCTTCTTAGTGGCCTAGTTTTCCAAAGACTGCAATGATTATCACATGAAATCACTGGAGAGACTAAACATTGTTGTTAACTAAACAATTAGAACATAGTTTTATGTGTATTCCGTAGCTAATTACGGGTCATTAGTATTACTTAGACTTAATATGAGCTATTTAACTTTAACATTTTAATTTGTATTTAGTCTTTACATAATTCTAAAAGCTTTTAGTTGTCTTCAATTGCCACCTAAATGGTGTCAGTCATTATTAATAGCTGAAATTAATCAAACAATCCCCGCAAAAGCATTAAGTCGTAAATTTATAATATGTGAATATTTGTTGTATACAATTTCCTATTAACATAAGAGCAGCGATCTTTGGAATATGTCTCTCTCTTTCATTTAAAACTAATCTCTAGTTATATTAGTATGCCACAAGTCGCATCTCAAAAATATGCTTTAACGATTGTGGGTGACGAAAAGACGGGTTTTAATTGTAATTGAAATTGCAACAGCTATGAATTAAGATGTCACTCACAATATACACTAGAGAATAATCGAGTGACCCAATTTGATCTATTAGCTTCATGAGTGTCATCTCTAAACTTCAATGCCGAATTAAAATATACAAAAAAAAAATTCGTATATCATAAAACGTACTAATTAAGGCCCAAGTTCAAGGCTGTAAAATTTAAATTTGCGCGGGTATGTTGGATATGACGTAAATGCATATATCAATATCCCTTAATAAATATATTTCATTCAGTACCTAGGCAAAAATGCAACTCAAAACCCCAAGCCTTGAATGAATGCGCAGCATTCACAATGGCATACGTCTCGCGCGTCCCGCTCTCAAGGTCGCTCACGACGACTACTAAAAAAGCCAATAATTTGAATTTGAAAGCTGTGCGCTGCAGCGACTGCTCCAGTTATCAACCGTATAATTATCGAATGTGGTTGGCTGTTTTCTTTTTCGAATTCAGACAACTTCTCAGACGGGCCTGCTGCTGTTAGTTGTCTTTGCCAATCTTAAAAACCGAAAGCTAGGTCAGTGCCAGCGACAAGACTTGCTTGCCTTTGCAGCGGTCATATGGACATACATATGCTAAAGTCCATTTAATGCAGGTCCGCTCCAAATTTTACTTACTTGTTGTAGTTGTTGTTGTAGTCGTCGTTGTTGTTGTTGTAGATGTTGTGGTAGGCCTCCGTCGCATAACAACCACCTGGTTGCGCCTGCGCAAGGGGTGTGCTTTGGTCGTGGTATCTCTATCGTCCAACGTCGCCTGCGCAGTATCAAGCGGCAGCTTATATTGTGCAACGGTACGAGATTTGTGGCCGCGGGAACTACTAACACGGCTACTGCTTTGGTTAAAGGCCTCCGCTTGAGCTCTAGTCGTTGTTGCATTTTTGCGATGCCTCGTCGCTGCTGTTGCATCATTGATCGTGGCCACAAAACATAAGCTGCTCAGAAGTGGCAGTAAAAGCAACAAAAGTACAGGCAATTTCATTTCTCAATTAATTAAAACGTAACCAGGTCAAGTTATAGGCGCATCTATGAAAATTAATTTTTATTGACTACTTATTTATTTTATTTTGTTCGCTCAAATATTAAACGTCGAGTACATGGCATTTACTTGGTAATATTCACGCTCAAAAACTTAAATGCACTCGCGACGCGTTGTTGTGAGTTCAAATGGCCGAAACAAACTCAGCGGGCGAATGTGCAAAATTTTCAGTTTTAGCAGAAAGACAACAAATCAAACCAAAGCAGCAGCAGCAGCAACAGCAACAGCTGAGGCCCGAGCTGCGTAGGCAGCTAAGAGAGCGTCAATTCGCTCTTTTAGCCAGAGCGAGCCACTAAACAAACTGGTTTCTGGTTGCTTGTTTTCCCAGGTGCTGATGCTGCTCAATAGACAAGCACAGCTCGAATGCAGCCCACTGGACACCACTAACCCAATATTATAGAAATGAGGAAGTAACTGAATAACTGAAGAAAAACTGACATTGTGCTCATTCAGTTGCTTCCGGCATTTTTAGTGAAATGGACATACAATAAAGGTAAACAAAATATTATTTTACATGACTTGTTATGTATTTAATCAAAGGGAGATTTAAACAAAGAACCTTCTGAGAAGGTAACAACTGGTTGGTCAGGAATTAATGGATTATCATGCGGCGTTAGAAGTTAACGCTGAGTTTTGTGAACTCGTTTGCAGATGCTTTTTTTTGTTTTTAAAGATTATTATATATTCTTGTTGTAGCCATTATTCTGCATGTTCCTGTGGTTTATTGAGCTCAGATGCCACTGCCTTCGGTTTCGTTTAAATCTCCAAATGATTATGTTTGTTGCTTTTTTGCTGATGTTGCCAGCATATTAATAGATGTAGTCCCTCGAGAGCGACTACTAAAATTAATATACTTAAATAACTGACGTAATGAACGTCAAAATATGAAGTGGATATTTAATCCAGCTGAAAAATGAAAGGAACATTATCCATATGTAAACGATTTGAAGTATTTCAATGTTTAGCTTACCTTCTTGAAGCCAATGTCATTGGCGTACTCCCTGAAGCACTGACGGCAAATGTTCAGACCATATTTGCGGATCAGACCATGTCGGTTTGAGCAGGCACGGCTAAAATGTTAAATATACACACACATATTAACTATTTGTTTTAGCCAAAGATTCGCAGTAACTACTGTTAAACAATCATATTAAGTTGCATAGCTGTCGCTGCAGCTGGCCGGGTCAATTGTAATTGTAATAAAAATGACAAGAGCCAGTTACAACATTTGCTTTGGCCACCCTTAATTAAGGAAATTGTTAAAGAAATCTTCACCACATATTTCCGTACTCAACCGGGGGCAAAAAGACATTTAAGCATTTACAAATCAAACAAATACACAAACATACATACATATGTACGAGATATGCACCATGCGAAACTAAGGCGTGCTTAACCTCAAAAAACAAAGCAAATCAACTATGCAACAAAATACGACTTTAAACAATAAATATACATGCAAATTATACAACTCTAAATGCACAATGTTACAGGCTATATTAACTTACCAGCAACGGGAGCCTTGGCCATATTTACGAGGATGCGAGTACCAGAGAGTAGCGAAACCCATGTTGGCGTATACGATGGAAAAATCGAAAAGAAAGAGGACGGCAAAAATGGCTACTAGACACTTGAACTGTCAAATGCACGCGTTGCCACCTATCGCAATGACTAATTGTGTTACTCAACACTGGAAAGTATTGTAATATTGCCAGATTTCACTGACCGCAAATCAAATTCAAATTTAAAAAAAAATTATTTTACAGCTGTTTTTGTTTTTGCTGAAAATTAAAATCAAAATTATATTTGCGGGTAAATTACATTTTACGTTATGTCTTTAAGAATGAGATACATATATTAAAAATAAAACGGTTGCGAGGTATTATTTTCAACCACAACAACTTTGACATTTTCGTTCTCCAACTGAAATGTCTGTTGCTCGATTGGTTCTGTTCCGTCCAGGTCTACGAACGACATTAGCTCTTGCTCCTCATTATTGAGAGGCATTGGAATATTTTGAACATAGTCTGAGGCTTCACCAAAATCACTGGGATCCAATTCAACCATATCAAACTGTTGCTCATGTGCCATCGGAGACGTAGGCGAATGCATTGCCGTCTCTGCCACTCCATCGACCACGAATTCAAGTCCACCCTCCTGCATTTGCTTCGCCTTCAATGCAGCTGCCGTCTCCAATTCGAACTTTTGCATCTGCATCATCAGCCGTGCATTTGCGTCCAGGTGCGAGTGGCGGGCCCGCACATGCTTATCCCGGTCACCACGCTGCCGGAATGTCTTGGTGCAGAAGGGACAATCGTACGGCTTCTCGCCAGTGTGAATACGCTGATGGTTCTTTAATGCATCCGCGCGATAAAAACGCTTGCCGCACTCATCGCACTCGTACCGGCGCTCGCCCCGATGTATGAGTCGATGCTGATAGAAGACCGAACCGGTGAGGAAGCGCTTGCCACAGACCAGACAATGATATGGCCGCTCGCCCGTGTGGCATTTGCGAATGTGATCATTCAGATCCGGGCGAATAGTGAACTTGCGACCACAGTTCTCCTCCTGGCACACGAAGGGCTTCACACCTGGCGAGCAATTGGAGAATTACATTACCTACATGCAAGCTCCTGGCCACTCCATAGTCACTCACCTTGGTGGAAACGCAGATGCTGCCACAGATGGCTGGACTGCGTGTAGGACTTGCCGCAAATATCACACAGATATTGCCGCAAACGTCCCATGGTGGCTGCGTTCCCGCTGTTACGCAGCTCCTTCTCGCGCTTCTTCTTGTTCAGGTGCTTCTCCTCGTAGTGCGGCTGAATCTCGTGAGCGTACTCGAAGTTTGTAGCACAGAACTCGCAGGGCAATACCAGGCGCTTGCCGTTTTCGCTGAGCCGCGGAAAGTAGTGATAGCAGGTGTAGCTGCATGGAAAGTAGAAGATGCAAATGGAAAATTGTGGTGATATGCGAAACCCACTTACCGATGCTCCTGAAGCAGCTCCACATTGGTGTACTTCAGTTCACACACGTTGCACACAAAAAAGCGACTTGGCTGCGCCTGCAGCTGCTTGAGTCCCTCGCGCATATAAACGCAGTCCGTCTGGTAATGGACACTGGCCTCCTTAGCGGTGGTCATGCGAAGATCGCAAGCGGTGCACTCAAAGCGACGCTCCGGCACATGGGTGGCCGAGTGTCCCAGCAAAAAGGACACGTCCGCAAAGATGAAATCACAAAACTCACACTGCAGAACATTACTGAGAACGAGCGTGGTGAAGCATTCGTCTTCGTTCTTGAGAACAGAGCAGACAGAGAGCAGATGCTCGCCCTCCCGCATGAGCTGCTCCAGCTTTCTCTTCAAGGCAGCTTCATCCTCATGCACAAGCTCGGTTTCGGGTACGTCTTTCGGCGTCTGATGCACAAAGATGTGCTCTAGCGCCAGTTTGACGTCGTAGAAGATGCGGCCACAGTGGTTGCATTTGAGCACCACCAGCAGGCCATGAGTCGAGGGAGCCACATGCTGTTGCTGGATGTTTGTTTGTGTGGGAATCAGGTCAAGGGCATGCTTCTCCATGTGGCGCACCAAACCGGAGGTGTGCACAAATTTGCGCTCACAAATGCTGCACTCATTGGGACCTTTGTCGGCGCTCTTCTTGGACTTGGAGCTGTCGAAGCCAGTCTCTAGATCGTACTTGAGCTCGTCTTTCATATAGCGACGAATGCGCACCTGGTTTTCGACGATGATGCGTTCGCTGGGCGTCTTTTTGGGAGGCGTAGTTGCCTTCTTGTCTTGCACTGTTGCCGGTCGAGTAATGGATATGGGCTTCTGCTCTGACTCGTACTCACAGCTGTGATCCTGAAATGAGGGCGTGTCAAAGAGGCCATTGCAATTGGAGCACTTGATGAAGCGAAAGACAGTTGACTGCGCCGGTCCCACGGATCGTGGCTGAGACACAGATGGTTGCGGCGGCTTCTGGGCCACAGTCTCAACTGGAGCGGGACCTTTCTCCGGGACGCTCTTTTTATTCACTCCCGACAGGAACTCGCGTAGCTTCTCCTGTTCGGCTTCGGGATCAAAGTCCACCTTTCCATCGGCCTCTTGCAGGATCTGCTTCAAAGCCGGATCAGCTAGTGTGCGCTCCACAGCCTCATCCGTCGGTATCGGAATGCTCGACTGTATATCAAAGAACTTGGCCAAATCCTCGTGGCTAACAATGCCATCTGTCTCATTGGACACCAGCACAGTAGCTCCTGGCTGCAGCTGATCACTATTCACAACCAAATCGCCATCGAATTCGAACTCAGCCATTAAGAACTCACCATCCCCGTACAAAACTAAATTTGGATCCATTTTCGTTATTATTTATTTTATTTTTTTCTTACTTTTTTAATCGTAAATTTACAAATAATTGCTATGCCTTTTGTCGGCAAGCTCGATTGCAAATGAGGTTTGTGGCAAAGTGCTCTGCTCCTTACTAATAAATTTGTCAGATGAAGTGGAAAAAGGGTTGCTTTGCACTCGGCAAGGTGTCATTATGATTGACAACTTTTATTGATGTAATCTTAGGAATTTGAAAATGTCAAATTAAAATCTTAAATCGTAACGGAAAACCATTACCCTATATTGAATGGTAAAAATTGAAAATGTGATATATTTACATCTGAATAATTAATGATGATATTTAAGAAAAAGCCTAGATTAGATAGATAATATTATATATGATATATGAACACTTGTATGCTTACGGCATTAAAGCAATTCAGCTTTTCATCCTAATCAAAAATAGATATACTACTTTATATGAAAAGTCTTTTTTTAACTTTTATATACATTAAAAAAATAAAAAACACAAATAACTAATAATAAATAAATATCATTAAATAGTTTGTCATTTTAGGCATTTTGACAGGTGGAACGAAGATATAAGCTCATGGAACACGATAATGTAGGCGAAAGAACCCAATAAAAAAGTAAATAAAACAAATTATAAAAAAATCTTTTTTATAACTGTGACAAGTTAACGTTTTTTTTTTTTTTTTTCATGAATCAGTCTCTCATTGTTAAATTCCAAACATATTCTTCTTATCTTCCGGATATTCCGGTCACTAGCTGTCTAGTTAGTGTAAATGTTTATATTTAGATATTGTTCAAAATTGGTATTTTCTAAATTTAGATGTTTTAGAGTTAAATATACTATATATTGATTGATGTAGATAATATGCATTTTATGAATCAAGTGTATTTGGTAAATAATTAATATGAATAATATATTTACTAATACATATTTTCTTTATATTTAGATAACAACAAATTTTCAAAGATTTTATTTTTATTTTTAAATATTTAAATTCAATTGTTATATAAATATAAATATTGCTCAAAATTAATATAAAATGTGTATTATATTAGCAATAATTAAATATTTTTCAATATTTTATTTAATTACAATTTTATTGACGATTTTAGATACACAAAATTACGTTATAATAAAAACTATTGCTTACCCAAAAGAGTTACATAATTATTATTAATGCAATACTATATTCATTATTGTTAGCTATAATAAACTAAAAAAATAACTTATTCTTTTCACTGGTTTCTCAATTCAAGTAATATTACCTTAAGGCATGCTTCGTCAGGTGCATTCATATACATATGTATACATACATATATAGCTAGCGATTCTATTATAACAACTTTTATTTTTCTGCCAGTTTCAGAATATCAATGCACAACAAACGCTAAACAACTGTACGCAGTTACTCATTTTATAGACGCGATTAACTTTATAATATAAAGAGAAATACTAAACAAACTTATCTAATGGCAGATACATAGATATAAGTACATGTATGTATATACATATATATACATACATATATTTAAGATACTATTATAAATTGATATAGATATGTATAGAAAATGCTATGTATATTGTTTATGTTTTCTTTTAGGCTCAAGCTGTCGATGCCAAACAGCGCTCCTGGTGAAGGCGATTATGGGTGGCAGTTATCAGTGTCTGCCTTTTCAGATAACAAGCTTGGCAAAATGAGTAAACGCGATGACATACTACCTTCGCTAATCAGTGCGATACCTTAGTTTGGGCCGGACGGCACGGAAAACACCATTTAACTTCGGCATTCAGTTCTATACGCCAATTGGTCGCTCAGCTGCAGGAAGGGTCCGACCTATTTTACAAGATTCGATTACGGTAAATGTTTGAAAAGTGAGATTTTATATACATATATAGCTGAGATGGCGTTCGTGTCTTTGGGCTGTCTCACATGCGTGTCTTTGTCGTTGTCTTTGGCCAAGTCTTTGGCTCTATGATTCACCAGCAAAGCAACGGCAAAAATCCGTAAATTGATAAAAAGAAAAAAAAAAATGAAAAAATAAAACGAGCTGTGCGAACATTTCTTATCGGCGAATTGCTAGAAGATAATGCGCCACCGTGGATACGGATACGTATGGCTGCTCGATATAGCAAAGCCTGGAAACGGTTGGCAGTCGTAGCTCTTTCATAGCAGCGCCATTAATGCAGTGCCCGTACACGTATCGCATTTCAGGGTGCTAAGCGAAATGGATGTGGATACGGCGATGTATGCCTACATCTCCGAGCCGGTGGAGTTTAGGCAGCTGGAGGGTGAGCCCATCGATTTTCGCAAGACGTTCGATGTCCGAGGTCTCGGCACCGATGAGATGCTACAGTTGTATCTGCGCAAGGCCCACCTGTCCGTCGAGGTTGAGCAGATACCGGCAATGCAGCGACGCGCTTATGTCTATGACATAATTCGGAGCCACAAAGGCCCCGGTTACTGGGTGGTAATTGCCAATAGAACACACAATAGAAACGGCACCAGAATTAATACGTCATTATGATCAATGCGATTCTCATGATCATTGTCATTGCCACTATCATTATCATTTTTGGTTTTCTCTTCTTATAGCCGCCCTGCATGCAGGTGAGCAGCGACGTCTTTGCGCAGCCTCCTCCAGCCGTTCTACCGCCGCCCGCCATCAAAGCATCGCCAGGCAGCGAGCGTCGCTTCTTTGGAGACGGTGTCAGCCTCAGTATGAGCAAATCATCCTCGTCCAATAGCTTGGGCAGCATCGCCGGCGCCCCAGGCGCCGTGCCAGGCCCCAGCTTTGCCACCAGCGTCGTGGTCAGCAACAAGGGTTCCAAGTATGAGATAAGCGGACCCGTCGGCTTCCAGCATGTATCCGGGGACGTTACGCGCGATCGCACGCGGAACGCCTTTGATTTGAATGCGGGCGCCAATGACAACGTGCTGAAGAAGTACATGATGGAGCGAGGCATTACCGAGGAGGAAGTGGCCGGCATACGGCGACAAGAGCTAATTAAAAACATAGTTCACTCCAATTTCACGTGGATGGTATGGACAGGACTCATAATAAATTGTTTACTAGATAAACATTAATTTGATTAATCTTTTCCAGCCCAACAAGCAGCAAATGCAAGGACAGGAGACCAAAATGCCAAAGCTTGTTTATGCCACCATATCCACGGATAATGAGATTACACCCCGTCCAGCTCCACCTCCAGCGCCACCTGCAGCCGCTACTGTTAGGCAGGTTTCTCCGTCATCTACCTATTCCAACTATGCATCGCTTGCGTCTCGCTTCAAGGACATATCCGATATGGACTTGACTCCAGTACAACCTAACCACAGCAGACAGCAGGATGTGGGCACAGTTGTGCCAGTTCAGTTGCAATCAACGCAACAAAACCAAAGACCCAAAATACCGCCTCCGCCCTCAGCAGTGACTGCGGCCAATACTCACGTCTATCCAGCAGCTATAGAAGTCCGATCCACACCAAAGTCAAAGCCACAAAACGAAACTTATGCTACGATTACGCCTCAATCGCATCGCAAGGTGGGTACAATGCGAGTGGCACCGCCGACGCCACCAAAACCAACGATTGTGCCCAGTGGGAACCGAACTCCAGTAGAGTATTCAACGGCCAAACAGATATCTCCGACCCCTATAAAGGCCACACCTGTGCAGCCCAGTTGGAACAGAATTCCACCGGAGCAGGCACCGGTTAAGCAGCCACCTCCAGCGCCCATTAAGGCCACTCCTGTTCAGCCCAGTTGGAATAGAGCTGCAGTGGAGGTGCATAAGCAGCCAACTCCACCGCCTATTAAGGAAACTCCGGTGCACGCCCGAATGCCTCCTGCGCAGGGGTCCCAAAATCTAAAGAATGCAGGACAAGCGAAAGCGCCGCCACCTCCACCACCACCACCACCACCAGCATCAGGAGCGCCGCCACCACCGCCTCCTCCACCTGCATCTGGAGCGGTTGCGCAAATGCCACCACCACCACCGCCGGCATTTGGAACCGCCCAGCCGTTGACAATCAAAAAGTCTGAACAATCAAAGGTGGCTGCAGCACCGGTTGATAATCGTGATGCTTTCTTGGAAAGCATACGACAAGGCGTAACGCTAAAGGTGCGTAATTAACAATTCCATTTTTCTTTCACATAATTTAAGATTAATTAAATTTTGCAGAAAGTCAATCAAAAAGCAGCTACAATAAGTGGCGTTAAGCCACGTGCTGAAAAGAAGCCAGCAACAACCGACTTCTTGAGCGAGCTCAAATTGGGAATTACTCTGAGACGTGTGAAAAATCCTGCAGATAATCCTTATTCAGCGGCAAATGAGGAAGAGTCGCAAGCTTAAAAATTACGCGCGTAACATTTTTAATTTTTTTGTTTTAATGGGGCAACGCTTGACACGGTGGCCAAGCTGACCACCTTAATAATCGGATCTTTAAACAATCTGGTCACCCTAACAACGTGATTTTAAAGTTACTTATTTTAAATATTGTATATTTTAATAATTACCACTATCTACCTTATGCCAATATTTATATACAACTCATTATCGATATTTCTGTTAATTGCGCACTGATTTTAATACTTTTTAATACTTGGCTAAAGTTTAAATTTGCTTTTCGGGTACATTGATAACCCTATTCAATTTGAAATGTCTTATTGACAATTTACATTTTGTAGTGAATTTGTGTAAATAAAGGTATTTTTGGAGGGGAGTAGATAACTTATCTTGTTGATTACTTTTTATCACTAACCGTACAACACATAGGACATGTCCACGCACCAGATTTGTGTTTCATGTTTTAATCATTTGATTGTAGTTTACAGCTCGGGCAGCAAAAATAAAGTATTTCTTAGTCAGTTCGATGCCAGGGCTCGAACAAAATGGTTCTGTTCTCACATGAAGAATTACTATGTAAGTGATGTTCTTTCCTTACTCTCACTCAATCTCTCTATGCCTCTTAAATACATTTTATGCATGTGTACGCAGGCACAAGCCAGCAGCGCACAAAAATCGAAATTTGGTGGCGAGTCGCGATTCGCGACGATCCCATGTTCCCTTCTGAGTAATAGTATGCCGAAATCTTAAAAAGGTTTGCCATGCTTATGCAAATTTTTATTGTTTTCGTGATTATTTTTTGGAAGGGTATGAAAGCGTAATGTGTATAAGCAATACTAGTATCAACTACTATATTTTCGCTGCCCGAGCCGTAAGCTACAGAGCCGTGCAAATACGAAGATGATTTGGACAGGACACAAATCTGGTGTGTGGAAAGCATTTGTTCTAAATGTCCGGTCTATGTGTTTATGGGTGGTTAGTGATACGACCCTCGTTCATTTACATAATATATCGATAGACTTCAAAATGTATATCGAAACCATTTTTATTATTAAGCGGTTTAATTTACCACATGATAATTGCTTAAACACGGCTATTAATTCATTAAAAAATTAAATAAAAAATATAAATTTTAATTTTAACAAAATGCAGTCCATATTAAGGAGTGGTCGGAGTGTTGGTAAGTTAATGTTTCCAGTGGACTTTGACTTGTTGATATGTATACACGCTCATCCTTAACACCTTATCAGCCCGTCAGACTTTGCATCTGAGGCAAATTGCCTCGCTGGCTGCCCTGCCAGATACGCATCAGATGCTGCAGAAAACATGCCGTGACTTTGCCAATTCCGAACTGGTGGGTGCAAATGCGGCAAAGTTCGATCGTGAGCATCTTTATCCTGCGCAACAGATTAAACAAATGGGGGAACTGGGCCTCATGGCCGTCTCTGTGCCGGAGGAACTTGGGGGCACCGGATTGGATTATCTGGCTTATGCCATTGCCATGGAGGAGATTTCACGTGGTTGCGCCTCAGCGGGTGTCATAATGTCCGTCAATAATTCGCTTTATTTGGGTCCATTACTGAGCTTTGGAAATGACAAGCAAAAAGCAGCCTACATCACGCCCTACACAACAGGCGAACGTGTGGGTTGCTTTGCTTTGTCCGAGCCTGGCAATGGCTCCGATGCGGGCGCGGCTTCCACCGTGGCCACGGAAAAGGGCGATCGTTATGTGCTAAACGGCACAAAGGCTTGGATAACAAATGCCTTTGAGGCCGAGGCAGCTGTAGTCTTTGCCACCACCAACAAGCAGCTTAAGCATAAGGGCATCTCTGCATTTATAGTGGACAAGGGTGTCAAGGGTTTCTCGCTGGGCAAGAAGGAGGACAAACTGGGCATACGTGGCTCGTCCACCTGCCAGCTCATATTTGAAGACTGTGAAATACCCAAAGAGAATCTGCTAGGCGGAACGGGTCTTGGATTTAAGATTGCGATGCAGACTCTGGACGCGGGACGCATTGGCATCGCTAGCCAGGCACTGGGCATTGCGCAGGCCTCATTGGAACTGGCCGTTGACTATGCGCAGAAGCGTCAGGCCTTCGGCAAGCCCATATCCAAGCTGCAGGCCATACAGCAGAAGATTGCGGACATGTCCCTTGCTGTGGAATCGGCCCGTTTATTGACCTGGCGAGCTGCCTGGTTGAAGGACAACAAGCTGTCCTATACGAAGGAGGCGGCCATGGCCAAACTAGCAGCCTCCGAGGCGGCTACATTGTGCGCCCATCAGTGCATCCAGGTATTGGGTGGCATGGGCTATGTGACCGACATGGCAGCTGAGCGCCATTATCGGGATGCTCGTATTACCGAGATCTATGAGGGAACCTCAGAAGTTCAACGTTTGGTTGTGGCCGGCGCAATACTCAAAGAATACGCTAGTTAATGATATGTCAACTTCTCTTTATACATATCAGATTTTTTAAAGCAAATTGTCTAAATGCAATAGTCTTGAAAAGATTGTTATTTCAAATTTTAAATACAATTAGCCATGCAACAGGTGTTAATTGGGCAAAACTAACATTACAATTTTCCATATTGGCGTTAATTAGTAGACAAAATTTTACCAAATTAATTTAAATTATTGTTATTTTCTACTTATTCTCATTTTGCAAAACTAAGCTATTGAAATAAATTTCCTTTTCACAATACCGTAAAGTGGGCCCATTTGACTGTTAAGCAGTTCTGTTAAGAACATTTCCTTAAGCAACCTCACATTCAAATTAAGTATTTCAACACTCACCATACCTGGTCACACTGTCAGCTATTTTACAGCGGCGTAAACGTCTACTCTGCGCACATTTCAACAAAGTTTAGTTTTGTTCGGTAGTAATACGTTATAAAACATTTAGCATAGTGTAATTTAAGCAAGTGTGTGGTAATGAAGCTGTTTACAATCTACAACAAACCCAACGCGCGTTAGCAACAACGTACTAACCCTGCTGCGTTTCACGTAGCCTCTCAACACTCCTACTTCCCCGCCCATCTACAACTAGTCGCAGCGCCAGGAATAGCCCACAATAGGCCAATACAGCGACATCAGCTATGGATGTTGTTTGTGTAATTGATACCATTGTGAGCGATCATTTGGAGGATCGCCTTTGCGCCCTCGAGGAGGTCAAACAAGCTGTACAAGCGGCTGGTGCGAACTTTCAGCGTGTTCAGGTGTGTTGGCGGTTAAAATGAAAATACAAAA
Source organism: Drosophila koepferae (assembly GCA_030914345.1). NCBI lineage: Eukaryota > Metazoa > Arthropoda > Insecta > Diptera > Drosophilidae > Drosophila > Drosophila koepferae. The sequence continues at coordinate 3,232,711 of JAUESR010000206.1, read as the reverse complement.
AGCATTCAAAAAACCAAGATACCAAATGTTATACAATAATAATATTTGAAAATGTTTGGATTCGGCAGTTCGAGCGGTTGGATTTTGGTGAAACGAATGTGCTGGAAACATTCTATAATGCCGATGTAGCCGTCATTGATCTGAGCATATTAACGCAGCAGCGTCCACTCTCCTATCACTATGGAGTACGCGAAAGCTTTGGCATGAAGGAGAACATTTTAATCTACAACGATTTGGAGTCCAAACAGACGCTCAGCCTAAAGGTGTGTAGACAAACAGGCGTGCACGCGTTTAGATTCGCTAAGATGTTGACAAAAAAAAAAAATAAAAAAAAAAATGAAAGAAAACAGAAAATGCAAAGCTACAACAAAACACAGCATAATCGGCGCTGTTCTTCCGATAAGATAATTATTTTATTTTATTTTTTAAACATCATACGCAGCAAGCTCATTCGTGTTTGTTGCTACTACCGCTGATAGTTTTAGATGTGCTTCCGTTTTGTGGAACAAAAAAGAGTTATTTTATTTTGGCTCGCTGCAGCACGAAGCACTAAAACAATAAAAAAATAAAAAAAATAAAAACAAAAAACTGAACGGACGCCAACGCAAAACTCAAAACAACACGCACGCCGCACACATATAACGTTTACACACACACACACCTAACGCTCACACACACACACACATATATATCGCTCTCACACAAACATCAACACATGCTGACAATAAACAAACGCAGTGCTCGCTTGCACAGACAGCGGCGTTCATAAAAACATGTCTAGCTTGAGGAATGTTTGTTGGGAATTTGCTACTGTTTGTGTCGATGATAACGTTTATAAAAACAGTTATATCTCTATACAAACAGTTATTCCGAAAATACAGGCCTGTTTCCAAATATTTGCCTAATGTACTGCCTATAGAAACAGTCATGTCCACAAGTATGGGTCTAGCTCGAATGTTTCTTGCGAACTTGTACATGTTTGTAAGAATATTAACATCCACTAAAAAAGCGGAAGTGACTAATAGCATTAACATAACATTAACAGCTTAAGGAACATTTTACATAGTTTATATGGACACTCGTGTCCTTATACAAACAGTTTAGTTCGAAAATACATGTCCACTTCCACTTATAGATATTTGCCGAACAACATATTACTATGTTTGTTGTTCACGTAACCGTGGCGTTCTTAAGTATGTCTTTGTCTGAGAAATCTTAAACGAAATATAAAAAGAAGTTTTTTTCAGCATAGCGTGTACAAGGGTTTGCCCTTACAATGCTGCCTTAAAAATATGTCCAGCTCTTCAGCATTCTCTCTCTGTCTCTATGCATTTTCAGCTCTCTTGTGCCAATTATTTATTTCTCAGCTACAAACATAACGCTGAGACCAACACCTGCAGTCTAACAAACCAGGCCAGCAACAAGGAGCAAGCTGCTGAAGGGCGTGTTCCAACGACGTTACAGGCGAGGCTCAAGCGCAAATTGCAAGATGTTGAAATTCAGTCAAAGTCCGTAGTTGCAACACACTCATAATTTCATTGAAATTGCAGCTCTTTATTTACATGAACTCATTTTCCCACTGCAGGGCACACATGCGAGAAAAATTTCTCAGTGACATGCGAGCTGCGCGTGATGCCTACGCGCCCAGCGACGATAAGCTGAAAAGCATTCTACATGGGGTAATTTAATTGGACATGCCTATATTTACATATGGATGTCTGGAGGAATGATTACTCAATTTATTTGGCGTTATTTCAGATGCGTAAACGCCTGGACGATCCACACGTTCTCTCTGGCGAGGTATTGCACAGTTTTATGTGCTCCCTGCGGGATGTGCAGGATTATGATGCGATGGTTCGTCTGGTAAATGATTTGAAGAACATACCAAATACGCGCAAATATGTGGACACAGGCAACATGAGTTTTTTGTATGCGTTCGCATTAAATCGGCGCAATCGACCGGGAGATCGAGAGAAAGCACTGGAATCTTCACTCAAAGCGCTCGAGAAGAAGGAGAATCATTTTCCGGACATGTTATGCCTGTGCGGACGCATCTACAAGGATATGTTCGTGGAGTCGGACTGTACGGATAAGACGAGCCTAGAAAATGCCATCAAATGGTATCGTCAGAGTTTTGAAGTGCAGCCAAATGAATATGCGGGCATCAATTTGGCCACACTCCTAGTGATCGAAGGCAAGGAATTTAGCAATACGGTTGAGCTGCAGCACATTGGCATGACCCTGAACAATCTCATTGGCAAAAAGGGCAGCTTGTCTACGCTTAATGGCTACTGGGATGTGGCTACATTCTTTGAGATATCTGTGTTAGCTGAGGACTATGTTAAAGCTATACAAGCAGCCGAGTGTATGTTTAAGCTGAGGCCGCCTGTTTGGTCGCTAAAATCCACAATAGGCAACATTTCGTTAATACATCGATTTCGGCGCAGGCCTGAGGATCGACAGGTGCCAATTGAGGAGCAGGCTTTTCAGTTCTGGATGGATTTCTTTCTGGAGGCCATAAATGTGAAAGAGATTAATAGCATACGTTTTCCCATATTGGTATGTGCTCTAGCTGATCAATCGAATAAATTTGAATAAACCTTTATTCCTTTGCAGATACTCGAACCCAACAAGATTTATATGCCCAGTTATGTGACCATTAACATGGACGCCGATGAGAAATCCATACAGATTGTAAACATTTGCCTAGCTCACTCGAAGAATGCCTGCAAGAAAGTGCACGACTTTCTATTTGTCGCTTCGAAAATCAAGTCGGTTAGTCTGTACAAACGGGACGATCTGTGTGCCTACCTATATGTGCATCACAATTCTGACGATTTTCAAATCTACTTTCCATCCACCGAGTGCCGACAAAAATTTTACGATCGCATATTGGAAATGACTGCGGATCAGGAGGTTTTTGTAAATCTAGAGACTGATGAGGCACAAATCGAGGTGAGTGTTATTCAACCAAGGCGAACTACAATACTCGTATGCTAACCTGTAAATCTCTTGCAGTACGAGTATGATTACAATGAGCAAAATCGCAAGATTACGCTGGGCAAGGGCACCTATGGAACGGTGTATGCCGCGCGGGATAAGCAGACGCAAGTCCGCATTGCCATTAAGGAAGTCCCGGAGAAGAACTCACAAGATGTGCAGCCGCTGCACGAAGAGATTAAGCTGCATTCACAGCTGCGTCATCGCAATATTGTACAGTATTTGGGCTCCCGTTCGGAGGATGGCTTCTTCAAGATCTTCATGGAGCAGGTGCCCGGTGGTTCGCTATCCGATTTGCTAAAGACCAAATGGGGTCCGCTCAAGGATAACGAGTCCACCATGGCCTTCTACTCCAAGCAGATACTGCAGGGTCTCAAGTATCTACACGAGCAGGACATCGTGCATCGTGACATCAAGGGCGATAATGTGCTTGTGAACACGTACAGTGGCGTGGTCAAGATCTCCGATTTTGGCACGTCGAAACGCTTGGCGCGCATCAATCCCATGACTGACACATTTGCGGGCACACTACAGTACATGGCACCGGAGGTCATCGATCAGGGCGTGCGTGGCTATGGACCGCCCGCAGATATCTGGTCCTTTGGCTGCACAAATGTTGAGATGGCCACGGGCAGCCCTCCATTCAGCGAACTGGGCAACCCACAGGCGGCCATGTTCAAAGTGGGCTTCTACAAGAAGCATCCCAACATACCGGAGGAAATGTCCACAAATGCCAAGAACTTCATTCTGCGCTGCTTTGCCATTAGCGTTCAGGACAGACCTTCCGCGTTAGAGCTACTCGATGATCCGTTTCTTGCAGAGTAAATAAGTCCTACTTAATGAGTATGCTCATTTATTAACAGAAGTTTATTTTCTCTCACAGCAAACCACGCAAGGCACGACCTGCTTTGCCCATTAACACCTCAGAGTTCGGACGCAGCATCTCTGTGCCCGCGGATCGCTTGGTGCAAAAAACAGCTCCGCCTTTGACGTACCATACCACATCGAATACGCCCACCACGCCTGAATTAGAGTAAGTTCTAGCAATCAGCTTCAATATGCCATTTAATTATTTATCGCATAATGGATCTTTTAGCGCCCCGCTTGGCACTGCCTCTGTGGAGAACTTCATTAATGAACGTCGCAATTCGTCTGGCTATCTGCTATCGCCAGAGATTGAGCCACAGACGCCGTCGTTGCGTACCAGCATTAGCGATACGAGTGAAACGGATGGGTTTTATCGCCTGAAAAAGGATTCACAGCGGCGTGCGACGCTATCCAAAGTACTGATGCTGGACGAATCGAAGATCTGTGAGATTTGGGAGAAGAAGATCAATGCCGATCAAAACTTTATAGCCATACGGAACAGTGATCTGGTGCTGCTAATACGTGGACTGCGTGATTACATTTCAAATGAGAATGAGAAGAATCTGGAGGCGACCATCAACGAGCTGAAACAGAATTTAAATAACGATACTGTCGCATTGGATCACCTGCACTTGGCGTTATACTCATTTCAGGATGCAGTTGTGTCTGCGCTGCGGCTGCACTGCATTAAACCGCACTGGATGTTTGCGTTGGACAATCTAGTTAAGCGTGCCGTACAGGCGGCCGTCACCATATTTTCACCCGAGCTGGGAGCCAATTTGGCGGATAAGGATCTGTCGGGCAATGATGATGAGAGTGTGCATAACGTAGGTCCTCAGTCAACTGCGGACATTCAAGAGAAGCAGCCAAATGCTACTGATAAGGTCCAGGCCGCCAGCAACGGCAGCGGATCTGATCAATTGGATGGAATGGGCAACTCAGTGGAATGTGTGCGCATCCTGCGAGATATACGCGACAATCAGAAGCAGCTGCAGTTACAGATTATGGAGCAGAGCCGTCAGAGTCTGTGTGCCCTGCATAGCATCAGCCAGGAGCTGGCCCATATCTATATGGGTGGACGCAAGCGATTAAGGTGCGTCAAGGATCGTTAATAACAAATAATATATTTAATAGAGATTTTATGTATGTCCTTCCTTTTCTTTTGCAGACGCACATTCAACGGATTCAACAAGAAATGCCATAGAATGAGTCCGAGTGGGACGAGCAATGCTGTCCCGCGTCCAATACAAAATGCCAATACCCGCCGCCACCTAACCAAGCACAATTTTGGTCTGCATGAGATAGACGAGCAATTGGAGCAATGGCTAGAGCAACATGATATCGATGAATTCTCAAAGACGCTCATACTGAATGAAGGTTTCACATTTGAGGACTTCATCTATAACATGGAGAAACTGGATTTAATGCGTCTGGGTCTGCGGTATGTATATCTGTTTGCACATATATATTCTGTCATTATAATACGGCCATTTAATATGAACTCTCGCAGTGTTGGCATCGAGGTGCGCTTGTGGAAACTCATTATACAGGAACGTGCATGCACTTCGGTTTGCGTGCAGAGCCCGTCTGAAACATACGACAAGCCGGTCAACAATAATACCATCACAACAAATTCAACTGATGAAGATATTATAAACCTTGCCAAGGGCAAAATTAAAAAGAGCGAAAGCGAATACGCTTCTTGCAGCGAATGACTAAGCCGCCCCAGAATCCAATTTGATTTAAAGTAGAAGAGTGCGAGACGGACAGAAGGAGAGAGGAGAGTTGTTGTTGTTTTTAACTGATTCTGTTTAATTGTAAATGTTGTCATATTTTTCGTGCTACTAACAGTTAGCCTTAAGTTGAAAGTTTTTCAAACGCCTTAAAATGAATTTCCCATACGCACACATAAATTGTATCTATGTGTGCCGCGTGTATTGTTTTTGCCTATTACCTACTATGCATGTTAATTTATAATATGAAACTAAGTGCCTTTAAATTAAAAATAATAAACTGAAATACACTGTGAAAAAATTGAGTGAAAGTGTTGAGCTAACTAAATAATGTGTTTGTATTTGAGACGTATATAATTAACATGTAAAACAAATGTTAATAAACTATTATTGCTTTACATATTTCATTCTACTCTAGCAATTTAAATGTTACAATGACATAGCCACCCTCTGTTATACTGGCTAACATCTCTCAGTTGCTGAGATGAAACAATTATGTAACTTTTCTAGTTCATTTGCATTTATTTTTTTTTATAGATTTTGTAGTCTTTATTGACTTTGCAGAAGTTTCAATTTGACATATGTTAGTTAACATAGTACTGTTATGTAACAAATTATTATTATTGTTATTCGAAAGCGTTTCGTTCTGTTGCTGCAGTTGTTCATGCTGTTGTTGTTGATGTTGTTGTTGTTTTGTTGCTGTTGTAATAAGTTGTTGTTGTTATTGTTGTTGTTGTTGTTGTCTCTTATGCCTTGGACTCAGCCTCGCTAGCTGTCGCTGTGGACTGAGCATCGCTGGACTTGCCATCATCCACCTTGCCAAAGACACAGCAAGGGCACTTCTCCTTGAGAGCCAAGCGGTACTTGGGATGACTGAGGAAAGATGGGTGTACAAATTAAGATGATTAGATATACATAATAGATATATGTTTCTATATATACCTGATGCCGTATACAATTGGATTGTAGCAGGCAGCCGACTTGGCGAAGCAAGCGCCCCAAATGGTATTCAATGGTGTTAGACCCTCGAATTTGAATAGGCCCATGCAGTTGATAACCAGATATGGTGTCCACGCCATGAACCACAGTGAGATGGTGACCAGAGCGACCTTGGCCAGTTTGCCCTCAGCGCTCTTCTCAGCATCCTCGGACGAGCGCAGAGATTTGACATTCATCTTCTTGGCCTGCTCGCGCATGGCCTTCTCGTGAGCAGAGACGGCCTAAGGGGAGAGAGAGCAAGAGCGAGCCGTTAATAGAACTAATTCTCGCGCAGCTCAGCTTAACTTACAGCAATGATGAACCAGTAGGAGTAGCAGATCAAGAACAGCGGGATATAGTAGACAAAGATGGAGTAGAAGATCAGGTATGAGCGTGGATTCCAATCGCGTTCCAAGTAGTCAATACCGCACGATGTCAGATTACCCTCGGGCACATATCTGCTCACCATCGAGCATAGTTTAGATATAAAATTTGGCAGATTCTAACAGTTTTAGCAACTCACCTGCTCCAGCCGAAGGCGGGCGCCAGGCACCAAATGCTGGACATGAACCAAATGTAGGCTATCTTGCCCAATGCCAATGGGATTGTCATTGGACGGCCGGCCATGCCCTTGACAATCACTTGATAACGATCCAGCGATATCATGCACATGGACCAAATGGAGCTGCATCCAAAGGCCGAGCCCAGGCCGGCATAGATGTCGCACATCATCGGGCCGAGCACCCAGGTCTCAAAGTACAGATTGATGCCCATCATTGGCGTATTGGTAATCATGATGCCGAAATCGGATATGGCCAAGTTGATGACCAATAGATTAGCAGGCGTGCGCAACGATTTTGTGGTGGCAAATATGTAAATCACCACGCCATTTCCACACCAGGAAATCATGCCAATCATAATCATGTAGGCGGTTAGAATTTTTGCCCACATGGGGTCCATGGCGGGAAACTGATTCCAATACGGGCTAATTAAGTGCGCCATATCGGGTGTGACCTGTGAGCGATATTAGTATTTGCAAGTTAAACTCCATTATCTATTTCTCTTTCACTCTCACTGTCTCACCTTGTCCACTACCGATCCATTGGACAGTGGGGCAAAGTGTGGCCCCAGTTGTGTGGCTACTGAAGTAAAGCTATGTAGATCCAATAGAAATGTTTGTCAATTCTATATTCTATAAGACAGTCTCCGATTGCTGGCTTACCTCTCCATTTTGAATTTGTTTAATGAATTTGGCTTAGCACTATATCCCGGCCTTAACTTTCACTAACTTCTGCGATTTACATAAATTAGTTAAAAATTTCTCTAAATTTCGAACACTTTTTACATAGGTTTTTATATTTTCCCTGAATATTATTTCACTGGAGCGGACTATTCGCGGCGATTGGTCGTTGGAAACCTGCGTCTGTGCCTGGCTCAGGCGTCGCTTTTATAGTCTTGTCTTTCGCCATGACCAAACAAATTCAATTAGTTCTTGCACTCAAAGGCCTAAAAATAAAGGCGTTAACAGCTTTTGGCTTATAACATCGACTTAAACAAATATAAAATATAATATTGCAACGATGACGCGACGACAACCAATGTCAATAGTTATGTACTTCAAAGGTTTCCCAGCTCCAGATTCTCTGGCCTGGCAGTGGGCCAACGTTTGAGCTGACATTGTGCCGCAAACAAGAAGAAAATGGGCGTGGAAAGTCAGCGATTTAATGTGTCAATGCAATGTGCAAATATGATGAGCGCCAAATCAATAGATGCACCAGTCAAAGCAAACAGATGCCAAAGAAGCCCAAAGCGCATTGAGCCCACACGGCGTATGCGTAATGCCTGCATTGAATTTGTTTCTATGTTGCGCATTCGCAGTGTGGCGCCGTTCGGGTTGTACTTAGCATAGAATTAAATGAAATATGCAATATACATATATATGCAAAATATATTTTATATTTATTTTTATATTTTTATCAATTATTTATAATTATATTTGTTGATTTTTCGGCATGATATTTCAGAGACATTAAGTATTAAATTTATTGAAATATTATCTACATATGTATATCCTGTTTTATTTATACTTTTCTATTTATCATCATCATCATTATTTAATTTGTTTAAATACAATCTATATGTTCTTATACAAATAATTTTTTTTATTTATAATCATTTGGTAGACAAATCTCAGTTTGCAATCAGTTTATTTATACTTTTCTCTTACTGCTGTAGTTAATCAACCGTTAATGCTATAAATACTTTATATCCAGAAATCGAATCGGCAGCAGCTTTTCCATACAATGTGCCATCAATAGATCTATTCACACTTCAATTGTGACGCTCGTGTTCTATTGTTTACGTGTTGTCTCACATGTCAGAGAGCGTCTAAACACATATACAAATTCGCGCGTGAGAGTGTGTATGGTGTGTGTGGCCCTCTAGGGTGTGTGGGTGTTGGGTTTTTGTCAAATCTTCTACAGCCACATAAAGCGCGCTCTGTTTGTGTTGTGCGCACAGTAAAACCCAACACAGACGCATAAATTGGGTCACACCACACCAAATCCAAGGTGCGCGGAGCGGGGCGCTGGCGAGATGGGAAAGGGGGGATGGGCACCCTTACATGGCAATGGAACGCGGCTAGGCTAAATAGCTGTCAATTGATGAGACAATCAGCATCTGTAAAGGTTGAGATCTTTTGGTTAAAATCAATTACCGCAAAAGCAAAGCGCGCCATCGACAAATGAGAAACTGAAACTGAAAATGAAACAGCAACAGAAAGCAAAACATGCAATAAAGATCGAAACGAGCAGCAGATCAAAGCACAACGCTAACCGGAAGCTGCGCTTCGCTGATGCGGCCAATGATCAACACGATAAAAATTATCAGCATCAGCAATGATGATGAGCATTGTGAACGTCATCACGGTAGCAACTACACTTGCTTGCGGTTAAACCAACTGACGCCGCATGATCTATGTATGTGTCTCTGTGTGTGTAACTGTGTAATATGTAAAATATCAACAACAACAATTATAAACGAGTAAATAACCAAAATGCCTCATCAGACATTTTTAATATGACAGAGGTGAGCGCAAATATTCTAGCATCATTTCGAGTTGCTCTAAACAAACAAAAGGCGCCCACCTGCAAAATTCATATAAACAAATTATATTCGACAAATGTAGCAAAAAAAAAAAAAAAAAACAACAAAATGAAAAAATAACTAAAAAATAAATAAAAGTAGTAAAAAAAAAAAAAACGAGCTGGCTGCAACAAACATGTTGGAAAAAAGGCACGACAAAAATAAGTTATTTAGCATTAGCAAAAGCGATATAAATGTTTCAGGTTTTATTCTTCTTCGGTTCGCAGTCAGACCAAAAACAAAGAGACAAGCAGACAACGAATACTGCTTCGTGGATGCCCTATATTTGATATTAGAGCACATTCAGTTTAGGCGTACATATATAAAATATTAATTTTAACTTGAAAGATTTCCCCTATAAAACTGTACTGATCTACTTTCTGGAATTTAAGCTACCATAAATTATAATACTTATTTTCTTACTTCTTACTAAAAGAATCCAATTATTCTTATTAGGCATTAACATAAACTAAACTGAATTCATTACCAAAATAAATATCATTGCAATGTTAGTTGGATCTCTCTGCAAAAAATAGTTTTGCCATTAATATCTGCAAGCTGTATGATGTGCAGCATATACCCCATGCTGTTAAATAGCGTATAAATAACAAACACCTTTGCTTTGATTTGTGCTGTTTGCTTTTATTGTTGTTGTTGTGGTATTTTTTTTTTTTTTTTTTTTTTTTTTTTTGTTCGACAGCGTGCTGTGTGTGGGTACGGCAAGTGTTCTGCGTCTGCGTCTGCGTTTGGGTCTGACTGTGCGTGCTGTGTGGGGGTAAGTGAGAGAGCAATCCGAAAGAGAGCATAAGTTAGATTGTACTAGCTGCTGCTGTGCTGCTGCTCAAAGAACGCCAAAGTAAATGTCTGTAGCTGTCATTTACCAGCGAGAGAGCGAGGACAGAGCAAAAGACTAAGAGAGTGAGAGTGTGAGAGAGACCGCATGTGTGTGTGGGAGCGCCCTAATCGACGACTGTTCTCAGTGTCATTAGCTGCTGCTGCAACAGCTGAGATCACTTCCACTTCGCACACTGGCGACACGTTGCGACGGCAGCAGAGGCTGCACTGCCCACAGTGACTGCGACAGAGACTGCGACTGATGTTATTTTCAGTTGCGAGCAGAGCGCCGGCCAAAGATTTACAGTAACAATACGAAGCTAATCAGCAGCGTTTGGCGGTTCGCGTGCAGCGTGCGCTCGGTAAAAATTCTCTTGTGCGGAACACGGCAATATACTGTTAAATTTAGCGCACCGGTCACAGATTCCAAAAAAATATAAAGATAATATACATTTTTTGAGCTCAACTAAGCAGATGAATGCTGCCACATGTAAATACAGTTACATGTGTTTATAGTTACATGTGTTTTCGCACTTGTCAGTGTCAGTGCCTTGTGTATACATACATTGTATGTGCTTGCGTGCTTTGTTATTGTTGTGCTCAACTTTGATCGCAGTTAACTTGTTTATCCATTGGCAGAAATGAAATGTCAAATTGCAAATTCGTTGTCTAACCTTTTGTTTAGTTTATTAATTAATGACGAAATTCAACCAATGCGGCGCGCGTCATCGAGACTGTCGTCAGCGCACGCCTAGGGGCATAAATGCAATTAAATCATTAATAAAGCCAGACAAACATCCAAATATACTCGATACCGCCGACTCCCATACACACACACACAGTCACTTAGGCACACACACACACACACACACACACACGTTAAGTGCAATAGAAAAGTGTGTGGCAAGCAGCACGGAAGCAGCAGCAGCAGCAGCAACTACTTCGAAATTTATTTTCGAATAAATAGTACACAGTTGAAGAAGAAGAAGAAGCAGCAGCCGCCGCCGAAGCTAAACGTAAAAACAAGGCAAAAATGCCGCTACGGGCAAAGGGGCAGCTCTCAAATATATTTTTTCATTCTCTTACGCGTGCACAGTGAACTTCACTTCATTTGCATTGCCTCAATTGCCGAAGATGCGCATTGATTTGATTAATTAATTGCCGGGCGGCAAATATTGCACACTGAGGTGTGTAATTACTGCGTTTCGTTTGATATGTTATGTGATTTATTTACCCTTCCCTACTGGTATCGCATAAAATAGTTGAGCAAATTAATAACAGAAACGAACGATAGGGCAGCCACATACAAACTCTAAAATATACAAATTTAAATTTAAAATACCAAAAAAAAAAAAAAAAAAAAAAAAAAACAACAACAAAATTTTAGTGTTTAAATAGTTATCTCTACGCGCATTGGCATGGATTTACAAATTGAACAATTCAAATTTTTGTTGACATATACAAACAAATATTTGCCCTTAAAATATCTTTGAATACATATTTGGCATTAAACAGTAAATAATTTACAAATTCCACAAGTTTCTCATTTATTTAAATATTCTTATTTGTTAACCACTGTGCACAGTGGTGTGCGCGTTTTACGTATTGAGATGATGCCCCGATCCCGATGCTAATGCCACAGTGATATATATATATATATATATATCTATATATTTGGGTGTATGTGTGTGTGTGGATGTATGTGTGTGTGCGTCTGCGTCTACGTTGCGGGCTGTGTGTTTCTGTCGGCGTCTGAAATTAACGAAATAGGAAATTTTGGTATTTCTTTATATAAATAGATTTCGCCATACGGAGAGAAGTTAAAACGAGGAAAATGTGAAAATGTGAAAAGTGAATGAAACGCACGAGGAAAATTTGTAAAAATCAAACCCAATTACAGACCACCAAATTCTTAAATGTGAAAACCAAAAGCAAAGAAATTGCATATATTTGTCTATATAAATATGTCCAAAATATTCTGAACCTGTGAAACGTCAGAAAAATTGGAAAACAAAAAAAAAGCACACACCGTTTTTGTTCGAGTGTAGCAATAAACACAGACCAAATCGAAAATGTGAATATAATTGACTTTTTTTTTAAACATATAAATTGTGCGTGCAAAATCAAAACACAATAACAGTTTAGACGAACACGTTGAACACTTTAGAGGAAAATGCAGGCGTCTTCCACGACAACCACAACAACAACTAAAACGAAAAAGCTGAGCAGCAGCGGAGGCGTCGGCGGCAGCAGTAACAGCACTGTGGCTATGACAACTGCTAGCAAAACAACAACAACAACAACCACACGCAAACCGGCAACAGTTGCTGGCGCTGGTACTGGTGCTGGTGCTGCAAGTCACCTGAAGTCGCCGAAGGCGAAGGCAACGCCGTTGATCGGAAGCGATGAGCACGCAGAGATCGTAGAGCTGATAAGCGAGCAGGCTGATGCCATCTATCACCAGTGGAAGAATTCCGGAGCTCCTCCCGCCGAGCTGTTGGAGACGTACACAAGTGCGGCGGCCACCGGGAATTTTGCCGATGTTGCTGTGGCAGCGGCAGCGGCATCGGCAACGGCAGCAACAAATCTGAACAATGCGGAGGGCTTGCAAAAGATGGTCACCAGCTTTGTTAACAAAGACAAAGAGCAGCGCGGAAAGGGCGGTTGCATTAAGAAATCGGATGTGGGCGTGGCAATGCAATCAAACGGCAAGACGAAGAAAACAGCGACAACAGCAACAGCAGTAATAACACCAGCAGCAGCCGTGGCAACAACGCCAACAACAGCAACTGTCAAGGCTGGCAAATCAAGTCAAGTGGAGCAGGCGCTGCAATCGCCCAAAAAGGTTGCTGCTGTCTCTGGCAAGACGTTGCGCGATGTAAATCTCAACTATGACATCAACTTGCAGCTGGACGTGAACAATTTGTCACAGCAACAGACACAGCAATTACTGCAAATCAGTGAGCTGTTGCACAAAGAAGCGGCGGCAGCAGCCGCAGCAGCAGCAGCAACAGCAACAGCTGCCAAAAAGCGACTGAGCAGCAGCAGCAACAAGATCAGTAGTAACAGCAGCAATACCACTCATAGCTTAAGCAACAGCAGCAGCAAGTTAACAGCAGCTGAGCAACAGCCCACAAAAAAGATAAGCAAAGTCAGCAACAGGAGCAGCAACAGCAGCAGCAGTAGCAGCAGCAATAGCAACAGCAACAACAGCAACATAAAGAATAACAACAGCATAATTGAAGTGGATGTGTTGGATGCGCCGTGTGTGGGCGTGACTGAGCTGGTTGAGCCAACTAAGAGTGCCAGCGAGCCGGTAATTGGCAGTCGTAAATTGCACAAATCCAAAGAGAACAACAATAGCGAGCAGCAGAAGCCGGCGACTGCAGCAACAGCCAAAGAAAAGCTGGCAATAGCGCGCAAAGTTGCTAACAGCAGCAGAGGCAGCAGCAGCGGCAGCAACACTGCTGATAACAGCAAAGCCAGCAACATTGTATCAAGTGCAATAGCAACAACAACAACAACAACAACAACAGCAGCAGCAACTGCAACACCAACAGCAGCAGCATCTGCTGCCGTTAGCACGACAGCAACATTGGCGGACACAACGATGCCAACGTTGACCAAAATCAAACCGACTAGCGGCAGCCGAGCAGCGCTCACCAATGGCCAGGATAAGAATTGTAATGCGAATCGAATTTTTATTTATTAAACATATATCGATAGCCTAATCACACTTCACCTTCCTAGTGGGTAGACCGATCCTGACACGCGGCTCGGTCGCAGAGCGCGTGATGCTCTTTGAGAAGCGGCCGGACGTGCGCAACTCGTTTCTTGATATCAGACGGCCAGCGGATGCGACGCCCAAAAGTCTGCTGAAGGTAAGCTTAAAGAAAACAAGTGCATATACATATATGTATATAATATGTATATAAAAGTGCGGCACACACCTATAGAAGAGTGTATGTGTGTGTGTGTTTGTGTTTTATTCAGTTGTTATCTAACAATTGCAAATATCGCATTCTAAAATTCACCACAGCCGCACGCCAGCAACAATTGCAACAAATTGCTAGGGCCCCCCTCTCCACTCTGTCTCTCTCACTCACTCTATCTTTCTCACCTCATCATGTGCATTTAAAGAAATATCGTGTTATCGAGCAGCATTGATTGATTTAAGGTTAACTCAAGACGCCATCGGTTGCCAACAGAGATGAGTCGTTAGAGAGCTGCACATATTGCTAGATATATATTTATATATGTAGGGAACATCGAACAATACAATTTACTAGTATAACATTAGGGGTATACACTGTGCGATTGTTCTTAAATATTAGTTTTCATATTCGGCAATGGCATCAGAAGTTATAGCCAATTATAGTCTAAGAACTTTTCGAAAAAGAGATAAAAACTTTTCGAAAAAGAGATAAAAAGAAATAAAGGAAATTAATATAACTTTGATATTTTTTTATCACCACCTTCGTAAGGCGTAAGTCATTGCGGATTTTATTTATATATTAGTACTTAGCGGCTATTATAAATGATAAAACTGATTCAAAATATCTTGTTAGAGTGCCAAAAGATTTAGTTCAGAAATAATCTGCTAAGTTTCGATACAGTTTATTAGTTTACCAAAAGGGACTCAGTTAAAATAAAGGAATCGAAGGAATTCTATATCATATAACGAAACAGAGCTTAGGGTAGGCCTATCTTAAGGTACACGCTTTTGCTATATATATTTATTCACACAACGACTAAAGCTAACATTTCCAAAGCGAGCTTTTATATACTTTAAGCTGTGTGTTTTCATATACTTGCATCTTCATCATATCATTAATTTCAAGGAAAAACAGAAAAGCAATTGCATACATATTTATATGTATATAAGTTTATTTTTATTTATTATATTATATTTTTTTTTTTTGCTATTTGTGCGCCCTATTAATCTATTTATTATTATTATTTTTTTTTTAATTTAATATGTTCTGCTTTGATGGCTTACTTTATTGGTATCAAAGGTATTGGAATCAAAGGTAGCTAAAGCATTTTTTTTTTCTTTCACTCGTACAGTGAGTGACCCTAATGAGCATGCATACTCTCTCGTATACAAACAATCAAATTAAGTATTTACGATCAGCACGATTGTACATAGGCAAAAAAAAAGTAGAAAAAAAAAAGATTTTAGGAAAAAAAAAAACGAATACAAATACAATACAAACACATGATTATTTAAGCAACACGAATGCACTTTTTTTTTAATGTTTATTGTTATTTTTGGGTATTTTTTTCTGTTGTTGTGGTGAGTATTTCGTTTTTTTGCTATTCAATTTAGTTTGGTTGCAAATGTATGCATGTTTGTGAATATGAATGAGTATAGAGTTTATAATAACTACCCGGCGAAACTTTACTGCGTATCAGAATAAAATCTATTTGTTTTTGTTTTTATTTTATTTTTTTTTTTATAGTTGTTGATTTTAAGTAAATAATCTCTATAAATAATTCGTATACAGAAATTTTTTGTGCTATTGATTGTGCTATTGGTGCTATCGAAGCAGGCGCAGTTCTCAAATTCTTGCTGCTATCTCTTGTCTTTACGACTTAACAACTATGCGTATGCGTAATATTTTGCTTGGCCATCAGGCGTATCCGTGCGTATACGTAATATACGCACATGCCTGCACTGTGTGTGTGTGTGTGTGTGAGTGAGGTGTGTTTGTATTTCGTTTTCTTTCATGCGATTGGAGATTAATATTAATGCGGCCGTTGACAGTTTTAAAATCATGAATGGCCAACGCTTGGTTTATGCTGCTCAGCTATTAAAGACTTATGGCCAAAAGCAAATGATGCTGCTTATATGGCGTACAAATGAAATAGAAACAAAGATAGAGCACAAAGGAATTTGGCAGAACAAAGGCATGCAGACAATATGTATGAGGCGTAAAAATATTTAATTGATCATTTTACACGTGGGTTCGGTCTATCTATATCATCTCTTTGACAAATTATTAGTTATTCTTCTTTTGTTAAAAAAAATTCATGAAAAACACAATTTTTGATTGTCTGAAAAATGGTTATATGATGATATTTTCTCTGGATTTATTAAAAATTGTAAACGTCTGACTCATGATATGCCATGTCTTAGCCCTTAAAGAGCTATTAGATTCTTAAAAATAAAATGCTTGAGATTAATTGTTTTATAATTGTTTATGAACAACCTTTGGCTTGCATGGGTTCCATCGCGTCGAATTAATTTAATTAATTAACCAATTTTTAAGAGCTTCAAAAGAGCGAGAGAGCGAGAGAGAGTGGGAGTGGCTGAAGAGAGCAAGAAATAATCAGCCGTATTTCAATTTCTATAGATTTCTTTAGATTATTTTTCATTGACGCCAATTAAGATATTGTATATTTAGCTTCAATTTGCAGCTGAATTTAGCACAATTACAACAACAACAATAACAACGAAGTAATGTGTGTGTCTAAACGTATTTTCTGTTCGTTTGTTGTTTTGATTTGAATTGAATTTCCACGAATATTTTAAGTATTTTTTGATTTATACTCGCAAACACACCAAGTTTTCCATATAATGTTTAAACAAAATTCAATTAACATTATTTTTTTTATAAAAATAGTTGCTTATGTTTTGTAATAATCTAAAAGAGCCACAATTAGCGCAGATGTAAACAAATGAATAAAAAAAAAAACCAAATACATTCAGTATACGAAAATGTTATACCCTTCTTTTTGATCAATTTTAAATTGCATAATTGCTGAGACCATATTAACTGTTTACTAGGGTATAACACGCAGATATATTATAGAAATATACGTCTTTACTTTCCAGATAGACTCAACTAGTTGCTTTGAGGGAATGCTAATGAGAATAAGGATTGTTAGTGAGAATTAAAAATGAGAATTAAAAATAAGAATGAGATTGATAATGAGAATGAGAATGAGAATGAGAATGAGAATGCGAATGAGAATGAGTATAAGTATAAGTATGACTAGGAGTATGATTATTCTTATTGAATTGAATTGAGATTGAAAATGTAAATGAGAATGTTCTATGCTGATTATAAAATTAAATTAATGTTATTGATGATGATAATCATGATAGATAAATGATTAGAATAATTATTAATAATTTAATTGAATAATATATATTCTAATAATAATATAATAATAGTGATCGTTAATTGGAATTTTTCCTAGAGCATAAGGCATTTGCAACCTTTTGAGTATCTAATAGTCAAACTAATTCGTTAATTAATTCGCATCATTTTTTCTTGGTAAAACAAAGAATTTCTCAATATTTATTTGTGCTAAAGTGTGTCGAATTAACTTGTAAACAGAAAGCAAAATTGTTGGCATATAAACTGTGTGCAGAGGATTCAAGTAATTTTTGATATAATTTATAATAATATTAAACGAAATGCCTGCTAAATGCTTTTGTTGTTGTTGTTGCAGGTTAAGCTACATGCAACGCCGCCGGCACCGCCCTCACAGGAACAAAATCTATTGCAGAAGGAGATACGCAGCTCCAAGAGCGTTTACATACCCAGGTAGGTCCTGGCAAGATGCTAGAATTCAGTATATATATATAGATATTTTAATATATATGTTTACACTACAGATTTTACTTTCCACATGGTAAACCGCAGCCCACCATTGCCATGGAGCGTGTCATTCGCGGCATTTTGTCCGCGTTCGATAGTTTTCCCAACAATCAGGTGACCAAGGATGAGCTGCCCCGCATCCTGAAGCTGTGCGGCCTGCCTTTCTATTGGCGTATGCCGGTTATGATCTTCTGCCAGGCAGGCACCACTGGCTTGGTGGAACGCCAGCGTTTTGTCGAGTTCTGGAAGCAGTTAAGTTGGCTAAAATTCTAGCCGGAATTTGTATTAATTAATTATATTGATTGTTTTGTTCTTTTGTTCAGAATGAATGTTTATTGCCATGAGGCGGCCTCGCGCTTTGTTTATATTATGTCGCGCGGCCAACGCTTTCGTTCCTATATTGTGCCAGAGGATTTGGTGCCGATGGTGCAGGATGTGGTTGATACACATCCCGGGTTGGCGTTTCTAAAAGAGGCCACCGAATTCCATTCCAGATATGTGCACACGGTTATCGCGCGTATCTTCTATTCGGTGAATCGCAGTTGGAGCGGCAAGATAACCATATCGGAACTCAAGCGATCCGATTTGCTCGAGGTGAGTCCACATGACAGCAGATGGGAATATAATTCAACTGAAGCATATTTTCTTGAGCGCAGATGATAAGCCTGCTGGAGGAGGAGGAGGATATCAATCAAATCATGGCCTTCTTCAGCTACGAGCACTTCTATGTGATCTATTGTAAATTTTGGGAATTGGATAAGGATCACGATCTGCTGATCAACCAGGAAGATCTGGCCAAGCACAGCGACAACGCCCTCTCCACTCGCATTGTGGAACGCATCTTCTCCGGCTGTGTGACGCGCAGCGATAACAAAAAGGCGCCCGAAGATGAACCCAAAATGTCCTACACAGACTTCGTATGGTTCA
Source organism: Drosophila koepferae (assembly GCA_030914345.1). Lineage (NCBI taxonomy): Eukaryota > Metazoa > Arthropoda > Insecta > Diptera > Drosophilidae > Drosophila > Drosophila koepferae. The sequence goes on along the minus strand of JAUESR010000206.1, from coordinate 3,213,618 downwards.
TTCTGTCCGAGGAGGATAAGCGTACGCCGACGGCCATTGAGTACTGGTTCCGCTGCATGGACATTGACGGGGACGGTGTTCTGTCCATGTACGAGCTAGAATACTTTTATGAGGAGCAACAGCAGCGCATGGAGGGCATAGGCATTGAATGCCTGCCCTTTGAGGATTGCCTCTGTCAGGTGAGCACATAGCCTAGTCCTCAATTATCTTTCATTTATGTCTTTAAATAATTATTTTCCAGATGCTGGACATGATCAAGCCTGCGAACCGTGATTCCATTACACTGGGGGACTTAAAGCGCTGCAAAATGACGCACGTCTTCTTCGACACGTTCTTCAATTTGGAAAAGTATCTGGATCACGAACAACGTGATCCTTTCGCCGCACAGCGCGATGAATCCGTAAGTTTATGAACCACGGCATCAAATTGAAAACTCAATAATGATGATTTGAGTAAAGAGTTTGAATCACATTTCTTGCCTTACTTTCTCCCATTTGCACGATCCTATTATTAAGTCATAATATGAAAAATATTCATAATATAATAATCCTTTTTGTATTTGCAGACCTCCGATTGGGATCGATTTGCGGCACAGGAATATGAGCTGCTTATATCTGAGGAGAGTGATTGAAGCTCGTGCCAAAATTCGGGTTTTATCAACTTATTTATATGCATACACAAACGCACAATTACACTTGCTCACTCACATACACTCAACCACCCACACACACACTCACACACACATATATTTATTTACTTACAAATTTTTATACAAATTTTACAGTACGTCAAAACAAAACAAAAAAATGTTTAAAAAAACACCATAAAAAAAGAAAAAGAATATTAAAAAAAAAAAACCAACTGGAATATTTTAGAGCAAAAATGTGCAATAAATCTTAATTATATTTATTAATGCGCGCTTTTTGCTATTCAGTTGAAGTCATCAAAATTAAATCTTAGCAATTAAAAGCTAAACTGAATAGCGGAACACGCCCAGAAAATCGATTTTCGAATATGCAAGTTTTGCATGAGTCAATTTTTTTAACGAGTAGTTAACCTTAGTCAATTTAATTTGTGCAAATTTTGTTTTAGTTGAATATGATAATTAAATAAAATTAATCATAAATTTGTTTAATGCTTTGTTTTATCTTTTTATTTACCTATCGTTATATGAATAAAATAATATATATGTATATACACTATATAGTGTATATATACAATATATGAATTTCACTTCAGCTTTGGCTAGGGTAGTTATTCCCCTTTCTCATTATATATTCATAAGTGAATTATGATTGAAGATCGAATATTTCGGTTATATTTCAATTGATTTCTACATTAAGCTTTTCAGTTTCATCATCTTGTTTAGTGAGCTCTTAATCAATATAATCAGTAGATTACCAGAGGACTTCTAAGGCATTAAAGTTGGGAAAATCAATCCAATTTGGAATTATTTGAAATCTATAAAATTAAGGAAGATATTCATATATTGAATGGGAAAGCTATTCCTATTTTACTCATATGTAAAACTCATTTACTTATTTATTTCTTTTATTTATTTTTTATTAAATTATTTTTAAAACTTTTTTTTACGTTTTGTTGTATAACTTAATATAGTTAAAAATAGAATTTGCTTCTCGTCTTATTAATTAGACTACTAAAAACTTGTAACTCATTTTTCTTTTGCCTAGTTATATATATATATATATATATATAATATATAATTTATATATATATATATATATATATATATATATATATATAATATATAATTAATATATATATATATAATTTTTACAGTTTTCAATGTTTATCTATATATAAACATATATTCAGAACTGAAAAAAATTACATCAACAGTCATATATTCTTATTTCCTCCAAATTGTAGTCTAATTAGTCGTATTAATGAACTGTTTTTTAAAATTTTTTTTAGGAAGTTGGAGTTTTTTTTTTTTTATTTTTGCTTTACATTTCTAGTGAAAAAATTAGATATTTGATTGTTTTTACAATTGCCATTTTTGATGCTGCAAACGATTTTTGAAAGGCTGCATTTCAAAGTTACGCTGCTTGTCAGTTATGAATCACAGGTGCATATCGAGTGGGAAGGGGACCGATATAAGTTATACATATGTATATATATATATACACGGATAAATATATATATTTAGATATATATAAAATTGCGAATCAGCCATTCAAAAATTGTGAGAGCGATTTGCAGGAGGTGCTACGTACCGACCACAGTATCATTTAAACGTGACTAAAAATAATATAACACATTAACGAGGGAAGTAGTCTAAGATAATATGGAGTAAGCGTTGAAAGAAAGTTTGCAAAGCAAAAAATGTTTTTTAGAAATATGTAACGCTATAGAATAGTCTAAAAGTGAATTTGAATGAAAAGCGTTGCACAAATTTTGGAAATAAGGTTAAATCAAATGGAGAAGCATTGCAGATCGTGTTGTTGCTGTTGATGTTATTGTTTTTCTTGTTGCTTTTGTTAAGCTGGACACTTTAGCTGCTGTTTGCAGAGTGTTGTTAATAAGGGAGGAGTTTTACTGTTTGAGTCGTACTTTTTCACTATCTTCAAAGTTCTTATCATTATCGTTGCTGGGCTCCGAATCTGTAGTTTCCGTCGTTGAGCTGTCGCTGGTAGCGCTGCTATCGTCATCACTGCTGCGACTGTAAATGGGCTTTGAATTGCCGCGCACATAATCCGCCGTAATGTGTACGCTGCGTATATCTGATCCAGGCACTATGAACATGGGATCCAACAGCAATTGCTCCTGTCGGATGGATAACGAAATTCAAATTATTATTATGATTCTTGTCATTATTAAGATTATTCTTTTCGGTAACTAACCATTATGGAGCGCAGTCCACGTGCGCCAGTATGCCTTTCCATGGCTAGACTTGCAATTGATTCCACTGCATCTTCGGTAAACGATAAGTCTACCTCGTCGAGGCCAAGTAGCGCTTTGTATTGGGGCACGAGAGCATTGCGTGGTTCGGTTAGAATACGCACCAGCATATTCACATTCAAACTATGGAAGGGCACAATGACCGGAAAACGACCAACGAATTCCTGTATAAACAAGATCAATTAATGAATATAGATAAAAAGACAGACGGACAGAGAGAGAGAGAGAGAGAGAGAGAGAGAGAGAGAGAGAGGTGCTTTAGCTGTTGCTACTAACGGGTATCATGCCAAACTCAACGAGATCACGGGCCTGCACTTTGGTCAGGCATTTATCACGCTCCTCCTGATCGTTATCCATTGGACTGGCTGCTGATTGTGCCGCTCGACGGCCCGAGCCGCTCGTCGAGGGCATGCCAAAGCCCAAATACTGTTTGAAAGAGTTACGATTAATATACGAATATAAATGCAGTTGCTAAACTAGCTTACCTTTTCATTTAGCCGGCGGGCAATCAGACGATCGAGACCCGTGTAGGCACCAGAGGCAACAAACAGTATATTCGTTGTGTCCACCTGCACCGTTTCACCACGCAGCTTGCGCGGCGAGTTGCGTTCGGGCACATTGACTACAGTTCCTTCCAGCATCTTTAACATACCCTGCTGAACACCCTCACCGCCCACGTCACGCAGCTGATGTATGCCAGGCACAGCGCCAATTTTATCCACTTCATCCAAGAACACAATGCCGGTTTGAGCACGCTCCACGCTGGAAAGGATGGGTTAGTTATCACTGTACATCTATATATATTTAATTGAACAATTTACTTGTAGTTGGCGTCCTGTAGCAACTTAGATATGACACTCTCAATATCCTCACCCACGTAGCCGGCCTGGGTGAGCGTTGTGCAATCGCAGATGGCAAACGGCACGTCCAGACAGCGGGCGATTGTCTGTGCAATTAAGGTTTTGCCAGAGCCCGTCGGGCCGAGCATAATTATGTTGCTCTTCTCTAATTTAACATCGTTGCTTTGTCTGTCTAGTATCTCGGAGCCGGGACGATTATCGCTACTCCGTGAGGCGTTGGCAGCGTTGCTGTTGTGCAGACCGCTACCAAGACCGCCACCAGTCAGACCGCCGCCGAGGCCCATTTGGGCGGGTTTTGGCGGCAGCTCGTTGCCAGGAGTGCTGTTCAGCGTGTGACCAATGCCGGTGATGTGCAGCAGATCCGTCCGTGGTATGCCGTCCAGTCCGCTACTGCCGCTGCTCGCACTTGGCTGCTGCTGCAGCTGTGGCAAATTGTGATGGATTCGCTTGTAATGATTGTAAACGGCCACCGCGAGCACCTTCTTTGCAAAGTCTTGGCCGACCACGTGCTTGTCGAGATATTCCATGATCTTCTGTGGTGGTGGCGGTGGCTTGCGCTGATTCTTTGGCTCCTCCTTGACGCGCTGCTTCGTCTCCACATCGGAGAGCACCACAAAGAAATAGTTGCACTTGGCGCACTTGACAAATCGCGTCGAGCTGACAAACGTTTCCACTTGGGTGCACGCACTCCCACATTTTGGGCAGGATAAGAATTTATCACCGCTGCCGCCAGTTGTGGTTGAGCCGCCACTACCACCAAGACTTGACCCACCGGCACCAGGTGTCTTGGATGCGCCGCCTGGTCCACCTATGTCGCCGCTCTTTCCCGTTTCTGTTCCTCCATTACTGCTGCTGCTGCTGCCGGACTCCGATCTAATTCTCACGCCATTGGTTATGTCAATGTAGGCGGGTATGGCTACGACAGGCTCCAGCAGGAGCTGTCCATTGGCGGCGCACTGCTGACTGGCCAAATGAAATCGCCGCCTCCCTATCCCACTGCTTAGTATTATGCAGTTCGGCGTATGTTGTACGTGGCTGGTTCCTAAGATAAAGAGACAGGGACAGACAAAGGGAGAGTATATTAATGCATATATTACAGTTTTTAAATGGAATCATCGTGAAAGTGAACTTGATTTGGGGCAGATATATACACATACATATACATATATAAACATATACAGATTTTCCTCATATATACATTTGACAATTTTTATATTATATTAAATAATAATGTTAATTATTATAGCTCAAATCGCATACCAATCTCTGTGATTAACTAGATACTTCTTACACAATATGGAAATATGTTCAAGCTGTTGTTGTTTATTTAATATCAATTGCTGTATTATTCATTCATATTGTTCTCGCTTCTATGAATCCAAGGCCAATTAGCAGCTACGTATATTAAAAAATAAACTGTCTCAACTCAATTAGAACCTGCAGAACTCAAGTTCACGGAAAAACGATTAGGCATTGAATAAGGAATATGAAGACTATAATAGTAAGCTCGACAGATTGTTATTATAATATATTATATAATATTCTTATTGTAGTAAACTATCTTTAAAGAGATGGTAAATATCAAACAAATATTTATCAAAGAATCTTAAGCATTTAACATTAAAAAAAAAAAATTAATGAAATAAACACAAAATATAATAATATTCCTTTAAGACATGTTCGTGTTCGTCAGCAGAGCTTTCACTCTGCCTTAATATAAGCTCAACAAAAAGTTAATGGTCTTATAACGCTAACAATTTGCTCTTATATAATTCATATAATTGGCCTTTTCACAATGCCGAAAAACCTTGCTTAGATTTCCTTATGACCAGCCTTATTGCCGGTAACTGCTGCAAGAAATAATATAAATAATAATAAAAAACATACAATTTTTCGACCGACTATCATAGCGTCAAAAACTGTAACTGCAATAATTAAACCTCGACCATATTTAAAGACATTTCAAGTTCAGTTCAAAATCATAAACAAGAAATCGCAACAGCAGCAAACAACAACAACAACAACAAACTTCAATCATCGCAAATACGATACATGCTGTTGTCTGATTGGCATAACGTAATGACTATGCGCCGTTGACCTTCGACAAAGGCTGTTTGACATGAATTTAAATCACATAACCGAATACACAAGTTAGTTTCAAATCAATGGCTCAGTTGGCGCGCACATTTAATAGTCAAATGCATAACAACCTTTAATCGTAACTAAAAGTGAGTATTTGGTTAACATTTCAGAATTCTATACATACAAAATTCTGATAAGCGCGCTATATTAGATTTATTCCTGTTACTGTTGTTGTTTTTTCGGCTGCTGCGACTGCTGCTACGTGACGCAAATGACGCAGTTACGTATGCGATAGCAGACAGCATTCGTTCAATTGATGTGCTTATGAGAACTGCATTTTCTGCTTACCCTTTGTCCAAATTTTATATTTTGGAGCCAGCAATATGATACGCCGTACCATACTCATTATAAAGCGTTGCTATTGTTATTACGGAAATCTCAGCTGGCGGGTCGGCTCGCACACACACACATACACACAACGCTCTTCTCTTCTTCTTCTTCCTTCTACCGTTCGGGGTCTGCTGGGACTGCTGTTGTTGTTCTTGTTGTTGCCAGTCTGTTCTGGACTATTTTGACAAGCAAATATTGCTAGTCATTCGATTTGGTTTTGCACAATACTCTGAATTGGTTGTTGATTTTCACTCTTAAAAGACAAAAATTTTCTTTTGCGCTTTTTTTTGTGCCTTGTGGCCTGTTGTACGACGCAATTGTTAATTTTCGCTGTTGCTCTGGTTGCTACTTTTGTGTGTGGAAAATGTGAATAAAATAGATTGCGCTCTGCGCCTTGCCTGTACACACTTCTTTGGCGGTGTGTGCGTCTGCATATGTGTGTGTGTGTGTGTGGGACTGTGTGAGTAAATGTGCTTGTCCGTGTAAACGTGTGTGCTTGTGTAAGTTTCGGTTTTTCTGATTTCTCTTCACACGTTGTTTCGTGCTCGTTGGCCAGAGTTTGTGCTTCTTCTTTTTGTTGTTCGTATTTTGGTATTCACTAGCAGTTGTTATATTTTCGTAACTTTATTTGTTGCAGATCCATGACAGTTATTATGTAGTATAAAATAAAAACCGTCCGTATTTACTGTCCTGGCCGTAATAGAAATTCCGCGATTTTGCTGTTGCTCATACCAAATCGAATATGTATGAGAGGCTCACAAAATACAACAATGTGAGACAGCTGTTATTTGAAGTACAGCTGTTTGGTATGGGCTCTTCTTCTTGTCTGTGCCGCGCACCGTGGTACATACAATCACATAAACCGATCAAAATATTTATCTAAAATCATACACAAAAGAATTTGGACTGTTCTACGGCCAGAAATATAGAAAAATTTATATATATGAATTTAAAAAGAACTTGAATTTCGTTTTGTCAAAAAAATTTTATTTGACTTGTAACTCAAATTCGTTTGCTAATTAGTTTCTAGTAGCCAGGTATAATTCGGCCCTTTTTGCTAGCCTTCTTCAATTTCTTGTTCTTCTTGTCTTTGCTGCGTTTATCCAGATTCTCCTGTCGTTTCTTCTGCCGCTTTGCTATATCGTGCTCCACCTTTTGCTTGCGTTCTGTCCACTTCTTCTTTGCCGTCCGCTTCTCCACCTTTTTCTTCTTTATAGCCTTCTGGAGCAGCTTTGTGTCATCTTTCACTTTCTTACCCTCAATCTTGTCAAACGCCTTCTTCCAGGCAATATTATTTTGTAGTTCAGCCGCTTTATCTCCTTGACCTTGTTCCTTCAGCTCTTTTATTTGTTGGCTCGTTTCTTTCAGTTTTTTAAGTATTTCCTTTGGATTTTGATGTGATTTCTTGGTCTTAGCACCTGGATTGGCGGCGAAATCAATTTTCGAATAAACTATTTTCGCTTCCTCGTTGAATACAGGTTTCTGCTCAACGGGTTTAATATCCGCCTTGCTATCTGTTGCCTCTCCATATCCATTTGATTCTGTTTTGATTATTCCATTCTTGAGTTTATTTTGTTTTATATTTTCGTTTTTCAGTATTTTTGCGGAGGATTGTAGCAGCTTTTGCACACCTTTGCTCCGCTTTAGTTTCTTTGCCTCCCGCCTCTTCTGTTGCCGTTCGGTGGTTGGACGCTTTTTCTGGCGCAATTTGTTTTTTATGGATGCAATGCGTTCATCCACATCTTCCTCCCCATCCTGTTCTTCCTCGGCCACATCGTCATCTCTACGCTTGGCTTTAAGTGAAGACTTCAATTTAACTCGTTTTGACTTTGACTCATTTTCATCATCGGAAAGCAGATATTCTTCGTATGTTTCTTCTTCTACAATGATAATTTATTACTGCAGTGCTTAAAGAAATACTCTTTGCTTTTGATTTACCTTCTTTTTTGGAATAAGGCACATTGTGTATTGTCAACAGGCGTAATACTTTTTGCTCAAAGCGTTTTCTTATGGAGTACTCGTCCTTCGGCTGCGGCACTTCTTCACCATTTTCACTGTTGTAGTACTCCCAAACGCTATTAACAGCATCTTCATCGGTTATATATTCCATTGTGACTGTGATGAAAATTCAATGTTTTCAAATACAAAAATTGAATTTGAGCTCACACGTGCACCTGAAGCTCATTAGAGAACGCATATCACGAGTTGCAATAGTCGTTGAGTACCGATAAATGAATTAATCGAATATGTTGGATTTAATTTGGAATAAATTTTTTAAAATTTCGTAATAAATAAATACTAAAAATTGTTATTCATTTCATTATTTATTATTATTATATTTCTTCTTTAGAGCGAATTTTGAGCAGTTGTGCGATAGTATTTGATGTCTATCGATAGTTTTTGTCGCTTTGCATGCAACGTCTTCTGAGTGACAGCCATCGATAGTTGATCGATAAGCACATACCTTGACTTTACATCATTTTTCAGTAAATCGTCGTCCGAGAATGACTAATATTTGCCAGTGTTTAAAAATATTTGTAAATGCCGAGCTAGTTTAATACAGTAATATAAACCACAACAAAGTGCATTTTGTTTTTGTTAGACGTAAAACGGCGGTCTGAAGTGTGTGCGCAAAGCGGCAACAATATGAAGAAACAATTTGCAAAAATTAAAATTGCTGCTGAAAACTTAAGGTAAGTTCAAAGGCCAGGGGGCGACATCCAGCGGCAGCGCAGCGCCAGCGCCAGCGGCAGTAGCCGTGAAGACGCGACGAAATGCCAGACAAAAGTGCAAGCAGCCAGCGGCAGGTGCAGGTGTTGCCTCATAACAACAACAACAAGCACAACAAAAAACAAATCAATGCCAAAATAAAGCGCTGCGCTTACCTTTTTTTTATATGCCTGTTTCTGATGACCTAACGGCATTCGTGTGTAATGACATTTACATAAATATATATATCTGTGTCTGTGTACTTGATTTCGCTTTGTTTTGTTTTGCTTTATCTCTTCACACAGATCTACAAAATCAGATTGCAAAGATTCTGAGCTAGAGACTATTGAGAAGCAGGTGGACCGATATCGCGATACCATTGAGAAAATTGTCCGCAAATTACCAGCGCTCAGCAACAGCAGTGGCGGCAGTAGCAGCAGTAGCAGCAATGGCACCGTTACTATTGAAGAGCATGACAAGCGCATCAAGAAGAACACGCACTACAAGATTGGCCAAGCGCTGGATGAGTCGTCCAAGGAGTTACCTAAGGATATGCCGTTGCACAAGGTTCTAGCGAATTGCGGTGAGTACTTAAGTCCAACTGCGCGCGTAAATGTGTATGTGTGTACGAGTATTTTTATCGACGTCTCACTGGCTATGATAAGGGCGCCACCTAAAAAAATTCTGAATCAAGAAAACTTAAATATGAAACCGCATAAAAAGCGCAAGGTGTGCACAGTTATGTCTATGTTTATGTCTCAGTGTGTGTGCATATATATAAGACACATGAATTTCTATGCATATGCTTTGATGGCTGTGTGTCACGGGCTTGCGTGCGCTTGGTGTATGTGTGTGTTTGTGTGGCCTCGCCTTGTCTGCGCTTGGCCTTGTGGCATTTACATTTCTCAACTCAGCGTTGTCGATTATTTACCCTGTTCCAATAATGTATAAAAAGGGGTATATTTCTATTATATAAATGCTTGAAATTGATAGAAGGTAATGCTTCTTTGCGTATATAGTGAATGACAACTGTCACGTCTTAAATAAATATCGATTATTAGTATATGTAAATCCCAATTTAACAGTTGAGAGCGAATTACAGTCAGTATATTTAATTTGGTAGCGATTAAGCTTATACATATGTATATGTATCTCTTCTTACGCATGTCCAGTACAGGGTATTTTCTAGTCTTCTTATGGATAATCTCTCTAAATCACTATTTACTTGCTGTTGTTGTTGCTGCTGCTTAGCGCGTTTTTTAATCATTATAATAATTTTATGATGATTTTTTTTCGTTGCTTTCTTTTACACAGTCATTCGCTGGGCTGGTTGCTCTCTGTTGCGGTTTGTCGCTCTTATTTTTATTTGCTTATCTATTTATACAGTTTTTTGTTTTTGTTTTTTTCTCTCTCTTTGTTTTGATTGTTATTGTGTTTACGTATTTCGCCGCTGCCTTCACCTCCGCCAGGCAACACCCCTCTCTTAATGGCCTGTTTTATGGACCGTTTTTTCAATCAAAACGTCATTATGCATTTCTTTCAATGCCAGACAAAGACCCAGTAAAAGTGATCTGCAAAAATTATGCCATGATTATGATAAGTTGAGCGAAGAAGTAAAAGTTGCGGCAAAAAGAAATAAATATAGAAACGCTCACAAGCTTCCTACATAAATACTCATAAATATGTATGTATGTACATATGTATACATATATATATATATATATATATATATATATATATATATATAATAAATATTCAAAGTAACCCCCACACCCTTTTCCTTTGTTGATATTTCTTCTCTCTCTCTCTATCTCTCTCTTTCGCTTCCCCCACCCACCTTTTTATACCCTGAGCCCATTGAAAATGGGAAATCAGGGTATAATGGTTTTGTTAAATGTATGTAACAGGCAGAAGGAGGCGTGGCAGACCCCATAAAGTATATATATTCTTGATCAGCATAAAAAAATAAGTTGATCTAGCCCTGTCCGTCCGTCCGTCCGTCCGTCCGTCCGTCCGTCCGTCCGTCCGTCCGTCCGTCCGTCCGTATGTATGAACGCGTCGATTTCCGAAGATACAAAAGCTAGAGAGTTCATTCTTGTTGTGTTAGGTTCGTATATTGCACGCGCAGTACGAGTTTGTTTCAGAAATTCGATAACTTGTATATTTGCAAAGTTATCGATAAACGAACTTATCGGGAACCTGTTATAAAATTCTAGCTAATTCATCTTTAGAGTTAGAGTCTCCAAGTCTTCTGCATATATATAGATACTAATTTATCACAATTTCGGTTTTTGTCAGATTTTGGATTCCGGTCCCCACTTCGCCCCACCACCCCCAAATGTGAAAAAAAATGCATTTCAAATACTAGAGACATGCAGTTTGGTTTAGCATATAGATATGAATATCATAATCATAATCTGAAGAAATCACTAATATTTCCATCTAAAACAGATTATTAATCATCACAGTTTTCTCATCAAAATCCATGCGACCCAGCATCAAAGCAGCGAGACAGCAAGACGCTTGCAATGCGTACACACATGCATACACACTAATGCTTCAAGCGTGATCAGCGTCTTGCTGCAAAACGAATCGAATAATGCTTGGAATATTATTCGTTCGAAGAGGGCTCAGGGGATTTCGTAGTCGAGCAGTCTCGACTACAGCTTTCTTACTTGTTATATATTACTCATTATTGGCCCCACTTACGCTTTTAGCATGTGAAACACACACACATACGCACGCACAGAGATACTCACAGACACATTTATAAGCACAGCAGATGCGTGCAGCAATTGCAATTTAGTTGCGCGTAGCGTCAAAGCAGTAATAGCTACGCCGGCAGCGACGCATCAGCATTTACAGCTTCAAGTTTACCTTGGTTCAACGTTCATTTGATAAGCTCTGTCCACAGCATTATGACATAAAGCGAATCAAAATAAAGCATGCATGCAAAAGTAGGTGAATTATTCATGCATGCTCTCTCCCGTTCTCTCAGCTGTCGCTCCGTACGTGGATTGTATATGTTTCGTGTTTGATTAACTCTATATATTTGAATTAACATAAAGTTCACGTACGCAAATGCTAACAAGGAAGCATATAAATATAGTATTTGTTAGCAGTTGGGAAGTTTAGCTAGCCAATCACTTTTTCTCTTGTTCCGTTTGGAGTTTTAAGTTATATAATCCTATTTGCATTTGAAGTAGGTCAAAAGAAGACAATAACTGTTTTTGCAAGTGGATTATATACAAATTTGTCAATAATATAGTAAATTATGAATTTGAAAAAATATTATTTGCAAAAATGGTTATTGTCATGGTTTGACTAAGTTTTTATTATTATTATTTATATTATATTATTATTTATAGAAAATAAAATATAGTTGCTTAGTATTTAAATTCCAAATTAATTTGGACTTTCACTGTAGAATTTATTCATTAGTTATATCAATAGATTTGTCCCACTGTGTCAAGTGTGCCCTTTTGCAATTTATTTCTTAGCCACGACACGCTTTAATTCCACCTTCTCGTCTCATCGCCTACTCTTAGCCACGACGAGCATATCTTCAATTTTATACTTCACTTGTGTTGTCGCCCTTCCCACTGCTGCGGGCCCCTATTGCACTATGTATTGTAGGCTCCGCTGCCGGCGTCGCACTCAACACAATTATCACAATTTTGCTTACTCAGCTTCGTCAGAGCAGCTATAGCTGTTACGCCCCCGCGCCCGCTGCCACAATGAACGGCCCACAACATTGAACCGGCAGCTACAATAAAAACAACAATAACAGCAGCGACAACAACAACAGTTGCTACCGTCCTTACGGCTGCGATAAGGTCTTAAATAAGCATTGACTTCCTCACTTAGACACTCTGCAATACAGACTCACACTTGCACATACACAAACGTTTCCTTTACATCATCAAAATAAAGTTTTGTATTTATTTAAACTAAAAAAAAAACTCTTTCGCAATTTGCAGCCGAGCTGGAGAAGACAATCGCCGAGTGCATCATCGAGAGCGAACTGGAAACGGAGACGAAAGTTGTGCGGCGTTTAAAAAACATCTTAGATAAAGAAATACAAGAGATCTCAACGCTAAAGCGTAATGTGTCGCGCACACTACAGGAATACACCTCACTAAAGCGCAGTCATGAGGTAAGATATCATTCCGTGGTCCCAGACTACTAAATCCAATAGAGCAGATAAATCGTTGACTCTCTACTTAAAAGGTTTTACACAGTCAAAAATGAATGCTGATTTCAATTAAGAAAAAAAGTCTTGAGTTGAAATATATTATATAAATATTTTAAACATATTTAAATATATAAAAATATATAAAGGAAAAGAAATCAACATTAAATTTACTGTGTAACTCTTACAAAATGTATGTATTTATTGTGTTTGTCTGTACCTTTGAGTTAATTAAAAAAAAAGATGTATGAAAGGTGTAAAATTATAAGCAGCTGTTCAAAAATGATTTGTGATAATAATATAGCACTTATCCAAATTGTGGAATGCGCGTTGATTATGTTTAAAATAAGCACGATAGCCGAGAGCACAGTAGAGGAAAGCAGTCGAAGTGCGACAGTAACAAAACAACAAATAATAATCATTACAATAACAGCAATAACAATAAGTATTTATACAACTTCTCAATTGTGTGGGGCCAGACCTTAATTCACAGTGGTCAAATGTCACTAGAGGTCCTCCAATATCAAAAATACTTCTCATATATATTGTAAATGGAAACTGGGAATAGTATTAAGAACCTGGACTATGGATTTTGCGAAAATGGAATGGGGTCCCATAACGCTTCGTACATTTTCCAGAAAATTATGGAAACGTCTCAAATGATGTCTGCTAGTTTTTTTTTTTTAATGCATTGATTTCCTTTAAATTAAATATAATGCAAATTCATTTCATTTTAACCTTTTCAATTGAATTTTATTTTAATTTTTATAGTTTGACTTCCGTTTTTAGCTAAGGCTCATAGTTGTAAATTTAGATGTCAATTTGTTAATTTGGCTACTTCCTCTCTTCTTTCGAGCTGTGATACATCTCTCACATATTTTGCACACTATTTCAATCGATTTTTAACCACTGTACCTTGGGTATAGCCAGCTGAGACCGGATGGCAAGCGCCGGCAAAGAAAGCAATCAATTCTTTTTTTTTTCTATGTCTCTCTCTCTCTCTCTCTCTCTCTCTCTCTCTCTCTCTCTCTCTCTCTCTCTCTCTCTCTCTCTCTTATAGTTTCAGTTTATTTGTTGCTTTATCATCTCACAATAGAATTGTTGGCATTGTTGCTGTTGTTTTGTTTTTGCTTTTATTCGATTTTATACGTCGCATGGCGTCGCTTGTCTTTATGATATGGTCGCAGGATTGTTTGGCTTTTTAACGGTTCTTGTTCCAATTTCTCTAGCAACTGGCAAGAGTTGTTGCTAGTACAGTATAAATCCTATTAACGAACAGCTTCTGCATTACTGTTACTATTACTGCACAGGACAGAAAAAGTTTAAAATAAAATAATGAAAAGAAATATACAATTGTCAATTGAAAAATCTTAAAATATCCGAATTTTGTAGTTTTTCTTTTTAATAATTTGTAAGCAACCAAAGTTCCCTCTCACCCGGTTTTACTGTAGCCCTTTCAGTCTATGTATTTTGGGCGTTAACATTTGACGATTACTTGGCAAATTTTGTGGCGACGTAGTCAATACTTGTTCATTTAATTTTTTTATTTTTATGATATTTCTTTTTGGCATTGCTTTCCGCTTTACAAGTCAAGACAACACGGCGACACGATTTATGCCTTATATGCGGGGAGTCGAGCAAATTAGTCGCAATATAATTGTTGTTGTTGCTGCTGTTGTTGTTGGGGAGCTGCTTAAGGTGTCGGAAGACGTTCATTGACTTGGCCGGACAGCCAAGTGACATCATAATTGAAAATTGAGCCAATGAGCGAATGAACGGATCGAACAGGGCAGACATTAATTGTCCATTCGTATCATATTTTAGTAGCATTTCTTAAACACCCTACATACGCTTATATCTATGTATGCGTATGTACACCATAATCTTATCGAAACATTCAAGTTGGCTCAATAAAAAGTAATGCGGGCAACCTCTAGCTTTTCATATTAGGAACGCTCTAATTGAGCTATATATGCGATATATGTCCGACACAGTTACATACATCATTTTTGGTGTACCTTGCAAGTGCTAACTGCGGATGTTTGTAACTGTCCCGCATACCCAGTTTCAACTCTAATGTAGGTCATTAGAGGTTATATTTATATATATGATATATGTATATTGTGAGTCACACGCTGACTGGCATTGGGATATGTTGTTTGGGGTTTAGTTTATAATTAGATGGTAGATGCCATTGTTTGCTCATTCCCTGTTGCAGATTGATTGACATCAGCACTGTGATAGAAGGAGATAGAGCTGAAAGAGAGATAGAAGAAAGCGAGAGAGCAAGGCGCGAGAACGGATAATTTGTCACGATCTTGTTTATTTTTAGCAAACTTACGACGTTCGATCTATTGATGAAACGTACAGGCAGCAAAGTGTACGACGCGATAAGAAATATTATAAAGACTGCATTGTTTGCCTAATTAAATACTCTTTCTTATAGTATAAAATGATTGTAAATGAACAACCATAATTTCTATGAATTATTAAAGTCTGGAATGAAATGGTATTCCTTTTATGGCTTAGATTATTATAATAGATTACGAAAATATTTGAAGGCTTGCTAATTTATTTTTTCTTCAACTTATCTTAATCTAAATTTATTTATAATTCTTTCAATTTATTTCTTAACTGGCATGCATAAATAATAAATAATATTAGTTCAGCTACCTCTTCGCATATTCATAGAGTGAACGAACAGCCCTCGTACGAAATACTATTCACGATTTTCTTATCAATTGCCGTAGACTTAATTCGAGTGGCTAATGCACAAGTTATGAGTCAACGCTCAGCTTGGCTGTGTGGTGTGTCAATTACCCGCAAATATCGGTCAGGTTGTGCATAGGTTCATTAAATGTATGCTATTTACATCGTAAATGTTTACAGTGCGCGTACAACAAAAGGCATTGATTGGAACAGCTGGCCAAAGGGTCTATTTATAGGCTACTCTTAATGGGCCACCACTTGAGAGTGGTGCAACAAACATGACAACAACAACAACAACAATCACAGACACTTGTCGCGCAACAGATGCCAGTTGTAGGTGGATAAAGATTACAGTAGGGGCATTCAGTGTAGAGAAGCGTGTGAAACTTGACTCAATGTGCGAACAAAAGAAACCCAAGTGAGGAAGATTTCTTATCGGTGGAATGTTTGACTAAACTGATGATTCTTTGCTTTTTTTTTCACTTTCAGGCTGCCATACGACTGGATGAGCCTGCGGCCAAGGTGAATCACATTAAGAGCCAGCAGGAGGAGTGTGAGGTGAAGCTGGAAAAGGAGCGCGATGCATGGGCCGCACAAATGCTGGAGCTAATTGCCAAAGAGGACGAGATTGTTAACTGCATTCGGGACTATGTGCTCAACCAAAGAAACTATCATGAACGTGCGCTGCAGCAGGTGAATGCATCGCTGGCGTGCATTCAGGACACCATACAGGGCACAGAGAAGTCGCGATTTGGCACCTCGCTCAAGGAGCACTTGCAGTCGACGCATCGTGATATTTCCTACATTGTGGAGCTGTGCTGTTGCTGCTTGTTGGAGCATGGCCTCGAGGAAGAGGGTCTGCTGCGTGTGGGCTGCGCCAGCACCAAGCTGCGGCGCATGAAGCATGCGTTGGAGGCGCAGCATGTGAAGACACCACTGCCGCTGGAATATCAAGATCCACATGTAATCGGCTCCATACTGAAGCTCTATCTGCGTGAACTGCCCGAACCGTTGCTCACCTACGGGTTGTACAAGGACTTCATACGCATTGCGGAGCGGCACACCGAGGCGGAGCGCAAGACGGAGATTAAAGCCATTTTGAGCAGGCTACCCAAGGAGAACTATGCTAATCTGCGCTACCTCACACGCTTCCTGGCTCTTATGCAAGAGCGAGCTGTGCACAATAAGATGAGCTCCCAGAACTTGGCCATTGTGATGTCTCCAAACATGCTTTGGCCGCGAGTGGACAAGAGCAGTAACGCAGCAGCCGACTATATTGGCCAGGTGAACAGCTCCTCGGCCGCTAACATCATTGTGGAGCTGCTCATCAGTCAGTGGGATTATTTCTTCGATGGCGATGTCGAGTTCTATGTGACGCTGCAGCGCCAGAAGCTCTTTGTTGAAGGCAAAAGCAAATCGAATTCCTCTAATGAGCATTTGGATAAGCATGAGAGTGGTAAGTTTTAGGGATTAGTCAAGTTATTAACAGCCATTTAACTATTTTTCGTGTCATCCTAGAAGTCATGGAGAGTCCACGCTATGGCACACTGCGACGCCAAAAGCCCAATGCGCCTTCGCCTCCAACTAAAACTGAGGCTACCAGTAATGGCGTTGGCTCCAATCATCGGCCCCATGCCAAGGAGCTATTCCCGCAGCAGGATGACAAGTCGGAGAAGCAAGAGAAACAAGAGAAACCTGCAAAGCCTCCGCTGCCCAATCTGCCTTCATTCCAGCAGCCTGCCACAGTCAACCAGGCAACGTACACGCAGCTGGAGGCTTTGCCGCCACCACCAGTGACGCCCGCCAAGCCGGTTCCAATGACGCGCACACAGTTCTTTGGCCTGGACAATCTGCCTTCGCCCACAGCCGATCGGAGGAGCATCGATAGCATTGGTAGCTTTCGTTTAAAGCCCGATGTGCCGCAAAAGCCGCAGTTACCCAAGCGGCCTGTGGTGTTAGCTGTGGGGAGCGGAGGAGGCGGTACTGGTGGTTCCAAATACGAGAGTAAGAGTGACGATGAGGCTATAACGCCCACGCAAGCGACAATTGACAATGGCAACGTACGTTTCACTACGGAGAAATTCATAGAGAATTTACGACACGATAATTGTGATACAAATGGTACGCGGGAGGAGGCACCAACGGGAACAACAACCAACATCAGAGCAACAACAACAATGAATAGTACAGCCGGCATAGAACACAATCATAATCATGAGCATCAGCAGTTGGCGGGAGACAAGGAGCAGCCGAGCATGCCTACCACACCCATATCGCCCAATTCATTTCATACGCCCAAAAGGCCAACGGTGCCAGCGCCGCCGCCGCCAACAATACGCAAGCAATCGGAATAGTATAGTCAATAGCGAATCCTTAGTTAACCGGTGGCGCTTTCTATATATGTTATACCGTAAGACTTGAACGCACAGTAATTTAGTTAAATCAAAAACAACAAATCAAACAAAGCCTTTCAATATGTTGCATTAAACTATATATCATATATATATTTATAGAGTGAAAGCAGCTTAATATTCTGTATTCAGCATTTGTATTCTTTGCAATTTAAACGATATGTGTTTTACTTTAGCCATATGTGAGAAGATATATATATGTATATATATATACATTATAATATATACACGTGTATTAGTTTGTAGTAGGCATTCATGAATTAACTCAATTTTTGTCGAAATTTACGCAATTTTTTAATTATTATTGTTATCCTTATTTAAAAGGTTGTGATACACAGAAAAAGATGAGAAAAAAACATGAAGGTTTTAGTTTCCTTAATTTTGCTTTGCTCTGTTCCCCACTTTCTGAAAGACAACTTGAAGTGTGATTGAAAATTTGAAAAATTTGTTGCCTTCGTTTTTAAATTTGTTACGCTTTGTACTAACCGAAATTGAACTGTTCTTCGAAATGCATCAAAGAGCGAAATCTGCGAAGTTGATAAAGCAGCGCTCGAGCGTTTTTCTATGTACATAGTATATATATATTTTATTGAAAGTCTTATTCAGTTTTAATTTGATGTACTCTGTATTTTTGCTTTATTAATTTGTAATGCAACTATTAATATTATTTTTTATCTATATTAAACTGATGTATGAATATTTGTTGTGTATATAAAATATACATTAAAAGTCATTTATGATTTCATAAACTGTTTAATTTTCATTCGTTTACTTATAATTCAAATGAAATAATTTAATTGTAAGTTACAATCGTGAACATTAAATATATAGTTAAGCGTTTACTCAAGGCACAAAACATGAAAATTAGGTCAAAGAAAATGATAATGATATGTGAATGAGGAAAATCTGAAATTTTAAGATCGATAAGCTAGACGTTTCCTTGGCTAAATATCGTTTTATATGGTAAGCTAAATAGAAATGCAAGTCTATATAATATTAAATAGCCTTTAGCGCGAGTCTGTTTTTAAATAAAAAACAATATACATATTCGAGCTATTATTTGACTTGATTACAACTTTCAAAACTCTCTTAAGCTATTTTGCCTAATCTTTTCTACTACCTTTTCTAGTCTTTTGTAAATTCCTTTTGTAAGCTGAACTAGTTAAGAACCAGGCACAACAATACATAAGTTAAATATTTAACTATTTTCCAATTCCATTTCTAAATAACCTAACAAGATGTTGGATAAATCGTAATATTTGTGCCATAATTGAATTGAATACCTGATTGAACATCTAAGAAATATATATATATATATAATTGCCTAAAGCAAAGAATTTGCACCTAACATCATCTATCATATCTATACTAAATATGTTCACACTTAAGATAAAAGCAAAGAAACCTATATTATATTATATAAATGCCTCAACTGAAAGAGAGAAAGTGAATAAGAATTATAAATTTGATATAAAAGTCAGACCAAGCTAAGAGAAGAATGAAATCAAAGTTGAAAGCACATCATACACATATACATATAGAGATATATATTTAGAATTTATAGCTGAAAAGTTCAGATAATGTTGAAAAATTTGGAAATATATATTCTGCTACAATTGAAATAAAAAACGCTCTAGAATTTGCGACACAAGCGATTGTTGTATTCTTTAGTAAGCGATTTGACAAATACTTATTATGTAATCTATATAGTATTTAAGAACATACTACACTTCTATATGATATCATATATAAAACTAGCTTATGGGACTGTCTGCAGCGCTGCAAAGATCAGGCAAGCGATAGACTCCGCTGATGTAGAGAAAATATAAGAGCTTTTGAGTTTGTCCTGTATATGGCTGAATGGATATTTTTTCAACGATTGGAGCAGCCTGCTTGGTTGGATTTTCCTTAGTTTCCAGTTCACGCACATAGTCCATAAAATTGTCCACACTTAAAGGTGTCTCCTCGACGGCCTTTGACTCGCCTGCAGCTTGAAGTTTACGTTGAAATTCACTACGATAATAATCATTAATCATGGACATCATGCTCTTCGAATACCTATTAATCAGATAATGTGTGAAACATGTATAAATAAGGTATATGTATGTACGTAAGAGCTCTACCAATAGATAATGCCTATCAGCAAAATGCCCTGCATAAATGGGCCCACCATCTTCTCTGTCAAATGCGCTAACACAAGTACTTCTCTAGGTCTATTGTTTCTGTTGCTGCTCCCGAAAGCTTTCCCACCATTGGTTTAGCATGAAGAACTGTTCCCTAATATTCGGCCAGGCCATGGTCACAATCAACATCACCGTATTGGCAAAAACAAACAATTTCATCATCTCAAATGCTGGCAAGGAGGAGAAAAAAGATTGCAAGGCATACTTTGAAATGCAATATGTTCTTACAGACCCTCCGGCGTGCGCAGATAGTCCCCGAAGCCGGAGTTTAGATCCTTGTCCTGTTCATTCTTCTGCTCAGGCAGCTGCTGATCCTTGCTCTGCTTACCCTTGCCTTCGGCCTTATCCTTGCTCTGGGCGTGTCCTTTGCCGTGTCCGCTATGCTTGTGCCTGCCGTAGCCCGTTGATGTATTGGCAAAGGCCGATTTCTTTGATTTCATTGCATCCAATTGGAGCAGAGATAACAGCTGCGTCTGCTCCTGCTCCTGCTCTTGCGACAACTCCTGCTCACGATGCAGCACCGTGCACACGTCCTAACGCTACCAAAGCTGTTCCAACAATGACATCTCGCCACAATTGGCGACCCATTGCCGAGACTCTGAGCAATTTTATGGTTTCGTTTTTATTGATTTGCATTGCTTACTGTTACTCGCATGTCACCTGGCGGCGGCTCTGGAGGCAAGCGGGCGAATCCACGAGCTCGTACAAACAGTCAGTAGAGCAATGCGCTTAAAATATCTATGCCTATTATATTTGTTAGCCCGAATCGAATAGAGCACAGAGGGCGGCTAATTGATAGCTGCCGACTGTGTTAACAAGGTTCTGAATAGATCTGTTTGAACAGCTCTACTTGGATGATATATTAGGGCACTGTGCGCTAAATCTAAATCAATTTAATTTTTAAAGTATTTAATTGTAATTCAATTTATAAACGTAAAATATGATTGCAAATATTTAAATTTGTTGTCATTTTTAAATGATTTTATTTATTATTATAATGCTTTTTTAATTTATGTAGATATCAAACTCTCTCTCAAGTTATTAAGTCAAATAAATTATGTTATATTTTTATTATTATTTAAAGATTTCCTTTATGAATTTCATAAATATTTTCAAAATATTTATTTACATATATAATATAATGTAATGTTTTATAAATCTGAACAATTGAGCTACTTATACATATAATCTGAATACAATATTTAAGTTTAGGCTATTAAACTTTTTCAAATATCACATATGCATTACAAGTGCGTATTGTAGTAGTCCGCCTCCTTCTGCTGCTGCAGCTGCTGCTCTTTGTGCACACTCTTCCATCTGGCTCGAGGCGAACGCAGGCAGCAGGTGCAAAGCCCGCCCAGTATGGCGAGCACGCAGAAGGCGGACAGAGAGAGGGCGATGTTGAGCTGTTTGAGCAACGTGAGAAACGAGGCGGAGAGCAGCCAGACACGAGCCCAAGTGAGCACAGAGAAGGCAAAGGGAGCTCGCTTCTCCGCCGGCAGCGACTCGCCCATGCAGGCAATGATCAGGGCCTGAGCGCAGGAGACGCTCGCCTTGGGCAACAGGGTCAGACACACCCACAGCATCCTCTCATAGAGTTCTGGCACTGAAAGCGCAAGAGTGTAAATCATTTGTCGATGGGCCAAGCATGCAATAAACACCTACTCTCCTCATCGTTCAACAGCCAGCACAGACAGCCAACGCAGCCGCCCACAATGCAGAAGCCGCCTGCCCACTGCCACTTGTGGGCGTTGTGGCTGCGCCACAGGTAGACGGCGAGCAAACAGCCAAGAATCTCGGCCAGGCCCATGAACATGGTATTGGGCGTCACATAGTCGCGGCCAAAGCTGCGCACATTCAGAAGCAGACCCATGTGGCTGATGAGGAAGCTGGCCAGAGCCATGTGGGTGGCCAGCATATGCAGCTTGGCACGCGGATGGCCGTGCCACAGCTCCAGCCAGCGTGCGGCTGGCGGCTGTGAGCGCAGCCTCTCGCTCAGCAGCTCTAGTTGCAGGCAAAGATCATCTGGCAGCGTGGAGCAGCGCTCATTAATGCAGGCTGCCTGTCGTAACATCTGCTGCACATGCTCCACAGCAGCCGTCGGCTGTGCGCGCTGCAGCAGCCAGCGCGGTGACTCTGGCAGCCAGGGCAGCAGCAGTACAATGAAAATGGGCAGTGAGGTGATGCCCACATAAACCTGCCTCCAGCTCTGAGCAAATGCAGCAATGGCGGGCAGCAGCATGACGCCAAGCGCCCAGGAGGCGTCATAAAGCAGGAGCACGCCCTGCCGGAACTTGCCCGCCGTAATATCGCAAACTGGAAAGGATAAAAGAAACGTAGAATATGGAATATATAATTTAGAATAATATAAATAAATAAATTAAATTTTAAATAAAGTCCAAAAGAATTTTAGCTGAATATGAGCCAAATAGTCTGCCTCCTTAAGCCTGACTACTTCACTTAATCTTAAAGGCTTTATGATGAATTCGAGAGAGCTCTCTTGAAGATTAGCTAATACTCACATATAACTTGTCCGGCTGTCATCATGAAGCAACAGCAGACGCCGGACAGGCAGCGGAAGGAGCAATGCAAGCTGAAATCATTGACTAGGGCCGTGGCCGTGCCGCAGCAGAGCAGACCCCAGATGCCGGCGATGTAGACGCGACGGGGACTGAGCACATGAATCAGTCGTGTGGCCACCACGCCGCCGATGAACATGCCAAAGAGATGCCAATACTGGGACCAGGCCACAAAGATGTCGCTCAGGCAGACAAAATCGAATTCCATGATCAGCGAGCGGAAGGTGTGGGCGTAGTTGAATTTCTGGCACTGTCGCATCGCGTAGTTGGCCTCGTCATAGGCAACCAGCACATAGCACTGATCGAGCGACACGCTCGTATTTTCGCCCTGGCCATAGGCGCTCGTGTCGCACCAGTACTCCTCATTGGGATAAAGCTCGGGGGCTGTGAAAATGATGAGCGCCATGAACCAGGCAGCTGGCAGCTTGCACAGAAAGATGATCAGCACGGAGCGCAGCTGCCAGATGCCAAAGTCACCCAGGACATGCGAGATGACATCTTCAGCTGCAGTCTCTGACATCTCCTCTTCCATCTCCTCCTGCTGATGCTCAGCATCCTGCTGGCTGCTGTATATATAGCTCAGGTGAGCGTGTGCCTCTGGCGTGGGCGTTGGTCGACGCTTCTTCCACTTGGCCTCGGCAGGACTGTAGCTATGGTGCATTCTCCCATGCGTTTAATCGAGTAACCACGTCTTACGCGCTTCAAACCTCCAACATAACTGCGACTACGCTTAAGCCTAGCGCCGCCATCAGAAACTCTGAACAATTGTGGAGCAGGGCCCAAAGTTGGTGCTAGCCGACGATATCGTCGCTAATCAAATTGTCACTGAAATTTATTTCAGATGTCTGACAACTGCAAATATTGAAGTCTGCCTAAACGATTATGTCAATAGGTGATTATATTATTTTCTTGTTTGTTGTTGGTAAGTTTTTCCAGTATGCCTAATGGGTAAAGATTATACATACTTTTGGTAGCGACTGTTTAGTCGGTAATGATTAGATCAAATTCACGTGACGTCCTTTGGATATACGTACGTCCGAATGAAAATGTGCCAGCAGAAATTATACATCTGATAATTCTGCGCAGCCGACTCTATAAAGCCCTGATAGTCTTTTACGACCAAAAAGTTTATCTAGTACTTGACATACACATTATAAATGAATATAAACTATATTTATTAAAAAATACAAAATTAATAAGTTCATATCTGATGATATATATATAAGTAGAATTTAGCTATGCCACCATCTATAAGGATAGTATAGGTATAGGTATAGCGCTCCAAACTTGTAAAACTTTGTTAAACCATACCCAAGTTTTATTTATCCAAGACTTCAACCCACTATTTTATGTAGCGCCATCTAGTGGCTTTGCTGATAATCGATATATGTAGCTATAACAGCTCAGTAAGAACTTTCAAATTGACTTTAAAATTTATAATTAAAAGTATACAAGAAATTGAAAGTAAATTAATTATTTAGTTAACTTTATTAAATTGTACAAATAAAATTTTTTTTATATATACATCTTATATAAATATTCTATTAAGAACAATGTTATGCTCAAAGAAGCGACAACGGCGTGATGTTTCATATCTGAACCACTCAAAACAAAACTTATGTAAGCTCCTGCAAGAAGAGTTACGTGTTTGTTGTTTACGTCGCTGTAGCTGAGGTTAATTGAAGTATAAACTTCAGTTAGGAGTTAGCGAAAAACATGTTTAGGTAGCCAAGCCAGTTGCTCGAAGCTTTTTACTTTCATTCACAGCAACAACAATTAGCGAAGCTGAGCAATTGCAGTTGCTGCAGTTGCAACCGGTGAGAGCACAGCCGACAGCCAACAGCCAACAGCAAACAGTTGCCTTCGCTCCAGCACAGTGGCCACAACGAGATGGAGACCCACTTGGATATCTATAAAGATGCCGTCGTCTTCATAACGGGCAAGTCTTGACTCTGGAATCATTCACCCGTTTGCGGTTTCTATTTGCCTAATGCACGTCCGTCCACTCGATAGGTGCCACTGGCTTCGTGGGCAAAGCTCTGCTGGAGAAGCTTCTCTGGAGTTTTCCCCAAATCAAACGCATCTATATGCTGATTCGCGCCAAGGCTGGTGTCTCGCCCGAGCAGCGTTTCCAGAACTTCCTACAGAATGACATTTTTGAGCGCTTGCGCAGCTCGTTTCCTGAGCGTCTTAAGAAAATCGCGTTTTTTGCGGGCAACATCGAGGATGATTATTTTGGTACGACGCAAGTTTCCACAGTGAAAATATTGAAAAGAAAAATTGCATTAAAAGCTTTGCTTTTTCAATTTAATTTTCATTTTCTATTTAATTTCAACAGGTTTGAATGAACGCGACAGAGACGAGCTTTGCGCGGAAGTTAATATTATATTTCACAGCGCCGCGACAGTAAGTTCCAGTTTGATTGGGTCTCTTCACAAATATCTATTAATATAATCTCTGCGTATAGGTGCGTTTCAATGAGTGTCTAAATGTCGCAGCACGCGTCAATTCCCTGGCCACCTACAATCTGCTGGAGATGTGCACACAAATGAGACAACTGCAGGTAAGTGCGGATCAAGTCATAAGAGTTTGGATGGATTAATAGCGGATGATATTGGAAGTATGTGGGAATGGAGAATGGAATGGAGACTAATTCTTTTATTTGATTATAGTTTTTATGTTAATATTATATATTGGACAATGTCTGAAGAAGCGGCAGCTTTAATGGACAATAATATTTAAGCTTATTTCTATTCTTAATCAATATTAAATTTTTTACATAATTATATTATTTATTATATATATTTATTTATTTTTATTTATTTATTTGAATTAATCAACAAAGAACATAAAATAACAAAGAAATTAAGTTGAGTAAAAATTAATAAAATGGAAAATTATTATATGAAAATTTTAAATGAATTTATATTCATATTCTAGAATGTGATTTATAAAATATTTTTTCCATTCTAACTAATTTAATTAACTCCATTTTGTATAAATGAGATTTAATGCGGAGGTCAGAAACTATAGTTATCAGATGTATTTATTGTATTATGGGAGTTCAAAAAAATGTTAATTTCTATATGAATCATAGCTCTATATACAACTAAAAATATTTGTGATTTAATTTTTTTTTTTATTTAAAATTATTATTTTTTTTATTTTATTCTACTATTTGTATTCATTATTTTTTAATTTTTCTTGTCTTCCAGCGTTTTCTATACGTTTCCACTGCCTACTGTAATCCGGGTCGCAAATACGTAGACGAGTGCATTTATGCCACGCTGCCGCCCGTGGACTGGCGGCAGTTCCTTAGCGCCATCAAAAAGATACCCGAGGAGTATCTGAATCGGCTGGCCGACTACATAAAGGGACCGCACGTGAACACGTATACGTTCACCAAGTCAATAGCCGAGCAGATTGTGAACTCCTACAGGCATCTCATACCCATTGTTATAGTGCGACCCTCGATTGTGACGGCCGCCTATCGGGAGCCGTATCCGGGCTGGATCGACAACATACAAGCAATCAGCGGCATTATGATGGAGATCGGCAAGGGGGGCATTAGCAGCATATTGGGAGATAAGGATCTGATCTGCGATATTATTCCAGTCGACTTTGTGGTCAATGCAATGATCATGATGGTGCACAAAGCGGAACTGGGCCGGTGAGGGAAACTCCAAAGCTATGTGAGGAGTAATTTGAGCATTTCTCTTACAGCATCAGCATTTGCAATGCCACCTCTGGCTCAACGAATCCCATCACCTGGCAGAGACTTGGTGAACTGACCATGAAATGGTCTCGCATTTATCCCACCAAGCGCATGATTATGTTTCCCAACTTCAAGTACCGTCGCGGAGCCCTGCGGCACGAGCTGGCCGTGTGGATGCTGCACTTTGTGCCCGCTTTGCTGATGGATCTGCGCACTTTGGTGCTGGGCTCCAAGCGACGCTTCGTTACGCCCATAGCCAAAAAGTTTCGACAGGCCTGCCTGGCGGGTAGTTGATGTTGATCGCATTTTGAAGATCATTCTTAAATTAGTGTCCTCTCGCTTACAGGCAGCTTCTTTTCGCTGAATGAATGGATATTTAAGAACCGCAGTCGCTTCTATTTTAAGCAACTGATCGATAATGGCACTTTTGCCAAGCTCTACTGGAACTTGGAGGAGCTCGACTACGATGACTATGTCAGACGTCATATGATCGGCATCAATAAATATTTACATCGTGAAAAGTTTACAGTCGATGCCAACAAAATGCAGGTGACCAGGTGAGCACTACAACGGAATTGAGTTACAGTAAAACTTGAAGAGAAAATGAGAAAATATTTTCCACTTTTTCTACAATTCCCTGTAGAATCTATTGGCTCTGGATATTTGCGCATCTGTGCTTCTATATGCTGCTGGTGTATGTATTGCTCTAATCAAACGACAATAAAGTCTTTCGCTTCGAACTAATCACAGAGAATTGAGTTTTATTAGCTTAATTAATGTAGAGAATAAAGTGGAGAGTTGAAGTAGCTCTTGGGCAGAGCTCTATAACCGCGTATTGTGCACATCCGACTCGATGGTCCAGACGGCTGCATTCAGGGGCGACTGCTCCTTCTTGTCCTGCTGCTCCAGCTGCGGCACCATCGGCGCCGTGCTGGTGCGCGGCGTCAGCAGGAGGCAGGTGCAGATGCCACCCAGAATGCTGAAGACGCTGTAGGAGGTCAGCGAGAGGGCCGTATCGATGCGCTTGAGCACATTGAAGAAGGGCGCCGAGAGCAGCCAGACGCGAGCCCAGGTGATCACCGAGAAGACGAACAGCTGCTTCTTGTTCGCGGGCACCAGCTCGTTCATGCAGGCCAGGAGCATGGACTGGGCACAGGACACGGCTGCCTTGGGTATCGTCGCTATGATCATCCATAGCGACACCTTTAGCTCAGCGTCCACTGCAGAGAAAGAAGAGGAATTTGCTTAGTTTGGCTTAAAGAATGCGACTTGGGCTAACACTCACTGGAGTCGGCGCCCGTGAAGAGCCAGCCTGTGCAGCCCAGCATGCCAGCGAGTATATTGAAGGTGCCGGCGTATTGCCACTTCCATTTGTTGTGCTTCAGCGTGAAGTGCAGAGCCAGGAAGCAACCAATGATCTCCGAGAAACCTGAAGGAAAATCTTCAATAAATATCAACAGCTTCATTCCCATTCCCACATTACTCAAAGTCTCACCCATGGCTATGGTGTTGGGCACCAGGTAATCACGGCCAAAGGACCGTATGTTCAGCAGCATGCCCATGAAGTTGATCACGAAGAATGCCAGCGCCAGGTGAGCTGCGATCATGTGCGTCTTGGCCCGCTTGCCCTGCCAGAGCTGCGTCCAGGGTGCTGGAGCAGGCGCTGACTTCAGCTTTTCGCTTAGCTGCTCCAGCTGCTGCCTGAAATCAGGCGGTATTTTAAAGCAACGATCGTTGATCTCTGCGCCCTCGCGCACTATCTGCTCGACGTTATCGATTGAGTGGTGATCCACTGCGTGCCGCAGCAGCCAGCGCGGCGATTCGGGTGTCCAGTACAGCAGCACAATCAGCATAACGGTGGGAAACGTTATGCCCACATAGATGAGGGACCAACTATTGAAGAAGGACGACAGCGTGGGCAGCAAGATGACGCCAATGGACCAGAACGTGTCGTAGAGTATGATGGCGCCAATGCGATGCATGCCAGCCGTAATGTCCGTAACTGCAGATAAGGATATTTAATTAGTTTCGACATTACATTAAATTTCCTTAGTTAATCGATAGGGAAATTTCAATCAATACCGGAAATAGATTCTTAGCGTAATTATCTGTTGATTTTTAAATGGGAAATTTTTCGTGTTTTAATTCAAAGGAAATTTAAAGGGATCATTTTTAAATGCTGCAAATTCTAAGGGAAATTTAAAAGACTTGAGACAAAGGCCTTCTTGAATGCATAAGAAAATTCGGCTAAGTCAAATGAAGAGGGAATTAATGAATATAGTTTTCCGTCTTGAGAAAATCGTTAGTGTTGAAAGCTAAACACTTCACTTACATATCGCCTGTCCAGACGTAAACATAATGGCACAGCAGACGGCCGAGAGGCAGCGGAAGCCGCAATGCAGGCTGAAATCTCTCGCATAGCCAGTGACAACTCCACACAGAATTTGAGCAATGGCACCCACACAGTAGGTGCTGCGCGGACTGATGGCCAGCATCATCTTGGTGCCCATGACGCCGCCAACGAGCACGCCGAACAGATGCCAATACTGAGTCCAGGCAATGAAGATGTCGCGCAGGCAGACCAGATTGAATTGCATAATCAGGGAGTCGAAGCTGGAGACGTAGCTAAACTGCTGGCACTCACTGCGAGTGCCAGAGCTGTCGTCCAGCACATAGCACTGGTTATCCGAGATGCTGTAATTGGAGCCGGCGCTGCTGTTCAGGTAGCTAGTGTCGCAGGTGAATTCCGTGCGAGGATACAGCTCTGGCGCTGTGAAGATGATGCAGGCCATGAACCAGGCGGCGGGTATTTTGCACAGGAAGATGATGAGGATTGTGCGCAGCTGCCAGATGCCAAAGTTGCCAACTACATCGCTGATGATGTCGCTGCCGGGTGCAGCAGCTGGAGCAGCGGGAACTCGAGCACTCTCCTCCTTTGGGCTGGCATATGAGATGTGTCTGTGCGACAGCTGGGGACTGGGCATGGGCGAGCGACCGCCGACAGTCTGAATTGTGGATGCCTGATTGACCATTTCCGTGCAGCTCAGTTCAGGCTAGCACATTTTCCGCCTTGACCACGTCCACGGGAGCTCTGTGAATGACAAATCGAACGGCCACAATTTCCATCAGTTTTACTGTGCGTGACACATTGTGTTCAATTATTTATTTTATTTATGGATAAATATTAACATACGATATACTATGAAAACATTTGTCCAACACTTCCCGCCCCCACCCAAGCAGCACTCAATTGAAATCAATTGAAAGCGGTTACAGCTGAAATCAGTTGACTTTCCACGACAGCCGGCATTGAATAACAACATGCCAAATTCATCAAATGCCAGCTCTTCGAAATTCGATGCTATTTCGTCAGTGCGATTTGGCTCTTTGACTTTGTTATTTGATAAAAGGCGAAAGCGCTTGAAAATCGAAATCAAAAAGAATCTATAGTATGACGTATATGTAGAACATATATATATCATATTCTATATTTCAAGAATTCAATTAATTAAAACAATTTAACACCAAATATTTGAGCTTTTCTACTCAATGCAAATCATTTGATTGGTTCTAGAGTTATTTTTGTCTCAGTGCAATCAAATTATCCAACAGCAATTTAATTATAAATTTACAAATATTTTTATTTAACTGAAAATACTGAATTTGTATCATATATCGTTAAGAATATTCCTACTTCGTCTTTGTCTGTCTGGATCTACCGCAATCGAAAAGAGCTTAGAAACTTCTGCTTAATGCGCTTTATTTATTTTTCTCTTTTCATTTCTTTGAGTGTCTTATCAAAATGTGTGAAAACGACTTTATCGCGATTTTCATTGTTATCTGAGCCATATATTTGTCAAATATAAACAAGATACGATATTCCCTACAGGCCCTGCGTTATTTACCTACTAAGATGTCTGTTGGCTTGACTAAGATCTTATATATTCTGTTCATATTTATTCGTTAATATAGATAGAGCTATTCGCTGATGTCTACGTAATTAAACTGATTTGCAAGTATTGTTTCGTCGAATATATCTATATCTATTTGAGGTGCTAATTTGGAGTGATCCAACAGCCTGATTGGCCAATTGTCAAGTGGAGCATATGCCATGGAACAATGCCCTCGTGGCTCAGACATCTGTCAGCTGTCGCCGTTGGGCGTGCAAATATTTTAATTTTGTATTCAAGCGTTAGTGTTAATTGCAGTGGGCAATCGGTAACGGGTATACGAAACTGGTTCCCCAATATTTCATATTTGAGTTTTCCATATAAATTCCAATTGGCACTTTTCTACGCAGCACTGAGCGAGCAGTGCCTTAATTTAGTTGAATTACTTGTTGTGCAAATGCAAATTAATTAAGACTGATATAAAAAAAAAAGGGGGGACTGGCAGGTGGATGGATTGCAATCCATTAATGCTTTGTTTTGAATATTTTATATTCACTTTATTAGCCGAGCCAATTCAAGTTTTTAATTTCCTTAAGTGGAGCAAGGCAAATAGGGAACTAGAAATAGAACAGAGGCTTTTAAGGTATTGCAAATGTAAAGCTGATATATACTATATAGAATATATATTATATAAAAATATAGGAAATAAGTGCAAAGTGGTTCTAAGTTAATACTTAAACTATAAATCAGTTTGCACTAATTATTAGAAGTTTAATCAAATATTCGAGTAATGGCGTTTAATTCTGTTAACATATATATATATATTATATATATATATTTATATATATTCAGTAAATTATTTTATATAAGTATTCCAGGCTGTCTCTTGTGCAGTATATCTTTATGAGCATATTTAAATCTCGAATCTCCCGAGTTGGATTTTAAATAAATAAAAATATTTAATATACTAACTGTTTATGCTCCCAAATGTATAAAACAGATTGATAATAAGATGTATGCCTAATATAATCATTTTTAATATTTTTGGATTTTATTAAATCTATCATAAAAGCAAAAACTGAGAACACTCGCAAAATATTCCAGAAGTCTTTTTGTGAGTTATGTAATATGCTGCCTGATCTTTAAATTAGTAGACGAAGGCTTGATTTTCATACAATTTATTAAATAAATTTGCGTATTTTATAGTCGCAACTCACTTTAAATACAAGTTTGTCAATTAACACCCAGTCTTCGTCAATTTATTTTCTGCAGCTTTATATGGCAAAGTCTCTTCTGTTTGTATACACATTAATATGAACTTATTGAACGCGAATAAACCGTTTTGTCTGTTGAATCGGTTCGTTTATGGTGTGTTTTTTCTTTAATTTGTTCGTTGCGCGCTTTTTTATCTGGATAGCGCGAACGTCTCAATCGGTCGAGAGACAGAATCGAACTGAAGTAAGTGCCACCACACGAGTCGCCATATCGAAGACGGCGCGTTGTCAATGTCGAGCCGATTGTCGCAGACCCAATCGGCGCGTTAATTTTCTTAATGAATTTGTACAAATAATTAAAAGTTATTGCTAGGGAAACTTTAACCGAAACACTTCCGTTCGAACTGGTCGCATTAGCTGTCCTCAAGGCATTGAGCAGACGCCTCCTGTTTTAACAGGATATTATTACAAGTCTAGTATTGTCAAAGCGTCTCCAGAATGTCCGTGCTTAATCAATATAATTCCGGTCTCTCTAACAATGCACATGACACGATTGCCATCGCTGCCTTATCTACAGTTTAGATTATAAAGCTATCTATAGTCGATTGATCAGAATGCAGCTAATGCATCTGCCACTCTAGTACGCCAGGCTAATAAAAACAATTTTCTAATTGCACTGCCATCGACTGCTACGGCGGGTTTTCTATTTTAATCGTCATGGTACGTACTACGTACCTGTCGCAATTCGCACTTGTGTAATCCAAATGACACACTCGCATTTATTTTCGATTCGCTGACATAGAACTTCTTTCTTTCTTTATAAATAGGGCCTACTTTTGATCTAGTTGTACAAATAAAACCATACAAAATCAGCTGAGAAAAGTGATGTATATGCAGAAAATATTGAAATGGAACAATTAAATGCGAGCTCTAAAAAGAAATTGCCATATTTTTGATGGATCAATTAAGAAAAAGTGCTGAAATTAAATTTAAATATGTATATATATATATTTTTATTTTTATAGTATAATAAATATATTAAAATTTGTATATTTAAGTTACACAACATTGTTACATACATAATAAATGTAGAACATTTGATTACGTTAAGAATAATATATAATATTATAATAAAAATATTTTTATTTTTTTTAACTATCGCTACTATCATAAATATATTTTTCATAACAAAAATAAATTTTTAATTTGTTATATATTTTTATATATATAATTTTTTATATACTTATATTTTTAAAATTAAATGTAAAAAATTTGATTAAAGTAAAGTTTATAAAAATGTAAAAAATTTAAATAATTAAAATTATATATGTATATATATATATAAATATACATATTTAAATGTATATATATATAAATGTATATAAATATCATAATGAAAATATTTGAATTTTTTAAATTATTGCCTTTATTTAAAATATGTTTTTCATAATTTTAACAATTGCTTTAGTACTCAAAATGTTATTTACAAAACACTTTAACTGTTTCTTTATATTAATTATTATAACTGAGTATTCCAGTTGTGTAACCTTAAGTTCTAATTGATACATATTAATTAATAGATACTAGATATATCTTTTCAGTTAGTAGAGATAATATATCGATGTGAGCTTCGCTGTTGTAGTCAAAGTCATGTTATTTAAAACTCTTTTAAAGTCTATATAGTAACATGAAATGCCTTTGAAAAGATTTGCAATAATTGATGCCAGCTCAAGTTGTTGACATTTCGATCATCACGCGCATTGATTATTTTATAATACTAATTGAGTTCATATATCACACATTAGTTTAATAATAATTGAATATAATGAGTCTTTTTTTTTAAATTTAATTAGCAGTGAATTGACGCAACATTGAGGCATAGACAGACAGAAAACCGCAATTTCAATCAACTAACCGGAATGAAATGTGTGTGCAAATATGTGTGAAGGGCGGGTCTTCAATATATTTATTGCTATAAAGTAATTCTATATATGTTTATTTTTTTTTATAGATTATGTGGAATGTATAACTTATGCTCCTATAATTTTTATGGCATAAACTGTTGCTGTAGAAACTGTTGCCTGCTTTTAGGCAGTGTCCCAAAATTCAAATGGTGTGCATGCTCTGTGATTTGTCTGCCACGTCGCTGATTTCGTTCATGCTATCACATTCATGAATCGTATCGATATTGATGTGCCAGAGATCTGCAATACTAACGGCGACAGTTTGCTCAAAGTTGTGGAGCAGCTCGTTGCTGTAGTTGCTCACGTCGGAGCTGGCGGTGCTGCAGCGCCGCAGGATAACAGCGGAGTTGCGACGATAGGTATTTGGCGTTGGCACCTGGCCCACCTGCAGCTGCTCCGTATTCCAATAGTAGCGATTTAGCAGCCGCATAAAGAGACCATACACCCAACCCACTGTCGCGATGATGGTAATGGGCAGCAGGCGATGCACCACAGTCAGCGTGCTCAGCAGCGGCGAGAACAC
This sequence comes from Drosophila koepferae, assembly GCA_030914345.1. NCBI lineage: Eukaryota > Metazoa > Arthropoda > Insecta > Diptera > Drosophilidae > Drosophila > Drosophila koepferae. The sequence continues at coordinate 3,179,275 of JAUESR010000206.1, read as the reverse complement.
CAAACAGAGTCGGCCAAAGCTAACCACCGAGAGCATGAGCAGCACTCGCTTCTCCGGCGACACCATGTCGCCCGTGCACGTGGTTAGCACAGCTATCGAAGCGGCATTGGCAAACTTCAGCAGCATCCAAAACATTAGCTCCAAGCCGACGCGACGTGAATTGCGATCTAGCGAACATTATAGATAACTGATAGAAATATTCGTATAAGCATTTATATATATACTGCCTACCTGTCTCTGGTAGCAGCCAAACCAGATAGGTGCACAGTCCCGCGACGATCATCAGATTGCCCGCCCAGCGCCAGTAGCGACGCGTATAGAGTATGAAATAGAGACCCACAAAGACGCCGACCATTTCGGCAAAGCCCAGGGCAGCGGTATTCACATGCACCTGCGCCTCGCCCAGGCTGCGAATCATCAGCAATATTATGTTGTACAACACCTGAGCACAGCCCCAGATCAGGTGTATGTAAAACAGTTGACGGCGCTTTGTCTCCTTATCCCAAATCTGGCAATAGCCGATGCGCTGCTCGGCGTTCAATTCGCTGGCATAGATGGTCAGCCGGACATCTAGTGTGAGGGGCACCATGCGATTGTTATGCGTGGCCGACTCCAAGAGCAAACGCAGTGCGGGCTCCACACGCTGATGGCGCAGTAGCCAACGCGGGGCATCCGAGATCCAGCGATGCAGCCAGACGAGGACAATCAACGATGAGGATATGGCCACATACAAATGGCTCCAGTTGTCGAAATATATGGATATGGCAGGCAGCAGCACTAAGCCAATTGACCAGAAGAGCTCCGATAGAGTAACCACCAAGATGCGTGCCTTGCCCGAGGTAATGTCCATCACTAGTTGAACCAAGAATCGATCAAGTTTGTATCTTAAGTCTTTTGTTTTTGCTTACATATGAAATGTCCGGCTGTGTACATGAGCGTGCAGCAGACAGAAGTGAGGCAACGGAAATAGATGTGCAGCTGATAGGTGTCCACCAGACCCGTCAGATTGCCACAAAAGATCTGGCCCAGCATGCCGAGCAGCATCAAACGGCGTGGACTGATGCTGAAAGTGAAAAGCTGACAGATGACTCAAAGATCTATGGAAGACCTAGACTCAGACTCACTGGCGCAGTGCCTGAAATGCGAGTAGACCGCCAATTAGTGCCCCGAGCGCATGAAACGATTGGGTGACCGCAACCAGCACACGACGCGAACAAATCAAATCGAAGTCAACGATCAGCGACTTGTACTCCGCATGATGCTCGACGTGCTCACAGGGCATAGCCTGCTCTGTTCCATTCCAGCTCTCCCCGTAACGCTGCACAAAATTATGAGACAAGCTCTGCGCATAGGCATTGCACACCTGCACGCTGAACAACCGATCCGTGTTACGACTCTCACTGGGCAACGACTCGCTGGCATTCCAGCTAGAATTCGCCGGCCGACAGACCAGCTCCCCCCGCTGCGGATATGGCGCTGTATAAATGATGCAGGCCATGAACCAAGCCATGGGTATTTTGCAGAGAAAGATTAAGAGTATCGTGCGCAGTTGCCAGCGTCCAAAGTTCCCATTGATATGCTGCACAATGTCAACGCCAGGTGGCGGTGCAGAGGATCTGCGCCGCTTACATATCGCATCGTTGCCCTTCCTCATCTTCAATGGCCGACATTAACACGAGCACTGAGCTCTCAGACCTCATTTCCATCGCCGAGGGAAAAATTTCGAGTTTGTTTTTGCTGTTAGATCAACGGGAGCGACAAATTGGGTGCAAATTAGTTGCCGAAACGATACGAAAATCTGCTACATTGATTGGAAAATAATTGTATTAATTTGTATACCCTGTTTGGACAGCGAAAAGAGGTATATTCACTTTTTTGCAAACATTGCACGGACTGCAGTGAATGGAAATCGGAACTTCTAAAATTTGTTAGTTTCAGCAAAACTTCTTTCTTTTTTCCACTGAGTTATTTGTTGCAAGCAGTGTAGTCTGAAGTTATATATACCCTAAAATTACGTTTTTCAAGTATTTTTTCGCTTTTTTTGTTTTGTTTTCTTATGAAAGCAACTACGTAAGACCTTAAGCAAATAATATCGACTAAATAAAGAATTTACTCAAATAACAATATGAATTTATTGTTTTCTACTTAGAGGATGTGTCTGGGACGAAATGTAACAAAAAACTGCTACATAATGGAACCAAAGGTGTTAATTGAAATGCTATTTACATCCCATATGTAAAATCGTAAATATAAAGCTAAGGTGGGGACAGATAAGAGGAAAAGCGCTCTCAAATAAACTAAATTTATAATAAAAATAAATTCAATATTATTCAATTCGTGAATTCTTATCTTCTTGAAATCGAGAGCTGAAACCTTGTCAGCAAAACTTTTTTTTATAAAAACTAAATAATAAAACACAAAATATTATTTTTTATGTTAAGTATTGAATTTATTCATTTGACCTGCATTTCATCATCATATATATGTATATATACATATATATAAATCTTCTTTCTCATGCCAAAAACTCTGTTTCGCTGTATTTGCTTGTCTCGTTTAGCATATCGCAAATCTTTCAATAGTGTAGATAAACATTTGCTTACATTTCCGCCTAGTCATCTTGATTATTTGTTTAGCATTTTATTCTTTATTTTGTAGAATTCTTGTGTGTTGCTATAAAATGGCACAAATCAGTTTTTGCCTTGATATATATGTAGCTTATGTTTGGGCCAATTTATATATGCATAGGCTCACATTCATTGATTTCTTGGGGGTTTTCTATTTATTCATAATTCGTTGGTTTTGCGTTAAACGAGGTTTTTTTTTTTCAAATTTGTTGCAAATTCAATAAATTGTCTTTACTTTTTGTAAATTTTGTTTTCAATTAATTATTGTCTTAAATAATTATACCAGCTAACAATATAAATATTCAAAATAAAAAACTTAGATATAAGTTTATTTTATTTATGTGATGGTTTTTATGGTATTTACATGTTGTGCTAAATTATTAAATAAAATAAATGCATTTTTTGATCGAAATCAATTTTTGTTTTTGTTTCTCATCAGCTGTGCACTAAATGTAGATTTGGCTTTACGTAACAGAAGTTGTTAATTAAAAAAAAATAATTATATTTAATTAGAGTTACAACTAAATTATGGCGTGTAGTTTATGCGCTGAGTGTATTTAAATAAAAATATTATATGATTTATAGGATACGTAGCTCTATTTACAATATACGAGAGTGTATGCGTGTGTTTGGACACTACGACTTATCAGCAAGGAGTTTAGTTAATTATATGTTTGTAAGTAGGATAACTATCAGCTTTATAAGACTACAATCCGAAGTGGCACACATGCGCACTGAGATTTTTTGCTACATTAATGCGAGCTGCTAATATTTCTGCTTTTTGCTGTATTTATAATTATGTTTTGATTGCGTTTATGTATATGTGCATCCATATATCTATTGGTATATAGTAATTCGATCTTTTGTTTATAATAATTGTTAACACTATGCTTAAACACTAGTTTAAAGTCCTTTGTTTTTGTTTTTCCTTCTCATTATTTTCTATTGCATCCTTTATGCCTCCCATTCACTGTTTGTTTCTTCGCTTTGTTGCTTGAAGACGACGTGCTTTTCTTATCAACTAAATGCTAGACATTAATTTTTGGTTTTTGAAGATCCGTTCAATGATCCGTGCTCAGCGCATCCTCTATGTTGCTATCCCAATTGAATTCCGTAACGCCCTGCTTGTAAAATATATTGCCAAGATTAGCGAAGCGTTGCGCAAAATTAGCATCTTTCGATTTCAGGTGCTCGAAACTGAAAGAGAGAAATGTGGAAAACAAATTTTTTTTAAGTACTTTGTATATTTCAGTAATTAATGGAAGATGTCTTTTTATTGGTTGATAAAGATATTCTAGCAATTTATGTAATATTAAAACATATATGATACAGATAATCTCAATCTTTAATATGAATTCTAAAAAAAATAAGAATATTTTAAGTGCATATGATGAGCTTACAAGCTGTCTTAAAATATATACAGCAACACAATTTTGTATAAGTAAGAGCATATTCTAAAATTATTTTACTAACAATTACCTATAAATATTCTGAAATAAGCAAAAGGAATTATAAGAATTTCTACATATTTCAGCTACACTGCTAAGCAGCTAAACCATCTTTGGACAATTGCTATTCATTTAAAATCTCTTACATGGAATTGTATTATATGAAGACTGAACTACCTGTATATGCAGAATATTCAGCTAAATACCTGACCCGTGTCAGCTGGCTAAATAGGCGACCCTCAATGCTATTTCTAGATATGTAAATGGAAAAGTTTTGCACAAAATTTGGAATGTACTCAGCAGCATTTATAGGTAGGGTATTATAATTATTAGATGGAACATGCTAGAGTGAATATTTTGAAAATCCAAACAGTATAACTTGAAGCTATCCAACTTCTACATTTATGAAGTTATTTGGCACATACTGTACCTCATTTTGTAAAGTTTCCACTACTCAAGCAAACTTATTCATTCTTACAAGCAAATTCTACGTTCGTGTTACAAGCAACCCAAAGGAAGGAATACGATTTGTTGGGTTTGAGAACTTTCTTAACCAATTCAACCCTCTGTCCCATGTTTACCTTCTTTTTTTTAAATATTTTTTATATTTTGTCTTTCTAGAAAATCAGCCTAGTGGTAAGTAAATCCTCAAGCCAAATCAAAACCCAGTTGTTGCTGCAGCTGCGCTCAGTGCAGCTGTATAATTAGAAGCGAAGAAGGGAGAAGAAGTGCACGCAATGTACCTTGGCATGGCCCGGGGCCATTGTTGCCGCATAATGTCAAAGGTCATCATCAACGGCAATTGTACAATGTAGAACCTGAACACGAACCCGAACAAAAACAAGAAGGAAAAAAAAAACCCAAGACAATGAGCGACAGGCAGCAGATTTTACAACAGTACCTTGAAGGAAAAACCCCTCGAGTTTGAGCTGTAGACTTTGGCTAGAGCTTGTTAATTATTGTTGTTGTTGCTGTTGCTGTTGCTGGTGTTGGTGTTGCTGCTGCTGTATGCCCACCCTTAAGCCACGCATGCGCAGCTGCACAGCTGCTGCGCCTCGAGCCGCAACCGTTCCGCCCGAGGAAGTGCAAAGAAGGAAGTCGCAAGTCTGAAAAGTTCCCATTGACTGATTCGTCTTTGCCGCTGCCGTTGCCGTTGCCATTGCCGTTGCCTTTACCTTTTCTTTTCAAAGAGGGTTGGAAAAACTGGTGACAGGAAATCAAAACGAGTTTTCTAATTGTTGTAGTTGCAGCAAAGCACATCATGTATTTCATATATAGAATATATATGTATATAGAGAGTGTTTGGTATTATCTTAACTAATTTATAATTTAATGTTTAAGAATTTAGCCTAAAGTTGGAATTTTCGTGAAATTATGTGAAAACATTTGCCTACATATTTCGCGCCTTGAGCACTTGCTTCTGGGGCGGACTGGGCACGTTCTCCTTGCCACTGGCGAAGATTAACGACTTCTTCGGTGTGCTGGCCGCGGAGCGAGGTGTGCGCGGCGTACGTGGACTGTGAGGTGTGCGCGGTGTTCGAGCCTTGGGCGATTTGCAGGCGAGCAGCTCGCTGAGCTCGTTGTTGTTGTCCTGACGGACACTCTTCTCGGAGGAGTTTAGCAGCCACGAGGTGATCTTGTCGCATTCGGCACGCAGCTCTGAATCGATCAACAGATCCTCAATCTTCTCCAGATCTGTGGTATTCGGCTTGTTCGCCTTGCTGGGCGTCAGCATTGCCACGGTGGGCTGTTGCTTGGACTTCAGTGCGATATTCTCGAGCTTGAGCTGTTCACATTCCTCGCGCACCTTGACCAGCAGCTGCTCCTTGTTGTCCAGTTCCAGTTGGGCGAACTGCAGCACGGTGGCAAACTCATCCAGGGCCTTCTTCATGTCCGCCATGTACAGCTCGCGCGTCTCATCTTTGCGCTTCAGATCGCTGTACATGTCGCAGTAGTGGGCCAGCTGGGCATCTCCGTCGATGCGCTCCTGGAATGAGTTAGCAATCTTATTGAATTTGGCCAGAGTATCCGATTCGCTGGCTAGCAGCTCGTGCAGCATGGACTCTTTCAACGATACCTCCTGCTGTAGCTTGGTCGAGGAGCTGCGCACCGCCTCGAGCGCCGTCTGCGACTCATTGAGCTGCTGGCGCAGCTGAGCCGCATCCGCTTGCAGTGTCAAATAGCTCTGCTCCAGTGCGCCCTTGGCCAGCTGCACCGACTCCAGCTCTGCCTTGAATTGCTCTACATCGGCATCGGACTTCTTGAGGCGTTCCATCAGTATGTTGACCGTGGAGCGCGTGTTGTTCAGTGTCAGCTGATAGTTGTACTTCTCGGTGATGGTCTTGGCCATGTCCTGCTTCAGCTGCACCACCTGTTGCTGCAGTGTATCGCTCAGCTGGATGTAGTAGTCGATGCCGTTGCGCAACTGCTCCTCACACTTCTGCAGCTTCTCGTCACGTTGGCGCAGCATATCGTTGGTGGTCTCCAGCAGCACCATCACGTCCTGCTTCTCCAGCTCGATCTTGATTAGCTCGTTCTCGGCCAGCTTCTGTCGCTTATCCAGCTCGGCGCGCCAATAGCTTTTCTCACGCTCCACAGCGCTCTCCAGCTCATTCTCCGCCTGCTGCTGGGCCTGCTGCTGTTCGGTGTGCTTGGCCTGCTCCTGGCACAGCTGGCGTATGGTGTCGCAGTGGGCATCGATTTCGCACGCCTTGTCCAGCAGCTCGTCCTGCAGCGAGCGGATCAGCGTGCACTTGTTGGCCAGATCGTTCTTCAGGGTGTTGCGCTCCACGCGCAGACACTCGAGCTCTGTCTGGGTGATCTTTGTTTCCTGGCCATAGGCCAAGGCATCCTGCTCAATCTGTTGCTTCAGCTGCTCCACATTTGCCAGCATCTCGGCATTCTTCGCCTGCAAATTCTCGATCTGCTGCAGATGCTCTGTATTTCGCTGCTGCTCCGCGGTGCAGCTGTCCCGCGCCTTGGTCACCTCTTCCTGAAGTGATCCAAGCTGCTGCTCTAGTTGCTGCTGTGCCGTCTGACGCTGCTCACAGGTCTGCTGCAGCTGCTCATTGGCCAACTTGTATGCCTCGTTCTCGGCCAGCATACGCTCGACTTGCCGCTCGTGTTCCTCCCGCTGCTGCTGCATCTGCTGCTCCAGTTGGGCATAGCGCTCCAACAGCTGAGACTGCTCGGCGCTCAGCTGATCGTTGCGCTGCTTGTGCGACAGATTCTCGCTGCTCAGCGCCTGCAACAGCTGTTCCGTCTTGGCCGCTGTCTGCTCGTGCTCCTCGCGCATCTTCTGCTCCGTCTCCTTCAACTGGTCCACGTGACGGCGCACCACGTCCAATTGGCTCAGATAGCTCTCGATCAGTTCGTTCTTGTTGCGTATCTCCTGCTGCAGTGCCTCTTTGCCCTTCAAACGGTTCGCCGACTTGGCCTCCTTCACCGGCGTCGTTGTGGCCGAGTGCAGCGGCGTGGAGGATGCCGTCGAGGCTCCGCTGCCAACCACCTGTTCCGCCGTATGACTAGCCGCCGGACGGAAGCGCAAGCGTTGCGGCAGCGAGGGTGTACGAAAGAGTCGCAAGCCCTTCGACTTCTTGTCCTCCTTGGGTATGGCAAACTCCTTGGCCTCCTTCGAGCTAGAGGCGAAGCGCACTGCATCCTTGAAGAACTTTTCGATTTGCTCCTTGCGCTCGGGCGGCGGTGGTGGCTGAGTCACTCCAGCAGCCGCTGTGGGTGTGGCACAGCCCGTGGAGCCAGCGGAGCTGTTCGAATTAGAGGAGGCAGCTGGAGAGCCACATACCACATCCACATCGTTGAAACGCTTCAATTTGGCTTTGGAGAATGACATGTTTCTTTTTTTTTTTTTTTTTTTTGTTTTCGCTTTGGCTTCTTTAACAATTAACACTGTTTTCTTTTAAATATATTATTTGTTGTTAACAAATTGGCTTTTCAATAACAAAAACTCAATAAAACAATTTTAGTTTTCAAACACAAAACATGAACTCTTATATAAAACTTGTTAACAAATGTCCGTTAAATGCTTCACTGTACTGTTTAGTCCGTTATTGTTATTGTTGTTTTGCAAGTTTCCCTTCACCCGCTAGCCCCTTCTTCTTTTCTTGCAGCTGCGTCTCTAGCTGTGTTCCTACGCGTTCCGTTGTCAAAACCTAACTGAAGCGGTGCGAGCTGCGACGGCGCAAATGCAGCCGATCCCGACTCAAAACAACCCTCACATAGGCAGCAAAAAGGTAGCCGAGGGTTGCCTTTTTTTTTGGTGGTGGTTCGTGCCATGCACGCACACAGTCGCATACTACCTTATCGTTATCTTATGTGAACTATAGAAATTTTACTTTTGGCGCGCGCAAATGTTGCAATTGCCAAGACAACGAAGGCATACCTTAAGACACACACACACACACAGAGGCGTTGGGCCTATGTGTGTGTGTGTGTGTGTGCCTAGACAGCTGTGCTCTGCAATCACATTAAGCACACTCGCAATACATACGTATGTATATATATTTATATATAGTATATAGGCCCCCCACTCTTGAAACGAAAAAGGTGCCGCTGCCACAGCTGGCAGCCAGCATAAAGTTGACACTCGACCCGCATCATTAAAGGAAAACTCGTGGAAAACGAACTGTGTAAGTGAAAAGCGTTGCGCCTGCGCCTTTTCATTGGATTGCATGGCAATTGGTTTTGGCTAAATTGAATTGCGCCTATAGCTTATATAAATCGATTAATACTGCTATATATACATAACTCTACAGCGAAGGTAAATGAACTGCTGACAAAGGAACTAAATTGGAAGCGCAATTACCAGGTAAATCTACTGGACAGACAAGTTCCATGACTTGCATATATACATATATAAATTAACTATTTAATTAATGATTAAAATTGTATTTTTGACTAAATTATTTCTCAATTGAAAGCATCTAAACACTCTATATTTACACATTAATTAATAAAGCTTAATATATGTGTGTACAAAAATTAATATTTAATAATAATAATAATAATAATAATCAAAAATAATGTAACCACTTGAAAGACATTAAAAATACTCAAAAAGAGGTACGAAATGAATTCAAGAAGGAAAGATATTGTTAACATAATGTCAGTATAATTTCATTATTTTGTATTATTTAAATAATAATAAATACAACGCCTCAGCCTTTTGTCCCATGTTATAGCAGATTCATATCAAGTCTAACATTTACTCTACTAAGACAAGCTACAGCTGCGCTTTTGCCACCTATCAATAGGTAAACGGAAAACCTCATAATAATATATAATCATGCATATATTCCTATACATATTCAGCGCACAGCGGGAATGCCGCAATTGCCAAAACTGCTGAATTGTGCAGATGTCAAAGGAATTGCGTCTTAGAGCAGCAGCACAGAGGGGTTCCTTCCTTTCTTCCTTCCGTGCTTCCTGCATCGCATTACATTATGTGTATACTCTGCTTATGTCTGTTTGCTGTTTGATAAGGAGGCGACAGCCAGCCAGGCCTGGTCTGGCCTGTTCAAAGTAAATTGTTTATTTCTTACAGCGCCAAGCAATCACAGACAGAGCATTGGCATTGCGAGCAGCTGGCTTGTTTAACTTCTATAACTCAAAGAACAACAAGAGCTCAGTCAGCCCAAGCTTAATGCTAATATCTGCATTTGTAAACTGGCTTCAATTACTCATGTGTGAAATATATTATACAAGTTATGACGCTTTTTCTTCAATTCCATTGAAATTGCAAAGATGCAGTTGCTTGTTATTGTTTGAGATCATGTAGTCAAACAAAGCGTTAACTTCTATCTAAACTGTCTAGGGTTCCGTATGATCAGTATCGAAGAAGAACAAGTTTCTTCTTTTTTATTCAGCATATTTACTTTCAGTTATTTGCATCATTAATGAGTCCTTAACAAAAGATAGTTCACTTGATCACTATGGAACTTCTATATGATCAGTATTGATCACAAACAAATATAATCAGTTAAGATATTTCCGTTTAGAAAATTTTGGAAGATCCTTAATGAACCTTCAAATATCGCCGACAATTTCCCATGCCTGATGAGGCATAACCAAATTCCATTAACACTCAATGCGCCAAAAATAACCCCAAGGAATTATAAGAACACGCTCTCCTTTAAAAATAGGCACAGATGCCATTGTGTTGCCAAGTTTGGGTCTGTTGCCTTGCCTTGATGTCAATACACTGTGATCGCCACACAAGAAAGGGTTTCGCACCCTCAATACACACAAACACGCACACACACAAAGGCATAATAAAAAGGACTCACAATGAGTCATTAACCCCAACAGAAACTGCGCGATTCTTTTCCATTGATGCACGGCATCGAAAAGAAATCCCAGAATCAGAATCAGAATCAGGTTTCACTGTCCGGATAAACACGTTGTCGGGAGCAGGATACAAACTAGCAAAAGCAAGTGAGAAACTGAGAATTTATGCATGTAAGCCAATTATGTATCTATTAATAGAGGATATTTGTATAAGCCTTAAATTTTGAAGATGCTATTGATGCACAGGGAAAAAGGAAAATTTGAGTGGCAAATATTTAAATTGAAAATCAATATCTGTTCTCCTATTTACGTATGCCTAATGGGATTTGTTGTTGAATGAATACGGGTTATAATTGATTGTTAAGAAATTTCTATCACAATAAAATCGTTGTCAGTTTATTTTACATATTAAGTAATATCACAATAATATTGATGTTGAGTTGATTTATAGCTAAAGACTTCGTTAATAAATTATAAATAAATAAATTATATATATACATATATATTTCAATAAGATATTGCTTTCATAATGAGTTGTCTTCCAATTAAAATTAAATTGAAACTAATTTTTGTTTCTTAAAAAGTCTTTGGAAAATTTATTTATTGACTTAAAAAATCTTTTGCTCTGTGGCAGTTTTAATTTATTTTTGATTTCATTTATTTATTTATATTTTGTTTGTTTAATAGTCTGTATTTTTAAATTTTTCTATTAAGAGAATTAAAATTAAGCACATAACATGCTCAAATAGAATTAATTTCTGCCCATTACAATTTCTAATCGAAAGATTATTCATTGTTTTTGAACTTGAATCTACGTTCATCATTTTATATGTTTAGCAAGTACTTACCGCTGAAATAGCAAATTCTTGGCAAATGCATAAAGCTCAATGTCCAGGCCATTCAGCTTCTCGATGTGTCGTCGTTGATCGGGACGCAGATTCGTGACGGCAGTGGCCGAAATTGTGGCATTGTGCTGCTCAAAGGGTATGGCAAAGCGCAGGTTGAAGGTCTCCTCGAAGATATATTGGGAAATCTGCATGGCAAGTGGGTCAAATGGTAAGTTATGCAAGTTAAGCAAGTAGCGTTAAGCTTGACGAACCTTCTGATATTCCGTCAGTCCAAAGTAGGCCATGGCGGCCAGATTGCGCTTGGCGCTGGCCAGCATGACGCGATCGCGCTCGTGCGCTGGCATCGAGGACTTGTTGTAGCAGCCTACCAGGGCGAGATCGGCCAGCATGCGAGTCTGCCGGTTGGCAGCCAGATTCGACTCACAGCCAGCAAACTGATCCAGATCGACGTCGAGCCAGTCCTTGCCTTTGTAGCATGGTGGCAGCTCGGCGGCTGTGGCCTGTCGGCCCAGACACCAGTGACGGGAGCCCTTCCAAGTGGCGCCGCGCCTCACATGTCGGTACTCGGACATATACCGTGAGATCGGCTCGCGCAGCAGCGAGATGTAGAAATAGCGACGCTTGGCCGTCTCGCCCTCGTTCTTGTCCAGCTCAGCATCCACGCAGCTGGTCAGCTCTGTCCAGTCGGCATGCAGGCCGCATTTCCAGCCAGTTGAGTATCTGGAGAAGAGCCAGTTCTCATTGCGATGCGGACGAAAGCAATAGCAACGCTTACGCTGACGCTGGCACTCGCAAGGACGCTGAAAAAATAGAGCCAAAAGTAAAAATTATCTTAATATAATACTGAGCCCAGCACTCACCTTCAGGTCCAAGTCGCGCACCAAATGCCTGCCAAAGGATGTGCCGCCAGTCTTCTGTATATGCAGAAATACCATTACATCGTGACCATCCATGTCGAATTGGAAATCATCGTTCAGCACATCCTCATAGCTCAGCCCGGCATTGGCTATAATATTCTGTGGCGCTGAGGCTTTCGACGCAAGAGCCGTGCTGCCGCCCACATTGTTATTGTTGTTGTTGTTATTGTTGTTGGCCTGAAGCTCATTGTAGGCCATCATGTCCGAGGATTGGAGTATTACGGCGCGTTTGGATAGTGCACATACCTGCGGCACAAAGAGCAAACATTGAAATACATTGAAAATGAGCAGGCAGAACATTGTTAAATTTAATTTTATTCTTCGTAATATCCTCCACACATACACACAGACACAAAAAAACCCGTAAGTACGCGTGGCTTAAAATTCAATTTATTGCCAGTAAAAATTACAAAAAGGCCGAGTAGTATGGGTGTTTATTTGTCTTCAATATTAATTAAATGAGCAGCAGGATTAAATGCCGATTTCTGATATATCTTCAGGCATGTTAATGCCTCACACTGCGGCCTCGTTGACCAGCCTCACAGAAATGCTCGACGAAACCTTCTTATTTGCCCAATGAAATGTGCACTTTTTTATTATTAATTGATTAATTTCACTCACTCACTCAGCGGCTATTAAGTGAGCGCTTGCACTGCACTCGAGCTATTTGACGTTTTTATTTACTCATTTTACCTTTATGCAGGCGAAATTAATATTTTAAAAATTTTCCATTGCATACTTTTGGGCTGGCCTCGTAATTCGTCACAACGTAAGTGAGGGTAGCTAATGGATTTCTGATGTGAATCCAATTGGAGTGTCGAAAGGGATTAATGAAGGCAGGAAGCTCTTTGTGTTGAGTTCAGCAGGCAGAAGCAGTTGATGTAAGTGAAGCATTATATTAATATTCACATTGTTGAATATGATGTGTGTAAGCCATATATCATACATGGCTTAAAGTAATTTTTGCTGTTCCTCAACCCAGTCAAAAAAAAAAAAAAAAAAACAATTAAAGAACATCCAAGTGATGGACTTGAACAAGTACACAAAAAATATATGAGCTGTTTCTCTGCTTGTCCTTGTTGCTGTGATTATTTTTGTCCTTTCGAGTCATCAAAAGCTGGAGCAAAACTTTCTCGATTAAAATGAGCAACTTTTTGCGAAATTCTCTCTATCTCGTTCTCTTATCTAACTGTTTCCGCTGCTTATGGCCAGCAGCGAGCACATACAACTAACCAAAGCGTAAGCCGGAACAACTAACAAGTCGAAGCAGCAGCAGCAACATCAACAAAAACAACAGAAGCAGCAGCAGCAGCAGCAGCAAGTGGGCGAACTGAGCAGCTCATTAAACAATTGGCAATTGGGTTTCAACGGAATTGGTGGGTAAGAAATTAAGCAGGCTTTGAGGGGATTGTGGAAGCTCTGTAGGCCTTATCTTAAAGTTCCGCACAAGCGCATGAATGCGTGTTAAGTTGGCCAAAAAGACGAAGCAGCAGCCAAGGGAATCAGCAACTGAACTGTATATATTTACAGCTGCATGTGGAAAAGGTTTAGCGTCCCGGACAGGTGCAAAAGTTTTGAATTTATTGTGTAGCAGAAACAAGAGAATTCGATTATCAGCCAACTGCTAGAAAAATGGCTAAAACTTCTGAATTGGCGCCCGAGGGAATGCTGTGGTTTTGTATTTGCCAGAGCTTTGTTCCATCAACAATTTATTTGCTTGCCAAATTTCTGTGGTTTCCATTTGCCAATTTAATTTACGCCCATTCATTTATCAACTCGACTTAAATAAAAAATAAATAGAATACAGTTTTGCGCATTTTTCGGGCCGAAAATGAGGCGCAAATCTACCACTAATGAGTAATTTAATTTTATTTCGCACTACACAACGCATTCCACGGAAAATAATAACATTTGCGCATCATGTGTGCGCTAGTGTTAAATAGAAAACTCGCATTTTGCTGCCCATTTAATTGCTTTTTATAGGCAGACATAAAAAAAATTATATGCACTATGGCCACACACCGCAAACCATCAACGGCCACCGACTAATGTACAACCCACCGACATGTCCAGCTTCAGTCTCAGCCACAGTTTAGGCCATCGCCGCAGCGTTCCGTAATAATATAATAATAGTAATCATTTAGTGGGCAAATTGGTTCGCTGTTCACGCGCCCAACATATTCCCATTCACACACACACAGGCACATGAGCGCGCTCACACGGAGACACATAAAATGGCATTGTGTTGGTGTCACGCGTGTGTGAGCATTTATGTATGTCGTGTTGTTAAGTGTTTAGCACATACAGAGCCACACTTAAAATAGAACAAATTTGCTGGAGATAGTTGGAGATGTGCACGTGACACGAGAAAAGACAAAATCAAATTTGAGATAAAGTTATGCGATGGTAAATATATAGTCTATATATATACTAAGTTACTAAGTTCATCTCACGCTTTATTTATATAGATTGAGTTTATTTCTCGAATGCGATGTTTAAAATTGTTGCAAATTTTGAGTAATCGAGGAATTAAACTAAATAAAATTAGTAATTGATATTTTAAAATAAAATAATTATATTATATTAAAGTGACTTTTAAATACCAATTAAAAAGTTTGATTTGTTTGATTTTCAAATTACAATAAATTAAATGATATTTGTATATCATGTAATTATTATTATAATTTATATTTGAGCATATAAAATATTTATTTTTGATTCAGAATTGCTTTATGCTAGCAGTAAAATCTGCTGCAGAATAGTTTTTTCTGCAGCTGACTTGTTCAACAATTAAGTTATTCAAGAAAACTCTTAAATAAATCACTATTTATACAGGTTTTCTCTTTAAAATAGTTAAGTTCGTTTTATAATTGAGTTTGCATATTGATATGCAGTATAGCTGTCATGAAATATCTCAAAATAAATGTAATTACTAAACTGTCAATTCAAATGACGCACGAATTTCAACTTCAATTCGATGATGAGTGTGTGTACACACTGAAAATTATTATTTCTACTGCTGTAACTAATTTAACTAGCAGCAGAAAATCTCATTTTCATTGCCTTTGGAACCTCGACATTTTCAATTAATTTAAGTGCAAAATATGTAGGCAATCCAAACAAGTCGTTGCTCTGCAAGCAGCAATAAAAATCTGATTGTGACTAGGGCAAGTAGGAAATAAGATAAGCAATTTGGTTTATGTTCCCGGTAGCCGTAATATTTGCTATCTATGTGCAAAGTAGGTTAGTAAAAAAACAGCTGAGAGAATACAAAAGTCAAATAAAACCGCAGGTTTGACTCAAGTAAATTAATATTTACGAGAGAGAGCGGCACACAGATTTAAGATTGTGCGCTTTATAAAGCACAAGGACTAGCAACTGTTCTAGTGTGTATAACACACCCAAACACACACATGTCTGCTAGCTTACACTCGTAAATTTCCAGCACACCAAAAAGTAAACAATAAAACTTTTTGTAAAGGAAGAAAATGTTCTTGCTGAAGATTTGATGCTGAATGGTCATAAAAAAGAGGAAAGCGAAATAGGACAGCAAGCAAATGGATACTGTGGAAAAATACATACTACCAGGGACATAAAATTTTACGCAAATGCAAAAAATAAATTAGAGAATCTACAAAAAATTGTAGACGTACACACAATTCGGTTTATTGCTAGGCATCGAAAAAAACAAAACAATTTTTGTCGTTCTTTAGAAACACAAATAGTATTCTCCAGTGATTTCGCGAACACAAACTATTAAAAAAATATATATTAAACATAATATTTAAATATTTCAATTGAATGACTCACGAATTCTGTTTCTTATTTCGTGAGTTTCCGCCAGGACATCAAATGGATTACGTTCTTGAGGCTCTGCCGAGTCAGGCTCCTCTGCGTGCAGGCCCAAACTTAAAATGAGCAGCAGAAACAACGATAACTGAATTGCGTGCATGGCTAGAAACGTTTGGCCAACTTCTTACCCTGAAAACTAGCGAAACGTTTTCGTTCAAGCCTCACGGTTTAATAGGCTTAAGCCTTTTTAATGCGAATCGAACAGTTTATCGCACTCATACATGGACACACACTGGTTGGTGCCATCGAGGCGCACGTGACCAGGCTTGCAGCCACAGCCCAGCTTGCAGGTGCTGGAGCAGGATTTGTCGACGGTATAAGGCACCGAGCAGGTCTCCTCGATGCAGGGCAAACAGCTAAGCACCTCGTTCTCGCCACACGCTACAAGAAATCCCGTACTATCACACTTATACTCTCACACACTTACACAGTTTATGCGCTTACGTACGTTTGCCAGTTGAAGCTGCCAGCAAGCAGCTGAGAAGCGACGCAAATGCAAATAACAACATGACGCAACAGCATGCGGCAGCAACCTGTGTCCCGGGGCGCCGTACGGTTAACTGTGCGCTCGTTCTTAACGCTCTTTAAGCGCTGCGAATTGTGTGTTATGGCAATTAGCCAAGTTTACATTTGCTCTGCTGCGCTACGCTGCACTTTATCCCAGCTTGTTTACAGGGTATACAAACGGTAAAGAACCGCCCCACTTACCCTTAACCAAGCTCAGCGATTGAGCACTTGAGGCGAAACAGTTAAGTAAGAGTGTGAGCGTGAGGGTATATACATATGTGCTCTAAGCTTGTGTGATTGACTTGTCAATACCCTCTGATTATATGTGTGATTAGCAAAGATAGAAAGAGCAGCACAGTTAGCAGCATTTAAAATATGTATAGATTTCTTCTCGACTATTTTAAAAGGCAATTTAATTGCCTGTACCGTCTATTTTTATATATAGCGTATTCAAATATGAGATATTGATATGCAAATGTTTTTCTGCTTATATTAAGAGAATGATTTAAGCATAAATGCTTAAGGTACAAAGTTTGAAGTTTTGTTAAAAAAATGTCAATATTTATTGATGAATGTTTCACAGAATTTAAGTCATCTTAGTCTATGAATAATAAATGTATAACAATTTCGCACAATCAGCTTCATTGAAGCTTAATGTTAACCCGAACACAAGAACTTAAAACCAAGTTTTGATGAAGCCAGCGTAATCCAATGAACTTCCTGCCCAAGCTTATGAATCTCTGATTTTCTTGAGCAGCCATAGCAATTTGGCAGCCATAATTGCATATATATATATATATATATATATATATATATATATATATATATATATATATATATATATATATATATATATATATATATATATATAGATATATATGTACATATTAAACGATCCACACAAAGGGAATCTGGGCCCGAAATGCGCAACCCAAAAAGTGTGTTATAAAATATTTATATGCCGTCTGCTAATGGCGTGACTTTGGGTTTTCTTTTTGGCTAAGCGAATGCTGAAAATAATTCACATTTGCCGTGTAATAATCGCATTGGCATGTTCAAATCGCATAAGCAGCGGCCTTTTCCATACACAAAATTTACACAGTCGAAAATGTGAATCACATGGAGAGCCCAGCCCTTTCAGTCCCTCAATTCGTTCCATACATTTTCATGTATTTGTTTAAATGATAATAAAATGCAGCACTCTAATGTAATTTATCACTCGCACAGTGTGTTTGTGTGTGTGCAGTGTAGTGTGTGCTGTAGCCAGTGTTGTGCAACTTTTATATTTCCGTTTTCATGTCGGCGATGGCACGACTCCTGCCTACAGCTCTATTGTTTACCTGACAGACTTGTTGTATGTGTGTGTGTGTGTGTGGGTCGGCATGGATCTATGTGCCTGTAGTCCTCTTCGGTTGGCCATTTCGTTCGCCTGATTGTATGTGTATTGTGTTTTGTGTCTGGCCATTGAATTGTTAGTCACAGAAATGGTCTATGACAGCATCAAAGCGGTTGCCCCTAAAAGCTCTCAACTTGATCCTATGATGTGCTTATATTGCAAACAAATACATAGCATAACCCAAACAATTGTCATTGCGCTGTAGTTCAAATGTGTGCGGGCATTGCAATTGGAGTTCGTAGTATTTAAGTATTTTGAGGTGAGTATTTTATTTATGTCTCTCGTCTTATTTAAATTCGAATGATATTTTAAGTTTCTTGAAAGCGGATTTTATTTAAAATACGCTTAAATTGAGTAATTTTATTTATTTCTTTTTTTTCGCTAAGATAAAATTGAATAAAGTTCAGATAAATGTTTTAATATATAACAAAGTCATGAATTCGTAGGCAAACTAAAGTTAGTTGCTTGCCATTTGAATCAAATACTAGCCATAAATTTGAAAACACACTGCGAATTAATGTATTCATTTTCGAAGCGTATGTGTGTGTGTGTGTTTCTTCTGAGTGTTTGTCATTTCATTTATCAAATGTAAACTCAAACTTTGTGGGTTGAGCACTTATTTGAGGCCTTAAATCATTGACAGTTGCTTATGTTCTTAGAAGGGTGTAAAAGGAATAGAAAAGGGATCAAGACTTGATGGGCAGACATATATTATTTTTTAAAGCACAGCGCTGAAAGCTAATCTATTTTAAGTGTCTGTAAGGCATTCAACCAACCAATGTGTGTCTGTGTGTGTGTGTGTGTGTGCACATTAATGAAATGTAGCATAATATTTCTAGTTTAGACATTGGTCGACTACACTAGTATGAGTGTGGGAATCTGTGTGTGTGATAAGCGCTCGTGTAAATCCCCAAAATAAGCAGAGACATAACATACACAACGGACACACACACAAATGCATAGACAAATCTCCTATAAGAGCTGAATAGCTTTGGATAGTCCTCAGCCCTCCGCTCGCTTTTGGTCACTGACCATAAATTCAACTAAAATATATTTTGACATTTTGCACGCAAAGCGCTTGATGAGTGGGGCAGAGCAGACTCTTGGCTAGTGAGAACGAGAGAGGAGATGGGATGTGGCTAACTAAGCGTATTGGCCTTCTCACATCCCGGGGTGCAAATGGGCCGAAAGGGAGGGCACACAGTTATATAAAGGTCATCGCAAGGACCAGGCCGCATTTCCTATGAAGTGTTAACATGCGATAACAGCGAAAACAAGGCTGGCAGCCTGCCTTCCTCAGAGCCAACAAACACAATAAATGATACCAAATGTTGATGACGGCCCAAAGATTCTGTTTCCAATGCTTTCAGAGATGAAACAAAGCACGAAGTCACGCAAGACACACGCACGATGTGTTGATACAAGAAATAATATTTTGAAAATAAAAAAATTTATGAATAAAATTAAGTACTTAATATTATTTATAATTTATTATTTTATTTATTTATATATTACACAATTTATGAATTCGCTAGCTATCAATTGATATTCGATAGCTTTCAAAATAGGATTCAATGTTTTTTTGTTTCAGTGTAGTGCAGTGAAACGTGGATAAGTAGTGCTGAGTAATGTTGACAGAATGTAAATATTGTTTGGCACGAAATCTACAAGATTTCGTGTTATGCATTCGTTTCTTCCAGTTCCATCATAGACTTTCCGTGCTCTCAAATTTTAACTCGCCAAATTTATCATTTATTGCGCCGTCATTTGGCATTGTCTTGGCTTAGCAGCAAGTGGCCAAGGCAGCAAATGAAGTGAAATGGCTTGAAAACGTTGATAAAGCAAATCAATGGTTACACATTCCTCATCTTTATCATAGATCCCCTTTTATTTAGTCAAGATTGTTGCAACAGAGAAATTAAGTGAATGTTGCATTATTCGAGAATTTTATTTAGTTTCTGTGGCATTTTTATGCATCTTAAACTTTTTTGCTGTGCGCACACCAAAGCATTTTAATTGCGCCTTTTAACAGCAAAAAATGCTTCTCCATGCTCATAAACTGGTGTAAGAAATTGCTGTGGTCGGGCTTTGAGTGGGCGGCTGGGCATGCAACGGGATTTGTGTGGGGCGTGTGACATAATTGGCGACCGCTGTGCTGAGCTGTTGGGTTTCCCAGTCAAGGACATAAAAATGTGCAAAGCATTCCGTTTTTCCGGCAGTTATATATATATATATATATATATATATATATATAAATATGTATTTGAAGCGCCTTGGCTAGCCAGGACTTTAAAAACTTAAGACCTCGCGACCTGGCGCTGTTTTTTGCGAGCATTTTTAAAGAATTTTCATTTTGTTGTTAATTGAAGCATTTTTTATTTATTTTGATATTTTCATGTTGGTTTATTTTCTTCAAGTTTTCTTTTATTGCTCTCAAGTTGGCGCGTAAACTTAAATGAAATGTGTTTTATTTTTGTCCTTGGGCAGCTAAAATTACTTTTCAGATACTTTTTCTGTTTGTTAGTTAGTTGAGTGTAGTAAATCATAGCATGGTAATCCCCGAGCTTTGGCTCAGTCACTTAGCCCAGATTGTTGGCCCAACTGTCATAACACACAGTGACAAGGGTATTTAGATGAGATTTAGAAATAATTTTTCGAAAATGAAAACCAATCTAAGGTAGACGCGTCTGTGTAACTGGATAGGTCTTGTAATCAAGGCAGTCAACTCAGTTTATTATTTAGTAGAGATTTTGAATTTCCTTTTCCAAGTCCTTCCGCTGCTCGCTCTATGAAATTAGACAGGTAAATCTTTGTTCCTTTTTCAGAAAGTCTGTCACTGATAATCCTCAAATGTAAATTTATACTTTCAAATATTTTTAAACTTTTTTTTTTTGTTGACTACTTAAATCTTTTCTGTATTAAATGTGACTTTTTGTCTTCTTGTTTTTCCATTTCATTTTTTGGGATACAATTCAATTTTGCGTGACATGGCCAGGAAAAATGGTCAAATGTTTTTCAACAATGTCATTTCCTTGATGTTTTCTTTTATGTTGTTAGCAAACAAACAAAATAAAAAAATCGGTTTGAAATGGAGCGAAAAAGAAATAGACAAAAGAAACCCTAGCTGGCTAGACGTACTGAAGGCATGATTTTTCGCTTTGCCTCTGTTTGATTTGGTGTATTTGTCTTTTGTTTTGGTTCGTTTTTTATCCTTTGTCTGATTTGATTTGTTTTCGGGGCCTGCTTTTGTCCAGTACTCACTTTTCTTTCTGTTCGCACTTTAATCAAATGCCGGCTAATCTTTTGAGCTGCTCTTATGCTGTTTGTTGGCCCTCTGGGATTTGTTTTCTTAGGCACACCAGATAGCCTAAAGTCGTTTAACGCATTACGCATACGCCATGTTTGGCTTTGCGGTTTAGTTGCAACACTTGAAGTGGATGCCAAAAGTGTTGGCCAGCTTAATTGAGCTTTTGTATGAAATTTCAGCTGCTGCAAGTGCTTAAATAATAATTTAATTAAATTCTGTGAAACCCTATGCATATTTATTATGCTGCCAGAAACAGTCGAAAATTCTTAGACACACACACACCGCAGACAAAGTCCTGAAACTGTTGTAGTTGCATGCCAGACACGTTCTCAGTTTGCAACTGTTGTTGCAGCTGCTTTACATGTGCAACAATATGCCACAACAATGGGCCGAGTCGTGCAGCAAGTCCATTCAACGAGGCGTATGAGTGTTGACTGCCGCTAGAGTGAGGGCGTGTGTCTGTGGCTTATTATGCCATTGCATGCAAGGCCGCAACAAATCATGACATAAAGAACGACACAAAATGCTTAAATTTCTATGCATATAAACATACTATTTTTTTTTATGTGAGAGCATGTCTAAATATATATTTATATATATCAAAAATGTGAATATCATGCATGCAATTGTCTTTACATGTTTTTTGTTGTTGTTGCTGTTTTCAGTTGGCTACACACATACACATAGTTAGACACTCATACGCACGTGCTATTTGTTTAACTTGCCTCCGTTTGTCTGTTTATTTATTTACTCAACTATGCGGCGCCTTTTTGTGTTGCCTCATAATGTGTTTATGCCAAGTGTTTATCCAATAACTGTTATTGTGTTCTTTTTGACCACAGTTGTGCTGTGCTATGCTATGCTGTGCTGTGTTGTATTTTGTTGTGGGGCCACACACAGGCTCGCTTCAAGCTTTTAAGTTCATGAATTGCGCATACGCTGTGTGGGCAGGTGGACTGGAGTCGCACTGAAACTGTATTGAATGTCATGATATAAACAAATATGCCCGCATCTGTAGGAAAGCTTTCAATTGCCCGTTTCTATTGTTAGACTGTTTTTTTGTTTGTACACATACTATTTCACGCCTTTTATCGGGATTGCGACACTAACGCTACGAAGAAGATTGTCAAATGCAGCAGCAAGGCTACGAAATTGTTGTAACATTGCATTAGAAAATATATGTTAATAATGCATTTCATGTCGTGTGTCATTAGCACAAAATGTATTTATTCCATTAAGAACAGTAATTAAATAGTAAACAAAACTTAAATAAACAAAAATTCCAAGCTGAAAGTCAAATAATAAATATAATAATTTAAGTATGTAGAATATGTAAGTTAGTAAAAAACAGAACACGATCTAGCTTCACTTAGCACTTCATCAGTTGCTCAATTAGTAAATAATTAAATAAATAATATCAATGAAAGTCGAACTAATAGCTTCCTACCTACGGCTGCTTAACAAACGAACTATGAAATTCCCTAAGAGCTGGCTGGAAAAGCGCAATAATTATAATCTAAATTTGATTAAGAAATAAACTTTACGTTCAAGTGTTTGACCTCTAAACCACAATCAAATAGCCTTAAGGGCGTTCATAATACATAGATATTCGGCAAATTTATTATTTAAATAACTTTTAAACTGCTGAGCATAAAAGACTGACTGTGAATTAATTGATTTTCCAATAACGGATGAAACATAAATATTATTAAATATAAATTAAAGTATCTTGAAGAAGAGACTTCTTTATCATATTTAATTTCTTACTTATTTATATTTTCAAGGGTATTTTATCTTCTATATCAAATATCCAATTCTAGTTACATATACAAATTATCTAATTGTTTTGCAGCAAAAAGCAAATGGTGTCGAAAAAATAATGAAAACTCACAAATGACAGCTGTTGTTTTTTTTTTTACTGGCCATAAAAACCAGACTGCAGTCCGATAAGTTTTCAGTTGCACAGCGTGAGTTATATTGCAAACACCAAACAGGTAATAGATAATAGCTAATAGCTAACGGCTAACTGCTAACAGGTAAAAGCTCAGCTAACATGACTCGTGCACTTATCGCTATTGGCCTTTCACTGCTGTTCACTCTGGCTGCACCCAATAATGAGTGAGTAGCAAGTTGAGAAAAGTGTACAAAACAACTTTTATAGATTATGACTTTCGCTTTTCAAAGCTTTAATTCAAGCGCAATACTTCGACTGGGCTATAATCCCACCTATGATCTGTGGTACTTCAACCCCAAAGGAAGACCAAGTAAAGTAAGCGAAGCAGTCAAAGCTGCCTATAGACAACAGAAACCTGGCGGCGTTTGTTATGTGGACCCAGATACGTGGATATTTTGTGAAACGTTCGAGTTGATAAACTCTGAGTGAAGTATTACTGATGTATGTATTACTCACACCTATTGACTTAAAGTTAGCAAATAGCTTCAAATAGAAAACATTTTTAATTCAAGTGAAATATATAATGTACTTCAATGATTGATATTTTATTTAGAGAATTATATATATATAAACTATTATCTATTATCTCTCTCTATCTTTCTCCCTGTGCAATAAACATGTAGTGGAGGCCAGATAACAATGGCACTAATGTTTGACAACCTAAATGCATTTATTTAATCAATGCAATTACTGCACTTAGCTCCAGAAAAATTGTGAATAATTGTCATTTAAACAATTTGCAATTTATTATATGTTATATTTGCAAAAATTTAGAATGCATGAAATGTTTTTATTAATAAATCATATATTATATATCATGAAAAATATATGTAAAATTATAAATAACAAATAGTTAAAAGGAGAATTGAAAACAACACATCTTATTGCATGTTTGAGTAAGCTCTCTACAATAGCCAACCAAGCATGCTAATAATAATATCTATACTTGGCTCTGCTCAAGCTGTTTATTTGGAAGTGCTACCACGGCGAAGGAAATTGAAGTTGCATTTGGTAATATTATATTTACATTGGATACGGGCATCGAATCACAGTTCGCATTCGAGTGCGACCCAAGCTACCCATTTCCATATCCAAAGAAATCTACAGGAGTATAAAGTGTATATATCTTCTTTTTAGTGGTACTGTGGCACGCAAAGGAAATGAAATATGAAATAATTTATGAAATAAGATGGCCGCAGCTGAGGCGTTAGGGTTGTGCAGTCCAAATTTATGTTTATGCTGTCAGATAGCCGTACATCGAGTTGTGTGAAAGCGACTTTTTGATGGCTCACTTATTGTTATTGTTATTGTGAGCGCTAAGTTTTTGGCTTTATTAAAGTCAGAGCAAAAGTTGAGAGCTGACATGCTGCAGGCAACACAAGAGCAACAAAACAAGCGGAAATATATTTCCATTTGCTTTTCGAGACTGTGTTCGATATTGTGATACCCTAGAAATATGCCTAGATTTATCAGAAGCAAATTTCAACTTTTCCAAATTGTTGTTTTCTTAAATTTTTTAAATTTTAATTCTCTTTTAATATATTTATATAAAATATTATTTACATCTATCATTCACAGTCCAATCTCATATAATCTCATTTGACCAAGTTCTAAATCAGCAATTCACTTATATACTAAACACCCCATCACAGCGCTACACTGCGCTGTTACAGGGTATGCCTTGACTACTCTATCCAGTGTAACATACAACAAAAACTGGCAACAGACTGCTCTAGCAAAATGAAGTGTGTGAAAACGAGTCCATTTATTATTGTTGCTGCTGTGCAGGGAAAAAAAGGCAACAGCAAAGAATAACAAGTCAAGTCTCCGACAGACGTTGTCATCTGTTCCGAATTCTCAGGAACCCTGTAACAAGATCCAGCTAACAAAAAAGTGCAAAATGATGAAGATTTTTAAATTAAAGAGGCAGCTGGCCACACCTCAAAACTATGCAACAAATTGTGGTGTCTGTGTGTGGCATATTATGCATACACTGTGTGACCTGCATAGCTGCAGTGAATAAAATAAAATAAATGTTTCGGGGTGAATTCCAGAGAAGTTTTACCATTGAAAATATTAAATAAAATAATTTTCTTCAACTTTAGCCAAATTTAAGAGCGAAGCGAAAGTTTCCTCAACTAATTTTGTGGTATTTTCATATTTTATTTAAACTTCATATTGAACGACACAATTTTAACCTAAAGCTTAATAGCTTGGGCATTGAAAGCATATATGTTTATTTTTTTAATTTGATAACTTAGCAATTTCGTCATTCGCAAAGTTTTTGCGGTAGACCGAAAGAACTGTTTGCATCTAATCGAATTGGTATGTTGACTGACAAACTTTTAGGCACACAGGCACTAGAACTCCGATTGGCTTTCAATTGGAAATCAAAGCATATTTTCCTTGCATATAGCGCACAAAACTATCTAAAAGTTGGAGTTCATAGCTTTGTTTTTATATGAACACAAAATGCCAAATATATGTAGAATGTTTCATCTCTTGTGCTTTTTATAAACGCACTCATACTCACACACTCACTTCCATGTTCACTCACACACACACACACGAGCTATAAGTGGACATGCATTTATAGAGCAACGGGAAATTGAAATTGTTTGCAGAGTTTCATCTGCGGCCCAAAACAGTTTTTCACTAACCAATGTTTGCCAGAGACTTAGAGTGGAACCCGTGTCGATAGTTGCTTACGATATTCGCGTGAGGCTTCTGATCAATAGGCAATTGAAAGGCTACAATCCCTATAGAAACTCATCGATTCTCTAACAACATCAATTGTAACAACTGTCATCTTTCGTTGAAGTTGAAAAGTTGCTTAAGTTGAATATGAGCATTGAGCATCATGTATATTTATCTTGACTGTTCATTTCAGTTCGAATTTCGACCAACATTGCTCATTTTGTTCATCTCTAGTTTTGAAGAGGTTTTTCAACATGTAAAGCTTTTTCATTTTTAATTCATTTCAGTGCCGACGAATTTGGTATTTGCTGAAGTGTTTTTAATTGTTTTCTCAGTCGATTGGTTTCCATGCACTTTGCCAGATTGCGTTTCGAATAGCTATGGGCTGAGACTTGGTGGGTTGTCAAAGCGCAGCAAAGGCTAAGAGCGTTTGCCTCGGGTTGCTAAAAGATCAGATCTCGCTCTTTGTATGCAGCTTCATAAATATTTATGAATATTTTTAGTCTGATGTAAAAACCAGCATCATAATAAAGAATAAAATGGCAAAAACAACAAAAAATAATAATAATGGAATTCCCAACCAAAGCACAGTGCAATCAAATAAGCTTTACAGAGAAGAATATGGAAATGGATGCGCATAGAAATGAGAACAAAAAAAAAAAAAAATCGGAGAACAGAAAGGAATATTCGTTGAAAAGCAACTGGTATTGCAACAGCAGTGTAAATAAACTCCGTTGATAATAAGCAGCCACAGCGTACATTGAGCTGGACGTCTCAAAAGAATTTAATTAAAATTTATGACAGATTGCAAACGAGTTGAACTCTATTAATGTGTTCATTCATATATACACGAAATCAGGTGTGAACAATTCAAATTCTAATTGATTCTAAGTAAAAATCTTTTGACAGTTGCTCAATGTCTACGAATATGTCTATAAATAGTGTTTCACTCACATTGGGAGAAAAAACTCAGAGAGGACAAAACACATCAACAGCGTACGTGAGTATGAATGTATGAATGTATGTATATGTATATGTGAAAGTGCAGATCGTTTGCATTGAGTTGCCTGCCCATTTACAGAGCTTTGTTGTGAGAGCCTCCATTGTATCGCTCTCAAAAAAAAATGTTCGTTGCACGAGCGTCAAACGAAAAGTTCATCGTAAAGCGCTCAACCTAAAACCAAAACGAAAAGAACCGAAAGCACTTGCTCAGAGCCCTCGCTCTGAAGAAGTTATTCTATTTCTTTTCAGTTGGTGTCGTGATCTGAGCGTAAATATGCAAATAGTTAAATACGAGCTATAATCTATCACTTGGAAAGATTTTACGATTGATGAGTTAAGTAATCCCTTTAAATATGAGTTATTATTTTTTTACGTGCTGATTCCCTGCTTTTCGGTTCGGCTTGTTCGCCTTATTGTTTACATGCATGAAAATGAAAATCTTGATTTCATATTCTCTCTGGGTTTTCGTGCATAATCTATCAATTTTAGTTTCTTTAATTCTTATATTTTTACTGTGTGCGCATTCTACCGAAAATTGATTTTTATAAACAAGGTTGTCACTAAATTTGCTTTTAAACCATACTTTTGTTTGCGAAATTCAAGTTATTTTGCGACAGCTTCAAAGTAATATTAAATATTGATTTTGGTTTACTTGAGGTTGAAAAATATATTCAATGAAAATTCATCTTTCTTTTGTCAATCCTCACAAATTAAGTGAGGTTTGGTTCTAATTTTATGTACATAAATGTGTTGTTAAACTACTAAATCTGAATGTACTGCTTCTTCACTTGAAATATATTGTTATTGTTATAAAAATAAAAATGAAAATTCATGTTGTGTTATACTAATTGCTCACTTTCATTTCATTCAACTAATCATTTGATATTTGGTTAAGGCATATGTCCTCGTGTGCAACATTTATGTTTAAGTGAATCTTTTACCGTTCGCAATTGCCGCATAAAATTTGCATTTCTTCTGTTGACACAATTGCGAATGCACCATAAAGTTTGCCCCGCAATGATAGCGACAACCCCACAAACAAATACACATACATATATGAGTATCTGCATACGCGTACGCTCTTTCTCTCTCTCTCTCTCTCTCTTTTGTCCTCTTTTGTTATTGCTGCATTGAGGCACATTGGTTGGCAGGGACTGCTCCTGCCACAGCTTTCAGCTCGCTTTGTGCCGGATATTTACGATTTACACGTATGCGAAATGCAACGACAACGGCAAAGGAAACTGCTGCATTGACTCCCACTGCTCCCACTACTCCCTGCTGCAGCTGCTGCTCCTGCTGCTCCTGCTGCTGTTGTTGTTGCCAACTTGAACGCTGCTGGCTGGCGTTAATGGTTTCATGTTGTTGCTTGCAAACAATAACAAAAGCACAGCTGGACAAATTTTCAGTATGATAGACACCGCTGAATACCCTGTAAATGTGTCATGTACATAGACTGGTAGCTGGCTTTTAACTTAACTAACTCTCAGTTCTAAATGGCCAACACTTGCAACGTTTACAGGGTATATAGATAACAATGGCGCACCAAACCAGCCAATGGCAAATAGTGCGCAATACACTGGCTCCTTCAAGTATGCAGCACGAGTTGGCTTGACAATTATTGTGATGATGCCATTGAAATTGAATTTCGTATGCTGCGTGTGCCACAGACCCCAAGTCCTGAAGGCCTAAAAGAAATCAGACCGTTATACCCCTGTTCCCCCCCTTTGCTGCTCAATTTTGTTTACTGCATCTGAATCCCCCCGCACAATACACAATGAGTTGTAAGCCAGCTACTGTTTTTATGGCTCTGCAAGTGCAGCAGATTTTTGATTTATGGCTCTGGGCGTTGGACGAGCTGTTCCCCAATTGAATTTGGGTATGCTATGCACATTTGCTTGGTAGAAACAGTTTTTAAATTCCAATTAGCTCTTTGGTATTTGCCAGTCCAGTCAAACGAAGAAAAATGCATGACGACTGCAATACGTGCAGTATGCAGTAGAATAGTAGACATTAGATTCTTATTAAATATAGTAATTTCTTTATAATAAATAAATAATGAAATGTAATTTGCATCTATATACTGTGTTTCAATCATTTTATATATATTTAATATATTTTTTTCGTGTAGATTTTTAGATATATAATCAATATTTTATACTGCATTTAATATGATATTGCTTTTCCTTTTTATTATTAAGTTATTTTGTTTCCACATATTTTGTTCTATTTAATTTAATTTTATTTATTTATTTATTTATTTATTTTTTTTTTTAATCTTGAATAAGGCAAACAATAACTCAACTTGCTCTCTTCAAATCTTACTCATTTAATTCGGACGCATACTTCGCCTCAAATTCTTTGGAATTTTAGTGTATCTAAAAAAAAAACTTCAGGTTCCATGTAACAATTTCAAATTTCAGTGCTCCTTGTAGTCAAAGCCCTTGGGATTATTCTTAAGCCTACTTAGGTAGGATATATTTTTCTGTGTGGATGAAGAACATTTTCTGGAAAAATACCAAAGCGAGCATCTCATAATTGATATGTGGAGTAATTTCGTTTGTGGCTTGGTCTTGATTTGCTAACTAAATGGACATGTATTTGTGAATCATTAGCCAAAGCCAAAGGTCCTTTACAGCATTATCAGTTCGAGGAGTAGAAGGCCAAAGATGCCAAAAACACGAGGCAAGATATCATGCAAAAAGCCCAACAACGAAAATATGCAAATTCGTTTCCGTGCTTTCAGATGTTTTCTTTTGTCTGCTCTTTGCTGGGATTTGGCATTTGCACACATCCCGGACTCCTGGACCCTCGGCATGTCTTCACAATTGGCACCGTGCTTGGGCTGCCCCAAGGCGGGGCTATGTTTCTAGGTGTGCTAGCCGTATCGGAAAATGTGGCTGCTATTTGGCTGCTGATGCGTATCGTGATGCCGGCACTTGCAGACAGACAGCCTGGGTCCCATACGCATGTTAAACCATAGAATGGACCACAGAATCAATATGCAAATAAATATGTGGAGGGAATTGCCAAGTATGTAGTTTGTTTTTCCACACTTTGCCTATCGGCTGCTGGTATAACATTTGCATAAAGCAGCTACTGACAGGTGCCTTAAGAGTCAGGCCCAGTCATTTACTGAGCCACATGCTACATGTGTACATCGAGGGCCACAAACCTAATTATATATGTTGAACTGAAACTGAGACGGGCACAATATAAATCCCATTGCTGTATCAGCGCAAGGTCCCAAATCCAATAAGTAAATGCGTAAGCCAATGCGAAAGCTAACAGAAAGTAGAAAAAAGAAGCAAGAAGCAAATAAAAAAAAGGTGGTGCCAAATGAACTGCTACGGCGACAATTGCCAGCACAACAGACACACACACAAAGACACACACAGACACACACACATATGCACCCATGTACAGACGCACACACTGTGTCGCCGATCCCAATGAAAATTATAATAATAAGCTGTGGGAATACATATAAAGTGTGAAAAATATTTATGAACTCAGCGGTCTACAGTTTATGCTATCTAAGAATACCCTATAAAGTATGTAGTAAAGACTATTTTATGATGCAATATTATTATCAGTCATTAATCATTTTCCCATTACCAAATGTCCATCTAATTTTCCATTTTATCCACATTTATAAATACGATGAAATATGGCAAAGTTAGAAACAGTTTCCCATACAACCCATGCTACTTTACTCTAGGGTATATTAATTACATAATATATATATTAATTACATATATACTACATAATAAAGAAACACTTAGAGCCGCATGTGATTACAAGTAATTAAAACACGAGCTTTTCCTTTGATGGATTGCTGTAAGCCGATGACAAAGTCGACGCCTTGTCAAAAGTGATTAATTAATGAGCGTATCTGCGACAATGTGTGCATATTCTGTTTTGTTCACATTAACTGTGAATAAGCTTTTTCCGCAATAAGGATTAAGGCATTGTTAAGAGTTGAGTCACAGTAAGCTTTAGATATTTCAATGAAAACTCCTGTAATATAAATGAAGCTAGTTACATTTATTAATTACTAATTATATGTTACATGTAGTCTGAACATAGTTTCCCAATTATCATAATAGATAAATATTAACAGGCTGAGTAAGTGTTGTAGTTAAATGCTCCTCTTTTCAGACTAATTTACGATTGAAAGAGAGAGAGAGCGACACATAGTCCCGGGTGCTGCTGAGTAAGAGCGCGATGGATACGTAGGCCCTTCGTACATTATAATTTCGATGGATGAAGAAAGTGCGATAATGGGAAATCAGCTTAGTCATAAAATCATTAAGTTTGGATGGAAAGTGATAAATTTAAGATACGAAATATATCAATATGAATGTATATACATATATATCAGAGCTCGCAAATATCTTTTGACTGTTTCTCAATATCTGCAAATAAGTGTTTTTCACTCACACTTTGACTAACAAAATCAGAGAGCAACTTAAGGGTTTTAACAGGTTTCCCCGATTGGTTGAGTTTTTATGAAGCAAAACGTCTACTGTGTATGTATTGGTTTGTATGAGAGGGTTATCATCGCTAAACACACCAATAGCGTATGTGTGAATGTGTAAATGTATATGTGTAAGTGAAGAACGTTTGCACTGCACTGCATGCACGAGCATCGCACGATTCGTTCAACGAGACGAGAGAGAGAGAGAGAGACAGAGAGAGAGAGAGAGAAAAAGAGAACGAGAATGAAGATTTAAATGGTTAATGGTTAATATATAAATATAAAATTATATTATATAAATATAAATTATATTGCCATAATATGGGCAATGGGAGGAATAATAAATCATTATTTGCAAACGACAACAACGATATTCATAGAGAAGATATAGAAAATTTCCTTGCTCTTTTCGTAACCCAAATGCTAAAATATTAATTACAATTTGTACGTCATCATAGAGCAACTGAATTGTTAGCTTTCGGCATTTACCTTAAGCAGCTTACACTGAATGGACTTGTTTTATAACATTATGCCTGCTGCCCATTCAATTTGAGCTCGATATGCGTCAAAACAGTCCAACAACAACAACAACAACAACAACAACAACAACAACAACAACAACAACAACAACAACAACAACAACAACAACAACAGCAACAATGCCAACAACTAAATTTGCATAGCTGTTCTCTAAACTTTTGCACAAGTCTCGTTCATGTTATATATTTTTGTTGTTGTTTTTCAAAAGTCCTGGGACCAAAAGCTGTGCAAAAACTTTTGTCGAGTGGCTCTGCATTTGACGGACTTCGAAATTTGATAGCCAAGTAGCGTTCTGCAGCCGACTTCATCTCAACAACCAGCAAATAAATAATAAAAACTTCCAGTACAATAAGAAAAAGTGAATGGCAGCGCGTTAATATTCAAAAGCGCATAAAACTTTTCGGCCTCAAGCCCTACGGCCCGACCTAAACGAAAATTTCAAGCATTCGCAGTTGAGGAAAAGTTTTTGCGCACTTCACGTTTTCAGAATTTCGCATGCAACATAAATAATAGTTCAAAACCCTGAATATTTGTTCATTCAAAAATGAAAAAAAAAACGAAAAATGAAAAAAAAAAAAGAAAGTTTGAGTAAAATATTTTTATTTCTTTCACTTTGCAGGACAACACGCCTCCGGACCACGCCCCAAATAAAGCGGTGTTGCGGCTGTGAGCTAAATTAAAAGTTCGCGAATTTTTAATAAACTCCGCTCCACTAAATGCCACAGCGCCTGGCCAAAACGTTTTGTGGCCTGCAAACGTTACGCATACGACGTGTGAGCCGGCGGCAAATTTTAATTGGCTTACCACACTGTGAATGTTTTTAGTCCATTTGCTGAGCGTCGCGACAAGGTACAGTTTCAGTGTTTCAGTGCTACAGTATTCGTGAGTGTGTGTGTGTTGTTCTTTTTGTTGTTGTCGTGTGTGTGTGTCCAAAGTTCAAGGGATTCTGATTTGCCGTTGGTTTGATTAAGAACTTTGAATAGTTTCCGGTTTTTTTTTTTTTTTTTTTTTTTTGTTTGTTTAAATTTCCCTTGTTTTTTCTTTTTGCAGTTGGCATTTTGTTTGGTTTAGCTGTTTACTGGGATTATATTGTAGCAACTTTGTTGTACGAACAACTTGACGCTCAAAATTGGCCGCACCGAACAATTACATAGTCTGTAAAGTTGGGGCCTTTTGGGGTTGGGTTTCCGCCACTTTGGGAACATTGAATGGAGTTTGTACGCGAGCATTTTCTATTACAATAGTTTTTCCGGGCTTGTGAGCCAGGTAAAAGTTTAGGTTTTTAATTAGTTTTAGTCGCTTAATACCAGGGCAATTTGTTACATAAAGTTGCAACTTAATAAATAAAGATATCTTTACAGTTCTGCTGTTGGCTCTGCGGTTGATGAGGGCCTTTGCGTTCTTATTGTTCATGGTGTTGCTCTTTGCATTTTCTTATCTTTTTTCCCAGCGGTTTTGACTAATTGGCAGAAACTTGTGTAGAACGCTTTGTGGCAATTTGTAAAGATGTGGCTAATCTCTATGCCTTGGTTGACTGATTAAGCTTCAGCTTAGATTGGTTTACGGAAACCTCGGCCCACTAATTTATATTTGATTGGCCTGAAGAGTTTTAAGCATAAATGTAATATAGTGGAATGGGATTTTGCAAAGCCCTTTTTAGTTGAACTTGTGAATTTGATAATTATAAAACGTCGTAATTTTTTTTCAATATGAATTTGACTTGGCTTTGTTTAATTTCTGACTTGCAACAAAATACAGCCAAAAGCCCTCGTCTCTTACCTTACCTGGCTGCACATTTAAATAACTCAAGTTTATTCAATTGTTTAATGTAAAGAATATTGACAACAATGAAAACATGTTTTATTATCCAAGGCCACGTGAAACAGAAAATTCCATTAAAAATTCCTATAATTTAAGCATTCGTCTTCAAATTCTTCAATTTGAGCTGACAACTGTTTGGAACTGAAACTCTATTGCAATGTCTATTGAGTGCTTGACAAGGCACTCACTTCACTCTGAGTACATTTAATGAAAGCGAGCACGCTTTTATGTGAGTGGGTGTGTGCCTGTTTGATGGCAAACATAGAGCAATATCAAATAATGCACATTTCCGCATCCGCTGTAAAAATATCGGCGCCATTTCGAGCCCTAGCTCTTTATATAGCAAATATTAGCTCACTGGCAATGCCGTTGCCTTAGACTCTTGCGTGCCAACGTTTGTTATCCTTGCTCGCTGCGAGATGTCCTGGCAAGTGTTTCAAAATAAACAGCTACCAGTGTAAATTGCCTTTGGGCAAGTTTGGTGCCAATGCTCGCAGCAGACGAAGCTGCCTTTGACTGGAAGTTTTAAGACTTGACTTTACACGCGTGTGAGATGAACTGAAATTGTATGAGTATGAATGTGTGTGTGTATGTGTTTGTGTTGGTGTGTGTATATTTGCCACATCCTTCTTGCTGCTGTTACTGCTGCCATTTTGTTGCGCCAAGACAAACAGCAGCAGTTGCTCTGGCCAAACATTAAGAAATCAACTTTAGACGCCGGTCGTGTCAGCCAACGCGCACGTCTTTTGTTATGCTCTGTATACATATATATGTATGTATATGTATATGTTCGCGTGTGTGCGGATGCTGCGACTGCTGCTTGCCCTACGGTTTGTTTTGGCAACAACTTGTGCAAGTCTTTCGCATCTCGTTGTTGTTCTTATTGTACAGTCTTCAGAAAGCTACAACATAAACATAAAGTTATTATATAAATATGAAGTAGCTACGAGTGGGTGTACCGGCAAAGGGACGCCAATTCACAGTGGGCGTATCGCTGCACGATAAGCGCCAAATCTAGATGCTTAGCAGGAGGAGAATAGAAGAGCTAAACTTTTTGCCAGTTCCAAATTTGGCTTTGCGGTTTTGCGCGCTTTTCGTATTTTGGGTTCTGAGGCTTAACAAACTTCTTTTATTTATTTTATTTTATTTTATTTTCTTCTTTGGTATAACCCTTTTTTTGTGGTGTCTCTTGTCATGCAACGGATTTAAATTAGCAGCAAAGACTTTCGCTCAAAGTCTGATAAAAGCAAATTTTGTGATAGCAGACAGATTAAGGTGTCTGAGATTCCTGGGCAAAAATGTACAAAAATATGCTGAATTGCCACAAAAATTATCGAATTAAATAGTTAGGTGTTAGAGCAAGGCTTATAATGTGATTAGGCAATGAAATTTGCTTGAACCGAATGATGAACTGTCAGTCTTAATTTAATGCTTTTCGTGAAGATTTCAATCTATGTTAAATAATTTATATTATTTTCATACTTCATTAAATCGAAAATTATTTATGAACGTTTCTCGTTGTAAATCTATAGCAATCAGCACTAAATCAATGTGTCCCTTTTATTATTAAAGTCCATATCTATCTAATCCCGTCTAAATCTGTATAAATACCAATCTATACTTTTTTTATCAGTTATATATCTCTCATAAAGAGATATATATACAGCCACTTTAAGAGTTTCCCCTCCTGTCCTGTATATATACTAAATATCTAGAACATCTACATATATCTACTGCTGAACTGTAGATATATAAAGCAATTTTACACATTTTTACTGCACAATTTATTACATGAATATATCGTATGAATATCGTATATTCAATTTAAACAAACCAATTTGGCATAACAAAACCTCCCAATACGCACACTCACACATACACTTGAACACTTGCACGGTTTGTTAAAAGCAATGCAACCGCAAAATAAACAACAACAAGAAGCCAGCGCGCGCTCAGGCCAAAGCCATTACTCATACGTCATGTGGCACAGCCAAAGGGAATACGAATACAAAATGCATGTGCAAAAACTACTAGAAACACTACAGAAAATAACAACAACATATGTATATATATATTATATATGTGCTATAAAAATACTGGTAAAAAAAGCAAACAGGGAAACGAGTAAATCGCTTGAGCGTCAAAAAATAACAACGACAACTATACGTTAGGGCATTCGGATTGGGTTTTGGTTTGCCAAGTGGATCAGCATTTGCAGCGGCTTTTTGAGGCTTCCCTTGGATGTGTGCTTTATAAACACGAGTTTGTTCCTTCTGAATTCGTTCTACTCTTTAGCTCCCTTTGGTTAGCAAACGCCGTTTATTTCTACGCCGCAATTACACACGTTGCTGGTACGACCCCCCCTCCCCTGCTCACCGGCCCCGACTTCCACTCACTCCTTTGGTACATTATTCCAGTTTCGTGCGTAACCAACTGACTGCACTTGCTGTTGCTTACGTCTAACTTGCGTTTAGCCACAAATTGAATTACCCAACAGTTTAGCAGCTGCGTGATGCGCCCCACTAACCACTAACCACCATTTGCCACACTCCACTCTCATCTTTCACCTTCTCATTCTCTTCCCATTATTATCAATTGCTGCGGGTGGGACACGCGCTGAGCAGCATTCAAATCTACAAATGCAGCACTGGGTCCATACAATGGCAGCACGTGATGGCAACTCTTGCCGCCCCCCATACGCAGGCCTCCTTAACTCTCTTACGACTTCAAGCTGGCTTTCACAATTGTTAAGTGGCAAATATGTATTTACCGCCTTGTGGATTTAACTGAATGTTTTCCCTTCGTTTGTTTGTTAGCACTCAAAGGAGGAGAGCAGTTAGCTAAGTGCAGCGGAGTTGCGTACATACCTGCAAGAAAGATGAAAACGTTAAGTATTATTATTATATTTTTATAGAATTACATTATTTGTAAATATAAACAATTTAACAATATTATAGAATAACGATGCAAGAGCTTTTCATTTCTTTCAAGTTGCAAGTGGCCGCTCCTATTAAGACAACTTAAAGTCAAATAATTTCCATATAGAACAAAGCTAACCAGACCATTATAATCTTTTTACTTTGTAAACGACTGTAATTGCTTTAATTTCATTTTATTTACAGCTGTTTGGGATTATTTTCCTTTATTGTCTGCATGTCAACTAAAAACTGTTCAATCAATCAAGTATTTCGAGCACGTAGCTGCTAGAAAAAAATACACACAGGAATTACCAAAATCAGCAAAGCAAATAAATAAAATATTTATGCGAGCTAAGGGACGTTCTTCTCTCTATATCTCTATCTCCTTCTTCCTCTCTGTCTCTTCTATTGCCATTAGAATGTGTAATTTAGGTATAGCTGGGATTGAAGTAAACGTTGTCCTAACTGATTTCATCCTGTCGACTGTTGTTGTGTCTGTCAACATGAAAGGAACGACAACCCAAAACCAACCGGACAAAAAGTCAGCCTAATTGCAAAGTATTCATCACACGCGCGTCCATGCGAGCAAACGTGACGAATGCCATTCGTGTCGGTCGGCAATATATGCACATGTATACAAAACTTATATCTATATATATCCATACTTAATCAAAATGCACTGCATGCCAGGCAAGATGAAAATAAACATGGTCATACATGTTTTAGCGAGGAGTGCTTGATTAAATGATTACTACAAAGATTATTTTTATATTATTTTATGGGTTCAGTTCTGCTGATATGAGATATTTCAATACTCCAAAATTCAATATTACAAAATTATTTGATGCACAGATGCCATTACTCTACTCTTATTGTATTGTAAATATTGTAAATATTTATAAATAGTCGTTAATTTTAGTGTAGTCAATAGCAAAAGCTAAATTAAGTTAGGCGTCAGAATTAATAGAGACTAAGTCCACAAAAGGGGGTAAATGGAGTTCCCCATATGACTTAATAAATAAAAAGAGATAAAAAAAATATAAACCTAGCTATTGCATACTTTTCAGCTTACTAAGTAATCTGTAGAATTTTTCATGACTACAGCTCGAAGCCATCTTCAAGTTGTATCCAGGACTGGCCTTAAATTTGCTGGCAATGATAATGGTACCCCAATGGTCTAATCTAATACGTTTTTGCCGTTCAATGTGGAATGTGGCAAGCAACGCAATCTTGGCAACCAAAATGTGAAAATGTGTAGAGTGCAAAAAATATAGAAAGAAAGAAAGAAAAAGAAAAAAAAAAAAAAAAAAACGATAGAAAAGGAAAAGGTTGCTTGGTCCCTGATAGCATTCACATAACTTAGATGGCTTGCGAGTTGGCTGCAGTCAAATGTTGAATTATGGACTTGACTTAACTTGATGTGCCTGCAAATGGCGAAAGGTAAAAGTGCTAAGCGAAGCCATTTTACTGCGGCTGCTACATCTGCAAGCTAATATAAAGCTCAGTTCAATATAGTGCTAAAGTTAGATTTAGAATAAAATGATATTTAATCCTTGCTTTCCAAATAATTTCTTAAAATGTGAGCTGACTTCCATCAAGTATCACATCAACAAAGTAACATTAGCACAATGAAAGCCAGCCAGACAGTAACAAAAACAGATTTGCAACGTTGTTTACGTGGCGTATGAGTAACAAATCAAATGCTGTGCACAGCAATGCTGAATGCAGTCCAACCAGAAGTAAAATCCCTGATTGGCAGCATAAATCAAATGGAGGCACAAACTCACACACGCATGAAACGTCGCCATGCAGATGGTATAATGAAACGCAGCATCGCAGAGCGCTGTTGCAGCTCAGTCTGTCTCGACTGACGATTTCTTTGAGTTAGTCACGTTGCGAGCAGTACGCTGAATGACTTCGTTAGCAGCTGCGCTGCATGCTGGCTTACAAACATGCGGCGCACGCAGCTGCATCTAAAACTGTCAAAACTTATGCAAAATAGGCTGGCAGCCAAACGGACAGACAGACAGCCGAACAGTCAGCCAGCCAGACAAATCCGTGCACATTTGTTCGCGCTGGGTTCAATTGAGCAGCAAATTGCCAAAGCAACAAAAAACCCTAAAAATAGCTCTGGAAAAACAGAAGAGTGGGCGTGTCAGCTGAAATTGTTAGCGCAAATAAAAGAGGGGCGGACAAAGTCACCTGCAACGTGCAAACGTTTTCAAAATTTATTGCCAGCATTTGCATACCACAGTTCGCTACCTACTACTACATACACGCACACACATACACACACACACACACACACACACAGCTAAACACACGCCATTTTCTGGTAGTTGACTCAGTTTATACGCTGCGAGCATGGCGTAAATTCACTTTGCACCGCAAGGGCTAACTAAGTCGCTGCGATGCTGCCAATTTCCCAAGCGATTGTAATGCCATCAACTTGATCGGATTTTCACGGTGTTATAATTACAATGTGTCGATCTCTAAGAAGCAGATAACATATACCTTGGTTAATACTCGACATATTCATATAGCAAACTGATATTTATATTAATAATTTACTTGTAAAGAGCTACAAAGTCTAAAGCTTCAATATACCAGAGCTGATCAAATATGATATATAGTAAGAGACATCTTATAGATCGTTCGAAACTCTAAAGTCTAAATCCTAAGCTAATATAATTTATATAAACAAGCAAAACATCTGTTACTTCGTAAAAATCATTATAGCATCGTATTTATACAATATATCTTCTCAGTTTGTTGATTGAATTATTTCTTGCATTAAGATTTAGATAAATATGCCAATCCCAAAGATAAAATTTATGCTTAGATAAACATGTTAGCTGTAAGTGCTGCTCCTGGTGTAGATGCAAGTGCTGCAGCAGAAATAGACGAGGCGAAAGCCTTATTTATTTGAAGCACCTTTGCCAATAAAAGTAACCGCAATTCGATTTTAGTAGCATACAGATTTTTCTTCTACTGTTTTATTTATTTATTTTTTTTTTTTTTTAATCTCGTAGTCTGATTTGAATGCAGTCCGTGTTCTAGATGTGTTGTTGTTTTCCGGTGATTTAGCAGTTGCAGATCCAATTCGAGCAAATTCAGTTTTCGGGAGATGAATAGTCGTTGGAATAGTGCGGTTTGGTCTTAGTGTTTGCCGTTCGTTTTTAATTCGACGTTTATTTATTTATGTCTTTTGGCCGTTTTGTAGTTGGGCTTAAAATTGATGTCGAAATTAGAATGCAGCTCAAGTGGATTGCGGACTACTACGGATGGCCCGTTGCAAGCATGTATGTATGTGGGTTAGGCAAACACAAATTGCAGACAGAATAGAAATGTAAGCCCCCAATTTTTAGCCAACCACTCGCTCTGTCTGCCCTCATCATGCTATTCTCTTACACACCCTAACGTGAAGCTGACGCCCTCGAGCTAAATGTAAGCACTTCTGTGGTTCAACAATTAAAACGTAGCATTTGGGGCAGAGCTGTTCGCCTTGTTGTCTGTGCCAAATCTCTGTGTGTGAGTAGTCTCTGTGTGCGCCTGTTTGTCGTTATTTACCCCTGAGGCTACGTGTGAATCTGCTCGGAATCTATGCTCGTCCTACTGTCGCATTGTGCTACGTCAATTGTTTTCTATTGTTTCTCCATTTAATTCATTTTTTTTTTCCTGTTTTGTTCTATTCTGTGCAACGCAGCTGTGCGCAGTTACCGAATGCCCCAATGGGGTGTTTAATGGGTATTTGGCATTTTTGGGGCTAAAAACATTTCGAATGCAGTTTACATTTTTAATGCTTTTGCAATGCAGAGGATCTCTGTATGCAGGTATGTGTTGGGAATCCCATGTGCTGTGGCACGAGAGATTTTTGGCAAATATTTTCCTAACCGGAAAGCTTAAGCTTTTAATACTATATTTTTAATGCTTTTAATGTTTTTTTCATTTAGATAATTCGAAGCAAACTTTAATTTGGAAAATATATTTTGTGTTTTGGAATGTGGTTTCGTTTGATTTATTTTTTATGTCAATGAACAGAATTCGGCTTAAACATCGATTACTGAGTGCTGTAATCAATAAACGTCAAATTTGCTGTGGCTCTCAGTACAGGGGTCTCTTACTGAAAAGTTTTGTAGTTTAAACAGAAATAGCCCCAATTGTAGTTGGCTATCTCTATAGTCTTTTGACATAAAGGCTAAATTCAATTACAACTAGCCATGCGAACAAATAAGTCTTAGGAAAGAACTCGATTACGGCAAAAAGGCATTTAAGCTAGCAAGTAAATTCCATATGTTCACATAAGGAATAAAAGTGAAATACCATGAAATTTGCTTGATAATCCAATAAAGTGAATGACACAAACATATGCAGACATGAGAGAGTCTTGCAGACAGGAAGTGGCACTCGACTAACAACTTTATTGATACAGAGCAAGCCGACTGAGAGTCGAACCACACACCACGAACATAGCACAGAGATGAAGAGCTCCTGGCACCACATGCTTACAACAGCCGAATGGAAGTTAAACCACATTTATAAGTCGAACTTGGCATACATATGCAATGTCCTATCATTGCTTGTCTCCCTCTCCCTCTCTCACTCTCTCTGTCAGTCAACTGACTTGTTGACATTAGATTGTGTTTAAAGTGGTTGCACACACCCACACACAGATACACAGTCACACGCATACACACACGCACTGTGGCTTGGCATACATAATGCCTCTAAAATTGTCTACTTATATATTTATGCAAGTGCCTCAGCCAGCTAGTGTTGGGATCATATGCCACATTGTCGCACATCCGACTCGAAGCTCGTAACATAAGTGTGTGTGTGCTGCTGTTGGGTGCGCGTGTGTTTCACAATTGTTTGTTAATGTTCGTATGTTGGCTTTGGCGGAAACGGAAACTCCAAATGACACTTACTCAATTTGCGCGCAATTGATTTTCGTTTTTATTTTTATTTTTGGAGCCACGAATCCCAAGAAAAATATATAAAAACAAGTAAGAAGGCTCTAGTCGAGACGGCTCGACTACGAGATCCCCTGAACCCTGCAAAAAAGTGATACTCTTTTTCTTTACGCACTTATGACCGCGTGCTCTGCTAGCTGCGCAGTTGCTGCCGTGGCTTGGGGGTGGGTTGGGCTATACTTTGGACGATTTTTTATCGATAATTTGGAAATGGGATGAGTTATCGAAAAAACAAAATAAACTCGTACTGCGTAGCTAACATATGCATGTTCATGTGAAATTTCAGCTCTCTAGCTTTTGTAGTTTACGAAATCTCGACGTTCATACGGACGGACGGACGGACGGACGGACGGACAGGGCTCAATCAACTTATTTTTTTATGCTGATCAAGAATATATATACTTTATGGGGTCTGCCACGCCTCCTTCTGCCTGTTACATACATTTTCACAAAACCATTATACTCTGAATTCCCATTTTCAATGGGTTCAGGGTATAATAAATGTATATATATAATAATCTTAATACGTGACTTTTAGCTAAAGAAAAATATTAAGTACATAATACCCAACATATTCGCATATGTTTTAAATCAGCAGCAGTGAGCAAAAGAAGAATAATCTTTGACTTGAAGCAATTTTCTTGAATTTTCTAAAGCTTGGCCACAGTGTTTGCTTGTTGAAAAATGTTTATCGAATGTCTAATATAAAATGTATAGGATCGAAATATTTTAATTCAACTAAATCTATTTTTCTATAGTTGATACTCTCTAGCATTGTGGTTTTGAAATTTAATATATTTTATTCACTTAACTTTTTATTAAAATTTGTTGATGATTTTATTATATCAGCATGCCTGGTTAAACTTTAAGTTAGGGTATAAATAAAATATAAAAACCATTCACACATTTTGCACCACATTTCAAACTCTATTACGCTCCAATTGGGGTAAAGGGACGGAGAATGATTGGAAAGGAGCGCAGACAAAAGGCGCTCGATTTTTATTAACTTCAAAAGGCAGCTTTCAGTTTTTTGTTCCTTGCTTTTTCCTTCTATCCACAGGAGCCACAAACCCAGCCGCAATGTGTGTTGGGCGTGTGTGTATGCGGGACGTATTTGTGCGAGCCTTAGAGGGGGTCCGGTTTGATTGAATTTGATATAATCGCACATTATTGACACATTATTCTAGTGCCACTTTAAGCACTATCAAGAGCAGCTACCCGGCTGTCTTTGGGGTAAGAATTTTAAAAGTTTGCAGCAAAGCATTTATTATTTAAGACTCATAAGTTGATTAAAGTGGTTTTTATTCAGCTGTTAAGCGTAATTATAATTAATGAGAGAATTTCCGGGCATATGTTTAATGCATATGCTCATCAATTATTATTATGAATGAATGCATATACATTGTTTGCATATAAAACGCATTGCATTTACAATAAATTATATAAATACCAGCTTTTTATCTGTCCGTCGCTATGTAATTAACGCAACATAAATCAATTGCGTGTCGCATGCGCATTCAGAAACACAAAATGTAAATGCCTTTATATATTTACCGACACATGTAGATTTAAATATATGTTAATTAACGTGTCACATTTCAATTTAAATAAAACACTTTACATTTGCAATTGTCTTATTTAAAAAGAGCTTTAATAATTGCAATTTAATTGTGCTGTCTTTTTGCATACATCGCTAAATGAAAATAGTCTGCAAAAATAATTGAATAATTTATCGCAAAAGTAATAAGGACAGATAAGCGATAATCATAATATAACATAACTATTAATAAGTTCGCATTCACTAAAACTCACTTTAAATAAAAATACAATGTAATACCTGCATTACATCAACATCTCTGCCCGGTAGATATCTATATACATACATATTCTATATGTTTTGTTTGCTCGGTGAAATAAATGCGACAAGCTATAAATCACTCAGAACTTGCCACACACACACAAACCCACTCTCGGACAGCAAGTAGGACAAATAGTGTGGCAGCTCATGAGTCTAATGTGTGGCACGAATGGAAAGATTCAATCGAGAAATGGCCGTGCAGTTGCAGAGCAAGGAAGATAGCCTCTCTGCTGGGTATTTGCTTATAAACAAAATTGAATTTTTATCGCTGCAGCATCGCAGGTGGAAATAAAAAATGCGATGAGGAATAAAAAAAAAAAAAGAAATCAAAACGTAAACATGCCGAGCAAAGCGCA
Organism: Drosophila koepferae; assembly: GCA_030914345.1. Classification (NCBI taxonomy): domain Eukaryota; kingdom Metazoa; phylum Arthropoda; class Insecta; order Diptera; family Drosophilidae; genus Drosophila; species Drosophila koepferae. Next base: position 3,135,474 of record JAUESR010000206.1, on the reverse strand, counting down.
TGAGAAACGTTCGAATCAATGAACAAGAAAAACGTAGTCAGACACTCGTGTGTACATGTGTGTGTGTGCACCTGCTAATACGCACACACACATACAGTACAGTCAAAAGTATGCAGCACAAGTTGAAGTGGTGCTGCCAGGAGCTGTGATGGTCTGGCATGGGGCTTCTACGTGACCCAGTTGACGGGCATTGCCAGAGAGCCAAAACACTTCAGAGCCCCAGCAAAAGAATTGATATCAAGTAGATACGTAGCGTATGCTGGAATGGTTTTCAATAGCCTGCCAGGATTGTATTTATGTATGCAAACTAGCAATAACTGCATAAATGCTGCAAGGCGCAACAAGAGAGGGAAAGAGAGGAAGAGAGAGATAGAGAGAGAGAGAGTTGATGCTGTGGCAGCAAATCAGATGGAAATTATATATACACAAACTGAGCAAATGAAATGGCATAAATGAAAAGAAATTGCTTTAAGGCCAAAGCTGACCTCATGAAAACGAAACCAATTTGTTATGCAGGACACGAGACCCAGACCCTACACTTCACCTCAACTGAGCTCAGTTCCTTTTCTAAACGAACTAATCCTATTCGCTGGGGCCATAAAAACTTTATGTGTCAAATGTCATAATCCGAAATCACTTTGCAGGAACTGGCGGCAGCGGTCAAAGCTCATAAATTTAGCGACCTTTAAGCCATTGGCTTTTCGGCTGTCTCGAGCTAACATTTAATGGTATTTGCCATCTTTATTATTATTTATGTTTGCACTTTAGTTTTGTTAAACGAGGCACGCACATGATATGCTGATAAAAGTTCGATTCCCCTTCAAACATAAAAACAATAAGAGCGGGCACATTGCGTATACGCAATATTTTCTATGCTTTTGCACTCCATTGCGCATTTTATGGAGCTCGCATTGGGTGAGCTCCACAATATAGCTTTCATAAAATTCAAATCTCAGCATTAGCCAGAACCTTTTTTCAGGCCTCTTTTTGTAGCCACAATCCAATTGAAAATATGCATATTCACATTTTGATTGTCTGGCCATTTAAAAGCTTTTGTCTTAATTGCTCTTCGACGCTGTTCATTTTGCCAAATTTTGCACAGAAATATGCAGCATGTGTAAGCGTATTTGCCCACATTTTTAATGGGATTATGTGCGCTCAAGCATATGATATGAGGATTTGTAAGTCGATTTTTGCCATTAACAAAAGTTGAACCAGAAATTATGAAATCGTGAATAGCTAACCATTCATATTAGGGACTAAAGGATAAAGAAGGAAATTCAGTTGCGTACTAGCTCAAGCAAGGTTTTCACTTTGAGAAAAAGAATCAACTTTTATGAAAGTGTAAAACGGTCGGGGCTCAAGTATTTTAGTTATTTTCTTCATCAAATTCGCAATTTCAACACCTGCTTTTGGACCACGTCTATAAATAATCCGAAGACGAGTTAATGGTCCATAGGAAAACTGCTGCTAGGTTGGGCAAGCCCTCTGAGCCCCACCTGAGTAAACCTATCAAATTTTATAATGCGCACTTTGTGTCTGTCCTGTAGCCATAACAGCCTAATAAAAAGAGTCAAAATATGAGGTAGCTAGACTCAATTTAATGCACCATAAGACGCTTAGCGCACACCCCAGTAAATCCCTGAAAAACTCTCAAATATTCAACAAAAATCCGCTACTTTTGCTTTATATTAAAAGCCCTTCTTTTTCGCTCTCTTTTAGAGTAAAGATAGCCATAAATCACGCTAAACATTAAATTATGCACATAAAATGGCAGCCAAATCCGCTACCGGGAGACAGAACCCGCCAGCGTTGTCTGGTCTGGAGTGAACGCAGCAACAGCAACAACAACAAGAACACGTACATGCTGTAGACAAAGGCGAAAGAAAAAGCTGCTACAATTATGTGTTTAATGCATAAATCAAAAACTCATTTAAAATTAAATCACAGCATTCAACAAATCACAAAACAAAGTCGCAGAAAAAAAAAAGAGAATACACTGCGATATGAAAGCAATTATTATATACAAAAGGTTTGGCTGCCTTCCTCTGTGTGTATTTGTGTGTGTGTGTGTGTGTGTGTGTATGAATTATTCTGGTATTCTACATTTATATAAAAAATTCAAAAGCCAGCGAGCAACAGCAACGACAACAACAGCGAACAGTTGCCTTCAACGAGTGTATAAAATGTTTATGCAGAAATAAATTGAATGTCGCGGAAAGAGACGAACGCAGCGTAGCTGCCATCAGGCAAGAGCTATTAAAATCAGAAAGTGGGAATACCGAAAATACTAGATACTCTATAAATATATAAATGTCATAAAAGTTGTAAAATACCAAGCGAGCTAAACTAGCAATCAAAAAAGCCAAAGACAAACTAATAAATTAAATAATGGCATTTTATTTTATTTATTTATTTTATTTTTTTTTTATATAAATATAGATAAAAGCAACAGTAGAAATATTGGGATTAGTTTTTCAACATATTGCTGACATTATTGTCTTTAAATAAATAATCTCATCGGGCACAATAAATTTTTTTTTTTTCATCTCACTGATCGATGATCTAAATTATCAAACCAACCCATAAAGTCAACTCTAGCCGAGAGCATGATAGATGTAACTGTATTTAATGCCCGGACACCTACGCACATGGCGGCATAATTTAAAGAAGCCAACGCCATTTACGTCTGTGGCAGGCATGAGGGTGTGCAGATAGGGCTAAAGGGAAGTTTGTCTTTGAATTGGGGGAGTGGCTGTGGGGCATGAATAAGTACGACAAGCTGGGCTGTTGCAGGACAATGTTTGAGTATCGCACGTCAACTGTCGGCAGCTGCGCACATGCAAGTCAAGTACTTCATGGCACTCGCACACACACACACGCACACACAGATGCAGCACATACAGCAGCACTTGCTAGCAGGAAGTGAACGCAACACTCGACACTGCCGGGCCAGGCTGGGCATCAGGGCAGCAACTTCAACGAAGACTTGAGTACGTGTCGCGTTGTTGCAGCTGTAACGTTGGGGCAACAGTGGGTGCTTGTGGGAGCAGTGTGTACAGTGGGTGAGGTAACATTGGTTGCAAGCAGCACAGAGGAATGCGCTCAACTGTGCATATTTCAGCGTCCGCTTTTATGATATGCCCTGATCTATCCACGCAAATGTGCTGCCAGAGCTGTCACTGGCACAGCGGCAGCTGCTTCATCAGCGCATTTGCGTGTTCGCCTAATGCGAACATCTAGTTTAGACTTTAACCCCGCCGTCGCTGCCTCACATATCATTTACAGCCCGGCGACAGCAGGCGTCGACCTTCCCCCCTTTGGCTGACAATTGAGCTGAATATGCCAGCGCCTGGCGACAGCATTATAAAGAGCCAATGACGATGGCGTCGCAGCAGGCGACCATGTCAAGGGTTCAGCATCAAATGGCAGCAGCAATTGGACTGCAAACGAGAAAGAGAAGCAAAGGGGTCACAAGTCCTTTTGCCACAAATGTCTTGCCGAACTAGGTTTGGGGATCAAGCTGTGACAGCCCTTCAGTGCAGCACAATGGGGACTCAAGTATTTCGAGGAGCCAACTAATTCATTGATGTCCAAAAATGAAGCATACTCCATAAAAACTATTGAGTATAATAGCAAGTTGAGAAGAAAAACTATTTCTGACAAAGCTGCAAACAGCTGTGCGTTGAGAAGCTAGTTAAATAAGTTAAGCTACATTAATAAATGCTGCAATAAAGAAAATAAATATAATGATTAATTAAAATAGAACGGGTATTTTCAAAATGATGACTATGTTTATGGTGTGCCTAAATATGCCCATAAGTATGCTATGTAAATTTATTCTATAATAAATGAACGTGTGTATCGCATTCTATACCAGCTTGATCAGATTCAATAAGCTATTGTTTATTATATAAGATTATCTGCACTTTAGTAAACTATTAACCAACGGAATACTTCAACTTTGCCACCATTTATTCACAGACAAACAAATGATGCATTAAAATGCTTGAAAACATGCAATTTAATTTACAATTTTTGTAAAAGGCCTTAAAGCATTATTGGCAATAATACTTTACATACATATTGAAAATACGTATGGAAATGATTTATGGAAGCTTTTAAAAAGTTTATTCAAATTGAATCACTTTACAATTTATATGCAAACACTTAACAATATTCTGCAATAAAAACATTTATTCAGCCCAAATTCAATTTATGTGCAGAAACACAGTGCCAGAAAAAATTTCTTAAATTTGGAATATACCAAATGAAATTGAAATATAACTATAAAAAAAAAATTAAATGAAAATCAATTTCTTGTTGTCGGCTTATTGTGAAAGCTCTCGGATCTGTGCTGTAGATGAACAGCAGCTTAACTTGTAATATATACATAACATTGATTTTATGCAATGGAGTTGTTATTTTGTGAACAGAACAAAAAATTCATTTTTTATCCAGTTTCATGTAAGATAATCGTTGGCAATAATTCATAACCATAAAATATCAATTGTTGTCTACGGTTTCGGTAGGGCGGGTGATTGTCTGTTATCAACGCGCATAAATTTCAATCTACACACACTCTAAATATTTATGTGTGTGTGTGTGTGTGTGTGTGTGTGTGTGTGTGTGTGTGTGTGTGTGTGTGTGTGTGTGTGTGTGCAGCAGTTGCCACAACAAACAACAGGAACTATGCACAAAAACATTGACAATGACGCTTGGCTTGTGAAGGGGCGGGCTAGCAGTCAAGTCGAGTCGAGTCGAGACGAGTGACACGGCAGACAGACAAGTGTATCGAAAATAGCAGCAGCCGCAAGAGCAATGACAACGACAACAAAAGCAACAAGGAGACAGACCAGGGCAAGGACTATATCATAAGCACTCAACGAGCATATCATAAATATGATGTGTTTCTGGATGGGTGAGGGTAGCGGAGTAGCTTAGCATATGTTTTAATGCTTAGCAATAAAAATGTATGCATGATTGAAGTTTTTGAACATTGGCAAAGGCAACGAACAAATTCTTCACAAAATACGTACTGATTGCGAGTTATGCTTTGAATTACGCCAAAAATAAATGTCGATTTTATTTGCAAAATCAGTACGCAATGAGGCGGGGCGAGATATGAAAAGAAATCAATTTACTCGGCTATTTATGTTTATATATATGCTATACAAAATTCATAAGAAATACAAATTAAAATGATAACTGAATTTTGATCAAAATTTAAATCAGAAAAAGATAAGTTATAAATTTTAAAATTTCATATCTTTGAGATTCAATGAATATGCACATTTTCATTTCACTTCTAAAATAGGTTTAATAATTGATGTGAGTAGCAAAACAAATTAAATACCCTGCATAAGTACAACAGTGTATGTGTCATTACAAATGAAGCAATCGCCATGGCTGTGGTGTTACTTGTGGCGCTTGCCACAAGTTGTGCTTGAAGCTTACAAATTACAAATCCCTTAAGTGGCATGCAGAACTGAGACGATGAATAAATAAATGCGACCAGTTGGAGAAATTTATACGCCAAATTAAAATCTTAGCTTTAAGCTGAACTGATGGGCATTAGACCAGAGCAACCGCAATACAGTCGACACTGTTTTATTTAAAAAAGAAAAGGAAGGCAAAAAAAGAACACGAAAAGAAATGGCCAAAATGCCATTAAGGCGGAGGCAGACAAGGCCGCAAAATAATCCAATTGGCCGAGTTGGCCGAGCAACGTTTGGCTTGTGGCTTTTTATTTCGGTTGAGCTTAATTGTATTAAACTTGTTAGTTCGTTGTTCAGCTTCTCATTTAAAAAGTTCAAGTTCGTGGCGTATACGTAATATTTGTGTTACACTGTGCGTATGCTTAATGCTGCTGCTGCTGGTGCTGCTGCTGCTTGTGCTTGTTTTATTGTTTATAATTCAATTGAAGAAAACCATTTATCATGTTCTACTTTTCGAATTCGCTCTACGTAGAAAAATGTTGGCCAGCATTTTTCTTGGTTCCCTATATAAATACTATATGTGTGTGTGTGTGTGTGTGCTTGGTAGAAAAATATAATTTATCACATTGACGCTGATGAATTGTTTGTTTCACACTATGACAACTTTATCGTGCTGGTGGGTAACGAGCCACTGCCGCGCCACTTCCTCTGCTGCTGCTGCTCCAGCTCCTCCTCCTGCTGCTTCGCCTGGAGCAACGTCCAACGGATGTGTCCCCTCACTCCTCTGCAGCATTTGCTGCATCATTTGCTCGGCTGCTCTTGTCTCCCATGTTGAATTGCTTGTAAAATGTTTGTAGCTGTCACACAAACTGTTACTGGTGCTGCCACAGCTGATAATGATTTAATATCAGCTGCCGCTTGCTGCATATTTTATGAATTGTTCGCCACGTCTCGCCGCATTGCAGCACATAAATAAATAGTACATTTGCGCATTGCATTTTCGGCAAATTGTTTGCCTTTTGTCTGTAATTTATACAAATTATGTCGCATTGTCATTGTGTTGAATATTTTGCATGCCCTGTGGTAGCAGTTAAAAGCAGCGACAGCTAAAAGAAGTCTCCATTATTGTTGAATAAACAACGATTTATTTTTTCTGCTGTCGGTGTAAATGCTTTAAATAGTTTGTGGCAGCAGTTTGCAAAGTTCGTAAAAGTTATTCAATGGTATTTAATCTGCTTTTAATAAAGTGTTGCTATTCTGTTATAGGAAAGTTTAAATATTAGTGACGTAAATACAAGTTAAACAAAGATTTGGATAATTTGTTGAATATTAACAATTATATATTTTCTGCTTTAGAATCATCTGAGTAATTAGCAAAATATATTATTACATAAATAGAAAAGTACCGCAACAAGTTTTAATTATTTTCAAAATAAGTTTCCGCATTTGTTTTTAATTCCCCATTGAAGCCACATTTATACAACCTCGAGTTTTCTATTAAAGATTTTACCTTACGTCAAATGACAGTTAAATGAGAAAAATGATAAATTAACGCCCGGCGTCAGGTGCAGTTAGTTAGTTTGACGCTGAAGTCAAGCAACAATTAAATTAAACTTCAACTGAAGTTTTTTTTTAGTTTTCCTCACTTTTGTATGCCTCAGTGGCAAACTCATGTAGCTGCGGGCCTTGTCTGGCTGCTTGGCCAAGTCCAACTAACTAGCTAACTAAGCAGCTCGTCTGCCTATCTAAAAGTGTCTGCCGCTTGGTCTGGTCTGGTCTGGTTCGGTCTACGTCAACTCTAGCTGACAGTTTGACGTATAGTCAGAGTCAGCGTCGTGGTCCAGAGGTTGAGTCGAGTTGCGCCTACTTTGACTGGCAGCTGTTGACTGCGTCTATCACAGCTGCCAAAGCGCAATGCCGGGTGACGGTCGAGGAACCTCTAACCGCTGGTCACATGCAAATGTTGGAGGTTACAGTCTGCGACGCTTTTGACATATTGAATTAAAAAATAAAGCAGTTACCCAGACGACAAACACTTTTAGCTTAAAGCAAATTACTGTCACTCATTAATTACTGACGCTTGAATACAGACTGATTTGCATTACATATCTGTATAGAATTATATATAATAGAAAAAAAGAAAGCAGAAATATAAGCAATTCCATGTCGCAATTTGGAGTTCATGGTCTCTACAATGAATGACACTTTAAGCATATGAAAGCATATACAAAACTTTCAATAAAAATTTGTTAAAGCAAAAGCGTCAACTCTTGATTATATTTATTTATTTCATTATATACAAAATATTTGATTATTATATACACAAACATATATTGCATTTACATATTTTTATTTGCTATTTTGATAGTTGATACAGATTCAATTTAAATATATCGAAAAAAAAAAAATCAGCCAACATCAAATAGAAATGCACAAAAATGTTTTATTAAATTTAATTCAAATAAAAAATAAACTAACTAGAATGAACGCATTACGCAACCAAAAGTTATTTTTAAAAAATACTCTTTTTTTTAATACTTTTTCTAATGAATATGCCTTTTATCTCACTATACACTCTTTATATTTTAGCAACTAGCTATGCCGAAACCTCGCAGATAGAAATTAGCAATTTACTCGCTGTTCAAATTTTTCCACGTCAATTTGCGGAATTTAATTGCATGTGCAATGCTGCACTAAATGGGGATGCATCGTGCTCCGTTGGCAATTTTATTAACTTAAATGAGTATCAAATGAAGTGCTGCAGTATCAGCAGCAGCAGCTGTTGCTTTTGCTGTTGCACTTTTAAATGAACTTCAAACTGTCAGACTCTGCCTGCTGAACGTTTGCTGGTTTATAATTAAAACAAAATATTTTACTTTGCAGCAGATTCTACAAAAAATTTAATTGCAATTGCCAACAGAAGCCAGAATGCGCACGGAAACCAAAAATTGCCAAGTACACACACACATACACACACACACACATACTTACTCAACACATTTTCACACACACACATGGTCATTTGTGATGTAGGGGCGTGGTTGGCTGGTCAACCGCAGACATCTTTGTATGTTTGTTTGTTTTCGGAATTTTTTATGCGTCTCTAGCGCGCAGGTGGCTGAGTGCAGATCCCTTGCTGGCATTCAGCTTCCTTCTGCACCTCATCCACATATTGTTGTGGACGTGTCGGCGGTGCAATTTCGCTTCTAAATTTATCACCTGACAAGAGAGAAACACAACTTGCAATTGCTTAGTCAAAGGCAAGTGCTAAAATGCACATAAAAAGTATAAAAACAAATACTGGATGATGCTAGCTAATACCCTGTAGAATAATTAGAGATTTCTAAAATTGCATAGAACTGAAGAGTTGTGTAGCGAAAACCCTTTCATTTTATCAGACATATGTGTAAACATATACATAGCTAATAAATATTCTTGAATTCTGTTCTAGAAATTCAGTATATGGTTCCTATATGTACATTAATTGTGTGAAAAGTTGCTTCCTTTGCAAAATGCATTTCAAGGCACTCAGGTTGCTATTTTTATTTTCCTAGCATACTTTTTGCATTTACTTTTATCTCAATGCCTTAACGCGCCAACGCATTATTGGATATACAATTTTTTTTATATATATAAATATTTGCATTTTAATGGCTTCATTTACGTTATCCATGAGCATCTGATTGTGACTGATTTTTTATTTATTCATCGTATATTTGTAATATTTCATTTGCATTTAAATTTGTTTGCCTTCTCGCATAGAGGAGCAAGGGTTTTTTTTTTTTCTTTCTGCTCATGACATGTTTATGATCTTCGAAGTTAAATATATGATCGAATTTGCATAAAATGCTGTCTATGTGCAAATAGGATGAACCTTGCAAGGCTGGGGCCATCGATTGTTTAGCCCAATGCCATATTATGACCGTGTGTGAGGTATCAAGCGATTAGGTTGCATGAGATAAGCGATACGTATAGAACCAAAGCGAGAAGTAAATGCAAGCATAAGTAAGTTGAAAGTGCGGTGAGAATCTGCGCAAGATGCAACGATATTTGTTTTAAAATTCAATTCGATTCGATTTACCCGTACAATATTTTATATAATTTGCAGTAAAACGAAGCAGCAGAAGTTTAGAGCAAATTTGAACTTCACACACAGTTTATGCAGCGTACAAGATTTATGAGAAACTCCAGGTTGTATTTGGATAACAAAAAAGGTGCTTGGAGCATAAAAAGAGGCTATAAACAAGTTAAGGACAAATAAGCGCTCCGAGCAGACGGCACGAAGCGAGCCAATTTATTATAATGGCAAAATAAGTGAGGCGATATATGTAAGCGAGAGTGGGGGTGTGCATATCTCTTTGTGTGTGTGAGCAAGAGATAGAGTGTATGTAGGGCAAAAACTATAATATAAACAGTCAGAACACAAAAGGTCATAAAAATAAAGCAACGCGTTAATTGCAATTCCCAATTGACCACAAACAGAAAATTTGAGAGCATAAACTGGGACTAAACTCACAAGCTGTATGTATTTGTGTGTGTATGTGTGTGTGTGTGTGTGGTTCTGTGTATGTGTGATTGTCACATAAAATAGCTAATTACTGTTAGTTATGTTGCTGCCCACGAAATGCCACAATTTATGCGTCTGTGTGCGGCAATGTTTCTGTGTGTGCGGCTGCTGCGGTTACAACACCATAAAATGTTGGCTGACAATCGATGTATGTATGTATGTGTGTGTGTGTGTGAGAGAGAGAGAGATAGAGAGAGAGTGTGGGTGTGTGTGTGTGTGTGTGTACATATATACGATTGCGGTTTACGGCTAAATGCTGTCAAATGAACATTTTGCATATAGCTCTCTAGCTTAGCTATAAAAAAAGCTTTCAAATTTTATAGCTTCAAATTGTGTTACACTCATTGATTCTGTAAAGGAAACCTAAAAATATCCTTCAAATAAATTTCATTTGGTTGGCATTTCGAATGCAACAACATTTCCCATCCAATTGCTTCTAGACTTCCAAAAACTATGAAATACCAATTAGTACATAGCCCTCGGCCCAAAAATGTCTGAATGCAAGCAATTTTGTGCTCATTTGTGCGACAAAGAGATGTTTGCAGCTTGAGTAAAATATTGAATACTCTTTCAAATACAAAAGCATTTAATTAATGCTGAAATATAATCTATTTGAAGACAATTCATTATTTCTTGTCAGTAAAACTCGACCAAAGCAATTCAATGATATTAAAACTATAATTATAATTATTAATTATAATTTTTTATACTTCGAGCGTATTTTAATATGTATTCAAGCAAGTATGTTAAAATAATTCCGATAGTACCACAACACAGAAGAAAAAAAAATAAATGCGAAATCTATACAACTAAACTGAGCAGATGGAATCGAAATATATCATAGAGTAAGGGTATACTTGAAGCAATCTAATTGTAGATTGAAAAGGCTCAGCTGAAACGAGTGAAAAACTATTTGATTAGGCTAATCTGTTTGCATTGATAGCTACTGAATGGCAGGCCCCAGACAGCAGCTGTCCAATAATTGACATGGACAGGCGTTGCCAAGCACTTACATGCACCCACAGCACACACACTGATAAACAAAGAGCAATCTAAAGTATGCAATGCACTGCAATACAACAAGAGTGAGACACAACGAGACTCAATTCACATTAAGCTGGATACAAAAGTACGCAGCGACTTTGTAAACTCGAAATTTAGGGCAGGGAAATGCGAATTACGTAGCTGATCAAATAGAGGGGCGTAACAATGGGTATCGGAGGGTTGTTGCGGGCTTTTATTGAATTTGCTCAAAGTACTTGTTTGTCTGGCATCTAAGTGGCTTAGCGATTGACTCCAAGTGTGTGTGTGTGTGTTTATGCTTCTTCTTCGTAGTATCATACTTAAAAAGGCTCTAGTGCTTGCTAATTGGTATGCACTTAACAGCCATAGGAACTGAAGAGATTGAACTAGCGCATAAATATTTATTGAATTTGTTTTAAAAAAACACCCACACACAAGAAGTCACAATTTTATAAGAAATCAGTCATCAGAACCGGAAAATAACAATACAAATGATTCACTGAAGCCAACTAAAATTATATTCAATAATATACAAAAAATAAATTAAAAAAAAATGGAGAGAGAGAATTACAAATATTCAAATTAAATTTTAATTGCATGTAACACACACACACAATTAATCAAGATAAATATCAATGTGTTGTGCTTCCCCTATTAATTCCAACACCTTTTGCCTGGCGTTTTTGCTCATATAGTTTCCGTTGGGCATTTTGTTCATCTAATTAAATCGCTTAATGTTAATTAATTAGTTACGTTGCTTGGATCGCGAATGAAATTAATGAGATGTGTTTAATGGGCGGTAATAATTGATATAAATGCTAGCCAACATCAAACAGAGCGTACGCGGCGTATACGCAACGTTGCTCCTAGCTAATGCGATTGCCAATTGCCCATTGCTCATTGGCAATTGGCCATTGCAAAGTGGAAATGTAAATGCAGGAAATGCAGCCACAATTACTGCATCGAGGTATTTGATTGGCATTTACTCTCACATTGCACATACGCCACGTGGCGCCGCACAGGTGCTGTACTTCGATTCTCATTTCGAATTCATATTTTATTTGATTAGCTTCGAGTCGAATTGACCAACAGTTGGTCAGTTGCCAGTGGTCACGTCTGCGGCTAACCATATTGCATTTTGACCACGAATGTGCAATTTACATTTTCGTGTGCCTGTAGCTATGTATGTGCGTGTTGACCACGTCACAAAGCAATAAAATGCTAATGGCTAACTTTAATTATAGTTTTTTTATATTGTAGAAAGTATTATGGCCAGATATTTATGTGCATTTTTTGATCAAATACGAGTGAAATGAATAATGTTTGGTTAGTGCTTTGGTTGTGGAATGACGATAAACCACATAATCAATTTGTTTGCTATTTATCCTAGCCATACTATTGCTATGATCTAGGCCATGCGGCTTAATGAATTAATATATTAAAATGCTCACTTAATTGCATAATTTGATTTAAAATGATTTTATAATTTTCTAATTAAAAATATGGTGCGATTCGTTAGACAATTTGTTATAGTAAATAATAAAAAATAATAAAAGTAATTATGTGTTCGCTTATTCACAATATATTTTCACCACCTATCAAGCCCTGTTGAAACCCTTTTGCATAGCTCACAAATGTGCACTTTTTTGCATGTCCGAAGCAATGATGAGTGCTCATATTTCGTGTCAGAGCGAATCATGCCACGGCCCAGCTGGCAAAGTTGGCAAGAAACAAAGTTAAGAGCAAAAAAAAAAAAAAAAAAATGAAGGAAAATGGAAAGAGAAATGCACTGACGAACATCAAGTGTCAGGCCGCAAATGTCAGCAAGTGACAAGTCAAGCAGCAAGCGGGAAACCAGCCAGAACCTGTCATATGTCGCCATGTGATTTATGTGCAGCAGCTGAGGAGAACGAGCCCCACAGCTAACAGGACTAACACGAATCAGCAGCAGTTAAAAGGAACAAGAAGAGAAGTAGCAGAAGCAGCAGCAGCGGCAGCAATATGGTCACCGCGACGTTTCGTGTTAAGCGACAAACATTTCCAAACTGAAAACTGAAGTATACGGAACTATAGAATATACATACATACATATTTGAAAATATTGAAAATTCGTGTTTCAATATTTTCATTTTTTTTTAATCATCAAGTGTAAACCGCGCATTTACTTTTTTTTTATTTTGCTCAAAAGTCACACGAAAGAAACCTTAAAATATATGCAAACATGTGTAGGATTCAAAGATCTAGGTAGATACCTAGAATTACATAAAGAATATGTTTGCTAAGGAGTCAAATAAAAATTGACTACTTCTCTTATAACAAAGCACAGTACATTCTACAACAGTACATTCTTAACTGTGAATTTGTCCATTGTTGTCTCTTGCTCATGTGGAGTGACACGTTAATGTTATTGCGTATACGCATCGTCATCCGCCTAAAATCGTTGAATTTTAGCAAAATGAATGCGGCAACTATGCCTGAGCAATATCTGGCTGTCAGTTATCTGTAGCGAACAGGCGCTGCCATGCTAACTAATTTGAGCGAAATGTGCAATGCGATTTGCGCATTAATTATAATTGAATATTCATATCGCTAATTGGCAGAACGGCAGACACTGAATGCACCAGAGCCAATTATGTTGTTAACGTAAAATCAATAAAACGATGTGGCAACTAAACTGAAATTAAGCCCCACTTGGCCATGGATCAATGTCAGTATCATGGCCAATAAATGCACTTGCTAACTAGATAAGTGCATCAAGTACTCAGACTTGGGCACACAGCCTGTACAATGGCTGTATCAGCAGTTATGTCAAGGACGAATTGCGCCCAAGCATTCAAGGACGTTGATAAACTGCACTTAAGTTTAATGAAATATTGATGTGACGAAAAGTTACCGAAACAAACTTTACGCAATCAAATTACGGGTGAACTTAACAGGACTCAACTGTTATTACTTTGAATATTCATTAAATAGAAATCACTGTAGCAACAAAATGCATTCAACTTGTTATTTAGCAAGTGCTTTCAACATAAAAGTCTTCAATTTCCAGTTTCAAGTTTTGACGCACCTTCACATAAACACTTGAACTTTTTTCTAAAGACGAATTGCTCGAGAAGCTAGCTGTAAGTACTGTGTGAGTCATAGATTGTATTTCAAGTTTGTGAGCCACTTCAAAGATGTGTCAAAAGTTGTTGGCAGCTTGTAAGCTACATAAATTGAAGTACTTAAATAAAAACCTGGTTACAAAATGACAGCTAAGTGGCTTAGTGTCATATCCTCTCTTAATCTACTCGAACAGGATAATGAAATTTGGTACATAAGTTGGTTGCATGCCAATTGAAATTATTTCAAAAATAAGTGGAGAGGCATTTACCAAAAATTGTTGAACTCTTATGAACACTTAAGTATTGTGAAAAATGAAGCTGATTGTGTTTACATTTTTTCTATAAGAAGGTCATTTATTTGATCCGTCCGTAGATATTAGAATTAAGTTAAAGTGAATGTGGGCATTTATTCGTTTATTTCAAGTAATAACTTTATCAATCACATAGTTGGTCATTTTAATAAGCGACTCGAGAGGCATCTAGTTTCATTATTACAAATCATATTTTTCGCAAAAATACCTAACTTTATGCAATAAATGTTGCCAAGCATCAGTTAAATGCGCATCCTGAGCTGGTAACGAGAAAAGTTGTGCTGAACTCTAGACTGCCTCTCGAGAGATACAATTTATATGTTAAGCAACAAAATTGCATTAAAAATTATCATAAAATGAAATGCAGCGGCGAATATTCCAAATTTCAACGTTGACCGCATCGAAAGGACCGAGCCCTTCCAGGCCAAGGCAGAGTCCGGTGCCTCAACACGGCAAATCTGTCGTCTGTCGTCTGTCGTTTCTCGTCTGCCTCGCGCTTTCCTCGTTGCCCTTAGTCTACCCCGCTCCATTTTTCACTTGGCACGGACTCGGCATCCAAGCGCATTTGTATTCATTAAGGAATTTCCGCAAGTTTTTCAAGTTTTTTCCTGTTTGCCAGTCGCGCTGTTGTTGTTGCCTCAATTTCCCCAGCTTCGCCTCTGTGCGGCTCCTCTTTAAGCATTTGCTTCTTGCACTCTTGCTCAACGTTTGTTGCTTTGCGCCTTTCTTGGCTCCGTTTCGCCAGCCCGACCCCAAAACACAACTCACAGCTGGGCATGGTTGATTAAAATGTCAAATGCCGTGCATATTTTAAATGCCATCGCGCCTCAGCAAGCATACAGCAAAGAAAATAAACCAAGACGACAAAAAATCGAGCCAAATGCCCAACAGCACACGCGGGGCAATTAAGACATGGCAAAAAATAAATAAATAGAAACAAATTGAAAAATGCCCAAAAGCGAAATTTAAATACCCTAATGCAACTATAGTCATATTTATATATTTAATGATATATTCTAGACATAGAAATAAAGTATTTGAAGCTTTTCTGCGATTAGTGCAATTAATTTATGCCAGTCATATACTAAAATTTTATATCATTTAGAAGAACTTTCGCCAAAGTTTTTCAAATGTGCACAAATCGAGAACTTTTTTGTTTTTCTAAAAATGTTTTTTATTTGTATGTTCTTGCATTTGTTGTCTCTGTCTTAAAGCTGTTACAATCACGCAGGCTTCGATCCCCTCACTCTCTTTATTCAGACTTCGACACACACTCATACAACACACGCTCGCAACTGACAAACATTGGCATAGTTATATAATTTGAATACTATATGTATTTGTAATACGTAATTTTGTGTATTGTTTTTGTCCTAATTAAAGAAGCTTTTAATTATAGAAACCAATTTTAATTGTTTCTAGAACTTTTGATTGTAGCATTGGAAATTGCAAGTAATTAGTTGAAATACTTTTATTCAAGAATGCCGAAGAAGCTGAAGATATCGAAACTACAGTGAGTTTCTATAGAAATCCTTCTGATATTCGATTTTAGCTTTGCTTCTCATCTGCTCACCTGCTGCCACGTGCAGACAAAAGGCAAAAAAATTTTGCCGTGGGGAGAAAACTTCAACAAAGAGTCAGAAAACTGCAGAGAGGAAAAATAAAACGTCTGCTGCTTTGCTCCACAGTTGACTACATTATTGCGGTGCCGTGATTTATTAATGATTCACGGCAACGAGCTGCCAGTGCTTAAGAATGCGGCATATTTGAGGAGTTCTGCTTAAAGTTGCACTGGAAGCCAGTTGCAGCTTAAGTTTGCATATAGAAGACAATATAAAATATAGATAATATTATTTACGTTCGTTTAAGTTCAGACTCAATTCTGAGTAGACTGCGATTTTATCATGATTTAATGTAAAACATAAATATATAAATTAAATTTGCATATGTTGCTCTACTTAACAATTTGTTAATTATTATCTCAGCGGCACTTGTATAACTTTTCTTCATTGCATACCTAAAAAGATAGAGAAAAACATGGTATTAGTAAAAGCGCAATACAACTTGCATTAATATTTTTAGGTCATAAAAGAGTACAACTGCAAAACAAACTAAAATTAAAGCGAAAACTTTTGTGGAGACGGCACTTAAAAATGGCAGGCAATGGGTAAAGTTTTTCTTATCGAGTCTAAAAAGCGTGGCACAGGCGAGAAAACAAATTGTTGTCATTATTATTGTTGCCCGAAGCTGTGCAACAAATGGGGTTGTAGATAAACCCGACCAAACCAGCACGACAAATGCCAATTTTTACGAGCCACGAGCAAAGGAAACTGTGAGTCTTAGAAGAAGAGAAACAGAAGAGAAAGAAACAAACAATTAAAGCGAAAGTTAAAGCAAGTCGAGCATGAAATCAAGGCGCTGACTTTGACTTGTGGACATTCGGTTTGATATATGAAGCTGAAGCGAATCGCTCAAATTTAATTGCCAGCCAAAGAAATTACCAACCGCAATGAGAATTAGGCAACAACCGCAGCAGCCTCAGCAACAACAGCAATATGGCGAATATCTCGCTCTAGATCAGCTTACGCTATACTCATAAGTCATACGCCACGTTGACAGGCAGCAGCAAAGTTTGTGCTTTTGGCCAATTTAATGCAAGAATGCGTCACAAAAGTTCTATTTCGTGCAATAGCAAAAAAGCCAAGCACACAAAAAAAAAACAAAATTTAAGAAAGAGGTAGAATAAGGCTTACCAAATGAATATACCCTGTTCCTTATGGTATATAATATATAATACGACAACTTCAAAGCATTAAGCAAATATAATATTAAAAGTAACAAAAACAAATGAGACATTTAATAATCAGGCATTTCCAATCATCATCATATCGAATCATCGATTTTTTGTTTTAATTTACTAGCATGCCCGCAAACATATATGCCCCATTAGTTTACTTGCTTGCAGGGTATTTGAAAAGTTAAAACGTGCAAGATCATAAATCACTTGAAATATATGCGAACGCTGCTTCTGTTGCGTGTGTATGCTTGTATGTGTGTGTGTGTGTGTTTATGTCTACGTTTGTATGTGCCGGAAACACGTCAGCATGTTGTGCACCGGAAGCTGATATACGTCAAGAGCTATGCAGCAGCTGGCAAGCCAAGCACACTGTGCGAATATAATGAGGCACTGATTGGTGCATGAGAAATTGTCGTATGGAGCGAAGTCTCTCGTTAGGCGGCACGCTTTCTATGCTGATTATTTTCGCTAGGGCTAAGTAAATCAAACAAGTTGACACTTGGCCAGGGCACTTGGACCACATACTGGCGGCAAGCAACGTACGTATGGCAACTGGCAGCATGAGACTCATAACTTTGCCACTTTATGTGGCACTGGCATAAAGAACTTAACCTGCATCCTGTTGCAGACGCCGCATTACACGATGCCACTTTACCTACCAGTCGTGTCGGCGCTGCGCTTAACCCATTACAATGTGCGACATTTTTCTTAAACCTCCTGCCCGCTTCGTAGACAGCCGCCGCACGTTCTTGTTAGAGAACTTGCTGCATTTTTCAAGTGGCAAACGCTTTGCTTTCTGCTTGTCTGCCGCTGCTCTTGCACTTTGCATAACTTTGTTGCATACTTTTGCGTGCGTCGTCTCTCTCACTCACTCTCTCTCTCTCTCTCACTCTCTCTCTCTCTCTCACACTATGGTTCTACCACATTATGCATTATAAATGCATAAACATTGTGCCTGGCGTTTACTTAATGCTGCTATAACTTGAACAACGCTCGGGGGCTAAGAAACTACAATAAAATATACTCTGATCAAAATAAAAGTTTGCAATATTTTTTTTTAGAAAACTTTTAGTGTATGTCGGTTGGCTTCAAGTACTTTGATGTACTTATGAGTACTATAATTTACTGTATGATGCTTTATATGTCAGACTTATTTCAGTCCCTACTTATTAATTCCCGCTAAAAGCTAAAAGCTAAAAGCTATTAAATTATTCTCATTAATTATTGCTTAAGAACAAATAGTTTATGTTAGTTTTTGAATAAGCACTTTCGTCTTTGTCAGTTTGTCAAAGTGTTGTTGTCGACATCAAAAGCTAATAAATAATATCCGCCAGCTATAAGTACTAAGCGTCAAGTGCTGGCAGCAAAACTTTAGCTTTTTATGTTATCCTTAAATCTCGAAAAAGAATCAATTTAAAATGTTTGCTAGGGTAAAGAATTTTGACTCGCAAGCAACAACAAAGAATTTCAATTTTTCCATACACACTTTGACGTTTATCACTCATACGAGACGAATGACGTAAAATCAAGCGAATGCAATGCACTTTCCTGCATAGATTTGTATGAAAAAAAGAGAAAGAAATAAATGCAGTAGCTAACAAAAAAGCTTACACACCGTTCATCTAGGCCAGCAAATTTCTATGCGCCCGCTGCGTACACGGAACCTAGTCCCGATTGACTGCCTTCAGCTAATTCGGTTCAGTTTTATGCCAACTGCCAACTGGGGCAGGTAAGGGCTCTGTGGAGCTCTATGTAGCTCGACAATTGGATTTGCAAGCAATTAAAATCGGCTTAAAGTCGCTACTTTTCCAATCCCCTTTGCATTGCCCCACCGCACCAGATTCTTCTCCATTTCGTAATCTGATTGTATAGCGCATGGGTGAGGATTTATTTACGATTATGCTCCGACTTACTCGTTACATTCGTTTTATGCACATTTACTGGGTAATTGCAGCAGCTTTTCAGGGCTTAAAGCGCAGCTAGCTACTTCTCAAAAGGCAAACGAGTAAACAAGAAAATAAATATGTTTTCTCTGCGACTAAGAGTTGCGGAAGTCGTAATCCCCTTGGGTAAGTCTTTTCAATTAGAAAATATGCGAATTGTATGCATTTTAATTTAATTAAATACAAATAGCAGCATCGAAGCTGACCCAGAAGAGCTGATTTTGCCATTACATTACATTACAATTGTTATCTAATAAGCTGCTCTATAATTTTTCTCTTTCACATTTATCTGAGGACGAATGACTGTCTTCAGAAAAACCTATCTTTGTATAAATCAAAAAAGAAACACACATAACTTTATTATATATTTTATTAGATTAAGCATTGACTTGTACTAGACTCCATATGAGCTCATCCATTAGCTTAGCCAACATTTTAGTTAAAATAAACCAAAGCTAACCCGACAGCTGCAACAATTATTAATGTTTTGCCTATGCAACAAGAGCTTGCTGTACATGTCCACAACTATGAAGTTAGTCAACTGCCTCGCTAACCTGTGTAATTAATTACAATATAAGTATTTGGAATGCTCAAGCACACAAACAACAGCCAACTGGCTAAACAGTGCGTTAACTAAAATTCGCACTTCAGAAAGCCAATCTTTTGAGAAATTCAAGTAGTTGCTTGATACAGTCTCAAGTATGTGTGAATAACTTTCAATGAAAATGTTGCAATTTACATGACTAAACAACAAACTCAAGTTTAAATAGTCAAGTTTATAAATAACTGCTGTTTAGTTATGATAGTTGCACTACCTCACTCTGTATGCCCCTCCCTCTCTCTGAGACACTCTTACTCATTTTATAACAGCTCTACATTAGTTCTCTTCAGCAAAACCGCACAGCCACCACTCGTAAGATAAATGTGAAAAGACATTCCAAATATGCTGGTAATTATTTTGTGTTGAATGTCCTTCAGGTTTTGTCGAGTGCGAAAATTTATTATATAGCTTCTGGGCAACCCGGACAGTTATTAATGTGCAGGTTAGTTGGGCGACGCCCGTAAAGACTTTTAATATAAATGGCTTTAATGCCGCAGTATATCAAAGAAGAAAATGAGCCACGCCTCAATAATGCGAGCATCAAGCTCCTTCATTTTTCTTCAATTATTACTTTACATTAGATAGTTGCTCTAAATTGATAAAAATGTGAAGCATGTATTTTAATAAGATTCGTCAACTCTCAATGAAGAAGTCGGAAAAATGTTTTAATGAAAAATATAATGATAATAAATAATTGCAATAATTATATGAGGATAAATTTTTAATTTTAATTTTAAATTTATCAAAAACATATTTCTATATATAAACTCTATCTGTAAATTACAGTCAAATAGAATACGTATTTTCTATATTTATATATATATTTTCATTTTTTTTTTTTCATATTTATTTCATTATTAATATTTTTTTATTTTTTTATTGATAAGCTTATTATGTTTTCGTTATTCAAAACTTCAAAGCGCTGTCATTTATTACGGCCCCCACAAAATATGCAACAATATTTGAAAAGCAAAAGTATGAGAAAAAGAGCAAATCAAAACTTGGCTAAATGTCAACAAGCGGCCGAACAACATTTTTCCACTTCGCACAAACTTTAAACACGAAAAATTCAGCAAACACGTTTCCTGCTTTCACAATAATTCGTTTCTTTTGTGTTAAAGGTTTTTTCTCTCTCTCTTGCTCAAACTCTGTCTCGATTTCTCTCTCTCTTTTTTCTCTTTTCACTTTGTCGGCGTCTCCTTTGCTTCACTACTGTCTCTGTCAAAGGCAGCTTTGTGAGCCACTTTTTTCGTACTTCAAAAGTGTCCCCAGAAAACACGTAAAAATGCTACAAAAAAAAAAAAAAAAAAAAAAAAAAAAATTGTCGAATTTTAGCGCAAAGCGGTCTGTACATGATTTTGCGCGTAGTTTAAACAGTTTAACGTGCTTTTGGCTTGTTGTTATTGTGAACTTTGATACCCTGTATTCATAAATGAGAAACATGTGTAGACTTTACTGCGCTTTGTGGTTGATAGATTGAAACATTGTTCATTTTGTTTATGACACCAAAATAATAATTTTTTAAATATTTCTTTATAATTGGCACAACTAAATATATGAGCACAGTATATTTCTTATATTATTCAATATTTGATTTATTAGATATATAATAGACAAAGCCTAAATCAGATGGAGCTTCTCTCAAAAACTCTTTCAATAATATGAAAAAATTTAAATTCATTGCAATTCATTCCAGTCGCTGCCTAAATATTGTAGGGGATATATTCTAGAAAATGTAACCATATTTTTAGCTGTTTTTTCTTTAAGCTTCCTGTGTGTTTTTATTATTATTATTTATTTATTTTATTTTTATGCTTGCTTTGTACTTGCAAACAGCTGTCAAACGCACACTGGCGCGTGTGCGTGTATGTATGTCGTAGGTGTTTTAACATTTCGTGAAATTCATAAAATTATGTTGGTTGCTTTAAAAAATTGCCTCAAATTAGCAAACATTGATATGCTGTGTATAAGGTATCTTTAAATAATTATTACTTAATTATAAATGACAACAAATATCCTTTTGTGTATATATTTAAACATTGAATACAACAATATACGTATATTAATTGCAAGTTGTACAAGTTCTCAATTAAATAACCGAAAATCCTTCTTTGCCCAAAGCCAAGCCGGTTGAAAAGTTCTTCAATTAATTTGATTGAAAATGTTATGTAATTAACATAAAAGTTATTTCACGATTCACTTTGCTATTATCGCAAAGTGCTTTGTTATAGCTCCGGCCCCCTGATTGTAATGGACAAGCTGACGATTATTATGATTACACAACATTATGTCAATCAATATACAGTTTTTCGGGGGAAAGCTTTCAACTTCCTAACGAACACAAACAACAAAGCAAAAACATTATTACGTTAATTTATTCAAATTCAGCTTGTCTTAGTTGATTTCGATGCTACAAATAATTATTGCTTTAGTAGTAGTAATATGACAGAGTCCTCAATTAAAATCTGTTTAATGCTAACTAAAATAACAAATGATATTATAATATCAATCCAAAGTAATGATTTATAAATTATACAAATGACAACAGTAAAAGTTTTAAAATTCGCAGTATAAGTTATATAAGTTTAGTATAAGTTATAATATAAGATCTAATAATTAATACTTCACGCAGCAGTATAAGTAATACTATAAGTACGAGTACAAGCACGAGTATGATCAATGTCCACATTGATTAGTTTCTGATCTATTCATGTTGCATTAAATCTATTAGCTTCTCTTATTTCCATATAAGAGCAGTAGACTTTTGGCATTGGCACTCAGCTTTGGCTGAATACTTTTGTTTCAGCAGCAACAATCTTATGTACAAGGTGCAACCTGAAGTCTGTCTAAAAGTTTTGACAATAGAATTATCAACAGAATGTAGTTGCACTTTTGTTGCAGCTATTGACAGGCACAAAGAAAGAAACTCATTTCGATATGGACTTTAGTTAATATTCTAGTAACACCTTGCAGATGTGACCAGAGCAAAACTTGCAGATGGCAGCAAAAACACACGAAAAAGAAAACTTTTGCACGCTCATAAAATGCGAAACGTGCCAGAACGACGGCAACCCCTCCGAGTGGGACGGTAGGTGGGGTGCTGTCAAAGCCCATGACATTTGATACAGAAACAACAACGAAATAGAAAAACGGTGCAAGCTGTACGGTACGGTTTAGAAATAGGTTAAAAGGCCTTTGAATAGAGTAAAGAGTTTGCCCCATAAATGCGTCATTGACTCATTAGTAAATGAACTGTAAATGGATTTTAAAGCCTGTCAAAAGATATAAACCCTTGCTATGCTACACACACACACACATACACCATCCCACAAACCCCATTTGACCTGAGTGGCAGCTGACTCTTGTTCCATTCAATTATCCCCTTGTGAGTCGGCTTTCAATGCTAAGTCGAAGACCTCGAAATGATTGGAGCTGTCGTAAATAGCAACGTCAAAATGGCAAAATTTTGCTTTGCGGTTGCTAGTAAATTTTGATTTCAATGCAAAGTTTCTTAAACACAAGCAGTAAAGCATAACCATGAAATATCTAAATAAGTATTTTGTATGTATATATAAACATGAATTAACATAATGATGAATAAGAAAGTTATACACAAATATATTATTATGATGATGCATCGAATCAATTGTGTTGAGAGCTAATGTAAAGTACTCTTTGATAGGCCTAAACTATAAATTGAATTAATGCAAATAGCGATGAAATCTGCAATAGCCAACGAGCTAACGAGCAATATAATTTACACTTCTCATACAATTTACTTGGAATTTGGCATAAGTAGTTCTGTAGGTCTCTCAGCACTTGGCAAATTGAAGTCATTGAAACTCGGAAATGGCTCACAAACTATTATTAATGATAATCACAGTAATCGCATTAGAACTACTAAGCCTAGATGCCGCCACCCAATTACGCACAATGCGGGGCGTGCCAGAGGGACGGACAACTTACGTGTATATCGTATACGTATATCGTGCAGAGTTTGCCGTTAGGTAAGTGGGCACAATGTGTATTAATTAACGGCACACATACACGCGCACATGCACATACACACACACGCTTCATTACACAAAGTAAATTCAATTAGAGCGACAGGGTCGGGCATATATAAAACAATGAGCGCAATTAAGTCTCAGGATATTTGTTCAGCAATTGTACGAAATTGATTTGCCATCACGAGATATCTTATAAAGAAAATATTATTTTTTAGTTGCAGCAAATATCTCTTATAATACATCATTATTGTTATTTCACATATATCTCATTTAACTTACAAATTGTCAGCATATATTTATATATTTTTTTAATAATTTCATTTGTTAATTTAATAAAAAACAAGAGAGAATAATATTCCAAGAATTATTCGATTCGTTTCTGCACGCAACTGTACATGCAAAACCACGCGCACACATAGACGCTGATCTACGCTTGTAGGCATGTGAGGTCTGCCACGCCTCCTTCTGCCTGTTACATACCCTGATTTCCCATTTTCAATGGGCTCAGGGTATAAAAAGTCAGCAGTTAGCAATTTCTATTGCGTACTTTTAGGAGTAATAATTTTTAAAACATTTTATTAGCAGGCATTGAAAGAGCCGAGACCCGCTTCTGAATATATTTTCTTTTTCTTTTTTTTATAGGCCGTTACTTGAACTTCTTTAACCATAGCTAGCTATGGAGATGTCTACTTAAGTTATTTTAATCTTATACTCTACACTATTTAATATTATATGCTAAATGTTCATTGATTTCACTTTATACATTTTGCATAAAACACTTAATGCTATACAAGTAAATAACTAACAAGCTCTTATCTAATTTGAGCTCATTCACTACCCAAACACACACATACGCATATGATTACCTTAAACGGCAAAAAATGTAGTATGAAGTTCGTATGTCACATGTCAACATCAACGATGCGGATGAGGATGAGGATAAGGAGCGCTGTCAAACAATCAAAGCGCATAAAGGGAAAAAGTTGTTCATTTTGGCTGGCGCTATAGATAACGCGCAAGTGGAAAATAAAACATGGCCATAAAACGTGGCGTATTTTAAGTGCAGCGCGACATGGACCACCGACTGGTTTTTGTGGGTCCATTTGCTGGACGCGCGCGTCTAACCTGATGTCATGTGCCGTTATTAACGCACCAACACATTTTATATATATATATATATATATATATATATATATATATATATATATATATATATATATGTGTGTGTACCTCGATGTGTGTGTGTGTGTGTATGCATATAATGGCCAACATGTCGGAAGGGCAAAGTTGTGGCCATGGTCAGCTTAATATTTGCTGCTACGTGTTGAACATGGAATTTAATTTCTTTGGTAATTAATTGCAATCGTGTTGGCATTACGTTTAATGTTCTAATTGGGCAAATAAATGGGAGTGTACATGACTTCACGAGTGTGTGTGTGTGTGTGTGTGTGTGTGTGTGTTTGTCAAATTGTTTGGCTTTCAGTTTGACGTTTTATTTGACAAGTCAACGATGTTAATGAGAAATGCAATGCACGCTCCATTGATTTTATGATTTGCCTAACTGAAGTGTGATGCAGACTGTATCTATTGGCGCGTGTCTGTGAGTGAAGAATATGCGCTAACAGATATGTCATCGGCTCATTGTATTAATGGGAGGGATATCAAATTGGTTTGGGAATATGATTCATTTAGTTATCTATTGAGAATGACATTCAATTTACTTGAATTAAGGGAAAAGAGACATTGAAAATAAATGATAATAAACTAGATATGTCTGATGAACAAATTGGGATGCTGAAAAAGATCATTTGATATCTCTTGTATCAATTTGAATGTTCAATAAAGCTTTTACATTAATTAAATAGCAAATTGTGTGAGCTGTGCGTTGTACTGTGAATCTGCCTTTACGTAATCAGATTTCGTTGGACCCTTTACTTACTTTTTGCTGGGCAAGTCAAAGATGAATTTTTTCCTCATAAGGTAAGAGGAACAAATACTTGGAAAATACAACTTCAAATTACAAAAAAATACAGATAAAAGAAGTTTGTTAAAAAATATTTTGTTTGTATAAGCAAAAAAGTTAAGGAAAATATAAAACATCAAGAAGAAGAAAGAACGAAAAGAGGAACTGAAACAGAAATACAAACTGCTAAACGGCAGCTGTCGCAAACAGAGTGCCGCACAAAAGCCTATTAAAACAACAAGAGGATAAGAAGGACACGGGACCCTCAAAAAAAAAAGAAGAAGAAAAAAACCTGGCCGCAGGACAACAAAACAATATTTGTGTAGGCGCTAAAACGCTTGACACATTTGCAGCGCACAAGCACCAAGGGGAACAGCTCTCATTACGACGCGCACTTAGGAAATTTGCGTATTAGCCGTTGAGGGTCTCCGGCCCAAAATTAAAATGTAATTTCCGAAACTGACATAATGAGGAACTTTAAGTGAATTTCAACTTATAAGAATGTGTCATCGAGCAAAGGGTGGAGTTAATCAATCTGTCTAATATATTTTTACTTTTTATATATGCTTAAGGGAATTAGGATGTTAGTCCATTTTACTCGATATATAATTCTGCACGAATGGCTAATGGTTCAATAATTTGAATTTATTTAAAGATATTATATAACTTTTAACTAAGCTTTACTTACCGTTCTGAATTAAGTTATCTTTAGTGCAGTAAATTACAGGGGTATTAGGCAAAGTCAACATGAAAGTCTAACAATATTCGAAATATAAATATTTATTTGTTGTAAAGTTGTTAAACAAAAAGATATTAGAAATGTAATGCATTTCCACAAAAGACATATATTATATGTTATTTAAGGTTAGGCTCTGCATCAAATTAGCCGCTTCTTGGAGGTCCTTAGAACAAAAAGCATACAACGGAAAAGAGAAAGGGAGCTGAAACAGAAGCAGATTAACAAGAGCAGCTACTTTATGTTTTCTGGTCTAGAGTTTTTCCTGCTGTGCCATGTCGGTTGACCGCAAATTAAATTAGAAGAAAAGCGAAACGAGAACGTAACAAAAATAACGAGTTGTACAAACAACAAAAACAACTACAGCAGCAATGATGACAACAACAACAATACCAAGTGGAACAAGCGGAAAAACCACAGGCATTCCAACTGCCTGACATTACGGAAGCGGAACGACAACAGTCGAGCACCTAAAGTGGACCAGGCCAGAATTAAAACAATAGCAATAGAGTCAAGAGAGAATTGCGCTGCAAACAAGTTGGCAACTCCGACATCCTCGAGCTTAGTCGGATAATTACGTAGTTGAAGCTACGTAAGCACCGCTTACGTATCGCAAACACTCATTAGAACTATCCTAGGTGTGCCTTTCCTATTATCGAACACTATACTCTGTTCTAATGCTCGATTAAAAAGTTTTATTTTTTTTATTATTCAATGTTTTATATACATTTTAAACGCCGACCTGGTTTACAACTTTTCCAAGTACTTAAAGACTTAAGGAAACCAAGTTCCGTTTTTCAAATTTTTTGTTTTTTCCTATCTTTGGGGAAAGGGCACATCGTTGCTATTTAATGGACTGCAAGTTTTGCGCGGCAAGGCATAAAAAGGGTTTTTGCAACTTTTGGGTTCTCTAAGAGGCTTACATGAAAAGACCTCAGCACACAAACTTATTTTCAAATTTTACATATTGATAATAAATGACTGACAAAAGCTTATTAAACAGCTTGAATAAAAAGTAGAAGACCAACGAGAGAGGAAAGTTTTTAATTAAGGAGTAAATAATTAGTCATGTGCTCGAAAAGGTTTGGTTTAGAGAAACCAAACACTAATTATACGAAGCAACTTCTATCATCAATCAAGACTCAAATATTACTGATTTTAGGCTAGATACAATGACATGATAAATGTTGAAGAATCTATTTTTCAAATATCAAGTCTCTCTCAAGTCAAGTAGGAGAGATTAGCAGACATGGCTTTATCTACATAAATATTGATTCTGTCGACAGATTTTAGTGTTCGCTTCAACGTAGATTTAGATTTAAAGAAAAAACTAGAATCAGTTTTCAGTATTTTACAACATATATTTATATATCATTTTGTACATTTAAATAACTACAAATGAGAACAATTTGTCTGGCCTATAGAGGCTGCCTAAACAGACATTGATAATTGTCATTGCAATAGCCAAGTTGTCAGATAATAAAAAACACAAAGACATACACAAACGCACGCCTAAAATAAACAAAACACAGTCGCACACAAACACACATCTGCCAAAAACAATGACAGACAAAAACTAAATATCGGAATAATTTATGCTGGCGCCAAATCTGCGACGCCGTCTCCATCTGTTCCATTCAGTATTCAAACTGAATAGAGCTGGAGAGGGTTGGGGAAGGCAGGAGACAGAAGGCAAGAGGAGCTGGGGGAATTCATTAAAATGAAATTAAAAAAAAAAAAAAAAAACTGGTAGAAAATCTCAAAACAAGAGACAATTGTGAAAAATGTGTTAAGCATATGCAAAATAAAAATTAAACAAAACGAAATATGGATAATAAAATAAATTACAAAAACTACGAAAAGAAAAAAAAACACAATAAAAATGTCACCAAACCTCGGCCTGACGCTTCAAATCACAACAACAAAAAGTTAGCTCAGAATGTTGCGACAAAGTCATTAATTTTGTTGCTATTATTTATTATTTTATTTATCATTTTCTTTATCTTTTTTTATAATTATTTTTTGCTTTTGTTTTTGATTTGTCTTCTGTTGATGACAGCGCGAAATATATTTGCAGCCTTAATAATTCCGATTGCAAATGACAATTTATCTCACGATTGCGATAGCGGCCATGTGTGTGTGTGTGTGATAACAAGCTAGGAAGGGAATAGGGAATTTGCAGCAAGTCGACCATTTAATACCCTAAGGAAATCTAAGCGTCGCAAGGAGAAAACAATTTGAAAGCTGCAGAGTATCTATAATGCATATATTTGGAGATATCTCCCCCGTTGGATCTCTATATTATTACCAAAGTTAAAAAAAAATAATATAAATAAAAAGCTCTTCAGACAAACACTAAACTTATCCAGCAAAACTCGAATTACAATATTCAACTGCAATATATATATATATATATATATATCATGAAGAAACGCATCGGCCAGAAAATTGTTATTCACTTCGATAAATGCATTTGCGTGTAGGGTTATTCGATTTTCAGCAGGCGTTTGGTTGCTGCACTTTTTTTTCGAGTGGTCGGATCGTATCGTATTGGCTCAACCTTCCTCAGTTTGCTGAGAGCTGTTAATAAATCATTTCAATTATGGCAGCCACGCAACTGTTGAATTATTGGCGACAATGTGGCACAGCATTTCAACTGCTGCTGCTGCTGCTGCTGCTGCAGTCAACCAACGGCTACTACTGGCGCCGCAACGTAAACAGGCGAAAGATATAAATGATAAAATTGTGGGCAATATGTGATATGATCAAGGCGTTTGCAACATGTGTCCCATGCTCACATGACTATCAACTTTTGCCAGCGAAACTATGAGAAACTCTTGGCATTTGCTTAATGAATACAAAATTGTTATTTATCAAAGATTGCGTTAATGAGGCTACCGCCTTACTAATATATACTTCTAAATGTTAACAATTGATATTCTTTTATTAGATAAAATATAGAGTAATTTTGCTGCTGTTCATTTATAATATGACTTTAAATGTACTATCTACAGTTTTGAAAACAATTTTTTTTAGCTTTTAACCTTTCAGTTTGCACTACAGAATATAGTTACATATATTGGATATATTATTTATGAGCTCAGCATGAACACAGCATTTATGATAGTTGCAATTAGTAGCCACTGCTGCTGCCAGACATTTTAAATATGGAAAGAAAATTCAGCTTTCAACTTTTTATTATACCCTGAGACCATTGAAAATGGGAAATCAGGGTATAATGGTTTTGTTAAAAGTATGTAACAGGCAGAAGGAGGCGTGACAGACCTCAAACAGTATACATATTCTTGATCAGGGTGACGAGAAAAGTTGATATATTCATGTCCGTCTGTCCGTCCATCCGTCCGTATGTATGAACGCGTCGATTTCCGAAGATACAAAAGCTAGAGAGTTCATTCTTTTTGTATTAGGTCCGTATATTGCACGCGCAGTACGAGTTCAGAAATTCGATAACTTGTATATTTGCAAAGTTATCGATAAATTAATTTATCGGGTTAAAATTCTAGCTAATTCATCTTTAGAGTTAGAGACTCCAAGTCTTCTGTCAGATATATAGATACTAATTTATTACAATTTCGGTTTTTGTCAAATTTTGGATTGCGGTGCCCACTTCGCCCCACCACCCCCAAATGTGAAAAAAAAAATGCATTTTAAATACTAGAGACATGCAGTTTGGTTTTGCATATAGATATGTATATCATAATCATAATCTGGAGATATAAATATGATTGTCCATCTAGAAACAGAATTATTAATCATCAAAATTTTCTCATCAAAACCCATGCAACGCAGCAGCAAAGCAGCGAGACAGCAAGCGCAATGCGTTAACACATACAGGCGCACAAGCATAGATCAGCGTGTGTGTTTGCTCGAGTTTTTACATGTATAGTTTCTTACGCGCGGAGAATCGAAACGAAGCATTCTTTGAATATGGTTCGTAAGAAGGGCTCAGGGGATTTCGTAGTCGAGCAGTCTCGACTACAGCTTTCTTACTTGTTTTTTTTTTTTTTTTTTTTTTTTTTCACCAATAAAAAAAGACAAAGAAAAATGCATAAGCTTACTTATATATTATACATGAATATATCTACGTATATATGTATGTAAGTGCAGTCATTATTACAATTTCAGCACTTGCTCTCAACTTTGTACCCAAAAATAATCCCCATGACCAGCTGGCGAAAAAACAAAGAGCGACCCAAAAAAAAAAAAAAAAAATTGAGCCCAAACGAGCTGAATAAACCACACAAAAATGAATGCAATTGTATGACTGAGTGTGTGTGTGTGTGTGTGTGTGTGGCAAGGCGTTAACAGCAAACCACACTTTGTGTAATGGCCTTTTGGGCGGTGCTAAGGAAACGCATATGCGGGCGTACATGCCACGTATGTGTAAAATCGTGTTGACTTTACCAACAAGCAACCTCGCATACCAATTCTCTCCCTCCGCCTCTCTCTTCATTTAGTGCTCGCATGCAACTGAATATGTGCATTGTTTGTTCACACACTTACAAACACACATCACACTTTGACCTACATACAGGGTTTGGGCACGCACCACGTCTAGTTAGTTGCCAGGCTTGATTCTCATTTCAGCTGCATTTCCTAGTGGCCCAAAAGGAACTCAGTTTCTTTCGTACAGCCAACCCAACAAAATGGAGGTCATGGTTTCCGGTTATTACTTTCGTATATATTTTCATTCGCTTTTTACATTATTTCTCTTATTTTTTCTTTACAGCAAACGCGTTTTTAGTTAATGCAAATTATTCAAACTGCAACATTCGGGCAAGCAGGCAACCCAGCCCATGGAACGAGACTGCAATATTCGCCGGGCTGGAAAACGCGCTCACTTGTAAAGGGAATACACTGCATTTTGTGTTGGCTTTACGGCTATGAGCTATACAAAAAAAAAAAAAAAAAAAAAAAAAAAAAAAAAAAGCACTGAAGAAGAAGCAGAATTTCAGTGGATTTAAGCGCAAACATTCGCCTGTGTTTTTTGGCTATGCAAATTGGAAAATCAGAAAAAAAAAATCATAAATATGATGATGCTTTTTATAGCTTTTTGTTTACTTTTTTATGCAGTTGGCTGAGCTGACTGATTGCTGTATGATTGCTGCTGAATAAGTCCAAGCTCTAAGAACTAGGATATGGCTTAAGGTATACTTAAATATATGGCACATTGCGTAGATCAATAACATTTTCTTTTCATTTTATTTTATTATTATTAAAAAAAAAAAAAAACCAATTATAATTTTATTTAATATTTAATTATTTATTTATTTATTCTCTATTTTTGTAATACTACTAAATAATGGATAAAATGATTTATTATTAATATTCCATGTACATTTTGTAGTTTGATAGATAGAAAAGTTGTTCATAGCTCTTGAATCAATTCCATTGCTACGATCAAGTAAGCAGAATTTGACTTTTAAATATATATCTTCTACGCAGCTCAAACTTGCCCCAAGCCATATAAGAACACTTTGAAAATTTGCATATCCCAAATGCATTATTTAAAATTTAATTTTCAATGTAATCACAAAACATTTTCAAGTTTTATGATGACTATAAAACAATCTGAGCTAACGCAATTGTCGCACACAAGAGCAGCGGCTTAATTCAGTTGCGATTAAAACGAATAATGCTGCACCTTTCTTATCAATGTGGCACGTGGCAGATAATACAATTAACTCATACGATGCTATAATTTGCCATGACACGACCTTTACCTGCTGATAAGGTTGCTCCTTGGCTTTAGCTGTAGCCGGAGTCTTGGCCTTTTGGCCTCTCGCCTGTCTGGCTGAACGTTAAACTAATTTTCTACGACTGCACATTAAACGAAATTCTTTGGGGTAGTTATTCCCCTGACGGCCTGGTGAGCAGCTTGAGCCGCGGCAAAGCCAATTATGTATGTAGTTATATGTACATACATAAATACGGTGTATGTCATATGGTATATGGTATGCATGCGATGGGCGTGTGTAATCCCAAATGAAGCCAAAGTCAATCTTGGGCTGTGCCGTTATTAGAATTTCTACACAAAGGCCTACCAAATTATGCAACAGAGCCCTTATCAATATTCATAACTTTGTTAAGGCGAATGTGGAGAAGGCTCGCTGGCAAACCTAGCCATAAAAAAAGATTTATACTTGAACTTCCAGAGAATTAAAGTTTTAAGTACACCAATATTCCCAAAGCATATTGATACGAAAACAACAAAGACACTGCGAGATTTTGCGAGAATTGTTGTTTAATTTAACGCTGCTTCAACTTCAGTTTGAGCGTAAATAGAAAGAAATAGAACACATAGAATCAGCATAAAATCCACATTATGAAAACCCAAGTCAAGGCATTACGTCGACTTTTATTAAACTTGGAGCCACCTTGGCTAAGCGCCAATCGAAATTTACCTGCCAAACGGGCCCACAGACTCCTCGCTCGCCTTTTTGTCTGTTTGCCCATTTGGTAGTCTCATAAAATTAATAGCCAACGCCTGCTTTACTACCAAGGAGCAGAGTGAACAAAGGAGGAAAATTACGCCAAAAATTTGCCTAAACATTTTCTATATATATATTTTTTTTTGTGCTCCAACCTGGGATAATTTTATAGTCTCTGGCGCTTCAACATTCTAATAGGTATCATAGCAAAGTTTACGTCTCAGCAAATTCCAGTTTGTCTAGGCAGGCACACGAAATTTCAACGTGATTTTTACATAAAATATGGCCTAATATCAAGCGGCATTTGGCTAATTTAGTCCGCTGCCTCAACGAATATTATAAGCGCTGCAAGCATGTCAAGAGAGAGAGAGAGAAAGAGAGATTTTTATCAAATAAAGATGTTGGAAAGAACTACAAGATGAGAGTACACTATGCTATAGAGATGAGAATGTCAAAAATAAAAGGAAATTGTTTTGAGAATATACAAAATGTATGTGCGCAAAACAGAGTTGTACTCTAACCAAAGCGATAGCTTAATAAGTGCTCGCAGCCCTCGCTAAAACTCACCGGCACTTAACAGCGACTACAATGGACTCAATATGAAAGTTCAGTCGAAACTGCAGCTGCACCTCAGCACATGGCAGGCATTTAGCAGAAATGGCATAAGTAAATAAACAGGGGGAAAAATTACAATGCTTATGGGCAATTAAAGACACGCCTTGCCCAGCGGAAGCGAGTGCAGAAATGCAAAATGCAAACACTTCAACAAGTTGATGATGATATAAAGAACACATTTAATGCGCTCCACTGCACAGTGCCAAAGTTCTAATCAGTAAAGACGCAGGCGACAGAGAGAGAAAGAGAGTGTGAAAGAGAGAAACTAGAAAGCAAACTTATCGTTAATTACAGTACAAAATGCTGCTATGGGCACACAGCAACAATTGCCCCATTGTAATTGGTGCACTTTATGCAGTATAACGCACAACCAACTTTTCAATTGTTGCGACATTTTTATTGCGTAATTTATGCAGCAGCATAGCGAGCAAAGAATACAGAATGGTCAAGACTAAAATACATCCTCAAAGCATATGAATTAATATATATGTTTATATTTTCTACTTTGTTGCATGAATAACTCTCCAGAGCATACACGAAGTATTTATGTAAATCTGAATAATAAATAATTCATTTTAGAGCAGATATATATGAAATTTCATTTTAAATATTTATTCAAAATATATATATATTTCATATATTTAGTAAATTTGCTTTACAGAACTCATGTAATCATTAAGATACTTAATAAGTTAATACAGTTTGCATTTAAAGAGTTATGATACCAATTTGTGATTTGACAGCTTTCTATAGTTTATATAGGTCCTCAGATACTTAAAGTCTTATAAAGTATATGAAATGCGAAATTCTTATATTAATCAACTAATATACACTATGTCACAATTTTCATATCTACAGGGTATATGAAGTAAGGGAACAAGAACGTGTGACCGACCGATCGCTGCGGGACTGGACGTGCACCGAACTGCTGGCAAAAAGTTTTGCAACTTGGAATTATGTCCAGAATACACACACACACATATATACACACACACACACCACTTATGTAGTCACACACACTAATAGCTGACATTTCGAATTAAGTGTAGTTAATGTTGACAAACGTCAACGTTATGAGCCTCGCTTGCCACAACAACAACAACAACAACAACAACGGCGACAACAGCAAACACACAATGTGCAACAATGTGTGGGTCTCATGGGGCCGCATTGAAGTGGCATTAGGCGCTTGATTGATGAATGTTTAAGTGTTAGATTAAGATAATCGACATTTCAATAATAAAATATTCGAGAAATGGAAACGACGGGAGGAAACGGACAGCAGCAAAAATTCAATTGAGTGACACTTGAAGTTGATTTAACACATTAACGTGCTGCTCAAATTGAAATGTTTAGTGAATCTGAATATATATACATATACATATGTATATGTATATGCTTATATCATATACCTATGTATGTGTGTGTGTGTGACATGTTGCGATATTATGCAGTTGAAGTGATCAAAGATGATTGTTCACTTAATAATATATTATGTATATGAGTTGAAATGATGATTATTATCAGCATAAATAGAGAAAATTTCATATTTATAGCATTAGGCTTAAAACTAATATTAGTTTATCTAATTTAAATGTATGCTAAATTTAAGCAAAATATATCATATCATTAATATGTAGTAGCTTAATTTTAAGTAACTGAGTTTTGGCTTTTTGGCACTTTGAACTCAGTGTTTGTTGCTTGCCTTCTTGGCTCTGCTCTGCAATTCAAATGCTGACATAAATAAGGGAAATTGCATGAAACAAGAGGAATTAAAATGATTTCGTAAAATAAACCTATTATGCATGTAAAATTTAAATAAAATTCAAAGCAATTGCCACATTTAAGTGAATGTTATTCTTGTTGTTATTCAATTTATGGACAAATGTGAGACCAACGAGACGTCAAGAATCCGCTGAAGACATGCTAAATATGCGTTGACTACATGAAGATCGATGTATATACAGTATATATGTGAATATATATAGTGAAATAGAAATATGTGTATATATATAATGGAAACATTTCAAGGCGTCACGCGGCATTTGCAAGAGTTAGTGGAACGCTTTAGCCCTACTTGGCCCGGCCTAGGGACGGCATTTAACATTCAGCCATTTGGCGTCAGCAAATGCGGGTTAGAATAAAGAGCAGCAGAAACTAGCAAGTAGACAGAAGAAAAATTACCCTAGAGCCTTTCGATTTGTTAATTAAATAAGTTTTCCAAGCTCTTTGACAAGTATTATACAGCGAAATAGTTTAAGCGTATAAACTAGACACAAACTATATTTAGATTCAATAATATTTCACAAAATCAGAAAAGCCTACACGTGTTTAAAGCAAATTCATATACCCATAGTCAACGCAACAGGGTGTATAAAAAAAAGAGAAAATAAATTTAAATTGGCATGCTCTGCCAATGCATTTTGCACTGGGGCAATGTCAATGCACTTTTTGAAGCCAAGCGAAAATAGACAGCACGAGAGTACGAGTAGCTGTGAGGGGGAGATAGAAATGTATTCAATCTGTGCGTCTAGCTGCGAGTGGGCAAAACACTTAAGAACTGAATGGGCAAATTGTGTGGAAATGCTTGTTAAGCAAAGGCAACTCAATTAACTAGAAGCGAAACGTTTTGAAATTGGATAAGGAACAGAAATGAATGGCAAGCTGGAAACAAAAACTATGATTTAAGAAAAGCTCAACTGGCGCCGGATTAGCAGCAGGCCAGCTGCTTTTTATACCTTAGTCAACTGTTCACCTGTCATTGTATCATAAAAAAAACTTCACTTTAATTGCCTTGTGCCACATTTCGTATGCGTTAGACAGCAGCACAATTAGCTGTGCTCAATGAAATTAACAATTTTTCGGGCTTACAAACCGAACGAACAATAGAACAGAGCTCTTCAAGTTTTCGTCGAACAAACATAAATCTGAACGGGAAATATTGCGGCAGTACGTGGGCGTGTAAGAAGCATTTACAAATTTTGGTCACGCCTTGATTTCCTGTTTCCACAGTATTGCCTACAACAACGTACCGACGTTCGTCAATTTCTATTAACACATTCTTTTTTTTTGGCTTGAGGCGATGTCAAAACATTGCCACCTGCAGAGCCGAGTAGCGATGCCATTGATAAGCGGGCTTCGACCTGCTACGTGGCAATTGTATGCTGGGCCCTTACCGCATCTGGGCGCCGGTTCATAATCCGCACGTATCCTGCCAAGGCTTAGCCGGTTTTGTTTCATTGATTTTTGTGGGCCTCCTTCAACATCTTGGTGTTTGTGCGTATATGTGTGTGTATAAATAGATGTGAGTGTAGGTGAGTCTACTTTCAACGACATTTTTAACTCAGATTTACCTGCGTCGCAAGGCGTCAAGGTAAAAAGTTCTTATCGATTTTAGGTCTTATTGTTTCTGAAATATGAAACAAGAATTTCGAAGGCTCACATCTTATTCTTTGTACTTATATAAATGTATATGTAAAACAGATGCAGCTGTATTTTATTGCGTTCCTCAGATACAAAATCGAGAATCATGTTAGCCTTTAAAGAGAAATATGGGAATTCTAGTATATTAGCATAACCTCTGGAATATACATTTATTAAATATAAGAAATTGACAATTAAGACAAAATATATTCAATATTGATTCCCTACTGGCTGGCAAATTATAAATGTCCCAGTTTTTTATTTGCAGCTAAATCTACGGTTTCAGATACTAGTTAAATATAAAATAAAGAAGACTTGGAAACTTTAATGCAATGACTTATATTTTCATCATAACTATAACTTGTTAGAATGAGTAATTAATGTTTTTTTCATAAACAAGCGTACTCAGTCTGGCATATATATTATGAAAAGAAATTCCCATCAGCTCAAACAAAGACGACCCCGCGCAGTCGACCCCAGTGTGGCTGCGACTCATTATGAATCTTGCTTGGTGGCCTTCAAGAGAAACAAACCACTGATAATAATAATAATAAAGAAGAAAACACATTATTGGCTGAATGAAATGCCTTTGTATTGAGCAAAGAGCAATTGGCTTTTGTTCTTCTAGTTGTTGCTGTTGTTGTTGATTGTGCACTCTAAAAGTGCTGGAAAATGTATTTGCATAAATAATAAAAATATCCATCAGGAATATAAATCACTGCTGAAAGCTAATTCATAATTTAATGGATTTAATGGAACTTTATGCATTGCAAATTAGAATATTTATATTTTCAAGCAAGCAATTGCTTACAGGAAGAGTTTTTAAATAATGCTGAGAAAGATTAAGTGTCTGGAGATTTTTGTTCCAGAAAATCTTTCGAAGCTCTGTCCAATGTTAAGTGCCAAAGATGAGTTGAAAAGAGCAGCGCTTCCGTTTGGTTTCAATTGCATTTCGGGCTGCTGTGGCTGTGGCTTCTGTAGCAACTCTTGTTGCTTCGTGCAGGCCGGGTAGCAGCGCTGTCCTCACACTTTGTCAACATGTGTTCAACATGATCACAAACAAGCCGGCTATTACTAGACATCAACATAAACATTAGCAATCCCAAAACGCAAAGCCGAACCCGAACAGCAGAGCAGAGCATTAACAATGCGTACTTTGATGCTGATCGACGCGTAAATACCCTATTTCATAATCGATTTATGAAAGTGAATCTATTAACATGCATACCAAAAATAAGAGGTCTAAAGGTCTTCTAAAATTATTAATTTATAATAAAAATCTGAATTAAGTTTTGTTGTAAATTGTCGCAAAAATTAAATGAGAAAAAAAAATGAAGAATAATAGGCTCACCTTTAAGATACATAAGATATATTAGAATAGCATATATACATATGTATAAATTGTAAATTATAGTTAATCGTCACAGAAACATAGGGTATTATAGAACAGATCAACAAATGCTATTCGGGCTATTACTGAAGGGGGCAGTCGGGTATGAGTTACTTGGGGGTATGAGGAGCAAGCTGAACTGCATTGGTTGTTGGGGCTTGGCCACTTGAGAGGCGCATGCTAAATATGCAAACACATTTTTGTAACATATTCCACAGATACCCGACTGCCACTGCATCTTAATGTGTGGCATTTCGTGGCACTCTAAGTGATATATAATGGGGCGTTGAAATGCAAGAGCCGAGCATTTTCTATGATGCTCTATTCGAATGGATGCTCTATTGTTTCAGATGTGATGAATTGCTGAGCACTGTGCTGCCAAACTTTGATGCCTGCCACTCGGCAGCTGTTTGTGGCACATCGGTCAAGATGAAAGACGAGCAACTATTGAACCGTAACAGCAGCCCGACAGCAACTCTATCGCTCCATCTCGCTCACAATCTGCCTCTTTTTCTTGCTCCCAGGCTGCCCTCGCACACTCTCTCTCTCTCTCTCTTTCTTTCTCTCGAAATGACTTCAATGGGTTAATGCTATAAATATGCACATATATGTGCATATTGTAGTTGGTTCACACTATGACATTTGGCTAGCCCAACTGCACGTCCGTCCATTGAACATGTCTGGGAGCATTATTTACGACTTCCGTGATGAATTTTCAGTGGCCACTTCTGCAATTGCCACACCCCATACGCCCCTCTCTCTGCTCTCTCTCTCTCTCTCTCTCTGCATGCATGCAATCGGTATTCATAAAATACCTCGATTTTAAATATAAACCTGAAAGTGTGCGTATTTCCTATGCAATTCACGATTCCCATGTCTGCGCTGTGAATGCGAGGTTAAACTGTAAGAGAGGCAGAGTAAGAGAGACACCAGTGCGGGCGGTCTGAGACATGTTTATAGGTAAAACTATGGCACATGTTCAGAGTGGAAAAACTCTAAGGATGCATTAGCAACAGCCGGAGTGAAGGGATATGCGACGGAATAAAAGGATGACAATTGTTGGCAGAAGCGAATAGTTGAATAAATGAAATATATGCAAATATTCCTAATTAAATTAAAGCGTGAATATTGAATAATAGTTAAAGTACATTTCAGCTCTGCAGCCCATACAATTCAAAGGAATCACTTAAATTTTACATATGTTAGATAAGAAAATCAATACACATGAGTTCTTCATTTAATTGATTCCATTAACATAAATACATGATTCCAATTTAATTTTATTTTTTTTTCTGTTTATGTGATTGTCCAAATTGATTAGCAACGCCAGCCAAATCGTCGACATAAATCAAATTATAAAGAAATATGTTGCTTGTGCCGTAGCTAAAGAAGAAAAAACCATTCATAAATCAAACAAAAATTATCAACAAATACCAGAAAAAAATGTACGAAAAATAGAAATCATTAAGGATAATGTGATGCAAGTGACGTACAAAACATTTTGCTAATATTTTCAGCATATTTGGACGATTGGCCAAATGACAAAAAAAAATATATATATTATGAAAAACGAAAGAACATCAAAAACAAAACATGTTTCGGTCGATAGCTTTGCTGTTTTCATCGCCAGACTTCTTTTTTCCTTTGTGTTTTG
The DNA here is from genome assembly GCA_030914345.1 of Drosophila koepferae. Lineage (NCBI taxonomy): Eukaryota > Metazoa > Arthropoda > Insecta > Diptera > Drosophilidae > Drosophila > Drosophila koepferae. Next base: position 3,095,447 of record JAUESR010000206.1, on the reverse strand, counting down.
TTCTTTTCTTTTATATCTGCTGTCGTCGTTTCCACTCGAGCAATTAATACGTGAGCAAACTGGAAAATACTTCAAGCAGCAAGCTGTCAGCCAAGTGCAAAACAATGTTAGACCCTGATGTATTATACAGTTGAAGGAGCGGGAGAACAGGGCATTGGGGCAGAGAGAGAGAGAGAGAGAGAGAGAGAGAGAGAGAGAGGGAGGGAGAGTGGGAGAGTCTGACATATAGCGGGTGGATTGGGGCTGAGAGCAAGATTTGAAACGGAGACATAAGCCATAAGCCATAACACATTCATTCAATGTCGCGCCAACGTCTCGCGTAAGTCGATATCCCGAAAAAAAAAAAAAAATAATAATGATACTGCCTTCTCCATTCCCCGCCGCTGTTTCCTCTACTCAGGCGTCTTCTGCTTGTTCTTCATCTTCTTCTTCTGTGCACTTAAGAGCAAAAACCATAACCATAAAATCGTATTATGTGTAGTTAGCATTCGTATTGCAATTGCGAAATCCACACACGCCTCTCACATTGTCACATCGAGCCTGGGTCTATATTTAGACGTAGTTCCCTTTCCCCTTTCTCTTCGCGCTTTTCCCTATACCGTAACCCATTGTAATTATCATGCGTGCGATTCATGATGATGTTGATGTGCTTGATGATTATCACAAAACGAAGAAATATAACACATTTTCCACTGCATAATAAATTGTGAGACGACTTTCCCTCCTCAGCATTACATTGTGGAAAATATCTGCTCATATTTCAAGCAACCAAGCGGAAATCCTTTATCGCAAACCCCGCTCCCAAACATTCTGCACATAGCTTTACATTTATGCTTTACATTTTTGCAGCTCGTTAGATTGGCGACAGCATAAAGTTATTCATAGAAATCCTATTGGTGTTGGATCTATTTTGCCAGAGAACTAACTCATTGTTAGCCAGACTTTTTGTGTGTTGACTGTTTGGCTAGTTCGGCCACGCTGACTGGGCAAATTGTGTGTAAAACTTTTAATTGGATGCTCATTGCACAATTTGCTATATTTTTAAAATAGCGCCACGAGCCAAATAGCAAAAGTTTTTCAATGTTATTAGAGTTCATTAGGCTTATAAAACTAAATTAATGTGCGGCTAAAAGAAAATAAATCTAATTAGCAACATATATTCAGTTAACGATAAGCGAAGTAGAATAATGCCAATTTCACATTTAATTCGATTATGGTTTTCATAGCTTTATTAATGTGCGAATATAATTAAAATTAAATCAATACCAACAAAGAAGTTTGCATCTCTCGGTTATTTCTACTGTTCTACTTATTAAAAATAATAATTTAAAGCTCCATATGAATTGTATATAAATACAGATAGTAAAATCGCCACTAACAATAAATTGTAATAAAAATTGTATTTTTGACAGAAACCGACAGCCCATTTTTCGTACATAATTAAGCCATTGCGGCGAATGGCGGCATTGAAAATATTTGAAATTACAAAATTTTGCCTAATTAGACGTGGCTTAAATGTGCGCACCAAAGCCAGACTACAACATTTCCAATGAGAATTACAAAATGCTAATTTCATTTAGTAAAACATTTTGAATTGAATTCTTAATTGGCTATGGTTAAAAATGCGAATATTATTGGTCTAAAAGCAGAAGGGATTAAAAACTCCGTTCATTCACAGAATATGGAAAAGTTATTTTGCCCAGATAAATTGCCAAATGGAATTTCTATTAAGATCAATTTGCTACAAATAAAATATCAAATGGCTAATTGATTTAATTTTATTTTAAATAATACCACCCAATTAGCCATATCCATTAGGCTCAACTTGAATTCACAGCCAGGTATCCTATACAGGTAACCTAAACTGTTATGCAGATGATGCCGCTGCCAAACGTTTGATCCTCTTTGATGAACTGCCCCGAAAAGCATTTAAAAAAGCAACAACAAAAGTAACATACAGAATAAAAGCATCTACCTGCATTGCCATTTAAGCTCATAAACGGCTATCAGCTTACATTGCTTTCAAAACTTGAGACCACCAGACATTTAATAATAATACAAAAGTTTGCCATTCAAAGAACTTTCAATGCCCTTCCACAGTTTGCATCTATATAGCTATATAGTATAAGATTACAAATTGTCTTTGAATTGAATTGAAATACTTATGGAATAAACAACTTGAATTGCATTATTAACTATTTAATACATTAATAATTTCAAATTCTATAACTTTAATACAACTATTTCGAATATATTTGCTTTTATGCTTTGCCCTTTACTTAAGCTTATATATTGTTGACTTTAGTGAATGATTTTATTATTATTATTTAAATGACAATTTACACCTCAATGCAATAGCTAGACTCAATATTACACTTTCAACTCTTATCTCTAAGCGATTCGAATCTTTTTATTGTAGTGTATCCAAGATACACACATACACACACGCACACACACACGCATATACAAGTGAGAGATAAACTAAAACCTGTTCTCGTACATGAACCAGACATTGGGCCCGGCCTTTAAAAGCAACAACAAAAAACTGTCCGAAGCTATCAGAAAAGTTTTATCAGGAAAAAAATTTTTTTTGAAAGAAAAAAGCTGAACTCTGACGGGGCCGAAGTCGGACTTTAAGGCCAGTTAGCTAATTTGTGCCAGATCATATTATGAATTAACAGAGCTAAAGTGAAATGGTTGTAGCCTCTCTTTGTCTATCTCACTCGCACTCGCGACCAAAATATCAACGATCTTTTGTGCACGAGTTAACCTCAAATAGGCGTGAATAATGCGCGTTGATCTTTTTCAAAAATCAGCTGTGCCCCCCATTGTCTTTTGGATTTGTGGTTTGAATCTCCTAAAAACAAAATACAATAAAAAAAAAAAAAGAATTAAGAAAACCGCAGCACTAATCTGAAATTCATGTGCCCCATTGTTGGAGCGGATGGTACCACATTAAAGTGCCGCTGACACGCGTCTTCTGGCTTATGACATGTGCGTTTTTTTTATGCCCCATGCCCCATGCCCCATGCCCCGTACTCCTAGATATCTGTCTCTTCTCATTGCCGGCTTCTTTTGCTTTTCGCCCGGATTGAGCATGTGCTTTTTTTATTCACTTTTTTAACTTTTTGTATCTCAGATTTGCTGATAGTTTAATTGGTTTCGACTTGATATAGCTCTCTTTGTTCACATTTTTCAGCCACTGGTTTTACGTTACGGATCGTTAGGATGATTATTAAGACATCACATGAACAGCATATTGATGGTAATTGGCTCGACAGGCCAGCTCTTAAACAGCTTTAATTGACGAGAGTGTTAATTGGCGGAATTCCAAAGCGGCAAATATATTATATGTAGAATACAATTTATATAATATAAATACAACTTTGACTTGTACGTAAACTAGTTGCGAAAAACAAGGCAATCGACAGAGGCAAGCATTAGGTGTGCATAAATTAAGATAAGAAACTTGAGCACATTTCGTAAATATCATTTACAAACGTTGAACATTAAGCAAATTCATAAATCAAAGAAGCTCGTAGAGATTTCATTAGAAAGACAATTTAAATTGATAAATTGACTAGCTACGATGTAGAAGCTTGTGGTTTCCCTAGAAACTGTCCAGTAAAACGATCGTTTAATTTTGTTCCATCAATAAATCTTAGCAGTTAAGATTGTGGGCAGCTAAAAAAGTTAAAGAGAAACAAATATTTACATTAAAATTAATTTTGGATTGAACTCTGAACAAAAACAGAAAATCGAACATTATTTTATATTTTATTATGAATCTATTTTATTTATGCCAAGTCTGTATGTAACCAAGGTTTTCCTGAAGATTATTCCCTATAGCTACAGCATCGTAATTTAACGACTTTGTTTACATATGTGTGGACATATCTCGATGTTGATGTGTTTCAGTCCGACACACAATTAAATTGATTAAAGTGCGGCGGCGCACCTTGTACAAAAAAAAAAAAAAAAAAACAATAGCTTCAATAGCCAATGAAACTGCGGCCATAAATTGTCGCACGATCATAAACCAAATCTATGCTAATAAAATGTCAACAGAAAGATTAGGAAACCCAAACATTATGTACATTGGCTGCCGTCGAAATAAGAAGTTTTTATTTTTACGACCAATCAAATCCGGTTGCGTGTTTTTTTTTTTTTTTTTTTTTTTTTTTTTAAGACCATGCAGGACAAGTGTTTGCAGTTCCCTAATACAACAATAAATTTGTAGTAAATATTGAAACCACAAAATGAGTGAGAAGAGCGAAGGAATAGAGAGCGGGAGAGAGAGAGAGTGAGAGAGAGTTGAACTTTACTTTATGCTCAAGTATGTTAAAACAATAAAGAGAAAAACTTTATTTGTGGCCGGAAAACTAGAAAAGTGAAAAACAAAGCATTGTCTTTATGAACTCATGCTTACGCATATTTCAAAAGGGAAAAAGAAATATTTCAAGATTTTATGAGCCAGCCAGACCAATGTACAAAAAACAAACTCATAAATACTTAGAGTTAACATTGGGTCAACAATTACGAAAACTTTTGCTCATAATTAATACGGAGCAGACACAGCTCAAAGTTCGAGCAGTAAATAAATGAAATTATTTTGAAAAAAAAAAAACAAGTGCCTAAATTAAAATGAACGGAAATCCAATTGTAAATTTTTTTTTTTAGCTTTGCTGCCACTCCTCCATTTACAATGAAAACAACTCAAAACAACGTCAAAAAAAATTATGAAAAACAACAACAACAAAAACCGTTCGGTTTTTAATTAATGATTTTTTTACCAAGACAATAATAATAAACAATATAAATAGAAATATACAACACATTGGCCGGCTGAAGTTTACCGTCGTAGAAATTTGAATAAATGGAAATTTATGTGTATGTCCAAAGTTGTGACTTATATCTAATGAATATTCAGAGTAAAAGTGTTCAATTTTGTTTGTTGCTCTTGTGTTTCTGATAAGTTTTTAACACATTTTTGTTGCGCTACAGAGAACTGAAGTTGAGGCATCTCGATTTCGAGTAGCGCTCTGTGAATGGAAAATATTGAGAAAATAGAAATGATAATTCAAAGAAAGAACGCAATTGCACACATAGTAAACAAGTAAAAAAAATAATATATTTATAACAAATAGTTTAAGAGGAATAAACCCATTGAAAATGATTTTTGTGTGTCTAATAAATAATATAAAATCAATCGAACGAAGTTTATTAATGTATAAAATATTAAAATTTCTCAGAGCTTTGCTTCATTTCTAATAATATTCTTATTATTCATATTAAAATAAAATAATATAATTGAATATGTTTACAGAAACAGTTTCGCCGTTCGAGAACAATTCTTAATTTACAGCAACGTCACGCCTTACTCAATTTCTAATATAAATACATAATTCATAGAGATAGTTGTTTCAAATCCAATATAAACATATATGTTTATTTTTAAGAATTTCGACTTAGCTCAGCTCTTGGCCTATTTCAAATCATAAGGAGAACGGAAACATTTTTGAATTGACATTCAGCCTAATGTATTCATAAATAGAGCATGCATTTAAGACATATGTATATACATATATCTACTGTTAATCATTGGAAATCGAAGCACATTTGTATTTTTCAACCCCCAAATAAATCTGCATTTAAGAGCAAATGCGTTGCAACTGAAATTGAAATTTCGACACGCAATGCACCCACGCGTTGCACGACTTTAATTTATTTTGCTACACTTTTCATTTGTCATAACGCGTCGCTAATTAAGCTATTTTTGAACAACAAAAAAAAACGGAAACACATATTATATATGTATTGTATGTATGCTTTAGCTGGGCGTGGCTCGTGTCTGCCAAGTTGTCTCGCTAGAGAGGGCAGACAAAGAAGAAGAGGAAAAAGAACCACCACGACGAAGTATTCAAGATCGCGTGTTGCCTGCCCCATCTGGCAGCTGTGCCCAATTAATGTCACTTTGCTCACCATTTCAATTTGCTATGAGCGCTGCCTATGAGCAAATAGGAGCACAGTGAATTCGCTGCTAACGCACAATTTGTTTTGAATACATTTTTCAGCCTTAGTTAGTCCGCTGAATAGAAAATAGGCAAATGCAAATGTCACAGCTGTTCGTTCCGGCGACCGTTCACTGTAGTCACATCATGATGTAGGCGTACAAAACATGACTGCAAATTAGCTAAATGAAATAAAAATAGACAAATTTTTTTCATAAGTATTTTTTTTTTTTTTTTTTTTCTTTTTTTTTTGCAAGACATGTAATTCCAAAATAGACCGAGAATGTTGGCCAATTGATGTATCAAACAAAATAAATTCTTTATATAAATTCTCAATATTTTTTTTTTATGTGACAGTGAACTCATTTTCCATAAAGAAACGCACGCGCCCACAAAGCTAAATATACCTAAATACATATATTTATATATGTATGTTTATATGTATGTATACATGGCAGACGTTCGTGACTTTTAAAATTATATAACAGAAATATTTTGGGTTTTATGGCGCAAATTAAGTTTGCAAAGATTATGTCAAGAGGGGAATATCCTTAGTTTTATTAGGAATAGTTCAAAAGCTTTATAAGTTGTACAAAGTTTAAAGGAATTAATAAATTATTAAAATTAATAATTTAATTATCGTAATAAACGATAATTATTATCATTAAATGATTATTAAACTCATGAGTTAAATAAATTTTACATTTTTATAAATCTTGAGTAAAAAATCATAGAGAGTTAATAACTGCAAATATAAACAATTAATCGATTTGTATCAATAATCCGTGAGTTTTTCATAATTTTTGCTAATTATTTGATTTACCTAAAATATTCCAGGGTATGAGTATACTAAAATTGCATAATGTAAAAGTTCTATATATAATAGTTTTTCTATTAAAATGATCGATGCCTTTAATCATTAATGATTTTCTGGCTTATTAGTTATAAATTTGCTAAAACATTTAATCTTCATAACAATTAAATATGTTTTATTTATTTACTTAAATATATTATTAAGTAATGCCAAATGTTAGACCTCCACTGATTAGGATATATTCAAGTCGTTCAACACTTTTAATATCGCATGTGCGTCATAAAAGTGCATAAAACTCGCGAGCATTTCAAAATTTATGAGCTCGTCTAATGAATTTATAGACGCTAATATTGGAGATGACCTGGCACGACGATCAATTGATAATATATATAGATATATACACATATATTTCAATAAATGGATTTATATGTATTTGTGCAGCTGTAATGTGAATGATGACCTGCTGAGTTTAGAATTTATGCGTTTCGCTGGCCGTCAAAAATGTTTGTTTGAATCTTTTTTTATACTCATATAGCGAGACCCAGTGCACTCTGCATCTCAAATGCATCACATTTTGAATGATTTCGACATATTTAATGCTTATCATAAAGAGCTGTCATGTCAACAGTTCATTATGAGATTATTTTTAATTGAGCAAACGTCATGCGCGAAAGGCAAATTTACATTTCAATGGAACTATATTGAAAGTTTTATTAAAACTTACTAGTTCCTATGATAAGGTATTTTTGAAATGGGAATTGATTAATCACTGTAGGGATAAATATTATATATTTTTAATAAAGTCTGGTAAGGAAAACGAAATATTTTAAGCAAATGTTCTTTCAGCATAGCTATTCATGCTCAGTCACAGCTTTCACTGTATTTAGCCTAGTTTCTGGCACATTTTTAGTAAAGCTCTTCTGAATATTCTAAACAATTGAAAGTTTACGGCGCCAAAAAGATCTTCAAACAAAGCAAAACAAAAAAATAAAAAAAAATCAAATCCTATAAACAACAAATTGTTTTCTCGTATAAAAATAAAAATGCGAGAATCACATTTCGATATGTGTAATCCGCTTGAGAAACACAGAGGCTAATAAATTCTTGACTTTGGCTAAAAACAAGTTCTCATCTTGTATTCATTTTTTTCGTTTTGGCGACACACCACGTATATTCCAAGAATTGATTATGGCACACATAAAAAATAAGTTTAATTAAATGCAAAAATCAATATAAATTATGAATTTAACAGTTGCTAACTCATTTGCATTGGCGCCAAGCGGAGAGACAAGAGTAAAGCAAGAACAATAACAAAATTCGAAAATTTATGGCATTTGCGTCAGAGGAATTCGATAATAGATCGATAATGGATTGATAAACGATTGATTAACTTACCTGGTCTTGACAGAAGTAGCCAAAGCCAATGATGCCCGCTATGGCTAAGAATAAGCAAAACAGAATAATTGTTCGTATTTTGGAGCGTGGTTCCATCTTCTTAATCTCATAAACACCGCTGGGTAGCAATAAAGCAAAATCACTGTCTACTTGCACGGAAACGTTCTTATGCATATCCACGGGCATGTTCCATAGGGTCACATTAATTGATCGTGTTATCTACAGTATGTCCAATACTCGCACAACATTCACGTGAATAGGTCAAACAATGATCAAACCTCAGCAAGTGCCGTCCAATCATTTTCTGATAACACTATGGCGCCACCTGTCGGATACATTTGGCGGCACATATGCAGAGAGCAACAGGAATTGCAATAATAATCGTATGTGTATAGCTGAAAATATAATAAAAGTTCATTAATTTTTCCGTTTTCTCTTTTTTTGCTAATTAATGATTGAATTTGATTTGACACACTGCACATAACAATTTGTCTATTCTTATCTGCACTCCGAGTCTTAATGCTCCAACAGCAAAAACAACAAGGAGATAATCAATTAAATAAACAAGTCTCTCTAGTTGATTTAAAAATCCATAGCAAAAGTGAAGTGATTTAAACACAAAGCTGAATAATGCAAAAAATTGTTACATTTCCAGTTTAAATCGCTTAAATTAAACATTCATTGAAAAATAAGAATGAATGAATATTTCATAAATTAAATTAAACTATGCGAACAGCAACACTGCAGGGCAATTAGCCAGCTCTGCGTCATAATGAAATTATAAAATCAGTTCAATTCTACAATTTTCGTTTATATTTATCTATTTTCGATTATAGGTTTTTAAATGAATGTAGCTTTGCTTTTAATTAAATCTAGCTTTTTTCCTATCATATTTAGACGGTAAAATAACAACAAATTAAAGCATTTTCAATTGCAATTTAATTTAAAATTGATATTCAAAAGCAGAAGTAAAAGCGGGAGGATAACCACAAGTGTCAAAAAAGACAAAAAAAAAAAAAAAAAAAGTTTACAGTTAGTTAGCAACAATCTGCACTGAAATAAATGTTCTTTGATAAACAAATAAAAATAAGAATATATTTGCAAAGTGTGGGCATAGATAATGAGAATAAATCAAACAAACAAAAAATAATAATAATAAATACAGCAACGAAATTGGCACACTACAAATAGATGGAAACAGAGGCAGTCTCATTGCCGCCTAGGCGACGTCATCTACAGTGGGCTGCTCTCGATTTCCGCCAAATGTAAAACTTGCTAGTGTGTGTCTCAGTTTGCGTGTGTGTGTGTGTGTGTTTATGTATGTGTCTGCACATGTTTACGAATTGTCCGCTCTGCAGTTGTGCCAATAAACAGCGAGTAAATAAAATAAGTTGGCAGCATAATGCTAACTGTAAATTACATACAGAGCCGGCATATTAAAGCAATATTTGTGTTGCATGCTGACCACACTCCGATTGGAATTCAATTGTAAAATGTTTCAACATTTGCTTTTACAATTTAAAAAAGAAAAATGAATAAATTGCAATATTTTAAGCATATTTTTGGGGAACACATGGAATTCCTGTCATAATCTTAAAAGAAAAGCATGTAAACATTGGCCATCACAAACTTTGCATTTTTCTATTATATTCTAATTGCAAAAAGGAACAACATTGGCATGGTTAATTAACAACATTCCTATTAACCAGACATGCGTTGGCCAATTGGAGTTCTGCTAATAATTTCCAGCTGCACAGTGGGCCAAGGTGCTAATAATGCACGTGCTCATTCGGTTAGCTAATAAATTAGCAACATTTAAATTACATCCGTTAGATGCTCAGATTGATGTCATAAATGGCCACACGCTGCTCTCATTGCACAACAGCAAACAAATAAGATAAAATGAACAATTAAACAACTTATAAACATTGCCACGGCGTGCATTCACATCACAAAACAAAAACAGAATCAGAAATCAAAGCAGAAACTGAAAAAACAGCTGTTCGCATTTTATAAGCTGTAACAACACAATACATTTTACTTTATCTCGTGGATTAAATCACTTTAAAATTGACTTACTTTAGCCCGTCCCACTCAACACTATATTTAGTATTAACCATTTAATAATCACCCAAAGGTTATTTATTTACATTTGTATTTTGTACATTTTGACCGCTTGCACGCTGATTTAGCGCACAGTTTGCTTTGTGTCGTACATTCGTCTTAAACTATACGCGCCACACTAGAAACACTCGCACATTGTTTGCACAGAAAATATTATTTTATAGACGCGCAATACTCAAATTATCTAATTTTAAAGGTATTTGTTATATTTTTTTAACATTTACACGCAAAATGTTTAAATAATTTTTTATAACACGCGTAGCTTCTCCATATACGTCTATTTTCAGCAGCAGCGGCGGATATACTAAACAAAAGAGAAACAAATATGCGTACTATAGGGCTGTCAACCTATCCCATTCACGCAGCTGTTATGTTAAATGCCAGCGTCATGTTATTAACGGCCACTCTCGGCACTGCTAAAGTTATCGATAACACCCACAGTAACTGTTAGAGCTCACTTCACCTAGCTGGCAACGTTAATGCTGTGCGTTTTAAGTCGAAAATCAGAATTAATTTCCCGCCAAATTTGAAATGCGTATTTTGATGCTATTGAGTGCCATTCTTGCAACTTTTTGCAACGCCACCTACGATTATTATCGCTTGCCACGCTCAATCAAACCGCAACACTACAACCTGCGCATCATGACTCACCTAGAGAATCCCAAACGCCTCATCTTCACTGGCGATGTTGAAATACTGCTGCGCATCCTCCAACCCACCAACAATATCACGCTGCACGCCGGAATAGGTTTAAACATTGCGGAATTGAACACAGGATTACAACTTGTCAAATACCATTGCAACGAGCTGATTGAGATTAAAAGTATGCAACGTCAGCCGAAGTATAATTTCTTAATTTTGCATTTCAAGCAATATTTACAACGCGGCCAGCGCTATATGCTGCGCCTGCGTTTCTGGTCAAGATTAGGACACACGATGGCTGGCTACTATGTTAGCTCCTTCCAAGATAATGCAGACAACTGCTGCCAACAGTTTGTGACGTCATATCCATATATTCCCATCTATAATATTTTCTAATCTTTTCAGGTACATGTCTGTGACACAATTCGAGCCGGCGGATGCGAGAAATGCGTTTCCCTGCTTCGATGAGCCCGGCTTCAAGGCCACCTTTAACATAACCATGGGCCACCATGCCAAATACACTGCGCTCAGCAATATGCCTCTGTTGGAACGAATACCCATGTAAGTATATGGAGCATGTGGAGGCAGTGTAATGTGCGCTCTGATAAGATTTGCAGATGCGAACGCCAGAATTGGCTGTGGAGCATATTCAAGCAAACGGAGGTCATGTCCACGTATCTGGTGGCCTACAGCGTCAACAACTTCGAATGCTACGTTTCCCAGAATCACGAGAGTCGTATTCACTTCACCACCTGGGCACGCGCCACGGCCATTGAGCAGTGTCGATATGCATCGGAGGTGGGGCCGAGAATTTTGACCAAATTCGAGGAGATGTTTGGAATCGACTATCCATTGCCCAAAATGGATCTGTTGGCAGTGCCAGACTTCAGTGCTGGCGCCATGGAAAACTGGGGTCTGATCACATTTCGAGAGGCTTCATTGTTCTACGCCGTGGACGCCTCGTCTCAGCTGGACAAGCAGCATATAGCCAATATCATTGCCCATGAGCTGGCCCACCAGTGGTTTGGCAATTTGGTTACCATGGAGTGGTGGAATGACCTTTGGCTAAACGAGGGCTTCGCCACATACATGGCCACGCTGGGCATCGAAAAGCTCTGCTGCCAGTGGCATGCATACGATGAGGACATGCTGGACAATGTGCTAGCCGTGCTCAATACGGATGCGTATTGCAACACCCGGCCCATTCATCAAGAAGTCAGTCAAGCCAGCCAGATATCGGAGCTCTTCGATGCGATCACCTATCGCAAGGGCGCTGTCGTCATTCGCATGATGCACATGTTCATTGGGGATGTGGCCTTTCGCAAGGGACTCCACTGCTATTTACTCAAGCATGCCTATGCCAACGCCAGGCAGGAGGACTTGTGGCTGGCGCTGACTGAGGCGGCACATGCTTGCGGGAGCATACCGCTCGATCTCCAGGTGCAAACTGTGATGGATACGTGGACGTTACAGAAGGGCATACCCCTGATCCAGGTGAAGCGGCAGTACCTGAAGAAAACAGCAATAATTACACAGCAAAGATTTCTGATCCACAACGAGGATCGCGTGTACAAGCGGCAGGAGCAGCCTTTGGCCGAGAATCTCTGCTGGTTTGTTCCGATTAGCTTTACCATACAGTCCACCTCCAATTTCATTACCACCGAGCCGCAGACATGGCTGCGTTGTGCAGGACAGCAGGAGCCTGTGCCGCTCCAGCTGCGAGAGCTGCCAGGCGACGATGAATGGCTGATCCTCAATATCCAGGTGTCTACGCCCTATCGCATCAACTATGACACCGACAATTGGGAGCTGATCAGCAAGGCGTTGCACAGCAGCGACTACCATCGTATCCATGTCCTGAATCGCGCCCACTTACTGGACGATGCACTGGCTCTGGCTTGGAGTGGCCTCATGAGTTATGAACTGACCCTGGAACTGTTGACCTACGTGAAGCAAGAGCACGATTATATTCCCTGGCGTGCTGCACTCGATCAGATGAATGCAATCTATCGCATAATTCGTTGCACAGATGATTTCGAAGAATTTCAGGTGTGGCCATATATGTAATGTCCATTGCACTCCTAACCGAACACATCCCTAGCACTTCATGCATCATCTGCTGTCGCCCATATACCACCAGTTGGAGGGCCTGCAAAACGATCGGAATAAACGCCATCATGCGGCCCACAAGGCAATGATTGCCAAGTGGGCTTGTCGCCTGTCCCTAAAAGATTGCGTGGAGCGCGCCCTCAAGTATTACCATCGCTGGTTCATCTGCAGCCAGCCGGATAGCATAAATCCCGTGCCCGTCAATCTGCGCTCCGTGGTCTACTGCACTGCCATGCGACATGGCGATGGGCAGGACTGGACCTTTCTATGGCACAGATATCGCAATAGCTCGCAGGCTAGCGAGCAGCGTGTGATTCTATTAGCCCTGGGCTGCACACGCAAAGAGTGTCTGCTGCAGCGCTACCTGAAGATCATCTACCATGAGCAGTCCTTCATACGCAAACAGGATGCCTCGCTCATCTTCGGCGCCATTGTGCGCGGTGAGGTGGGCTTCCAAGTGGCCAGAGATTTCTTTTTCCAAAAATTCCAACTGCTGCAGAAGTAGTAAGTGATATGAATTTATTAAGAAGAGAGAACGAGTAAGATTTGCAGCTAGGTTTTCTGTATGGGCTTTGAAGCAATGACTCTCTCTGCTATTGCTCTCTGGCTAGAATAATTCCTAAAGTCAAGACAAAATGGTTCAAATCCCACTTGTAGCATTCCTTCAGTATTCAGTATCCCACAATCCCTCTCGCCTTATCACTCTGTCTCTCTCTCTCTCTCTCTCCCTCCGTATTAATCTCACGTACTAACTGTCTCACCCTCACCTCTCCGTCTGTCTCTTTGAAGCTATAATTCGAATACCCGTGAATTGATTGCACTCCTCAGCCAGATTGCCCAGCAGACCAGCTCTTTGGAGGACTATCAACTGCTGAAGACGTTCATCAAAGATCACCAGGGTATGCTGCGGCAGAGCTCATCGCGTAGCCTTTTGCGTGTCCTGGAGCAGGCGAAAATCAATAAACATTGGCGCCAACACAAGCTGCCCGAGTTCGCACGGCAGTTGGCCATGTGCAATTGTGACTGAGCATGAATGGATTTGTTTCCTTTATATATATAATTTATTTAATTGTCGTATATTTCATTAGTATTAAACATTGAAAAAGTTCCAAGGTAAGCGCTAGATTAATCACAGTACACCCGTTGACCTGTTGCAATTAGTTGGCAGTGGCTGCACCACCTCCACCACCGGCACCACCCGAGAAAGCGGTGCTGGCATTGCCGGCACTGGCTGCAAAAAGTCTTCGCAGATTCTGCAGCATGCCCCAGAGCACGGTGCCGGCTGTACCCAGCGTTTCAAGCAGATCGAAGCCCGTGCTATCGATGGCCTCCTCGCGATCTTCCTCCGTCTCAATGGCCGGCGAGGTGTTGTTGCTGTGCGGATGTGTTGAATGGTGCACTCCACTGTGCCCGATCAGCCGATGCGTGTTGTTAATCACATGAGTATTGTTGACCCCGCCCCCGCCCACTGTATTCACCAAGTGCTTGACCGGCTCCAGCACTGGTATGGCCAGCTTGATGCGATGCCACGTGTCTGGCTGCTCTGTAGAGCTCTCGTGCTGCTCGCTGACCGACTCCATCAAGGTCAGTTCATCGGCCAGCGTATTGGGCTCGCTGTCAGGCGCATCATCCGTATCCAGGCTGTTGTTGCTGGGTCCTTGCAACTTCAACAGGCTCCCGAAAAGCTGCTGCACATGGACCGAATTGATTGCTTCCGCCTCGTTGCGTTCGAAATCGAATTCTGCGTGCGGGGCGGGGCCACGCTTCGAATTTACAAAGCTCACAATGTGCATGCTACCTGTTCTTGTGGGCGTGGCAGCGTCACCTGAAGGGGCTAGTGAAGGCAAGCTGCTGCTGCTGCTGGACGCTGGCTTCGCAGTCGCCATCAAGAGCCACACGAACTGCATAGAAATGAATTGAAAATCAATTAATTTTGGGTGCTTAATTACGAGCCATAAGCATATTTTTGTTTCCTTTCTGAATTCTAATTAGCCATTCCAAATGCGAGAACAATAGCATTTGGGCACACGCGACGCGCCTTAATTTAATGGCTTCGGTTCGCCTAGGAACATTCAAATGAATCCATTATGCCCTAGAAAATATATTCAAGGTCTTTAAAAGTGATAGCTTAAGAGCTCCAAATATGGGTTGCGTGCAAAAAAAATATATATATTACGTATACGCAGCGATTTTCATAAATATTACGCATTGACTATAAAGAAAGGTGGCACTTAAACGGTTTTAATATTCTTTAAAATTCTTATTGGGAACGTAAATATATATATGTTTTGTAAATGAAATTAATAAGTCCTAGACATATGGAACTATTTTCATTGA
Source organism: Drosophila koepferae (assembly GCA_030914345.1). NCBI lineage: Eukaryota > Metazoa > Arthropoda > Insecta > Diptera > Drosophilidae > Drosophila > Drosophila koepferae. The sequence goes on along the minus strand of JAUESR010000206.1, from coordinate 3,080,015 downwards.
AATATATTTCAAAACCATCTCGTTATTTCCCTGTAGCAAAATCCTTGCCAATGGGAATTTAGTTTATAAAAAAAACTGTTGAAATCTATATTAGAGCTACAAGTAAGCATGGCCGAACCCATAGAATATACAGCTGCGAAAAATAAAATAGCACCATTTTGAAATGCAATGTTTAAGAAGTTTTCCTCAATACATTTATCGATGGATTGGTCTACAGAATACTTTTATTAAAGCAGAAAACAATTAATTGCTACAAAAAAGAATTATCATCAAAATATTCAACGTTTTTATGTAATTCAAATAATAAAAAAAAAATAAAAATCGAATAATTGACGAAAAAAATATCACCACTAATCCTATGTTCATATATGCTTTTTGTCAAAGTATCTTTATGGATTACATTAATATCACAGATAGAAAGGGCTGGAAATATGTATTTTATAAGTTTTAATATAACACGAAACTGTATCAGTTCTGAAATATGCAGTTGGCTATTTATAATCATTCACGCATTTAAATAAGTCAATTGGTTTTATTTTTATTATTTTTCATGTTTCCATAATTTGCACCAAGGCAATATTTCCAATTGCTTTTAGTACGTCTAAATTTTGTTTACAAATTTAAGGGGCAATCTGCCAACAGATACTTTGAATTATTTTTCAAATGGTTATCCGAATGCCAAATCCTACAGTTGGCATAGTTTTCTTTTCACGATTATATTTTTATTATATATATGTACATATACACTATAATATAAATATTAATTTCGCACTTGAATAATTTTGTTTAGGTTTTTTTTATGAGTCACGCGCTTACATGCAGAGCAACCAAGAGACATATGGAACTATATGTGGAGCTGGACAATCGCGACATTGTCAATGTTATAAGCTTTATAACTAAATAAATCGGATTGAAATTGAAAATGCCAGCGAAGTGCTTACAACGACAACTGAGCACTGACTGACTGATTGACTAAAGTGGGCCCGATGGAGGCGGCCCAAAAATACAAATAAATAAATCTGAAGGTAGCCAATAAACAATTAATATGCAAAAAGTGTGCCAACAATTGTTGTACATAAAATTGAATTTAATATGTTTAGTTGCATAGCTACTGCCATCAAAATCAAGAACTGGCCATCTCCCTCTCTCTCTCTTTCTATCACTTTTCTCTCTCTCTCCCTCTGCATATATTTATCTGTCTTTATCTTCTTCGTGCATATACGTTCATAACTGTCAATTTCATCAATTTGAAACTGCTTCACATCGTAGTGGGCGTATTTTGGGTTAGGTAAAAGAAATTGTTTAAAAAAATAATTCTATGCTAGTATATTTATTCTTCAAATACTTCTCTTCGAGAAAACATCAAAAATAATTTTTTCTTTTTTAATAAAACAATAAACATAAACTATTTTCGGAATTCTAAATTTTTCTGTAATGTTTTGATCACATAGATATTATATAGTAATTTAAAGGCTTTACAGCTTTCGCCAAAGTTTTGGTAAATGTTTATTACAATTTGCACCCCAGCTGCATGCAATATTGTTTGTTTCGTTCGTCAGACTTAATTTCCCAGATTGTAATTCCGAAGAATGCGTATCTTCGGCAAAATGACATATTTGTTACACGTAAGTAAAAAGAGAATTCAATTTTGATGGGCTACACACCAACACATATATCGGAGAGAAGTCCACATACATGCATCGTCAATAATGACGATCAAGAATATGATTCCTAGTGGAACAAGGTCTTTTTTTTTTTTTCTTTTGTTTATCAGTATTTAAAACAGCAGTTCTTATACTTATAATTGCAGAGTATATATAAGAGCGAATTAAAATTGTAGTTAAAATAAATTCAGAGGGATCGAGATCGATCTACCTAATGACCTTTACACGGATATATGTATATGTACAAATATTCCTTTATAAATACAACAATTTGATCGAGAATTTAAAATTATATTCGGTTATATGTATATATTACCAACTTTTGGTACCCCAGCAGTAGTAGTAGAGCAAATTGACTCAAAACACAAAATGCAAATTGTAGTAGGCTTTGGGGCTTTTTTTGGACGGGGCATTCAATTGAAGTTGATTTTCAGTTAGCTTCTATACGTAAACTGATAAACATTACTTTTTTTTCGTTTTGTGACTTTTAATTTTTTTTTTTATCAAAATTAAACGTATAGGCCCCGCCATTTATTCACTTAACAAAATTCAAAATTAGTCAGTTAGGAAAAAAAAAAGTATTGAACAAGCATATATAATACACGTATGGCGACATATCTTTCACAGATCTCCCGATGTTTAAGCTATCATGCGCCCATCTGCCGACCACATCGACTGCTCCATGGTAGTTGCAAGCAATGGAAGAAGATCTGCTCAAAGTGCGTCTGTTGGCAGCCAACGCCCGCACAGTTAATTGAGCTGCTGCCATGTCAACCCACCATGATACACGTTCAGCTGTATTCACAGCGATCATCGAGTGTATTTACCCCCCATACAAATGTAGATATGTTACGTAAGCGTATTAGTTTTAGTGGAACGCCATCCGAAAGCGAGGTCGCAGAGACGGCCCCCAATGTGGTGCCAGTCGGCATTATAATGCCCGAGGCCAAGGATGGTAAACAATTGAAGATCGTTATTGTGCCACTAGATTTAGCCAATCAGGACATCGAAAGTCTGCGCAATACGCTCGAGGCACTCAATCAACTTCGCATGCATGCCAGCGAGATAGACGCTTTCACCAACAGCATGATCGAGGACCTTAACAAGGATGAGGCGGCTCTGTCCGCCAATGAGACACCAACAGCCATCGAGGAGCTGGCGGAAGATAAACGCAAGGTTAGTTTCTTTGAGGGATATGTGCAAGGTGTCGATAGTGGATTCAGCGAGGATTCTGCCGATGCTGTTGCCACAAATGCAACCGACACTCGGAAGGCTACGGGCAGAGACCAAAATCGTACCGCCGAAGCGACAAGTATGGCAGGCGATGCTGCAACGCAGGCAGCTGAACTCAGACAATTAGCAAACGAGACACCCAACATGGTGACAGCACATCCAGATAACGCAGCAAATCAAAAAAATTCCATTTCCGAAATGAGAGAGAGAACTGAGCCAACCTCATCGTTGCCTGCAACTTCACCCGAAGCAGATGTGACGCCAATGACGCCTGCGCCGTATAATCCGTCTGTACCGTCAGCTCCAAACCAAACGCCAGCATCACCGATTACCACGCCTGGCTCACCACCTCAGACAATGCCACAGACCATGCCCCTCGGTGATCCGAAGGAGTCGCAAATTAGTGCGAATGCCGGACAGGTAGATTCAGAGGAAGTGACTAACTTTGGCCCCCATGTAGATCAAATCAGTATTGAAGTTCCGGATAGTTTAGGTCAGCGTTTGAACGATATGGCCATTGCATCAATGCATCTGTCCTTTGAAATGGATATGACAAATGTGCGCGATGCCATACTAAACGGGGAGCTGGCCCACAAGCCTGAGCCCACATTGGGCAAAGATGCGATGGTTTTTCTGGAAACCAAGGTAGAGGCCGATCCCGATAATACACCGCAAAATACGGTGCCCCTGCGATTCAATGCTTTGATCAAGGGCATGGTTCAGATCGATGCCGACAAACTGGATCCAAGTCATTTGAGCGATGAACAATTGCCGGAATATAATGACACGGTTACCTCTATTGCCGCCAGCATATGCAGCACAGCACTGCAACGTGGATTTGCATCTGAAGCCCAAATTGCTGCCGAACAGCAAGAACAGCAACCACTAGATCAACAAGATCCACATCAGCAGCTGCAGCAGTCGCAGCAGCAGCCGACGACGACCGACGACGACCCAGCTTATTGACTTGCCTGTGAGTACAGACGAGTCCAAGGACATTGTTGCGGCCATGCATGCTGGTGGCCAGATAGCGACACATGCGGGACGTATGGAATTGCAACGCAGCCAGGAAATGAATCGCATGAAGCAACAACACAGTGTGCCAACAATGAGTGCTGTGGCTGAGCCCATCATTGATGATCAAGCGGCGGTCGCTAGTCCACAGTTAAAGGATGGCTGCAAATATCCCATTATAAAGAAAAAAAAGAAATGCCCTAAAAAATGCCCGCTGATCGATGATCCCTGCAAGGAAGATAAATGCAAGCGTCCGCAGCCAAAAAAGACTGAAAAGAAAGCTGAAAGTACGACGGAAATCACTGCACTAGCAGGAAAAAAAGATCCGTGTGGTAAAGGTGGAAAGGACGCCAAAAAAATGGATCCCTGTGCAAAAAAGGGAGGTAAGGATGGTGGCAAGAAGGACCCGTGTGCCAAAAAGGGAGGTAAGGATGGTGGCAAGAAGGACCCGTGTGCCAAAAAGGGAGGAAAAGATGCCAAGAAGGACCCATGCAAAAAGGGCGGTAAAGAAGGAGGCGGAGGCGGAGGCGATAAAAAGAAAGATCCCTGTGCCAAATTCAAGAAAGGTGGCAAAGGAGGAGATAAGAAGAAAGATCCTTGTGGCAAGAAGGGAGCAGGAGGAAAAGATAAGAAAAAGGATCCTTGTGCCAAGAAGGGAGCAGCCGGAAAAGATAAGAAGGATCCGTGCGCCAAGAAGGGAGCAGGCGGAAAAGATAAGAAGGATCCGTGCGCCAAGAAGGGAGCAGGCGGAAAAGATAAGAAGGATCCGTGCGCCAAAAAAGGAGCAGGCGGAAAAGATAAGAAAAAGGATACTTGCGCCAAGAAGGGAGCAGGCGGAAAAGATAAAAAGGATCCTTGCGAGATTTTTAAGAAAAACGCCCAGGCTGCTAAAAAAGGTGGTGATAAAAAGGACGCTTGCAAAAAGGGTGGAGATAAGAAGGATGGCAAAGGTGGCAAAGGCGACAAAAAAGATCCCTGTGCCAAATTCAAGAAGGGCAGCGGCGGTAAAGGCGATAAGAAAGATCCCTGCAAGAAGAAGTACTCCACCTACTCAAGTCCAGTTTCCAAATTCTATCACACCAATGGCTCCCATTTTCGATTCACCCGCTATCCTAAACGTTTCATATCTTCACTTCCATTTAATGGCTCGAAGACAATTGCAAAAAAAAGTACCTCCACATTCTTACTGAAACTGCGACCCTGTTTTAAGACCTACACTACCCGAGTACGTCGCAGCCAACTCAAGATACAACCAGACTTTTCCAGCTGCTTCCTAAGCAAACAATCAAACATCTCTTTAAATACGCCTGCCAAGTTCCAAGTGTACTCGACTCTAGTGCGACGTCATTATGGAGGAATGCCCTCAGCTACACAGATGGCAGCCTGGGGTATTACTTCACCAAGTTTGCGTAAACAGATTCAACGTGGATATAGCAAGAAATCCGATAAGAAGAAGAAGGAGAAGAAGGAGAATAGCAAATGCAATGCACTACAAGCTAAAGGCGTACCGAGGGATCGCAAGCATACTAAAGCACGTACGGCTCTACGTACCGATTGCTATGATCCAAATACAGGGGAATGTCCTGTCAACCGTTGCACTGGTAAATGTGACGAGATCAAAATGCCGCGTAAGAAATGTGAGAGGGGACAACCCAAGTCGAAAATGCCCAAAAGACCCAAACCGCCAAAGAAAAAGCTCCCCGCCATTTGCATGGTCGGTAAAAAAAACAAAGACAAGAAGGACAAAGGTGCGTAAGACTATAAATATTAGCCTAGAACCCACTATTGACTAACACTGCCCTCTAATTATGTCCTAAGGTAGAAAGAAATAAACTTCTAGCCGCGGACCAAATATTTTACAATCAAATGCGTATGATTACGAATAATGCATGTATCACAAAGCGATACATCTGCCAGGCTCAAGAGGCACAGCTTACAAGGGAAGATCCTGTCGAAGATGATTTATGCACAATGGAGGTGATACGCATACCTGCATCATATCAGATAAGTAGAGAGCGCCAGCCGCAGCCAGATGTCCGACCTTTTGGTAAGTTAGACCAGTTAACTAATTGACGTTCCACTCTGACACTCTCAACCCGTCAAATAGATGTGCTCATTGACATCGGTTCTGTGGCGCTAACTGGCTCGGACATACATGTCTATGAGAATGCGAATAAAAATATGGAGGGGATGACCTTGGGGCATGATGCCACTGGCTTTGTGGAGAAGGTTGGGAGCTGTGTGAAGCATTTGCATGTGGGTGATCGTGTTGTCGTAGAATCGGCCCTGTCCTGTGGAATTTGTGATTACTGCAAACGAGGCTTGTATAACATCTGTGCCGATCTGATGTATAACGGCTTTTTAGCCACACATCAAACACATCCAGCAGACCTCTGTCATCGTCTGCCAGACTCCATCAGCTTGGAGGAGGGCACCCTGACACAAACTCTGGCGATGGGTTGTCAGGCGTGCTTCAAAGCTCAAGTATCGCCCACAAGCAATATTCTAATCATTGGATCAAGCCCAACAGCTGTGGCAGCGGCACTGTGCGCAAGAGCGATTGGCGCACGAAAAGTAACCATTGCTGGGAGTATGCGCTCGTCGCTGAAAATGATTGACAGTGATTTTGGCTTCAAGACCATATATTTTGACTCGAACGCACTATTCGGAGAGGTGCTCGAGGACGTGTACAGCAAATTTCAGGAGTGGCCCAACTGTGCCATCAACTGCGCCATCTCCCCGATGACCATGAATCTGGCCGTGATGGCATTACAACCATGCAGTGCATGTATCCTGGCAGAATGCGAGTCAGAATGTGCCAGCTTCAATGCACTAGACATACTAATGAAAAACATACGACTTATACCAAGCTTTCGTTCTGCCAATATGTAAGGGAGTTGAACATATAGTTATCATTAACGTAATTTACGAATTTACAATCTATTCCTTCAGGTACCCAACGGCATTACAACTAATTAAATCTGGTCGCGCACCGATGCACAAATTCATTGCAAGAACCTTCTCATGGAGCATGTTGGAAGAAGCGTTTAAGAGTGCACAGCACGAGTCGAATATTGGCTTACGGAAAATAATCGTGAATAATACAGAAGAGATTAACATTGGGGGACTGTTCAAAAAAAAACTAAAATATCACAATTAAAGACCAAATTTGAGTAGATAAATTTTTTTGTTCGGGTATCCTTATGCTGTATAAAAGAGGAAAGCTTTGTAATTTAAACAATCAAAGAATCATTTTATAAATAGAATTTGCTTGGAAACAATTGTTTTTTAATTTATGCATGTTTTCAAAATACACAAAATTCAACATATTTGTTTTTTTTTTCCTCAGCATCTATGAATCTCTCTCATTATAGACTATTTAACGACCTCCGTTCATCAGTTTATACATATATAAAAATTATTGTACTTCGCTGCCTTACAACAAACTATTTTACAAATTTACATACAGAAGAACTAAGTATTGAGTCGTGCAATTAAATTGTATGCTAAGGAAGGAATCGAATGTACACACGAACAAATATATAAAACGGAAATTAATGAAAATAATCAAACATAACAACATAATAATCTTTAGCATCATACTGCAGTTATTTCACTGCAAGCTTCAGTAACATATGTGCTCGCAAGTGAGTACAAATAATAATGTTTTCATTTTAGAGCTAAAACTAATCAATATGCAAAGATATGTATTTAGGTATGTACGAGTGCAACTGTGTGTGTGTGTCTGACTAATTATGGATTGCATCGGGTTTCAATGTTTCCATTAACATGTAATTCTTGTTCCCATTAGGTTTTGTTTGCTTATCTTGTTCAACTACTTGCGCGTGAATATCGAGAAGCAGTCGAATTTGGCTAGAACAAAACGCTTACGCTATAAAGTAAGTTATAATAACATATATAAATATATAATTATAGTATAGAATCGTCAGTTGCAAAAAAAAAAAAAAAAGCTAAGCTCAACGCTGCGGTCAAGCAATCATTTGTGAAGGTAGTTTGTCTTTTGGTGTTTTTTCATTTCTTCACATTACATTCATTAAACTTGTTGCAAATTAGTCTATTTGCAATTAGTCTATACCCGGCGCAATTTCTAATTATCATGAATTTGCATTTCCAGCTCGACATCCGATAGATTTATTTCGCGCACCGAATTGATATACATATAGCGGGATGTGTATATATATAGCCAACGGAACCATTTCATTTGAGACCGATGCTCCATCATGGCCTTTCTGACCACTGACGCCTCCTTCCAGCTGAGTACGCACCTGTAAGACAAGCTACATTAAATTATCCCTGATTGATAAACCATAGCGCAATACATACCAATGCGTGGACATAAAGCATGTGCATAGAAAATCGAAAACGGATAAATATTTGCGTACCAAATTGATCGAGTCTAGCGTATAAAATTTACAGGCTGAAATTTGTCCCATATAAAAAAAAAGATATATATATATATATTAAAAATTATCGCAGCTATAATTAGAAAACGTAACGTTGGCAAAACCAGCAACATCAACAAAAACAGCTACAATTAACATGACAATTAACATGTGCAATGCGTTCTGTGGACTGTTTTGTTTTTATTGCTGGCGATGGCAGCCAACCCGTGACTCACCCTTAGGCAATAAATTGGCTAAACACAAAGAGGCCGCCGCATAATACACAGCACAATGATTGGGATGCGAGCTGACCCCATCGCGATCGAAGGTGAATATCGCTTTTATATCAAGACTCTCAACGGTATGTAATATAAAGCTGGCAACTGCATCCGGTCGCCATTCAACATTCGGATCATCTGGCAAATTGGTGGCATTCACCAATATAACATTCGATTCGGCAATGCCAAGACGTTTACATGCCCGAAATAGTTCCTCTCGGCGCGATTGAGCCTGTTGCTCGTAGTTGCCTATAATAGAAATCGTTTATTCACTTTTGTTTACAGGTAAGGGATGTGGATTGTTGATTGCTTACCATTAGACAGACATAACACGTACACCTGACAGCCATCACGCTTTGTCAGCGAGTAGATCAGCGGACCAAAGAACATACATTCGTCATCCGGATGTGCGATTACCAAAAGCACTCGACCCATTAACGCAGCATTGGGCAGATGGACGCTACGTAAACGTAAACCTTTTTGTAAGGTATTTCGCAACCCGTTCTTGGTGTCCCCGGTGCCATTTAGCTCTTGGCTTTGTTGTTCCTGCAATTTCTTCTTTGCGCCTGGCACGCCTGTCACCGATAGCCAAAATGTCAATTTGTATAGGCCAAGGCATACTAGAAAGTATACCGCACATGCAATCAGTATATGCTCCAGTGCTTCAGCCGATGTGGACTTAATGCGGCAATAGATAGCTTGAGGGGTGAGCGATTCCAGACGTACTTCAGCGAATGGGCGTGCAATAGTCTCGTATATACGACTACCGTTAATTACGTGGGCCAAGTATTCGCTTAGCCAGTTCAATTTCATTTCATTGCATTTGCTGATTTTGTGCTGATTTTCGTTTGGCAAAATTCTTCACCAAAAATGGACATAAATTTAACAATAGTATTTCTGTTGATTAAGTGGATTTACAATTAAAACCAATAATTTGATAATGCTTAACTAAAATATGAACACGTATATAATTCAACTTATTGTGTAATTTAATACTTTAATTGTATTCGTAATCTACGCGGGAGCACTAAAAAACTGCATTTTATTTTTGCGCTGCGTGTTTTTTGACGGGGCAACAACTAGGGATGCGCGCGTGAGGTGCCAGTACTCTAGTATCGTGCTTATGCGACAACTATATGACTGATATGATCAATATTTTTATATTTTTATTTTTGGTAGTTCGACGTAATGTACTTTATCAGTTCGTTTTTATACGAGGACTTCCTTTCCGACCCTTGGTTATTGCTTATTGTATACGTAAATTGGTAAGGGGATAACGTACTAACGGCATAATCACGAAAACTTGATATATTATATCCATTTCACGATGAATTTGTTATAGATATTGACTGTTCTTCGAAATGTGCAAAAAACAGATGTGCAAAATAGACTAAAAGTATTCTAAATCTAGTATTTTTTGTGGCGAATTTTGTATTTTGATGTTATTTTATTTATATTAATTTGTAATATTAATGTTAGTTTTCACAATTTGTGTTAAACAAATGCCTGAAGCAGATTAAAGCAGCAGTAGGAAAAATGCAAGAGTATCAACCAAAAAAAAAAAAACAATTTATATTAAAAAAAAAAAAAGAAACATCGATTTTCAATTAATTATATTATTTGTCGGCATGCTGATAATTTGATAAATTAAAGTAGATATATTTGTTTCAAACGCCTTTACATAAAAAAAAACTCATGCTGTGCTGCTTTCGCAATTAATTTTTGTCGATATTTTCTGTTTATATTTAATTTACCAAAAATGTAAAACAATTAAGATGAGTTCAAAAATACGTAATAAAAAAAAGTAAACAGCTCTGGTTCATGGAATTTTTTTTTAAACGGTTTATAACAAAACGATGAATTAAGAACAGTGTAATCTTATTGCCATCCGCGGCTGTCTGGATGCAGCTGATCAATCTGTTTTCGATAAACGATAGCTCAAAAATAAAAAAATTCACAACAAATGTATCGCTTCTCAATCACCTCTAGTGCCGAACTTATAAGGAGGCAGGAACGTTTTTTATTCAACATAAATTAATAGTTAATAACTTTTATAATCATTAAATCGTGTGTATTTCGTACTCCTAAACGTGCTGTCGGAAGTCCAACCAGTAGTTTGTATTCCACCCAAGACAACGGACATCGCAACGTGCCGCGTTTATTTCAAGCGGCATTTGGAAGACAAAAAAAAAAAACATAGCAAGCGTGTTGCTTGAGGCTCGCTGTAATTAGGTTAAAAGTGGCAACGATTGGCAGTAGCAACATCAGCATCAGCAACGTGTGGCGTGTGTGTGATTGGTTAGAGTGAGCCGCCTGCAAATCAATCAAAACCATGGCACACCAGCAGCAGGGCATGGATGCGGCATTGTTCGAGCGTCGACTTCGACCGGTCTATGGTATGTCTAATTAATATATATAGTTAATATATATTATTTTTTGAGTTATTTCAATTAATAGATAATCTTGAAGTGGGTAACAATCGCAAGGCACTACAGGAATCAGAAAAACTACTACGCAAACATCCAAATTTACTTTGCGCACGTGCTCTCAAGGTAAAAGCTATTATTGAGAAATACGAGCATTTCAACTTAAACTGATAAAAAAAATCGTTGATTTATCTACTTATTTATAGGGTTTATCACTTCTACGTCTGGGACGATATGAAGAGAGCCACAGCTGCCTACAATCCGTAGCTGAAGAAAAGCCTGTGGACGATTCCACATTGCAGGTGCTCTCTTTCTGCTATCGTGAAATGGAACAACGTAAGACACAGACATCGATGCTGTGAAAGAGATAGACATACGTAGATATGTATCATTGGCGACCGTTTCATATTTATAAGTATATTTCTTGGCACGCGCACACGGTCGTGCAATTAAAATTGCCTTCGCACTCGCTTTCATTTGCACAGAAATTAGCCCCTCTACTTGGGTACTGGCGGGGTAGCGAACCGATCGGTGGGCAGAGAATACGACTATAACGCGTGCCAAAAATCGAGACATCTTTTAACATGTATTTGTGCATTGTACGCACTTTACCTATAATAGCAGGTTCTTCAAAAAGAAACAAACATGCATACCATCCACCTGTCCGTTCTATTAACCTGTCTATCATTATCATCAAATAAAAATGTTGTATTTATATTTGTCAGGCTGGTACATTTATCAGGCTGTCCCTTCCCATTCATAACCTAATTAACTAACATTAACTTCTTTGTTATTGTAGTGGACAAAATAGTTGAACTCTATCAGTACGCTGTCAAACAGAACCCAGGCAACGAGGAGTTGCTGGCACATTTATTCGTATCACATGTGCGCGTGGAGGATTACAAGGCGCAGCAAGCCGTTGCCCTACAGCTGTATAAGGCGCAGCCAAAGAACGCCTATTACTTTTGGGCCGTGATCAGCGTGGTGTTCCAGGGCATCCGTGGTCCCGAATCTTGCATACCTGACAAGCGTAAGCTGTATCTGGCACTAGCGCAAAGGATGGTTGACAAGCACATAAAGGAAGGAAAGCTAGAGACAGAGCAGGAGGCATTCCTCTATTTGCATATATTAAAGTTGCAAAACAAGTACCAGGATGCCTGGGACTTTCTTACCGGTGAGCTGTGCGCTAAGTTGTATCCTGGTGCGCCCGTTAGCATGAAATTTGACCTGCTCAAGAAGCTGGGCAATTGGTTGGAATTAAATAAGTTGCTGCAAGAGCTTCTCGATGCCGAGTGAGTGATACATCATGATGATTGATGCTATAAATATAATATATAAACTCTTCATTAGTCGAGATCGATGGGACTACTACAAGGAGTATCTGCAGAGCTGTTTCGAGCTTTTAAAACAGCAACCTGCGGAGCAGCAAGAGCCACTATATTCGCTGAAAAATTGTCATACATTTCTATTGCACATAATTAAGTCGTCGACGCGCAAGACGCGAGGTCCCTATTTGGCACGTTTAGAGTTGCATCAGCGCATGCGTGCCCATCAGTTGCCTGCACAGGAGCTGATCGGTGATTTTGACGAGTTGGTCATAGAGTATTTTCACCTTTTTGGCGACAAATCTTGCTGCACCCACGATATAGCATTGTTTCTACCTTCAATTAGCATGGAACAACGACAATCTCTAGCCAGTAAACTGCTCATGGAAAGCGGCATTAGCTCAAGCTGCTTACCGCAGAACGTTAGTAATATAATTATATTCTAATTCACTAATTAAATAATTAATATTTGTGGTTTGCTTGCAGAAAGAACACATGCAGAAACATATTTGTGCACTGCAAATTTCTCGCATGTGTGGCGCTCACATTGAGCTGTCCACAGATCATTTAATTGCCTTTTATACGGCACTCAAGCTACACTATGAACATGGCCACAGTACATTTGGCAAGGAGCTGCTGTCTACGGAAATGGGACCCTCAGATCCGTATGCACTACTAGCAGCAAATGTAATGTACGATGTATCAAAGCGAGAGAATAAATCGGATCATTTATTTGAAGCGCTTTGCCTACTACAATATGTGCTACGTAACAGCACTAGCAATTTTCATATTAAGCTGCTCAGCTTGAAAATCTATCACTTGTTTGGGTGCATGGTTGGTGCACAGGAAATGTATGACTATTTGGACATCAAGCAAATTCAGCTGGACTCGATGGGTTATGTACATTGCAATTTATTGCCGTTATCCGGTCGCTTTTCGGGCGTTCGTAATTGCTACGATACCACATTGAAGTTCTTCACAAATAGCTATAAGGAGCGCCTGGAATATATTTCGCTGACTTATCGCTTCTGCACATTCTCGAAAATGGAGGAGTTCATGAACTTTAAGGAGCGCCTGACAAATAGTTTAATGTATGTGGCCTGTTCGGTGGAGGCGCAACTGTGTGATTTAGTAAGCTGCTACGGAAGCATACAGCAAAATCTGTCGGCCTACGTGGCGATGAGCATAGAACCTGCCGAAGATCGGATTTCTTGGAATGAGTTAAGCGATAATCGAGACTTGCAAGCGATTATTCGCTGGGATCCTTTGCATCTAGATGATACAGAAGCTGAACGGAAGGAATCATTTGAGCAGGAGATTGAGGTGCTGCAAATTCGCTCAATACTTCTTCGCTTGTTCGCCTCATTCATTGATCTTTATCATGCACCACATAGCGCCAAACTGTCCCTGTCGAATGACAAAACAACTCCAGCGCCAGGCGATGACTTAGCTACAGTGGAACTATTACGCACATCATGGACAGGCCTCTTCCAGCGTCTTCGGCTGATGAACTATAAACCGCTATCGCAAAATTTTCTAGTCAATTTACTGCCGACACGTCTTCACCTACTCCTTGAGCTGCCCTATGAGCGTTTCTTCGATGATTTAGCGCAACTGGTGCTGGATATGTACAGCGGTGCATCGCAACTGGCACTGCAGTGCAAACAGGTTAGCGAGAATGTTGTGTCTGTCATGGAACTGTGCGTGCAGACGATAACGGAGAGCAATGAATGGAATGGCATGGATGGCCTGTGGAAGCGTCGCGAGCATCAGCAAAAGGTGGCGGCCAGCTTGGAGGTAAGCACATTAAATTATTTCCGAATTGTTTAAATTATCTTAAATTCAAATTTATATGAATTTGCAGATACTTTCACTTTATGCCTTTCTATTGTCGGTTCTGAATGAGAAGCTGCAATGCAGCGCAAAGACAAAAACAAAGAAAAAAGCATCGAGTGATAATAAAACACAGGAGCCGATTAGTGAAAAAGAGCGTAGTCAAATGCTCCAAGAACTTATGCGTCAATTGAAGCATAAATTGGAAGCCTGTGATGCAGCTATACGTAAGTAGTTGCATACCCTCATTCCATAACTATCGATCTTTGCAATATTTTCTTTTTGCAGGCATATGGAAACCGCCTACCCTGCCGCGTGAACTTAGCTCATTCATGGCCGATATGTCATTGAAACCGGAGGTGGAGGCCACGTTAATTGGCGATGTATCCGCCACATTTAAGGAATCCCATGAGCTGATGATAACTGAATTGCGTAATCTGTTAAAGGACAAAATACGCATGATTGGCAAATAGGTTTCACACGCAATTGACTTTGCTGTGCAAAGTCTTTGTTTATCTTCCCAACTACTACTATACATCTTTTCAACCATCCGATGCAGTCTAACCCAGTTTGTTATTTAATATTTTACACAAGGCTATTTTCAAATAACCTGCTCACTAATCCCAACTCCACTGTGTCAGCTACTTAAAATCACCAATCAATTTAGATTCTTATGCACATTTTTGAATTACATACTTTCGGCATTTTTGTACAACAGGTAAGAAGTTGTAATCTTTTAACGTGCTCGGTTAAAAAAAGAGACCAAAAGAGACCGATACATAAGTTGAAATAAATGAAGATTAAATCATGTAAATGTATACCGTTTTAATATATTTAAGGTAAAAAAGAAGTTCCATGAGGAGGGCATTTTCTTAGTCGATACTATATACATATATATATTCACAGCCAAGTTGTCGAAGTGGCCATGTTAGGGAATAGCTTCTAGACCTACTAATTGTTTATATTAAACTTAAAGGGCGATATAATGCCGTGGTATTTCTTTAAATTAGGCAGTAATAATATCCCTCAGCCATTTTCTGCAGCCCCATTGCTGATGGCTTTGAGAGTTTGTAAATAGCCAGCCGCACGGGGATCGTTGATATGCTGTTGTGTCTGTAAGTGGGCAAGCAGGTTGTGGTTACGTGCGAAACTCTTGTTACATAACCTGCATAGATGTGGCTTCTCACCGGTATGCGTTTTGTAGTGCACCTTGAGCACATTAGCATATGTGAACGACTTGCCACATGTGCCGCATGAATAGGGCCGTTCATTGCGATGGGTGCTATAAAAAATGTGTACTTTCAGATGACACTCAGATATCCATCATGGGCACCTACCGTTCATGCTTGACCAAAGACGTACGATCCGTAAAGCTGCGCTGACAGTACTCACAGCTATAAGGGCGAGCTCCTGTGTGCTGGCGTATATGGCGCATTAGCTGATAGTTGACATGAAAGGACTTTTTGCAAATTCTAATCAGATAAAACGTGACCTTTAATTATATTTTTTGATAGTTTTATATAGCTAAACTCACTCGCATTCATATGGTCGTTCATTGTTGTGACGTCGCATATGCGTGTCTAGTGTGCTCTTACGCGGATAACTATTTCCACAAATGACACATACATGGGATTTGGGAGCAGCAATATGCGTGGTCACGGCTTCTTCAGTCGACACCAGCATAAGATTAGTTTTATCTTCTGCTGGTGGCAGCTCTTCAATTATCTCGTTATTGCACCAAGTGCCATCTTCCACTACCTCCTCTTCCACTTGCTCAAATGTTTGTGGGGGTGGTGTTTCTGGGACCTGTTGTACTAAGTCCTCCTCCCTTATTTCTTTGTAGATGTATTCACGGAGGAAACTATCTGAATGCAGACAAATCTGTCGAAATTTGTGTGCCAGCGTTAGAAAGGCACGACATTTTAAGCAGATGCGAGTTGGTAGCTCTGAAGTGCGCATTATCTGAAAATAAAAACAGAAGTTAATAAATCTCAGTATTAGTATAAACCAGATGAATTACTTTAATGCCACTACAATTTTCAATTTTCTCGCAAATGGATACTCCGAACTGTTCGTCGTCTCGCTCGTAAATAGAAACCATATGTGTGTCGCTATCCTGTAGGCAAATGCGACATACGGATCCAATGTCCATTAGCAATTCAGTTGTTTCCATAATATGTTATTAATATTATTTAACTTGTTTAGACGATATTTTTCTTTTGAAATATACCATATTTATTTGTTATATCGCAACATTATAATTATCGGGTTAATTATCGAATGATGTACTGTAAATAATCGATAATGCAACAAAGCAAATTAACGTTAGTTTTGTATTTAAATACCTATCTTTTTATATTTTTCAAACAAACACTATTTTATTTAAAAGCTGATATAATGAAATTGACTTCAATAAAAAATTTGACTCCTATAACCAGTTAACGTTTTAAGATATCGCATGAGAGAGAAAATCGATATCATAAATGTATTTATCGATATACAGTTATTCATACAACAACCCTAATATTCCACAACATTGCAGCTGACGACATGGACATCACTGAGCCTCTTTGCAGGATTTGTTTACAGCATCCAAAAGCTGAGACGCTTATGGCCACAGAATCCAATTTCGTTACACAAATTAAACAATGCACAGGTGTACAGGTAGGCAGCCAAATCCAGTTGAAGTATGATAGCCACTTCCAATAAATTATACTCGTATTGCAGCTAACACAGGATGATCGCATGGAAAATAAAATATGCACTAGCTGTGCGTTGCTACTCCGCGCAGCTTTGAAGCTACGCAGTATGTGCCAGCAGACAGAGGAGCAACTGCATAAGGTCAAACATGAACAGGAACAACAGCAATTGCAGCCGAGCAGTGGGAACGAAACGCCAACAGATTTTATAGATTCATATGAGGTGACACTGGAAACAGCCAGCATTGCAGGCAGCCAGGACAACACAGAAGTCATCACAATAAAGCCTGCAACAGCAGCACGGGCAATTATGCACTCATACAGACCAACCCGTCGTAATCGAACAATCGCAGGTATACCACCTACATGTTACCCTGAAGCTTCTAAGCCTTTGGGCGTCACGTATGTGTGTAATATCTGTAACAATGTATACACGGAGAAAGTAAAGCTAACAACACATCTGAAACTGCACAGTTTGCACAAACCACATGAGTGCGAGTAAGTTAAATAGTTCCAAAAGTCGATTGTATTAATTGTAGTTTGATATTGTAGAATCTGCCACAAGCGATTCCGTCAGACGCCACAACTGGCACGACACATGAATTCGCACACTGGTTTACGTCCATACAAATGCGATTATTGTGATGCTTCTTTTGCAGATCCTTCTACGCGCATAAAGCATCAACGGTAAGACGTAAATCACTTAAATCATTTAATATATTTTCTATAAATATTTTCATTTAGCATCCACACTAACGAACGACCGTATAAGTGCAAGTACTGTCCAAAGTCGTTTGCCTACTCCAATGTGTTGAATGTACATCTCAAAACGCACACGGGAGAGAGACCTTTCAGCTGCCAATACTGTGCGCGACGATTTTCCCAGGCACACCATAAGAACACACATGAACGTTCACACAGGACGAGCAAAGAGCTAGACATTGCACTGATTACGATGGAAGAAGAGTAATGGCCATTTAGGCTAGAATTTAAACAGGCACTTTTTAGTACAATGATAAAATAAGAATATAAGTCTACAGAACAGTCAATAAATAACGGGTATCCGTTGCAAACTGAATTCAATTTTTAAGTTTCCAAATATAAAAACGTTTTTATAATTTGTTTTACAATAATAATTTGGCTTTGTTTTTGATTTAGGACCAATTATTCCAGGCTCCAAATAAGGTAGCACAAGTAAAACAATTACCACAATACTTATGAAATAATATCAAATAAAATATAAGTTTACAATTATGATTTGTACAAGACCTAAGACGATGGCAATATGCCAATTACCATCTCGGAAACATTATCTTTAACGCGCTCTTGCGCCTCCAAATCCAACTCAACCGGTTTCCAGGGTCCGCGTTTCTCGTGCGTCACACGATGCAATCGCATTTTATAGGCTTTAACAAATCCTTTGCCACACAGATCACAACTGCAAAAACAAAGGAAAAATTCTTAGTTCGCAAAATTATTTTGATAACTCAAAAAACTTACACATGTGGCTTTTCCCCTGTGTGTATCATCTTGTGAAATTTCAAATTATCTGAATAAGTAAATGTTTTCAGGCACACATCGCATTCATATGGGCGCTCTTTTGTGTGAATGCTGTTTATATTTATATATATACTCATTTAACTATATTAAAAAAAGGAGCTTCAGGAGTACTTACCGATGATGTTTTGTCTTGGTGGAACGATCGGCGAAAGCGGCTGGGCAGAAATTACATTTGTAAGGTCGATTGCCTGTGTGCGTGTTCATATGCCGTACCAATTGCTGGTTCTGGACAAATCCACGACCACAGATCCTGCAAAATAAAAAAAAAAAAAAAAAAATTAAGAATTATTATATACGTATTTTGCTCTTTGGCATTAATAAAACTTACTCGCACTCGTGAGGCTTAACTCCACTGTGGAATTTCATGTGCTCGGTGAGGCGTGCCTGTGAAGGATAAATGTTGCCACAAACATCACAAATATAATTGGAATGCTTGTCGCGTGGTTTGCGCCCCATTTTCTTCTCCTCGTGCGCACCATCTAATGAGCTTGTCGTAGCCTTGTGCCGCAGTTGCAATTTTCGCGGCTGTTGCACACGATTTAGCAGACGTGGTTCAGCCTTAGCTTCGGGCAAATAACGTTCTTCATCAGAGCTTAATATATCATGCTTCATGTCATCATCGGGCACATCGGTCCACAATATGTGCTGAGTGTCTATTTTGGTTTGTACTGCAGAATTGTTTGGGGGTACTGATTCGGTTGCTAAAACTTCCAGTTCCTCATAGTCAGCAAAGTTCTCGGCCTCAGTTTCCGTTTCAATTTCTGCCTCCGCCACTTCAACAACTGTCGCGTCATCATAGAAAACGGTACTCGGCTCTTCCTCAGCATTGGTGGCATTATAAACAATAGCATCCTCATCTCCGCCTCCATCTACATCGACTCCTGAAACTACATAGTTTATGAATTCACCGCTCGTTTCTTCAACGTCCCCTTCGATTTTGATTTGTGTCTGCTCTTCCCACGCGTGCGCTATAGCCTCATCTTCTTCCTCGTCATCATTGCCACCAACAAAGTTGGTGTCCAATTCCGTGGAAAGCATATCTGCAATATGTTGATGTGACCGCTGACAAGTCAGACGGAATTTGTAAGCAATGCGCAGCACTCGCACGCATTTGCTGCACATCTTGTCTGGAAAGTTGTCATCGATGCTGACCTGCAAAGCAATACAGGTGGCATTTAAAAAAGTGCTGGGCTATTCCTTATTCTATTGTACGTACAGGAATTCCAGCACAGATGTGAAGCATCTGATCAAGGCGGGTGCTGGCGTTTTGACTGAATATGTCCAGCAGTAGATCTTCACCATCGTTGGGATTGCTCAGGCATACCCGACACACAATCCATTTTTCGTTTAATTCGGTTTTCATAGCTTCTGTTGTTAATTGATGTAAAACATATAAATTACAAAAAAGAAAAATCTTTTATTTTGACCAAATTATAACAATAATGCAAGCGTCCCTTTCTATGGTTGTCATTCACTTGCGTACGCGCTCATAGATTTCTAGTATATCACTGTTAAAAGACTCAATCGTGCTAGTATTTAGTATTTTTAAAGAAAAATATACAATTTTTACAAATGAAAACAAGTTATTTATGTTAGCTAATAGTATTTAAAGATTACTTAAAGCGTAATAAATAATATGTATTATTAAAATAAAAATGTTAAATTAAAGTCGAATTTATTTAATATGACTTCCAAAAAATACCACATGCATGAATGCCACGGTCTCCTTTTTAGCTGCCATTCACACAATTGCAAGAACAGCTTGGATATTTGCCTTTAATATATTTTTGACATTTTTTTTGGCGTCGTCTAGAAATAATTGAATAATTTGTGCATTCCTTAAGGTATTACTTTTCTAAACGATGCCAACAACAACGACTGCAACAACACAAAAGTGGATAGTATGCCGAGTGTGCTTGCAGCAGCCCAAAGAATCTATGGGAAGCATTTTCAATGACGACGCATCCAAAGATTTGACAAACATGATTCTAGAATGCGGCGGTGTACCCGTAAGACTGAATTAAAATTGAAACTGAACAAATAACTGAAAGCACTTTAATTATAATATCATCTATATTGTTTTCAGATTAAGAAATTCGACCACTATCCGGACAAGATATGCGACAAGTGCTTCAAAAATTTACATATTGCATTCAAGTTTCGCCGAGTTTGCCAGCGGTCTTACAAACATCTTAGACAATTTATAGCGCCTGTGGTTGTGGAACAGTCGGTCGAAGAGGATAACACTGGACTGAATGTTAGCCAGGAACCAGCGGCCGTAGAGTTGAGTGAGGGACAGGTGCTTGCAGGCAATGAAGAGACCAACGATGACAACGAGGAAGCCAAGGAAAGGCTGGTTCATGTAAAAAGCGAACAGGTTGAGGAGGATGGGATTATAGAGGAGCTATACGATGTTTATGAAGCATACGACGGTGATATAGTCACCGAACAACCGGCCTTTGAGGAGGGTACCGCTGAAGAAGGAGATGAGGATATTGGGACGCAGTCAATATCCGGTCTGTCGGCCGACATAGAGTATCTTGAGCAATTGGATCAGGATCAGTTGACAGAAAGCGCTCACGAGGATGAGATAGAGGTGCAAAATTCATCTGATGAGGAGTTTCTTCCAGTAAAAACGCGTTCGATCTCTACACGCTCTACCAGTGCCGGCATCAAACGCCGTGCCAACACGCGAAAAGCCGCAGCAGGGAAAACGGCATTAGGGAATATTAAACGTGAGAAATGTAATGTAACCACAACAAACATCATATTGAATCCCGACGAGAGCATAACCTTTGGGGAAACAATTGTGCGCAAAGCTACAGGCATTAAAACTAAAGGTGGCCACAAGATTTTGGTTGGTGATAAGAAGGAATTTAAATATATATGCGATATTTGTGGAAATATGTATCCATCACAGAGTCGGCTCACCGAGCACATTAAAGTGCATTCTGGCGTCAAGCCCCACGAATGCGAGTGAGTATCACAATAATTCCAGCTTTTACGGTACACATCACATTGATCTATATATTCTTTTAGAATCTGCGGTCACTGCTTTGCCCAGGCCCAGCAGCTGGCGCGACACATGAACACGCACACGGGCAATCGGCCCTACAAGTGCAGTTATTGCCCTGCCGCCTTTGCGGACTTGTCTACACGTAACAAACATCATCGGTAAGTATTGTTTTACGCCAATGTATATTTACAAGTACACATTTGTATTTCAATTCGATTAGCATACACACCAACGAGCGTCCATATGAGTGCGATGTGTGCCACAAGACATTCACTTACACAAACACGCTAAAGTTCCATAAGATGATTCACACGGGCGAGAAACCACATGTGTAAGTTGAATCATTTACGTGCCACAAATTTGTGTATTTAATGCATTTTGTATATTTTGTCAGTTGCGAGATTTGCGGCAAAGGCTTTCCACAGGCTTATAAACTGCGCAATCATAGAATTACGCATGATCGCCGCGGTGGCGGAGTCAGTGTTAATATGGATGAACTCTATCCCGTATATACAGAAGCCAAGACTGGCCTGGAGCTGTAAATGCTAGTAAACATGAAATAAAAAACATAGAGATATGTATATAAATATATGTATAAAAATATAACAGTTTGTTATATATAAATGCATATATATATGAATTACAATACGTAATTGATTATGAAACTTTAAATTGTAACAAGTACTTGGAAATAATTTACGAACGCAGCTTAATTGTGAAGATTGCGTCTAGCCTAGGATTTAGTCTAATTATGCGGAAATAAATTAAGTATTGCTGCACAAATCGTCTTCGCATCGGTCTCATCCGGATATAGCTGTAGCACTGCATGCACCTGATGCTGCGGAAACAGGTTGTTCAAGTGATAGCGTAGCATGTTGCGCTGCTCTTCACGTTTCGTGTGGTGAAGCTCCTCGTTGATGCGCGAATCAGAAGCTGACAAATGGGCTAAATTGTGGGCGGGAATAGAGAGCTTGGTGGCCTGATGCTGATCCGTCAACGGTTCGGACGGTGTGCGAGTCAGATACTGATGTTGATAATTTCCATTGATATTGTTGCCTAGCGTTTGCTGTTGCTGATGCTGCTGATGCGGAGCGCTGTATGTGGGGACCAGCAAACGAAAGGAAGGGGATGGTGCCTGCCTTTGCAGCTTCTTGTGGCGATTCTGCAGCTGCGCGGACTCCACATCAGAGCTATTACTGCCCAGCTCCAGCTGATTGTTGAAAGATTGACAGAGCTGTTGCTGCTGTTGCAGTGAGATTTTGTCAACTGTATTCGATTTAGTGCGAGCCAGCGCCGAGATTTTCGCATTATTGGTGTTGCTGCCACTGGTGGACAGTAGCTGCTGTCCGCCGTTGCTGTGCAGTGGAGCACTGTGCGAGACCTGGAGCGGCAGGCGCTGTAGCTGCGTCGTATGACGAAATTTGCACTTCTGGCCATATGTACATTTCTTACCATACGGACATAGTTGTTGCTTCTCGTCCGTCACTTTCTGCTGGCTCTGTGTGCGCAAGAACATATCCAGATTGGGACCGGAGCGACCCAGCGGATCATCGGGAGGCATAAAGATGTCGTCCACAAAGGAATACATAAGCAAGCGTTCTTGGATAACGCGTCGGAACTCGTTGCTCTCCAGCAACAGATCCCGATAGTTGTCATTGGACACCACAATACCATCCGTTTCCACAGCCAGCTTGAGTATAAAACGATCATCGTAGCAGGAAACACGTTTACCATCCAAATGCCGCGATGGCGTAAATACCAGCACCCTCTCCTGTTCCAGTTCATAGAGCAGCTCCTGATCGGTTATATTGTTGTTGGCTAGCTCTTTGCGCCAATTGGGCACAAAGGCTGTGATATGACGATGGCCGCGCTGCCTGAACCAATCTACACAGATGCGTATGCCACGACAGCTGAAGATGGTGTGATTACCATGCGACAGCGCCACATTACTACCGTCGATGACGATGTGGCGTAGCGATCCGCTGCTGCTGCTAGCGGGGGGTGGCACATGACTATTATTATTACTATTGCTGATGCTGTTGCTGTTGGTGACTATTGGCCTCGGCGCATCTGCCGTTAGCTTGATAAGCTCTGCCAGTAGCTCGTTTTGTTTAGCCTCTGAACCGAGACGCGTTAACGCTGTGTGTATGGACTGCTCGCTGTAGCCTAATTTCTGTGCAAATTCCAGATTCTTACGTTCCGCATTGCTCAAGTCATCGTCGTCACTGCTTTCCTGTTGCTGCTGCTGCGACGTCTTTGGCTTTCTCGCGTACAACTTGGCGCTTTGTTGTTGTTGCTGGTGCTGCTGCTGTTGTTGTTGGTATTGGTTCTGATGGTGTTTTTGTTGATCAGGCACTTCACAATCCATTTTAATGCTCATTTAGTTATTAAGCCTCTACAAACTACTGCACATGCATATATTTTTCGCCTGTTGTGTGCCTTTCTTAGTTTTTAAGCAATTTTTGGCGACTTTTGCAACAAGTTCCGTCTTCTTACATTTTGTTGTTGTTGCCAAACAGATATGTTGTTAACATAACAGGGGCAGAACATTAACATTCACTTTACTGTTAATTGCAACGAAATATAAATTCCAATTATTAATCAATTAAATTTTAGATAACAAGTTATTAAATCAAACTTGTCATGCACGGGAATTATAACTATGTTAATATATTTTATTTCTTTATTCCTAAAGGAAATGCGCGCTAAAGCTAAAATTCAAATATTGCATCAGTTATTGGTTGATTTGCTATAAATTATCGATATCAAACTGTTAATATAGCGATACACATCGTTGTCAACAATTTTTTGTTCAACACAGTTGCGCGCCACTACAAATATGTTTTCTTATTCATTTATATGATAGCAATAAGAGTCACAGTCATATTAACCATGCATAAACAGATCTTTATTGTGTTGTACATAATAATATCGTATATATCATTTAAATTTAACAAATTCGCTACAATTCATATATGTAAGTATATAACATTAAGAGTATTTGTTTTTAACATTTATAGATCTCACTTTTCAAAATAAAGTACACGTTTTTATCTTTATTTTTTATGGTTTGGTCCCTCTTTTCATGAAAAAAGAGTGCACTGCATTCTAATTAAACTACTCGTACAGTAATTATATAAATATATTAGTAGTGGTCACATCAATTTGGGTATATAGTATGTAGGTATATAGATTTTTGTTCAATAGATTAAATGCATAGAAAATACACGTACTTCAACGACAATAAAGTAATTCATTTATTTTTAAACTTTTATTTTTCTTTTTTTTTATTTTTGTTTTGGTGGCAATTAGTGTGACAGTGGCACTAAAAAAGCTATCAAATTGGACGTAAAGTTTACTACTTGTGTCTAAAAACGTTTATAGAGCTGCTACAACATGTGGGTGAGTGTGTGTGCGTGTGTGTGTGCGTGTGCGTGCGAGTATGGGTGTATCCATGTGCGACTAGGTGCTTGTGCGTTGTCCATTTCAAATTGCACCAGTCATTCATTTTGCACGCAGCTTTACTAAAATTTCATTCGAATGAAAGTATTATGAATGCATTTC